>OZ020257.1:2038530-2638530 GCA_963971285.1 Astropecten irregularis
TTCGGGCAAGGAGACTGAACCAAAAGAGAAAGAGAGAAGGGGTTGGGGGTACAGAGCTATAGAGATGGGAAAAAATATAGAGAGAGAAAACAAGACCTGTGTACTATAGTGATATGTGTCCGGTTACACCGGCAGGGAAGCGGCATTTTGCAGCTAAACAAAATTAGCGCTGATAAAAAACAGTTGCTTAAATTTCGTTCACGCTTTGGTGTCATGCACACCGCCTTACCCTCACGGCAGTCCCGTCCCAGAAAAAGAAGAAGAAGAGAAACCGAAGTTAAAGGAAAAAAACGGGCTAGCAACAGAAACCTTACACCGACGAAGCAGCGAAATTACTACCGGGTATAGTAACAGAAACGTGTACGGGAATACATATTTCTGTTCACCGCGGTTCGTTACACACTGATACCTTGACTTAAAGGGCCTGTCTCGTTATACCAATATAGAAGGATATCAGTGTGTGTTCTAGGGAGACTAGGAAGAACGATGACACTGAATCGAGTAACACACGAAATGAAATAGGTAAACCGAAAACGCTATTATACAATGACCATTCAAACAGTGCAACACATCCATTGCAAAACAATCCTCTTCAGTAATTTTGCCACGCAAGGTGTGGGTCAATCTGTCAATGTTACAATAATTGCACACAGCAGGTGTTAAAGGGAATATCATACTTTGGTTTTTGTCAAAGAAATACAGATTCGTGGGCAAAAATATCAAAATACAGTAAAAGTCATCTGTGAAAATGTCAGTCCCATACGGTGCCCACTTTTTGAGAAAACAGTGAAAAACAGCCACAGTATTTCTTAAGTCTTTTCTCTTTTCAAGATATATACGGCATTTCAGGCTGGAAATCGTATGTTTCTACCATCTTTATACCATATAAGTTAATAGGTAAATCTGTGAAGATTTCTGTTTCGGCAAAGTATGATACTACCTATAAACAGTGTTATATACAAGATTCAGCCTATAACTAGACGAGCTGTCTTCTTGCATTATGTCCACAGAAAACTTGTCCAGAAAATAGAAAATTCGAATTGTTACGCAGAAATAGGCGAGTGTAAATAAGTCCCTATCTTTAATCAAACTCGAGTTGAAGGCCAGGAAATGTTAAAATGAAATAATACAATCTGAAACAAGTTTCATTATTTCACTGTTTTGGAAACTTCAATTTGTTTAGTGCCAAAACAATTAAGATGTTAGTGATCGGGTTGGCTCCATTTCTTCTCAAGATTCGTTTCTTCCCTTAGCATTTATGTTTCCAGTTAAAATCAGATCAAAATGAATTCCGGATGAAAATTAGATTCATATAATACACTCATGTTGACACAATTTTGTTATGAATATTTGCAGGGGGTTGCTAACCTCGAAAAACCGCACGTTTGCAATGAATTGCCAAGATAGCCTTGGTCAACTGTATGGCTTAATCCAAATAATGCAACAGACAAATTCGAATTGTGATAAAAAATTATTGGAATGCAATTGTATCTTTTGTTTTCTTTGTTTAGCAAAGCGACCTTCCAAGATCAATGCCAGTCATGACGTCATCAAGACGATTTTTGAATCGGGTAAGCCCAAACTATTTTTATTTTAACAGTTGCTTCTGCATTTCATAGTGTTTTTTATCCGCTTCATAAACTTGTGCGACCAGACTAATGTACCTCCACATATTCCCTATCTAGCCTTAACCCTAACCCTAACCCTAACCCTAGCCCTAGCCCTAACCCTATAAACAAATTGGTTAATTTGCATAATTATTCATGACCACGGCGATGACGTCTGGTGACGTCAAACATGCAAATATTCCAAAATGTGTAGGTTCGTGATTGCAGACATTTTGGTTGGGTTCTAAATCATGCTTCTTTAGTTTCTTTACATATTAAGTACATGTCACCAAGTTTTGTAAAGCGAGGGGCGTTTGAAATTATTGTCTTCTTAAACAATCCTCGATGCCGCTTCAAGCAAATAGCGCCCTCTCGTGCATGTAGGCATTTTCAGGACACTAACGGATCCACGACACAAAATCGTAATTATTGTTTCTGCACGGCGCGTTGCTTTCCTTGGCCATTCAATTCAATATCATATTATTTTCGGTCAGAATTCTTTGGAAATTGCCCCTCTCACACCGAACGCAGTACAGTTTTTGTAATTTCATTCTCTCTATGTTCTCAGAATTTAAGTCAGTTTCTTGACAGCAACTGATAGACTGCAGTACTAACAATGTGTAGGCCTATTCTGAGTAAATTATCACTTTGCCACTGAATGTCACTCGAATGTGGGTGATATGTGTAAATGTTTTGTTTTTCAAATTTCATCTTGTTCTTGTTTTTCATTTGACTCCTTTCTATAAATTAATGATTCAATGAAACCCTAAGTCTTCTTTTCCTTGGTCACTTGTCACTGCGTTTCTTGCAAAATATAATTATTACAAGTAATAAACTGCTGCAAACTGCTCATCAGCCAAAAATAATGACCTGAAATATATAAAATGCTTGGAGTTAGGTAGGAGGGCCTGACGCGTTTCCAGCTAGCAGGATCTTTATCGAAAGCCCTGCTAGGATCGAAACGCGTTAGTCCCTCCTAACATATAATTATGAAGTAGTTGTTTAAAAGAGAATATTTATATATTTTTTTTATACAGGTAAACCCATTCAGTTAAAAAGAGAATATTGTTTATGATGGTGAGAGTACTTAGTCAACCGCCATTGAATATTCCTGTTGGGCTGGGTGACCTCATAGCTAACTGGTAAACGTTCAATGTTATTCTAAGGCCCTTGCCTATATAAGCACAATTAGCCTACATACGGGGCACTTACGCACGAACAAAAATGACAAAATCATCACACAATTATATCATGTGCCAGCGCATGCGTGCAAACATCCTGCGCAGTCTCCCGAAAAAAAATTGAAGCGAAAAAAAAAGACACCAAAGTACATAGCAGTCAAAATGAAGTCAGGGAGAAACAGAAATTAAAAGCTATTTCCTGAAAATTAGCCCGAACAATGTCGGCCGAGAAAGAGACGCGGCGGAAGAAATTAAATTCACGGCGCGGCGTCCTGCGGCGCATCATTATATCTGAGGTTAAATACTTTCTCCTTGTCGTGTTTGTTTGTCACTGTAACATAATTTTCCCGCCAAATCTAAACATTCTTGACGACGGTGTTTAAAACCTGCACAATTTTTTTAAAATGTTTACAAAGGCCGAGCAGGGATACAGTATGGTGCCGCCAGCCGTCTAGGGACCAAACTGCAACGAGAGTGTTGTTTTGTTGTCCAAATTGCTCAGATTGCCAATTACCGTCTAAGTACCCAAATGTTAGAAAGTTTGAATCTATTGTGCAAAATCTCCGTGCCTTCTGCGTGTACTTCTTCTTATAAACGCTGCCGCCTGCATCGTCACAAAATGTGCATTCATTTACGCGCCAAATCAAAGTGATCACTTGGTGTCGACTTAACTTAATCAACCTTACCGCTAGAGGGCGCACGGCGAGCAGTTGTTAACATTGACGCTTTGTTAACGTCGTTTCTGATTCCTAAGCTTTGTATTTTTGTTTATAAATTGAATACCTCTTCTTTTATCATGAATCAATATCGGTCAGACCTCTCGAAAAATGACGCCAGTTTCCTAACGTTGTGCATGTTATGTCTTTGCTCCCCTATAACGCGCGGCGTCTGGCGAAGTTTCACCGCCAGATTGTTTCTGCAATGGATTTTGATGGCTGTAAAAATCACCTGACATTTTAACCATTTGTAGAAAAAAAAATCAATTCGTCTTGTCGAGGGAAGATGTTCCTTTTTTTTCCCTGAGCTAGATTTCAGTCCAGGTTAAAGGAAGAAAGGAATAGAAATGTGGCAATTCATTGTAGGAGTGCCCCGATTCGAAGGGAGAAAATATAATTATTATAGAACCTGTGTATATAGTTATAGATCACATGAAAGCTCCAGACATCGAGACGTGCAGCTCAACAATTTATCATTAAAGGGGAAATAAATCTATACAAAAAACCATCTCGTTTTTGATGAATTTATATTGAATTCAAACGAATTATCTACACTTGAGTGCTGTATGATCGGTATACACACGAAATAGTACATCTCTTCAGTTAAACATTATAGAATCATAGCTCAGTACATCTGAGAAGTCAAACTGAACACAAACATTAAGTCAGTGTATAGTTTCACTATTTACACAACGGTCAACTTAACAATCAAGACAGCAACAATAATCTGTTTAACAGTGATATCCTTTATTTGTCGTTTTTTTGTCCCCTCACAAAAAACTGCTGGTAATTAGAACGACATGCTTGCCTTGGATTGTGTTTATGAAATTATGTCGGTTTTTCTGATTAAAACAACAATAATAATCACGATAATAAATAATAAATCAATTTTGTCAAAATACCATATGATGCATTGATTTCAAACATCCTATCTTAAAAAAATGCAATCTTTAAACATGTCAACCTTAATATTTTTTAATAAAACCGCTCCTTTATAACAGGGCTTATTCGTGCATGAAATCACACCCATCATAAAAACTTCCGCATATTTATTTTAAAATTAAGAAGTCAAACTTTCTCCAAGGTCCCGCGGCCCTTTTATCTTTGCCGCCCCGCCCCCTCCCCGCTACTTTCGCCGAAAACTCCGGACTCCATCACCTTTTGGAAAAAATATTAGAACAACAAGTCGTTATTGATGGTCCCGTGTCTCTGTGATGTCTAAATCTTTGGAAGACAAAAAAAAATAGAATATTAAAAAAAGAAAAGCCCGACTATGTACATAATTTCTGCATGGGTTGTGATTTGCAAATCCATTAAAATTCTCCAGTCATCCATTTCAAATACGCCGTGTAAACATGGCGGTTAATTTCCCCTCTCGTCAATAGAGAAAGCGCGCGCGCGGGAAAAGGAAGATTGAATCCCGCTTAATTTGGGGGAAGCTTGTTTTTATTTTTATCTGTTCTTTTTTTTTTGAGTGAGCGATGATGAATATTATTGAGTAAGTGAAGGAAGTCCGCGCTGATCGATAAAACTAAAGTCCCTTGTTTTCCGTTGCATTAATTTTTTTTCTCTCCACTGTTTACAACAACATCATCAGGTTGTCATCTTTTTAGTGCCGTGTATTTGTCTTCCATTAGCTTGTCGTTGCGTAATGTATAGCATCTTTTCCTATGCTAGGATTTATAGGGGCAGAGGCTTAAGATAAAGGGCAGGAACACAAGTGCCATTAGTAATAAGTCGAGTATTTATTGATTCATTAAAAGGTGTCAAGTTAAAAGCAAGAATTTCCTCCTTGTTTTAACTTCTTGAGTGTCCATCCGTTCTTTTGTGAATAATGTGTGTTTTTTTTTCTTATGGTTAAGTAGACAGTACACATTATTATTTTTGATAATTGTACCAGTCTTCAAAGACAAACATTCTTGCCCACAATTGGGTAGCATTTTTCCCGCTAAAATTATTAAGGAAAAAGGGGGGAAATTTAATATGACGAGCTTTAATAATAAACGAATAAACCGGTACTAAAAATCGTTACAAAATAAAATGGAAACAATTGGCAATAAATTCGCGCTCTTTGAAGTGCCGCATTATCACATTTTCTGAATTTGTGTTTCGCTTCTTCGTTCAGCGAATTTGTAAAATGCTTATTAGATTTTCGGTCGTTTAAACGTTTAAATAAAAGTGAGTTAGTTGTGTATAACGAAATTACAACTAAATTGGAGGAATTACATTGTCACGCCGGTGTTTAGGAAAATGGCGCTATTATTGTGTTACTGTAGGCCTATGTAATGGTAGACCATTTCATTTTCCCGCCAAAACTAGCATTTGGCTGCCATTCTGACATTCAAGCAATATAACCTTTCTTAAAGGTAGTATCATACTTTGGGTTTTTTTTCCAAAGAAATACAGATTCGTGGGCACAAATATCAAGGAAGATACAATAAAAGTAATCTGTGAAAATTTCAGTCCCATACGTTGCCCACTTTTTGAGAAAACAGCGAAAAACGACCACAGTATTTCTTAAGTGTTTTCTCTTTTATTTTTGATCTTTTAAAAGATCGAAAGGATTTTCGGTCGTTGTTTTACTAATTTCTGGATAAATACACCATTTCAGGCCGAAATATTTTAACAGCATGTTTCTACCAGCAACATCTTCATACCCTGTAAGTTGTACATAAATCTGTGAACATTTCCGTTTTGGTCTCTTACCAAAGTATGATACAACCTTTAAAGAGGATGTTCAACACCCATCAAACCTCGCTTTATTTGTTAGAACTATAAAGAGAGTTTTGTTGAGTGTTGAACATCCTCTTTAACCGTTTTTATAACAATACGCTGCATGCATATCTCCATAAAAAGCACAATGCATATTATGTGCAGCTTGTCTCGATCAAAGGCTATTCGAATATATACATGTTTCAATATCATTAAAAAGATAACCTATAAAAATAGACTTGGCGGACTAATTTTTGTCAATAGCATAATTTGTAGGTTAATAGGCTCCATAAAAAGCCACAAGTTTCCCGTTAGGTAAACAATCCGCTCGCTGAAACTTTCACTTAATGTCGTTACGAGTATTTATTCGGAGAAAGAAATTTAGGGCAGCGTCATATTATTATTTTTTTTTCGCAGAAAAGCAGGCCACATCATCAAGACCACACACCGGTGGGGGAACGGTAAAGTGGTTCAGTCCCTCGTTGATTCTACCCCTTGGGGTCGGGGGGTGATTCAGCCCGTGGGTCGGGGCGATATCTATGTCCCCCTGGTGAGTCGCTCCGGAAGCATGCACGGATATATAGTTCTCCGAATTTGTTTCTCCATTTGTTAAATTGTGTGACAGTTTTACATCAATGAAGTGAGATCTTGCACAAAACACCCAATAATGAATTATTATCTTTCTTGTTTTTATTGGACATAACAATTATTCAGGCATTAATAATGTCGCACTTTTTAACTTCATAACATGGAGTAGGCCTAACTACAATCTCTGCCACAGTATAACCATAGAGCTCTATGGTATAACTGCGCCATAGCTGTTAATGTTGTAGCCCACCGAAATATTCTTTAAAGGCCTCATACGGCGAAGAAAAACCTATAAAGCCTTATACGCATTAGTGTAGGAGTAACCAGTAACCAGTCATTCTTCATAGAAAACATTTTGAGGCTTTGTATGTACATGTACATGCATGGTGACATCGGTTTGAGAGGAACTATAGGAATAACATTCTAATGGGAAGAGGGGAGATCGCAAAACTATGCCTATAGATAAGTATGTCTATGATCATGTTTGTAGCCGTCTTCAGGCTACACGGATTGAAACGTCGATAATTTGCCTCAGGTTCATTCAGAATCCAGATCTCTTCTGAGAATTATTCAAATACAAAAATGGGAGGTATATAATTCTACGTACCAGGGGTTGATTTCACCAAACTCATCGTAAACTCACTATCAATCGTAGGGACTTGTGATGCTTTGCAGCCCTACTTAGGATACGATGTGTTATCCTTCGTATCTCGAGTTACGATCGATCGTAGGGCTTGTGAAATCGACCCCAGAACATGTAAATGAATTACGATATTTTTACTTAACCTCAAATAGGAGAAATAATGGCTTTTATAGAGACATTGAAATAACGTGTGATATGAAAATAATGTCTGTGTATTCTATGAAATGAATGTCAAGTATGGCATATTCAAGGTACCGTATGGGAGAATAGCGCGACCCACTGGGGTATGTTTCTGAGCATAGAATATTTGTACATGTATGTTGTACATTACTTCTTAGACACACGGGGCCTTTGGGGAGATAGCAAAAGCACATCCCTCTTATACCCGATTGGTGTCCAAAAGAAACTGACTGATATCTAAATCGCAGACCCCCCTCCCGGCCCCCAACCCCACCCATCCCGAAACCTTTCGCTTGGAATAACACCCCATCACTACACACACAGAATTGCTATATACACATAATAGTTATGAAGAAAGAAAAAAAATCGTAATTAATTTCATAATCAAATTATTTCAAAGACAAACCTTTTAAGGTTTTTTTTTCCCTCCCGAGCTCTTTTTTTTCTCCGGGAGAACTCCCCGTCACCAGCAAACACTGGCGAAGGTCAGCCGGGCGAGCCAAGGTCTCGGACCCCGTCAATAGCTCCATGTCCCATCCGCTGCATTGCTTGGTTCCGGAGATATTTTCCTTGTCCTTTCGTCAGGGGCACTAAAAGCATTTTGATTTAATTTAACGTCGCATGGAACGACAATGCAAGAAGTGGGTCGCCAAATATAATCATCTTCTATGTGTTTCTTTCATAACTTCTCAGGAATGTTGAAAAGCCCCCCCCCCCTCCCCATAATAAAAAAGAATGAAAGAAAGCATAAACATATTGCGAGATGATGTATTGTTTATCGCAGATTAAACAGCATTCAATCGTTTTGTGTTGAATTTTAGCTCTTCGAGATGAACAATCTTTTCTGTGTTTAAATACATTGGGCGTTTACCAAAGGGAGGCTCAGGTTCAGGCTCAGGCTCGGGCTCAGGCTCAGGCTCAGGCTCAGGCTCAGGCTCAGGCTCAGGCTCAGGCTCAGGCTCAGGCTCAGGCTCAGGCTCAGGCTCAGGCTCAGGCTCAGGCTCAGGCTCAGGCTCAGGCTCAGGCTCAGGCTCAGGCTCAGGCTCAGGCTCAGACTCAGGCTCAGGCTCAGGCACAGGCTCAGGCTCAGGCTCCAGCTCTGATATCCATAATGCTGAAAATATAGGTTGTTGTTTTTCATTGAAGCCGAAGCTATGTTTTCCTTTTTAAATTAGAGAATCTACTTCCGAACCGCAGCCAAAAGCCTCTATTTTAGTGATTATACCCTTTATTTCAGAATGGATTCACGAAATGGAGCCGGAGCCTGAGCCTGAGCCTGAGCCTGAGCCGGAGCCTGAGCCGGAGCCTGAGCCGGAGCCTGTGCCTCCGTTTCGTAAACGCCCCATGTCTCGATAAAGCGCTCGCTTCTCCAGTTCGGCACCATTTTGTTGTGACGTCACACCATTGAAGACCCTCATTGGGCACCACGGCTGTCTAATTTGAATACTTAAAGTCGCACTTGTTGGACTTAATCATTAATAATGAACTTCGGGTATAGGATTATCAAAATAAATAATCATCATTGTTCAGCTGTAGTCGTTTGCTTGTATAAGGGCAATTTTATTTCCTGAGGGTTATTCGTGTGTTTTTAATATAGAACATCACATCAATAGAATTTGTGAAGGTAATGTTTGTGGTATTGTGAACAGCGATTCTATAATTATACGATGGCCTTGATTAGACACAATTTCCCCCCGCAGACAGAAAATAATTTCGTGATTTATCGGCGAGGCCCGGTTCGCCCTGTCCGACACAAAATTATTAATAACAATTTGCAAATGCTGACGTCAGCTATCGTAGACCTTTACTATCAAATGACGTCAGCTTCGCCATTTTCGAGGTCAAACCAATGAGAGCAGAAAAACAAGAACAGAAACACCGAAGCGAGATTCAATCCGATGAGTTGTCGTCTTCTGACGGCTGGCTGGGGGCGCCCTACTGATATGACGTCATGATATGACGTCATGGCATACGTCATGGGAATGACGTCATTTCACGCAGCGTCAGAGTGTTAGGCCGTGTCCCAATTCTCTGACTACGGCTGAAAATTACGCATGTACCTATGGCAGCCACTAGCCAGTGACTGCAGCCATTTCCATAGACTTGTGTGTGTTATTTGCGGTCGCAGCCAGAGAATTGGGACATGGCCCAAGACTCACTTTAAACGTCTCATTGAAATCAAATCACATGCTATGTCGTATTGTGCTTTATTTGTTATTTTCACAATTGAATATAAGTACATGTAACATGTCTCCATGAGTCCTTATTGCTTCTTACACAATCCAATCGCAGCATAAGTTACTTGGATGCTATACTCTATAATACAATTCCTTCATTTCGAATATAGGCTCCGGTCAGTCCCGTGCCAAATTCATTTTTCCGTGTGACTTGAATGTACGGAGGCCCATTTTATACTCATTTCATGCAGGCAGTTGTTGGAATCGAGTTTCGATAATTATTTGTTGAATGTGCAGGCACGTGATCGTGAAAAATCAGTCTGTAAGATATTGCGTGACCACGTATAACGTTGTCTATATGCGTACATACTGGAGTGATGTTATTATTTCTCAAGTCTCCCTGTCTGGCTGTCTGGCAATGGAGACAAAATGCACACGCCCAGCTTTACTGATGTCGAATTTTGTCAAATTATTTCTCCCGTGAGTTCGGGTGTTCATCAAAAAAGACTACGTAGGGGCGCCGACTGCCAATCTGGCATGCGTAATTTTGCGTATTGTGCGTGTGCGCAAATAGTATGCGCGAGAGCCACAAGTATAGCGACCCCTGGTTGTTTGTGGTCAACAAACTCTGACCACGCACCTTAATGGTAATGACCTCATCCCCAGTGTCTGCCTCGGGGCATCTTGAACCTCGTGTATTCTCTCTCTTTCCCCCCGTCTCCAAATTACTCGGTGATTTAAACGATTTACACGGATCAAAATCTGTTTGGTTGTTAAGACCCGAGTCACACGTGTAATGATAGCAATTCCCGTGGCAACCTGTTCAAAGCAGGCTTAAAGAAGGCGAAGAAAAATTTACCTTTTCAGTTCGTTTGCACGTGATGTTCGTGGAGATTGTTATAGGCCTGAATGCTTTACATGCTTATGAACGTTGTTTTCATGCAATGTATCTAACTGTTTGTAAGCTGTTTGTGAAGATTGGCTGGTGTGACGTGGTCCACGGTTTGAGCGTGAAAAAGTTGAGAAAAAAATCTCGCAAACGATTCCAGCAGTATTTTGTGACCGAAAACCACTATGGACTGTGCGTGATTGACAGTGCGTGATTGGCAGTGAGGTTGCCTGATTCGCGGTGAGGTTGCGTGATTCATGTTGAGGTTGCGTGACAGTGACTTGCAATTCTCATAAACCTTTCCCTCACGTCAAGTTTTTCACGATGGACAGTGCGTGATTCGCGGTGAGGTTGCGTGACAGTGATTTCTCAAAAGACACTCTTGCAGTCCTCATGCAATAAACTTCTCCCTCACGTCATGTTTCACGATGGAAAGTGCGTGATTCACGGTGAGGTTGTGTGATCGACTCACGTTGAGGTTGCGTGACAGTGGCCTCTCCGAAGACACTTGCAGTCCTCAGCAATAAACCTCTCCCTCACGTCATGTTTCACGGTGGACAGTGCGTGATTCACGTGACAGTGACTTCTCCGAAGACACTCTTGCCGTCCTCATAAACCTTTCCCCCACGTCATGTTTCACGATGGACAGTGCGTGATTCACGGCGATGTTGCGTGACTCACGTTGAGGTTGCGTGACAGTGACTTCTCCGAAGACACTCTTGCATCCGAGTCCTCAGCAATAAACCTCTTCCTCACGTCATGTTCCCGTCTTGACATCCCCCTCTGACTGCCTTCCCCCTTCCCGCTCAAGTCTCCCCGATCAGCCGATTAGTTTTGCTTGAGTCACCTTCAACAGTTGCCGTCCTTTCCATGCCCTCAAGAATTCCCACCGATATCTCTACCTTCTTCTTCTTCTTCTTCTACTGCCTCTTCTTATCTCTCTCTCTCTCTCTCTCTGTCGTGGATTTTCAAAATTATTCCGCGACACTGCACCTTTTATAAATACTCATCCGACTCTCCCTTTCAAGATGGGCGCGTTAACGCCGAGAGTATTTGGAATATTTTTCTCACTTCCTCGCAAACATGCAGAGGAAGTTGTGGAGAGCGGATCAGGGGAGGGGGGAGACTATAGAGGAGGGGAGAGAGATTTTCACGCCTTTTCCTCTCCAAAAGGCTGCGGGGTTTTGAGCAATCCCACAGCACTCGTGCTCGTCCACAACAACCAAGCCTTCCCGTCTCTTATTCTACCTCTACCTTCTATACCCCCTTTGCCTTCCTCTTCTTTCTTTTTTCTTGTAAGGAAACCACAAGCGATTCCCACATCACTTTCAGTTCAGCGAAACATAAAGAATCGAGAGCCGGTAATTCTTCTCCCTTTTTTTGTTTCTATACCGTCATCCTAGTAGATTCGCATGCCCTGTGTCCATATTTTTCCCGCTGACTAAGAACTTAAAAAGACTGAGAGCTAGTGAAAAAACTCCAAATGGATGGGATGAAGCACTGGGGACACTTGATGTAGATGCGTCCGTCTTGGTCCGTGGCAGTTTGCTATGAAACTCAAGAGAGATGGACGGGGGGATCGCGATAGACGGAAGAAAAAAGGGGGAAGCAAAGTGAGGGGAAAGGCTTTCAAAACAATTACCGATGAGCGATGCTATAGCTCTCTGCGTCCTGTTTAGGGTCTGTGGCCTGGGATGTCTGTACTTGAAGAATGATACAACCATTCATAGAGGAGGCGTCATGATGCATTTATTCTGATGCGGCCATTTTTTTTTTCGCCCATGATCTCTCTCTCCCCCTCCCCCCTCCCCTACCCCCTCCCGGGATTGAGTCGGTTTCCGGATCACGTGATACGCCACCCGAGACCTCAGTGCGCCAAAAAGAAAGAAAAGAGACAAAAATGTCCGTGGCTGTCAGAGCAAATCAGCGAGGGGATAACTTATGATTACGGGGAAATGGACGTGTCGGGTCGCTGTATTATTATGCCATATCTCTTTCCCGCCATAAATTTCCCTTTTTCTGTTCTATTTTTGGGGGGAGGATTTTTTTTTTTTTAGAAATGGGAGGGGCCGTACATAGTCCGTTGATTTATGAGGCTAATGAGGCCTGATGAAATGTTGTTTCTTGGATTTCCCGGTTTTTGATGGAGCTAGGGACGAGGGAGAGAGAGTGGTTGTGAATGGAGGATTACACAATAGCGTTCTTGCTTGTGTTGGCTGGTGTGTGTGTTCTTGGCCCACGGAGCGGACAGGCGGCAACTTTCCTCCCGTATCATCTTTCGTTTCGGCCCTGGCGGGAACAACATCTCCTCACGGTCCTTTCTTTCCCGAAATGTCGTATCATTCATCTTAACCTCCCTTCCCTTTCCACCCTTCCCCCACCCCTTCCGTCTCACTTTCTGTCCCTCCGTCTGTATATAATCTTGCTCCATCTCCGCTCGCCTGTCACCGTACCGGCGGTCGCGCTGAGATGTATCCGAAATAATTGGCGGGAATCCAGCCCTGAAATGGGATAAAAGCGTCATCAATCTTTTCCCGCCTTTTTTTCCATGATGATATATATACATGTATATAGTCTTGCTGCTGGATGGGTATCAATTCCGCATCCTGGCCACAAAAAACTTTCACTGAGTTTCCCCCTCGTATCCCTTGTATTAATGCGGAGCGGATGTGTCGTCCGCCGATCGTGAACCACATCATCTTCGTTTATTGTAAACACGAAGTGAGATCAGTTGATCCCCATGTAGCGCCTAGAGGTAGACTCGCCCAGCCAAATACGAACATTTTTTTTATACACAGACATAAAAAAAAATCCTTTCCCAATTCCGAGTCTGACTATTTTGGCCAGAAATGCTTTTAAATCATCTAAACGGATTAGGTTACGGATGCTAGGGGAAGTCGTCATTATTAAAGAAAATATAAAGACTATAGACAAAAATACTTATAATATTTTGGCGTTTTAATGTTACTAAGTCCCTGTGCCGTTCCAACCATTTTGATTCTTGGTACCTCATTGCATGGTCTCGGTCTTCCAGCAAGATTACTCGAAGATGAACTTAGATAAAGTTGACTCAAATACATTTTACATTTTGTGTACTTTCAGCAGGTAACCCCGCGATGTACAGATAATACCTTCAGCGATTATTCAGTTATAGCCTGATTGTACATTGGATCAAATTGTCTCAAACTGTGAGATTCATAATGCGTTCTTTAAACCCTCTATCTGTGCTGTCTCATCCCATAAGTTGCATCCTCTTAAAATTACTCCCTGACTGGTTAGAAACTCAAATACTGTGACCAACCAACTACCTATACCAGGGGTCGATTTCACGAAGCCCTACGATCAATCGTAGCTTAAGTTACGAATGATAACCCATCGTAGGGGGCCTATCCTACGTAAGGCTGGAATGAATCGATAAGTCCTACGATTGGTTACGATGAGTTTGGTGAAATCAAGTATACATCGGTTATGATTTCCAACGACATGCAGTGCCTCGGATGAAAGAAACTCACTTTACATTTTGGCGCTGTTTTTCTGTCCAAAACCTCTGTTAAATTCTGCAGGAGTTTTGGGCACAGACAGCAGAGTGCTGCCTTTGAATAGATCAGAAAATGTGCAAAAATACACGGCGAGTTTCGTTCCCATTATCTAGTTACGCTTGCAAGGGACACGATGTTGGTCTGCCTTTCAATGATGCTGCGTATAAAACCCCGGGAAACGTTCAAAATGTGCAAATCTGCTGTTTTCGATTAACTTTCTTAGTCTGGTAACGTGCCAACCGATTTTCCTGTTAAATGGATAGGCGATGATGCAGGGTACCACTCCGTTGTTTCTCCTGTTTGGCAATTTTTGCTTTGGAAGGAAGGGGCTGCATTACGGCTTTTTACTGAGGGGCGGGACCTAATAGGAAGGGGTGGGGTTTGGTAGTGATGTAGGCCTAACCCTCACAGTACTGCTTTAATACCCTGGTGTATATTTTGTGATTTTGCTCAGCATCTTTCAAACATAATTACAGGCCTTTATACCATTGGATATTTTGCAAATGAGCGTTATTACATACACACAACGACTTTATACTTGCCTCTGCGTGTGATTAATCAAAATAATTATGCGCATGAACAGCGTGCATTATCATGACACTTCCGGTTCCAACGGCTCTCTTACTTACGAAGTGTCGGTGATCGTATGGGAAGTTGTGTGTGAGTGTGGCTCGGGGAGGTAGGCGGAAGTCCTATTCACGGTATCTATTCATAAGGGTGTAGGCTGAATATTCTTCTTTCTGGTTTAGGCAGTGATTTGCTATGAGGTTTCGAGTGAAATACTACACTGAAATCACATTAAAATCTAGTGGGTGGCAATGTTAGAGCAATTTGTAGTATAACCCATTTCCCTACGGTTAAAAATATGATAAAATACAAAGTACAGGATTGGTAACTTACCCAAACAGAAATGTTCACAGATGTACGTATAACTTTCAGGATATGAAGATGGTGCTGGTAGAAACATACCGTTAAGATATTTCTGCATGAAATGGTGTATTTATCCAGAAATTAGTCAAACAAGGACCGAAAACAGTTTTGATCTCGGGTTAAGATCAAAACCATTCTTTATGTTTTATATAAAGAATTGGGTTTTCACTATTTTTTCGTGACTCGGATGTCCGATTGAGCTCAAATGTTCACAGTTTTATCATTTCATGTACATGCTGGATCAGACTGAGTGCTGCTTTGTGACCTTTACCAATCATGTATTATACCTTTAAAGACCGGCAATATCTTATAAATTCATCTTTTTTATGTCCACACCCAAATTAAAAATAAACCTGTTTGAGAAAAATCCACCTTGTTGAGGGCTTGGTTATAGGGTTAAACTTGAATATTTTGACAATTCTGGAAATATGGGGTAGGAGCCTCGATTCCTGGCGATTCATTTGTGTTTTGTTGCTGTTGTTGTCGTTGTTGTTTTCTTGTAAATAATTAGAATGAAACTGACCCAGTTTCATTGATTGTGCTCAGAGTTCAGACACAGCTCGCTGAGTGAATACTGAAGTCATGCAGTTCGACTGCCGTGCTACACATTGCATGCAATGTTCACATTTTGTAGGCCTCCGTGTACATGTATAGCAAAATGCCCTCAATAGACCTTATTCATGGGGCATCCATCTTGTCACCTTCCTTGTATACCTGTTGGAAAAGATTACACAAATTCTAAGAAGAAAACGGTTACCAGACTATTTTGAATATAAGCCTCGGTTTGATTGTAGGGTGCACCCAAGTATAGTCCCAAAATCCGTCCGCCGAGCTCATTAAGTTAAACACTCAATTATATTATAAATGGGAGAGTTCTGAGAGCTTTGAAATTGAGGGATTGAAGGCATGGGGCACTGGACCTCCTGCCCTGAACTGTGGGTTTCCATTTGTTTCCATTGTTGATGCAATTGGGTGAGAAAGTGGGTATATTTAAGCCGCTTTGCAGAGGGATGTTTTTTGAAAATGGCTTCTTTCACTGGAGTGAACCACCCTTTGTTTCTGGGGTGGTCAGCTGAGGATGAGTATATCTCAAAAATTCAATGGTCAACCCACCATAAAATGAAAGGAAAATGAAAGGTGACATGTTCAATTGTTCATCTTCATTTTTCTGTGCAACCTGAACACCTGTGAGAGTTCTGTGTATTTGTAAATGATTTTTGAAGAATTAGGAGTTATCACTGTTGTCTATGGGAGTTTATTTACTTGGGTGCAACCTGCACTGCTTTGAATGTAATGATGGATGCACCGTGAATAAGGTCTATGCCGTTTTGTGTAGAAAGACTCAATAGTGGAAATGTGTAGCATCATAATATGTACCTGTGCTCTTTGTGTCTGTTGGTTGTCACATTGTGATTGCATTTCTCGTATACCCACCCTCCCCTAGATCTCTTCGACAATTATTCAATTTGGAACCGGGTCGATTTTTATTATGCAGCACCATATTCTTCCCCGGCGATGAAAAATTGCGAGACGAAATTAAAAACCAGAAAAAAAGAACAACAACAAAAATAGACACCAAAACGCATACATTCTATACCCACATTAACTATGAAGTTTGGAAAAGGTTTCTTGTATGAATTTAATTGAATGTGCACAGACAATTATTGTGCTGGTTTTGTATACTTGTTATTAAGCAGTACCACATGATACTCTGTGTTCAAACATGATTCGAATTGCAGTACTCACACCCGTGTACATTTCTATGGTGGTTTACGAAACGGAGGCTCCGGCTCTGTCATCCATATGCTGATAATATAGGTCGTGATCTTCATTGAAGGTGAAACTCTCTTTTCCTTTTCAAACCAGAGAATCTACTTCAGAACCACAGCCAAACGCCAATATTTTGATACCCGTTAGAATGGATTCACGAAATGGAGCCGGAGCCTGAGCCTGAGCCTCCGTTTCGTAAACGCCCTATGTATGCTAGTACTTGTGTTCATTGATACAGGATGTCGACATTCTGATCACACATCGAGAGCGCTAGCGGTGACGATGTCCCGACATCTTGAACATTACAATATGTCGCCTCATTGAGAGTGGGCGGCACTGTATCATGTATGGCCCTGTGAATGAAATCATTAACAAAAAAAAACACTTTCTAGTTCATAGGATGTCGGTCATGGTGGAATTGAATAGACGGCAAGTCGACAGTATACGAGCAGGATGTCGACTGTGATAAGGAAGACCTCATTCTATTGTGTCGGGCGACATCATTAATCCATGGCATTTTAATTATGTCGACACGTGTGCTGGAGATGGACAGCGACGTTCCACTGTAGGGATGTCGCATTAACTTGTCGACACTCCTTGATGCATGCTCATAAAGGAACAGTCATGCTATCATAATGACGACATCCCACATTACAGGTGTCCCCATGGCACTTTCGGGACTCCGTACAGTTGCAGTTTCCCTTAGCTTTACGTAACAGCCCCCTTCCCGTTGCCGTAATGTGAGCGAGGGAAAACACCTTGTGACAAATGTCAATGTGAACTTCCTCCTGACAAAATTTAATGGCTGAAAATGGAATTGATAAGGGCCCAATTTCATGGAATCCGTTACCGTTAGCAAAAAACCTTCGCTTACGGTAGCAGACTTTTTTGGGTTATGGTTAGCGTATTTCACGGGAGAGTTGCTTTGGTAGGTCTAACGGTAAGCAAGGGTTTTCTGCAGAATGCATATGAGAGCCCATTAGCAGAAAATGATCACGGTTACCCTAGAAATTCTTCGCTAACCGAAATAAAAATCTTCCTTACGGATTCCATGAAATAGATTTCACGCATAGCAGCGCCCTAAGCACAAAAATAGGTCCTAACGGATTCCATGAAATTGGGCCAAGGTCAACCATTAATCCCTGCTCGTTGCTAACTAAGTTGTCTATCAGTCGTACACTTTCCTCAAGGGAAATAAAGTCAAACAAGTAAGGAGTATGACTTGAAAAGCATACGATGACCAGAAAAAGGTTATCTTCGTATATCCCTTAACATCTCTCTGTTGTCATAGCACCGCCCTCATTTGCCACAATCCCTCCCACATTTTGCTGGTCGGATCAATAGTTAAGGACTTCCATTTAACACTCAAGCCATCTTACAAGGACACTGCTTCCTCTTCTCACAACAACAACAACAACAACAACAACAACAACAACAACAACAACAACAACAACAACAACAACAACAACAACAACAACAACAACAACAACAACAACAACAACAACAACAACAACAACAACAACAACAACAACAACAACAACAACAACAACAACAACAACAACCACCTACAAACTACTACAACAACATACAAACTACTACAACAACAACAAAAAAATAGAAGATTTGTATCATTATTCTTCGAATTTGTAACTTTGGGCTTTGTTTGACGGAAGCCGAGCGGGTGCTTTCAGGCCATGCATGACCTGCCCTGACCTTGATGCTAAAGGCTGTGGCTCTATCTTGTCTATTTATTACTCAAAGTCTATACACACATAGGCGACGATTCTCCTGGCAGTTCAGACACGAACAAATTATTCCCTTAAAATGTGCAGATTTGGTTATTTCTTCATTATTCTGACACGTATTCATCCTTTTATCTTCATTGTCATGCAGTAAGCTGAGGTTTTTTCCCATCACAACACTTCTTCGTATACATGTGTCCCTTGTGTGGATGTATCTCTTTTATTCCTTGGCTCTCCCTTTCAGAAAAACAAAAAAAGATGAATCTCAAATTCGCCCTCATTCTTGTAAATTGGCGACAACTCCGCGAACTTGCAGAATCGTTTGGCGATTGTTTTCAAAGACGCAGTCCTGGCGTGCTTTATGTCTGTCTCTCTCTCCTCGCGCGCTGTGGGAGAAAAAAAAGAAGAAGAAGAAAAGAAACACACAACACAAAAAATTCTCCGGCTGTTTAATGTAGCCGCACTAATGCGCGGACACTTTACGGCACTTCGTTTCCACGGCAACGCTGGGGCGATTTTCCCCCATCTTAATGGATTTTCCTTGTCTGATACCTTCTTATTCAAGGCCAAACGCTTGTAAACGCCGAGAAATTAAATTATTAGCAGAGAGAGAAGTCTTTGTGGGGAGGAGGGTGGAAATTGCTTGAGTTTTGCCCCAGTCTGACAATGGATTCTTAAGTGCGTGTCACACACGGTGTGCCGATCCCCGGTCAATCACTATAGGGAGACGACAAGCGATGCCCACGTACGGGGCGAGGCCGTCAATTTTCTGCATCTTCGTCTTCTTCTTCTTCTTTTTTCTTGCATTCTCCTGAAAAGAATACAGCGTTTGAGTCGTGTGTTATTGTTATACTCCATTTAGGCCTTTTCATATCAAAAAAGGAATGGGCGTTTGATTATGGGACTCGGAGACAAAAATACATTTGGAGAACAACTCTACAGAAGTCGCTGAGATGGCGTACAGGGGCAGAAAGAGTATTCCAATAATTGGAGTTTTTCTCGCTCTCAGTTTTCCTCTTGTGGCTTTGCCTCATTGTAACAATATCTGAAACCTGGGAGACGTGAGGCCTGTGGCGCCTGATCATTATTACTCAGTAGACCCATGGGGGCGTAGGGGAAAGGCTTGCAAATAAATCCACATTATGGTTAAATCATGATTCAGAGATGTCTACTTTGGCATCATTTTTCTTTTCCGATTCTTACTTTTGTACCGGTATTGTTTGCCGTGCGGTTCGTTATGGAAGGATTTTTTCTCTAATATTCTCGAATAAAACGGCACGAACAGCGCCATCATGTGTTTGAAAAATATCAAGGCGGTTCCTGTGGTGAAGTTGATGCACCGCATGCGTGGTGAAGTTGAATTCTTGCCATGTAATAAAACATTTCTATTAGGCCTACACTGTTAAATGTTTGAAAGGGTTGATATAATATTAGAAATATTAAAAATAAATGTTTGATTTATACATTCGCACATTACTGTGTCGGCCTTCGGCCATTACCCCGGTACGACCACGGATTCAGGCTTGAGATAAGACTAGAACGAAGACCAATAACCTAAATAGATATATGTCTACCAGCCTTCATTCGAAAGGAAACCAGTCGTTTTTTTTGTTTAGGCCTACATTATCAAAGACGTACTACCGTCATATTTAGGTCAGTCTATAGAAAACCTTGCGCTTCATTATATCGATGATAGTTCCCACACGAAAACTTGGACCTATACCGAACAGTGCTTCATGTGGTATTTTGTATTCGTCCTAGTCCTAAGAATAAGTTGTGTCTTTGGAGATTGCCAGAGTGACTTCGAGCGAGTCCTTTCGTCACTTCTCCCAAACTCACAAAAGCAAATTGACCGAGCCTTAATGCCCCACTAATTCTCCTGTCCTCATAGCAAACACAATAAAAGTGCCGTTTTGCTCTTAAAACACATCCCGACTCGCACGAACCAAATCAAGTGTATTTGAGTCCTTGATTGTTTAAAACAGAAAGACAGAAGATAAATCCCCTCTAAAATAATGGTCTGCAAACTGGGGAAGCTGAGTTTAGAAAGGGCTTATAATCTTCCCCTTAATTGCCTAACCCAATCACACAGCAGTTAGAGTGCCCACCACTAATGAATGGCAAATAATTATACACTTTCAAACCTGGCCTCTAATTGTTTATCGAACCCATTATCATGCTAGAAGAATCATTATCCATCAAGCAAGCCAGCCAGCCAGCAAGCAGAATGCAGCAGTAGCAGTAGCGGGATCAAACAAAACAGATGATTTGGTCATCTCAAGCGTAAAACCCCGATCTGCCCTGTTTTTTTTCTCTATTTGGCAGGGAATTTCAACAGGAATGACGGTCGAGGTTTAGAGAAAGGCTTAATTTGGACATCATTTGGGACTGATGGAACCTCTGCACTGAAACGCCATCATTCACAGGAAAGAGAGAAAACAGTAGAGATAAAGAAGCACTGATTCAATACTAGAGTGCTCCATCCCTGGGTGGCAGCTAGAGCCATTGTCTTAAGCACACATTGCCTGACGTTAACGAGGGTTGCTGAGATGGATGGGAGCGGGCTCTTACACACATCGATTCCCCCGGCCCGTTCTTTTCGTGCATGAGTCTGTTGCTCTCGAACAAAGTCAACACCACGCTTAGCTCATCTTAATGGCTAATTGTCATCTAAGTGGCCAAGGGCAGTTTTTGAAGGGCTATGGCTGGAAAAGGGACATGTAATATGTAGACTGTAATACACGAAGCTCCTGATGCGTATATTGAAGATGAAACTTGTTGAAGTTCATCCCATCCTCGACATTGGCGCACCTCATGTTTGATATCAGACAATTTGATTGAACCAACTTCCATTTTAGTTGATAAAGGCAGACCCAACACCTCCAGGGGTCGATTTCACCTGAAGCCCTACGATCGATCGTAACTCGAGTTACAACAGGATAACCCATCGTATCCTACGTAAGGTTGCAATGCATGATATGTCCTACGATTGATAGTAAGTTACGATGAGTTTGGTGAAATCGACCCCAGGAAAAATGAAAATAATAACAACTTCGAACCATGCTCGAACCATCAGATATACCAATTCTGAACATTCTTTCCTTCTGAACTAACACACCTGGGGCAAATTTCATAGAGCTACTTCGCACAAAAATCTAACATTTCTGCCTTGATGAAAACAGGATTAACATCCAAATCTCCATGTGTTGTGTATCACTTGCAATTGTTCTTTGGCTGTTGTTCGCTGACCATGCATGAATATCAAATCGAATTTTCAATGGTGGTTTGTTTTCTTGGGCAAGCCATTTTTGTGCTGAGCATCTCTATGAAATTCGCCCATGGATGGTGGTATACCAGGCCTAAGAGGTCGTCCCCCTGGTTGTTGCCTCGTCTACACTTCTCTAGTTAACCCCCCCTTCGTCCCCACCTCCCCACAATTGCACTCCGCCGGGGCGACAAGCGGGTCAAAAACTAGATCAAGCCGACGACAGACCACTTCACACCTCTGCCAAGTCGCCGGGACAAGGAGTGCGGCTTTTCACCCCCGTGCCAGTGACACTACCGTCGCGAGGCGAAGGAGGCCAATGCTCTCCTTAAGTCCGCTGTAATTTCCGAGGCGACTCCAGTAATTTCTCCACCCCCCTCCATCTCAGCAGCCTCGCTGTCCCCAGCACTGTTGTCTTACTCTTTTCGCAGGGGAAGGTTTGGCCAGCGTGTTGATGCGAGATTTCGGGTGATGAAGTCTCGAATTTAGCAGCGGCACCTAATCTGCAGAAGGGTTAATCACATGGGAAAGTGATCCTCTCGTTGATTCAGTCGGGTTTAAGATGGGTCATTAGGCTTGGCCCGCGCTAATTTTGACCAATATTGTGTTTCAGTCGTCAGCTGACGTTTTTTTGACATTGTCCATGGAGAAGTTTTATGTATGTGGTATTTTCAGATGGCGAAGGCTGACTGATCATTGATCAAAGTCTATAAGCCATTATTTTCACTTTTTGTTTAAGAGGTGACTGACCTATTTTACTATTCCCTATTTACGAAGTGAACTTAATAATTTTAACTCGACTTAGACCTACTTTTTCTTTATTTATCTATTTATTTGTTTGTTAATCTGGTGTTTTTTTTGTAGACATAATGATGTGATTCACTACGAAAATCACCTGTGTCTATAACCTTAATATTTTTTTTCAGAGGCAGGATTCAAAATGCTTGTGTATCAAAATGTATCATGATTACCGTAGTTTTTCAGACATTTCTGTTTAAAAACGACATAGGGCTCTTCGTGACGGTTTGCCCAGAGTGTTGGGGGGGGGGGGGGGGGTTACCGCCCCCATTGGATGTCAGTGCCCCTCCCCATCCATTGTCATAATCAAAGAGTCCATAGTTAATTGTTTCCCCAAAAATATACAGGCCAAGTCTTTCAATTATGGTGGATCTATTTTGTATTAGTATCAGTTATAGTTGTTACGCAGCAGTTTAGATTTCTTGGTTTATTTGGTTTTACTGCACCCGTAGAGAAATTTGCATCAAGGAAGATACCAAGTTGGTGATACCAGCGAGGCCAAACAGACGCCTTACAACACCGACTGTGTTGCAACATTCACAGCTTACATACAGTTAAACCATGGAGCCCTTCCTAGCTCCGTGGTTTTACCATTGCCAGGATGACGAATTCTGGATCAGCTCACTCACTGCTGAGAGCGATACTTAACTGTCACGGGCCATCACAAGATCTCATCAGCTTTGCCTGGTATTCGAAAGTTTCGTCCCTGTAAACTGGCAGTATTACACTCGTAGACCTCCTGCTCTGAACTAAATTGGCTGCTTGTTTAGCAGTAATATCCTGACACTTTGGTAACGGTCGAGTGTAATAGCTTTCCTACTGTGCTGCCTTGGCGTTAAGTCTTGTGTCTTCGTCTTGCTCGAGTTTGCTAATAGCGCGCCGTGTGGTCGTGTAATCCACACGGATTTGGTTCTCAGCGGGGCGTGGTGGCCTGTCTAGCCGGGCTCAGCGCGCTGCTGGCCCCCGCCACAGATCCGTTACAAAGATGGAATTTGAAACAACGCACTTGCTTTATCTTCGACTTCTCAATTCAACGACCATGCGGTCGTAATAGAGTAATTTCTAATAGCTTGAGTACTGGAAAATTGACACAAAACAATTATCAGAAAGTGCTTGTGAGTTCGAGGCTAGGATTGTCTTTACATACTGTTCCATCGCTTGACTAGAAAGGCCTATTGTCAAGTAATTAGCCTATGCTCATTATAGACGTAACATGCATCACAGGGGATGTAGACATCGGCACAGCATGATACAATGATATTGTTACATTGCGACAACACGGGTGCCTTCTCAAAGCCTCGTGACTAAGAAGCACTGGAATGGTAACACTAACAAACCAGTAATTGATTCCCAGGTTTTCCATACCAATCCAGCTTGATTAGTTCAATGTATTGGTGCCCATCTCCTCTGGCAGGCGGGGGCCAATTTCATAGATCTGCTTAGCGCAATAAATTGCTTAGCACAAAAATAGCTAACACAATAAAACAATTAAAACCACCATTGAAAATTCCATTTGATATTCATGGTCAGCGAACAACAGTCAAAGAACAATTGCAAGTGATACAAAACGCGCGGAAATTTGGTTGTTAATCCCGTTTTTACTGAGACAGAAATGTCATGCTTAGCGAACTTTTGTGCTAAGCAGCTCTCGGAAATTGGCCCCTGGATGTACTCGTAAATGATAAATATCTTACCAAATAGGTTCCTTGTTTTATTCATAGGCCTAATCTTCCCACTCGTCTCATCGATAAAACACTTTCCATCATCTTAACTTTTTCGCCAGCTTAGATGAAAGACGAATAAGTGCATGACGTTTATCGTTGTCAACTGTGATGAAGAAAACCGTATGTTAGCAGTGATCTAGAGAGAAATGAACCCATAACATAGTAGAACCTTTTTTTACAGTGGCGAGTTAAAAAGAATCATCTGCCTTCGTCGATCATGTAGATGCGTCATGTTATTAAATGTGGAGGGCGCCCTCTGTGTCACATTCGTGGTAATCGCTCATGATGCTACATACAGCACGAGATAGCTAAGTCCCATAATGTGCCACTACAGTTAGTGCTCGTGCCCTGCTTTTGCTATATTCAATTGTCTTTGACTTTTACAAGAATAAGGGCAGGTTAACAGCAAGGTTGTCACACGCTTTACTTCATGGTTATGGCTGGATAATGTGTATCTTAAAGTCTAGTAAATGTAAACCAAAGATGGCTCTGAAAGAACCCGAGTATAGAACGAACCGTATCCCCCGCCAGCATAAAACGTCGGCCCGGTCTCCCCAAAAGACGTTTTCACAGTTTGCACATTTTAGCGAATCTCAAATCGTATTAAATACAAGTAATACACTGCTGTAAACTGGTCATCAGTCAAATGAATGACCTGAAATTTAAAAAAAATGCTTGAAGTTAGGAGGGCCTGACGCGTTTCGATCCTAGCAGGATCTTTATCGAAGGCTAAATGGCAATCTTATTTAAAGGTACCTTATACTTTGTTTTTTGTCAAAGAAATGCAGATTCATGGGCAAAAATATCAAGGAAGTTACAGTAAGAGTCACCGTGAAATTTTCAGGGCAATACCGTTCCACTTTTTGAGAAAATAGTGAAAACGCCCTCAGTATTTCTTAAGTCCTTTCACCGTTACTTTTGATCTTTAAAAGATCCAAATTGTTTTTTTGTCATTGGTTTTACTCTTTTCTCGATAAATACAGCATTTCAGGCAGAAAAATGTTAACGGTATGTTACTAGCATCACCATCCTCATACCCTGTAAGTTATAGGTAAATCTGTGAAGATTTCTGCTTTGGTTTCTTACCAAAGTATGATAGTACCTTTAAGAGAGTACAATTTAATTTTGCTGACTGATTTGTTTTTATCTCGAAAGAGATTCAAAGGACCACACGACACGGCAGCGCCTCCACTTCTTCGCCGCGGTCGAGAGGGTGCGAGGAAAAACAACTTCGACCCGGCGCGTTGAGCAAGCAACACCTTACGACGGTATCAAACTTAAGCAAACATTCCCGCCTCCCGGTATTTTCCTCCTGTGTTTTCGCAAGACAAAAGCAAACTTTTCTTGGAGGGGGCCCCCAGATGACCAAAACTCTTGTTTGTCAGCCCAGGTCTTGAGCCGGGATTGGCGGACACACGCGATAATCAGGCCGGGCCAGACACGCTGGCGACGGTCGGTAAAGTTTGTTGTGTGCACAGGTCTGACCGGTGGACAGTGGAGGAATGGGCTAGCCTTACCTTTTGCGGTCGAGCAAAGCGATCGATAGTGGAGGGCGGGGGGAAGAGTTATGTTCTCCAAGGGTTTCAACGAGGAAGTTAAAGAGAAAACTTATACAAGTTTAGAAGATGTAAAATTGAAAGTTGGAGTTGTGTTGTGGAGAGACCTCTGGGAGGTGTTTGCAGTATACGTGCTGAGTCAAATTTTGTTGTGCTGCTGGTAGCTGTTCCGTCTCAACAGTGCAGCTCTTTAGAACAACAGGAGAAGAACTGTTCTCCAAAATAGTGAAAATAGTGAAATCTAAGTTTTCTGAGGTTCTGGAAAGAACCAAGTCTCACGAGCGATTCTCTTGTATAGAATGACCATAGCATAAAACCAGAACGCTGAGCTTACATCAGATTGTCACTCTTTTAGAAGCACACAAGTCGGTATTACTATCTGGTGCATGTCGTACTACCGTGCAAGTATTACATCAATCTAAACTTCATTTGGAAACGTCAAGACTTACTTATCTTAAAGACAAATGTCAGTAATGGTTAAGTTTGTTTTTCTGCTGCAATGGAATAAAACTTTATACCAAAGAACGAAGGAGTGAGTGAAGAAAATATGACACCCCGTCATCTCATGTATCTTTATCAAACGTTTCGTTAAATTTACTCATGGGCATGGCTGTAGCTTTATACAAGGACTGGTCTATGTATAAGACGTCGTTCACACTAGATCAACCAACGGGGCACCTGATCCACTTTTCCCCAAACCATGTGGTGTGAACGGGGTCTAAAAAGTCCGTGAATTAATCCACGTATTGTGTTCAAGGCGTGAACAAGGTGTGACTTTATCCCTCCCGTCTCCTGGCCCGTTTTGCCCCAGCCAGACCCGACGTCCCCTGTCCGAGAACTGGCAACAGAAAAAGATTGGCCATCACAGACGAAGTTTCACACGAAACACTGTTCATCCACTCTTCTCTTCATTTCACTCCCCGTACAAAAAAACCAACCCAGCAAGCTCTGACTGTTCAAACTCATCCTACACACGTCCAACAAAACATCCCAGTTGAGTTTGTTTGGCGGCAAACCCATAACCATCCGGACAAAAGATTCCCCCAGTTTTGCATGTATGCCTTATTTACCTCCGTAGCCAGTTGTATTGTTCCCCCTTTCTTTCACAAGGAGTGATTGACTTGGTTGATTTAATAAATTGTCAATCAAACTCCCCGGGGAGTTCTGGAGATGATCTATGAGTTAAATGGCTGTGTGTAATGAGGCGAAGATTTTTTTAGGGTGCACAATGAGATGGGGGGCAACAGTAGCCGAACCAGGGGGGATGGGAGAACGTCTTGGCCATTGTGCGGCGAAACTTTCAGTCAACTGAGAACTCTCAGGGACTTGTTTGATCTGTTCAGTTCCGGTTTGAGATGGACGTCTACTTCCAGAGGCTGGGGGATGGTGGGATGCTCGACGGCTTAGTCCACGGGTTGTACATAATAGCTATGTTTGTCCAGGCTTTGCTGGACTGGAAATAGACTCTCGAAGGCCGAACAGAAATAGAATTTTCAAAATTGTTGGAATCCGAGAGATGATAAACATGTTCTGGTCGAATCAAAGTAGAACTTTACCGGGGATCTTAAAACAAAATGCCGTTAAAATGTGAGAAATCGTCAGCCGAAATTCAAAAAAGCTTCTGGACAGAGTTTTCTTTTGTAGGCCTACCCGTATGCTAAGTTATACTAGTGCATGTAATCGGACAAGTGCAAGTCGCATTACAAAAATACACAAAACGAAAGGGATATGTACATCTGAACCAGGATCAGATTTTGAGGCAGGAGCGCATGGATGACTTGTCGAAAACCTGTCCATTTCTATGGCATCGCCTCATAGTCAGACTCCTCCTACTCTCGACACGCGAGCAGGAATAACAAGCCCCGGTCCCCGTCACCCATCGTGGGGGTAACCGGCTGCGAAGCCGTGTGGTGGTGTCCCCTCTTCGCAACAAATTTCCACGCCGTGGTACTACGAACATCATGCCCGGCCGGACTGTAATAAGCTGCGGCACGGGCCGTTCACGATCAAGAGTTCCCCGGTCGCGGTGGTTGCTGAGTCCCCTCACCCGTGCATGCATGCATGCATCGGGGCACGGTCGGCGGCCCCAGTCAGGCGGGGTAGACGGTATAGTCGACCCATGGGGCCATCTGGTGAGTTTCGGTAGCCGGGCCGAACAGTGTGTATAAGCGTAGGCACTAGCCACCCCTTGACATCTGTCAGAAATCTGGATATGTCGCATGTGCATTGCTGGCACACAGTTTCAACCATGCACACCGTATACTTCCACGTCTTTTAACCCCTACGCGGTCTCTCCAAGTTTCGCCTTCATATAGGACCGCGCTAATAAAGCACGATGCGCACACTGCGTAACAACACGAAGACATGACATGTTATTATAACATTCGCTGGGCTCTCCACTAATGATGCTGATGTGTTAACTTTAAAGTCACGTATGAACAGCGAAGTTGTGTTTGTGTTCTCCATAAATCAAACCACTCGCTGACGCGTCCGTGCTTTTCGCCGACTTTCATTTGGGTGTGAAAATGGTATTTCAATGATTTTTTTCTCCCAAAGATGTGAGTTTTATCGTCAATTTATTGTTCTATACCAAGAACTGAATAACAGTTTATGAACGATAGCCATCTCTCTAAGTTTTTGTTTCTGTTTTCTACAAACATGCCGTCATGTAAATATATTTAACAGCAGATTTATAACTATGTGCGTGTAAATGTAGTCACAAATCTGTCTATGGGCACATAATCGTATTGCACGTAAACTTCGACGCGTATAAGATAAACGCCGTTGTGTCGTGTGGTGAGGTGTAGTCTGGTTCCCAGACTAAGAATCGCCGACTATTGTCTGTCGATTCAAGGGGCCTTTACGGAAATAAGGCTTGAGGCTAGGCTTGGGATTTATTTAGCTACTGCCATTTTGTGTCCCAAATGAAATGAAGGGCTTGAGATACATGGCGAAGCTGGAGCCTTTCTTCGGCTTCGCCGTGTGGTCCAATCCCTTCCGTAATGGCGGTAGCGAAATAAGTACTAAGTCTACTCCTCAAACCAGGTTTCGTAAAGGCCCTATGTGCGTTTACAAAATGGAGGCTCAGGCTCAGGCTCCAGTTCTGACATCCATATGTTAAAAACAAGTTGTGGTTTTTCATTGAAGCTAAAAGTGAAGCTCTGTTTTTTTTTTTTCAAACTAGAGGGTCTACTTCAGAACCGCAGCCAAAAACCTCTATTTATGATACTCGTTATTTCAGAATGGATTCACGAAATGGAGCCGAAGCCTGGAATGGAGCCTGAGCCTCCGTTTCGTAAACGCCCTATGAGTCGTTAGTTACTATTTCGGGGCAGCCTTGGGAACTATACTAGGTGAAGTTGTTCTCTTTCGAAACACATCACGTGGAATTGCGCATGCGGGGTCGTAGAGGATTTTTTCATAACAAAATAAGAGAGAAGTACGGTCGAGAAAACCTGCCGCGACGCACAAAAAATCTAATTTCTGGTCTCCGTGGAATTGCGTGCACGGGGCGACACGAAATCAAATCACAGCCACGAACTGAGACTAGACAGAATGGGTTATTCGGCGTCATCAATTTCACGGTGCACACAAAAGGACATTGACCCAATCAAAGTATAGGGCCCATTGCTAAAGCATGTATGCCTTATTCGAAGGCGCGCACATTACCACCAAATGAATGACTTTGTCGCAGCACCGTAGCATAATTCAATGGCTGCACCTCTTGATCATTTTATGTGGAAATAATGACACCTAGGTCAGCTATTGTGATTGATTATTTCCAATCAATTTCATTTTCAAGCTCATACATACTTAGGTTTAGTGCTTCCTTTATACGGGCGCATCAACTTCAAGGCAAAAGGGATTCATTCCCATTTTGGTTTGTAACAAGCAAGAGCTGATCCAGTTTTGAAGATCCTATCTGGCCTTTTTGAAGGCTACGTCTGCATTATTTTTTAATAATATAAGCACGGTGCGATCTGCACAGTTTCACTCTTGAGTACTTCAGATACTGTCATTTCGACTGTGTGGTCGAGTTCGGTTCATGGTTCATGGGTCCACTAAACCTAAATCTGGGGTCAGTATAGTGCAACAGAAGATGTGATGTTAACCAGGCTTAGGGAGTCAGGGAACTCACACATTTTGCAAAGCACACATAAAGAGAATTCCGTGGCGTGCAGAAATGCACGAGCCGTGATCTCTGAACGGGGGAAGATAACTGACTTGCTGGGGAGGTTCAAGAAAGTCATTGCCTTCCCCTTCCCCCATGGCAGGTTGTTAAGAAACAGACACAAGTTCCTCTATTCCTTTCGAAACTTCGTATTTTTATCAGAGACTCACTACGTGTGTAAACGTCTAGAGGGCATTATATACTCGCAACAACACCTATATCTTAACAGAGGTTTCGTAATGTGATGTTTGCTCTTTGTACTTGCATATGATAATCTAAGATAAATCGGCAAGGGGACTGGGGGTAGTTGTTAATCACCAGTGCGGTAAAAATGCCGCCTTCACTTCAGAAAAAACAATAAGTGACGGTGTTTAATATTGGCATTTTTATCGTATCACTTTTTATAGCGAGGAAAGAATGTACCACACCACAGGCCTACTTGTACATTTTGAGGTCATTTAACTGAGGCTGGGGTCTTGGGGCTGATGATGCTGGTAGATAGGAGCGTTTAACATTGACTTCTGAACGCGATGTACCAATTTAGGCCTTGAACTCTTAGGTCAAAATCTTACAAAAGGGTCACCGTGTGAAAGGACACCAATGCTTGAGAGTGACCGACGTCCCTGGTGAATCCTTGAGAGATTTTGACCGAGATTTAGACCCATGAGGGAATTTCTCAATGGTTGAGAGTTTTTCTTTAATGTCGTGTGATAAGGCCTTTTGAGACGTGCATTTAGGACTCTTGCAGGAGCCTATGGCCTAGTGCTATATGCAATAATACCCAGCCTACATCGTGTACATTATATTCTTTGATCATCTGATTCTTTGTGTTTCTTTGTTTGTGCAGTCCACTTAAAACAAAGAACTGGCAGTATAAGAGGTAACTATCTCGGTAACCTTGTTAAGAACTCCAACTGTAACTCATACCGTTGCTGCATAATAATTAGAATAATTGTGATACAAATACCAACTTCAAAATTATTAACGCCTAAGTCTTGAAATAACACTTAAAGCTATGCATGGTGGAAGTAAAAAATATGCGGTAACACCATGTGTACTCTGTGTGTGGTTCTGAGAAGAACCAATGGTTTAATACTCGACGTTCCGAACAGTGTGCTCTGTTCGTCTTCAGGAGTGCGTCTTTTCCTTCAAGACTCATAAGGAAATAGAAAAAATTTCAGTTTTAATTTTGTAAATTCAATAAAATCAGGCAGTTTCAAATTGTCCAGTAGGTGTATTCTATATATTGGCTTCTTGTGTATACCACTCCAGTCACGGTTAATCATGCATTGTCCCACCGAGTCAATGTTATACCCTTCTGCCCCGTGTAGTCCTTCCTTTGTCCCCGCTGTCCTAGACCTCGCCAACGCGGTCAACACAGCCAAATCGCGGAGTCTTGAGATGTCGAGGCTTAAACCCTTAGGTGTCGAGCCACAAAAGCCGAGGATTTTAATCTCGGGGAGAAGAAAGAAAGGAAGAAGGGTGGAAAATAAGAGTTGGAAAAAAATACTGTTTATGATAATAATAAAACCGAACAACAGTGTCCTAGAGGCTAGGCCGTCTCATCTCCACTGTAAAAAGCTAAGCCGAACAAAGGCCCCCGTGTCGTGGGTGAAGACTGGCGAAGGGGACTCCCTTGGGGGACCGTGCGGGGACGATTCAATATTATAGGTCCTTGCTAGCACGGGAAATGAATGCTCTTGTCCCTCTGGTCTGCTGTGGGGTGTGCCCTGGGTTGTTGTAGGCCGTCTGGTCTGTTTTCCTGACCGTCGCATCAGTGAACGGGAGCGAGACGGAGGGGGAAGGGGGAAGAGGGGGATAGAAGGGGGGTCAAGTGGTACTAGTTGGTAAGAAGGCTATCGCTAAAAATATCATTGTTCCGCGCCGCTGCATGCTCTCTACTTTATTCTCGTAAACCTATCATGTCCGTCCATTTGTTTTTCGACTTAAAGAAAAGAAGATAAGGATAAGGTAACGAGAAAGAAAACCCTCACGCTAATATTATGATTCAAACAGTGTTTAACCAACTTCCATTCAATGGGCCCAAGGGGGAGAACGATTGTTCTTATAGCAAGTCATGTTATAAAGAAGGTCTTTGTCAGTTCAGATGGCCTACCGTTTCAATCTTACCAGGATCGGCCGTTTACTCTGCACTGATTTCGCCTCTGATAAGAAGATGCTGTTAGCATCCAAACGAAAAGCCCTAGTTTGGACAAATAATTGGTTAACAACAAACAAAGCAAAAAAAAAGCAAACGAAAACTATTTTGGTCTTCATTAATCTATATCTGTGTGCATTCTTCTTTCTTTGTATTCGTATTACTTGTATATTTACACGAATGTACCTGACAAAAATGGCCATCTTTCGTATTAAAACGATATTCTATAGGCCTATATTGCAGCTATTCCTGTACAAAACCCCCAGTCGCATGGTTGCAGCATCTTTGTGCTACAGAGCTGACTATTAATATTCATGTACGTTAATTGCACAGTGTAATTATTGTATTAGCGTAATTACTAATTTGGTATTTTATCGTTGACTATTCATGCAAAGCTTAATGTGATATAAAATGACTTTACTATTGGAGTTCCACTGATGACTATTATACAGAAGACACTATAGTATCTCAAGTTCTGTGTGTCAATCCGAAAACTTACCGTTCTTTGGACGATTTTCCCTACAAAATAGCCTTTTTCTATAGACATTTAATAGTAATATAATGCTGTCCTTCAAATGACCATGCTTCACAAAACAAACTGTTTTGTTCTGTTCCTACGAAAATCGCTGTTACTATTAAAAGATCCCTATTTTTTCAAAGCAGGCTCTTCTACAGAAATGAACAGAGGTTATTTTCGTTTCCTAGGCCTACTTACGAAAGACCGTTCTATATCCCCTTTTTATTCAGTTTATCATATTTCTTTTCTTTCCAGCAATCACTATTAAATTAGAATTTGCCTATTTTTTTTCATAGCTTGGATCTAAACAAGATGTGTGTTATCTGATATAGGTGGGACGACATCAACTTTGTTTTTGCTTTTGACTCCATTATTTGGAAACTTGTAATTATTTCTCCTCACAAATCTTTTCACTTGTACTCTTTAGCTTTTTTCCCTTTTCTTTATCAATGTGTCATTTTCCGAAGGAACTTGGATAAAATAAAGTATTCATTTGGAAAATCAAATCCATTTTTTTTGAGAAGGAGATATATAAGTAGGAATCATAGGACACGGGGAGTCAGTTATGAGCCAGTTATTATCATGGCCTACAGTAATGTCCTCAAATGACCCCCATATCGCATGCAATCAGCGCCCATTAATAAACAATACTACACAGTGCGAATTATGTAGGTTACATATTCCTTGATTTCTGTATTTCACCCCTCTTCAAATAATAACCAGGGGGTACAAGACGCGAATTTGCCTCCCCTTCACCCCCTCTTATCCCCCTTGGTATAAGAATATTGGACAATAGCCTGCCCTGTTTTAGTAACACTTGCAACTTTAGTTCTTTGTGCTCCCCTAAATGCTAAAGAAACAAGCGATCGGCAATTACACCACTAATAAAGGCCGATATTTCCCCGGTTCATTTTTAGACGTATATCTTTTGCCTGGTTCGGTGTCCTTTGTTTGGGGAAGGGGGGATTTTATTTTTTAATATCGCGATCTGAGATCGATGACCAAGAACGATGGCCGGAGGTCTAAATCGTACATTAAACCAGTGACTTTTCCTCTGAAAGTAGGTGAGGTTTAGAGTTATAGACTCTGGTGGTTACAAGTGATTGAACGTAAAAAAAAGGCTCAGAAATCATGTTAAGAAAATTGCCGAAAATCACTCACAAAATCAAGTTTATATGTTTTTAGACTATTTGTAATTGTTTTACTCTCTTTTTTGAAAAATCAAAATGTAATTTTTCTGCCGTGAACAACAAAATGTTTTTTTTTACGTAATGCTAGATTTAAAGGTAATATCGTCCTTTGTTTTTTTGGTCAAAGAAATGATGTACATTCATGGGCAAAAATATCAAGAAAGATACAGTAAAAGTCTGTGAAATTCTCAGTCCCATACGGTGCCGACTTTTTGAGAAAACAGTGAAAAACGCCCACAGAATTTCTTCAATCTTGTCACCAATATTTTTTATCTTTTAAAGATCAAAAATATTTTCGGTCGTTACTTTGAAATGTCTTGATAAATACAGCATTTCAGGCGGAACAATTTTAACGGTATGTTTCTACCACCACCGCCATCTTCACACCCTGTAGTTATGGGTAAATCTGTGAACATTTCTGTTTGGGTTTCAAGCTGTTGAAAAAAGCTGTTGAAAACGGTATGTAACTGTTGTTAACGGTATGTTTCTACCAGCACCATCTTCATACCCTATAAGTTTATACGTAAATCTGTGATCATTTCTGTTTGGGTTTCCTAGGTATGAAACTGTAGTACCTTTAATGAAAAATTGCATCTAGACTTCCTTCTGGCTTTGCACTCGTGAACTGTTTTCGTTTGATAACATTTTGTCAAAGATAAAACGTTGCGTGCAACCAGATTCAGTCTTTTGAGATGCGAGTTGTCTCATTGAGCAGTAAAGAGCCGTATGATGTCAATGGTCATTGCCTCGAGTTGTCAGTGTGAAAGCTGGCCCAATTCCAAAGCGCGAGGGCGGTCTTCACTGCGACCACAAAAAATCGTCCGCAGCGGTTTTTCAATAACGAAGCGCCGCACATACACTCTTCATCGTACTAGTGGCATGAAATATCAATCCTTTGGTCCGATACGAATACATGTACTCATTTCCCCCCTCTTAAATCACACCCAGACCAATGCACGGTCATGTTTGAAGTAATCTTAAGAAATGTCAACACCGGACCCAAGTATAATGTTCGAGATTTTTGTTTGAAATTCTTAAGTACGCATCGTATCATATCGTGATTGTCACCGAGTAAACCTACCGTGCTGTGTCTCTCTTTACGGTATCAAAAAGCCCATTGCCAGTACCCCGTATAATCATTATACCGCACGGTGCACGGTAAGACTGTGTGTACATACTTTGTGTATTCAACTACAATTCTTTGCCAAACTTGAGCAAGATATCAGGAGTGTGGGCTTGTGTAAAGCGCGAGGTGGAAAACACAACGACAAAATAATGATCAAGCGCAAACAAGACGCTGTCGTTTGGCCGTACGTGGGTGCTTATCGCCCGGCGATCAAGCTAGTTCTCGCTGCGGATGATACACGCTGCAGAAACATTGACACAGCGATTTCAAGCCGATAAGAAGATGATATTTTTTCCCCTTACCATTCAGCGACGACAAGCTGTTGGAATTGTGTTGTCTCAATCGATTTAAACATTGATCTATATATATACATAAGATAATGATCTGATCGAAATGATTCCAAAATGTGAGACTTTACCGTATACCGACAAGGATTTTTTGGAAAAGGGCACGACACATCAATCACAGACCAAGGGGGAATATCCTCACTGGAACGGTTTAGAAAGGGGCTACACAGAGGGAAGATTTAATAAGACATTCCATGCGGTTTTCGTGTGTTTTTATACGTGGTAGCCAGCTAAACACGACATGTTTTATTCCCTAGATTTGATACCTGTCATCTACCCAAGAAAATTGTTGGTGTGAAGTTCGGTACAGTCACCATGGCCACGAGAAAGAAACAGAATTCGCAGACAATCTAAAAGTCAAGTCTCAGCGTTGTGTGACACTCACTCGTTGAACTCATCACATGGCAGCAATAGGCCTATATACCTTACGTTTTGTTCGGCTATAGCCTGTGAATGTCTGAATTATGTTCTCCAGAAGGAACATCAGAGATCTGTTGTCACAGAAGAGGAAAAATAACTAATTCCCGTTGCTCGTGGATTTCTTGAAATGAAAATTTCAGTGTTAAAAATTCGGAGACACTGCCATAGAATGTGGCGCTTCAGATGCCGCCGCTTGACATGTCGGAAGTTGGCCAAACTTGATTGTTATACATGACAACATTCTGTGATCTTTTTCTAGGTTTTCTTCTAAAATAAATTCATCTTTACATTTAGTTGCATTTTCTTATAATAATATATCTAAAACCAAATGATCTAGTGATTTGTAAAATCACGTACATGCACAGCAAGTTTACTTGGGTTGTGTATTTCTACATATCTATTGTATCACTGTATTTTATTTTGAGTAATATTTTATTTCATGGCACTAGGCCTGTGAGAATTAAAAACCAATGAAACGCAGTTAGAAAAACATGAATAAGGGAACAGGTATTCAACGCAGCTTACTAACGGACAATTCACTTTATGGAACACTGTGTAATTTGCCGCATTGGGCACGGGTCACTTTGTCCAGATTTTAAGCCGCGAGATCTTTTTTTTTCGGGTGCAAGGGGAAGGTGGTAGGTAACATGCGGCATTTATAACAGGGCAAAGAGAAGACCGCGGTCCGCGGCCACGAGCGAGGCGGCACGACTGGACGTGTACCGCACAGCGGGGCTCCACTTCCGTCAGTGATAGCCAGCCGTGCCGCGGTGGCACACTGCTAGGGTTCGGTACGACGGGGTGCCTCGCTTAGTCGTCGTATACTTCACACACGGGGGACACGTCATTTTGACTTTCAGTGCGTCGAGCTCGCCTGAGTCATCGGTGGTTGTGTTGTATGTGGCCGTGTCGCCCTAATCGCTCATCCCAACGCAAACAAACGACCAATGGGCAACCTTTGTTGCCTTGCGAGCAGGGTCACGTGGTCGAATCATTAGGACCACCGACCAATCAGCGGCGGTTTGTATCTCAGCGGTGCACGTTTCGAAGCTGTGTACGTGTTGTATCTTATTCTTCATTTGAATGAGTGCTATTCGCTCCGCACGGGTACACAGCGCGCACCGTGTATGACTGTATGCGCTACTATACTAAACGAGTACCACTATTTGAGACCACCCATTCGGTGAGCGCACACCGCGGTCTATCGTGTCGACTACACGGGTATTGGTCGGTGCAGTTTTAGGGTCTGACTGGTGTTGGTACTCAAAGTCTCCAAGCTCAAGAAGACTCCGGTGATAACTCAATTCGTTTCCATCTTTTCGGATCATTTATCGCCGTGTTGCCACAAAGCATGGAAGTATCGCAGCTCACGCCGTCATAGTCCAACCGAGTTTATGCCGGACTCGCTCCATCACTTTCAAGCACACCATCATCAAACCCAGTGAAAGCCGGTAGTGGTTTCCCATTGGTTTACACGCTGTCAAAAGTATCAACATCGGATAGCAAATAGTAGTTTCGCAAAGGGACAAGAAGTTATCAAACTAAAATCACTTGCAATGTTGATGGTGTACACTTGAAGAAAATGCTTTCATCTAGGAACTCTTAAAATATAACGTAAACCGAAGTATAAGATTTCTCAAACCAGCGTCTTTCAAGTTGTGTGACTATAATTCCCACTCGGATTATTACGACATCTACAAGCCGCAGAGGGACCGAACTTTTCTCCCGTTCTCAATATTTTTTTCTTGGTCGTCGTCCCCCTCTTGGGAGAGAGAGATAGAGACTTCACGCGTCTGGAAAATAAGTGTTGGGTCGTTGAGGAGTTAGGACTGGAATTCCAATGACTATGTCGGCTATCACCCTGTCTGTCTACCCGAGCGACCAGCCCCCTGAGAAGCGCCGGGTGTCCTGCTGCGTAGGGTGCGGGGGACAGATTCAGGACCAGTATATACTGCGGGTTGCCCCCGATCTGGAGTGGCATGCCGCCTGCCTGAAATGCGGCGATTGTGACGCTTACCTGGACGAGACGTGTACGTGTTTTGTACGGGACGGCAAACCCTACTGCAAACGAGACTACCTCAGGTAAGAAGAACAGGGTGATGGTCTTGCTGGTGGAGTTGGATGATGTTGTTGGTGGTTTGGGAGGACGAAGGGTGAACATCTTACGTAGGCAATGCAATGGTGTACAACCATACAACTTAAAAACTGTGCTTAACATGTAATATTAGTTGAACTGAGAACTGACTGTTCACCTCATGTATGCATCTCCCTAGGTAACAGTCTAGTTATAGACTGTTACCTATAGAGGGTCTCCTGATGAGGACTAGAGCAGACTTGTCGAAACGTTGAGACCTAATTGCGAGAAGTGCGAACGATATAGAAGTGCGAAAGTACGAACGATTATTACATGGTGTTTCCGCAAACCGATCCACATAGTCTAGTTATTCAACATTCAACTGCTAGAAACTCCACATTCTTAAAAGCTAGCTATTTCAGTGTGCATCACCAAAACACAACATGCAGTCGGCCAAAGTGATGGATATTTCTCAAATATTATCTTGGCCCAAGTTAGTAATGAAAAACATGAGAGTACTTATACTATCGTTTGCTTTGTTTTCAAGTTTACCAATCTTATGCTGCTGAAGAAGCGAGTTATTTGTTTTCCTAAATGGATTATCTTTCTCAGCAGGGAAGAAACTGATACACCTTAACCAATAGGCCTACTTGGTCTTGGAAATGTAACAATTTGTTTCGAGTTGAGAGGACCGGAATATGTTGGAAGTGTTAAACTACAAACAAAAAATTACCCAAAGTTACTATAGCATTCATTTTCAAACCGAGCTGAAAAAAAACCACGCCTTTTCAAATCAAAGTGGTTTCATTCGTATCCAGATATAGACAGTGTCACTTGGGATGACGCCGAGTTGTCAATACATGTACATGTAATACACATCAACTTGAAGAGCAGAAAGTGTTCGAGATTGTGGGGCCCATCTTTTAAAAGAATGGAAAGTTAACACGATATTTTTGATGGATTTATTGCCTAAACTTGTTAGAAGTTGGTCATCAGTCTGATTGAAAAGTTGTTCGTTATCTATTTTGTGTAAGAAAGAAACAGTAAGAAACACGTATGAAGCAAGAAATCGTGACGGACGAATCAATTAAAGGTTGTATCATACTTTGGTAAGAGACCAAAACAGAAATGTTCACTGATTTACGTATAGGCCTAACTTTCAGGGTATGGAGACGATGCTGGTATCCCCTACCGTTAAGATTTTTCTGCCTGAAATGGTGTATTTATCCAGAAATTAGTACAACAACGACCGAAAATCTTTTTGATCTTTTAAAAGATCAAAAATAAAAGAGAAAAGACTTCAGAAATACTGTGGTCGTTTTTCACTATTTTCTCAATTTTGGGCAACGTATGGGACTGAAATTTCCACAGATGACTGTTACTGTATTTTCCTTGATATGTTTGCCCATGAATCTGTATTTCTTTGACAAAAACCAAAGTATGATACTACCTTTTACTTGGAGCAAACATGGGAATTTCTTCATATTTTCTAATCATCAGCAGACGTGAGATATGATGTTGACTGCTTAAATGACGGTAACAGATTCGCATATTTTTATGGGGGAAAACTTTCGTAACTTAAGTTGTGCGAAACTTTTCAGAATTGTTCTATAACCTTGCAAATTATTTGGTAAACGACTGTTATGAGGTGAACATGTAAATCTTTCCAATGATTTCTTGGACATGAAAAGGTAACAAGAAGCAACAAAATCACGTTTAAAATTTAACATTGCAAAGCTTTTACCCAACCCAGCAGACGCCAGAAAATTTCCAATTTAACCAAATTACAGTTTTATATTGTGGTGCTGTCTACACACGCTTGAACCATGGATCTAGCTCCATGCTTGAACCATGGAGCATAGCCATTGACATTGCTATAATGTATAGTGGTTTAAGGTAGCTGGGGAAGAATCACGCTTAATTAACTTGATTATAAATATTTTGAAAGCTAGCTAATTGACACTTCATACAGCTAACACCCTGAGCATTATATCCGTTGATGTATGTGATGGCTGATTATATATATACCAGCCCAGCAATTCCCCCAGCTTGCTTTATATAATAACAGTGTTTGAAAAGCAAGCCTAGGGTCCTTTCAAGACGATCCCTAATCGCCAGTGACTCCCTTGTATTCTATTGTCTTCTAATTTCCATAGTCTCTATTCAGCCGTTTGGCCAATTGACAATTGTGTCCTCCGTGTAATTAACAGGTCTATGCACTGAGTAAATAAAAGAACCGGGGCCTTCTTTGGACCGCAGAACCTCGGTTAGGAAACGGTCGGGCACTTGGGCCTTTCTCTTGGGGGCACATTGTGGCTTTACACAATGCCCCAGTGAGGAAGTTCTGTTCGTCTTCGAAATGGAAAAAGGAACAAAACAGAATTGGTTGTCAAACCGAAAATTGATATATTTTGGTTTTATATTCCACACACACACAAGCAAACATATACCTTTCTTATTGTGCTAATAATTGGAACCTCCATGTCGTGGCACACGAAGTTAGAATGAAGAAAAAGAAAGCCATAACTGAATTTTAACCCGCGCTGTCAACCGTTAAAATTTTATACGCCGAGTTGCAAGGAAACAGCTCTTTTATGTCATTGCTGTAAATTAATTTAGCTGATTGAATTATTTGAAACGTGGAAGAAAGAAGGAAGAAATTCTGCGTTTTATTTCCGTGGCAATTTCTGTGATTTCAAGAGGAATGTTTGCGTTTAAAAAGGAAACCGCAAACAAAACATGCACAAACGAAGAATTTGTTCCAAGGTTACGGTTAAAAAGTTGTGTACCACGATGAAGATACGTATTGAGTTTTCTATACCACGGAACCTATCTTAAGAAGCCTCGTTTGCGAACCAGAAATAAATTCATCGTCCATGTTCGTGTCTTGATTTGGCAAAATGTCGGTTTTATTTTGCACAGAACTGGTAAATCAGTCTTCACTTTTGACTGAGTGCAATAAATACATGGCAATATATGTTCACGCCGATCAAAACGACTGGTTAAGAAGACTATAAATGTCTGTGCAGTAAGTATTATTGGCTCACACACTTCATACTTTCATCGGGTAAAGCGAACTTGCGTTTGCAATAAAACTTTAATTGTGCTGTACGCATCGAAATTGTTATAACAGCGCACGCGTTTTGTGCGCGGTCGCCTCTGTCGCTCGTCACAAGATTTTATGGTCTTCCCCCTTTTTATGGACCGTTGCAGAAGTTTGACCAACTCGACTTAAGATTAGTTAAACAACCGCTTTCTCTGCATGCGTTAAAGACATACGCCACCATCACATCTGATGTTCAGTTTGTTATATACTGTAACCCAGTGTGGGGGAGACCGTTTTGTTAGAGATTTAACTTTGCTGTTTTATATACATGTCTACTGGATTTGTTTGTGAAATAAGAAGGAATTTATTTGTATTGTTTGGTTTGGTGTTGCACTTATATTATGATTGCTACATATTTGACACGCTTAACCCTAGTCAGTTAATATAGTTTGACTGGTTGTAATAATATAAGGGAAGAAAAAAAGGCAAATTCCACACAGACGCATTCAGTATGTAACAAGTAAATTCCAAGGTAAAATGGTCTGAACTGTTTGGACGGGATCAGAGCACGGTACAATAGTGGTCCAGTCACGCTCAGCTGATCACGTAGAGATTGAATGGCTATCCATAGAATACCATTCATCTTCTTGTACCCACGTCTATATAAATCGCCACCACAGTGTCATCGCAAATACATATTTTTGTTGATGACCTTTAACAGATACACACTTGTGTCCACACATATGAAAAAACCACAGGATTAACTCTGCATGGAATAAATAAGTAGCAACTTCATCGGGTATTAGAATTTGATTGTGCTAGACTGTGTAGCCCTCTTTACTGTCACTCGGCGCTTAAATTCGTCTCTTTGTTGGCGCGCAATGTCCCGTAACTTCACTTTTTCGTGAATGGTACCAGAAAAAAGGGAATACAAATATAATAAATAAATATTTGACGTTCATCGCTTGGTTTGCTCTTGCCAAAAAAAAAGCTCTTGGTTAAAAGAAAACTGGGGACAAAGGCGCGTGGTTTTTTGCACCAGTTGTTCATCAGCTGAACTATTTTTTTTAAAGCTTGGAGTTGGGCTTGGGTGCTTGACGCGTTTCGATAGCAGGATCTTTCTCAAGATCCAGGGTCGAACACGCCAGGCCCTCCTAACTCCAAGCATTTTGATATATATTTCCGGTCATTTTGGCTGATGAGCAGTTTGCAGCAGTTTATTACTTGTATTTTGTTTTGGTTTTATATAGATAATTCTTTTCGACACTGTTAATGTATTTCGTGTGGCGAAGAAGGATGGAAAAGCAAATGGCTGGCGATTTTCATCTGGTTAATGGAAGATTTCACGTGTCGACTGTTTTTATACCAGAATTTAAGCATGGGTAATTATATGCTTAGTCTTACTCCCATTGGATTGCATGTAATCCTTTCCTCATGGATTTATTGCCATGACATATATACCCACATTGAGTATTGTGTGCTGACCTATGATATTTCTGTGAAGTTTATCAAATTCCTCGCGGCCTTGTAAAGTTCCCACAACGCCATCAGTTTTGGTGAATCATGGGGTTTTCAATTTACATACAGTACAATTGTGACAACGTTGGTATTATCATAGTATATTTCGTATACACACACCAAGCCAATTACATTCACATTCAACATAAGAAATGTGCATGTAATGTTCTCCACGTATGAAAAACTGTGCTCGGTGCTGAGTGATATTTTCAGAAATTGGTTTCCCCTTTACAAGACTACGGTGGGTCGAGTGCACCCTCATCGCTGATAGCCTCATGAATTCAAACATGTGCAAGAATGAATTTGATTTGTGGCTTCACGTTGATGCCGAGAGCTGTCCCATTGCCATTGCCAAAAAAGCGGGACACTTCGTCCGTGAATGATGAAAATGATTGAATCTTTGATTTAATACAGAACTTGTGAAATGGTCCCATTGGGTTGCTGTCGTCGTATGTTAATACTAGTTGGATCAAAATTATCCGGCCTTTAGGACTAACTTGGCTGTGATGCTTGAGTATTATAAGTTCCATAGTGAAGTTTTTCTTTTGACAAAGAGAGGGGATTCTTATTTTATGGATTGTCCGTAGTTTTTCTGCATTCGTCCTGACCTGCGGAGCTGAGGTGGGCTGGGGGGGGGGGGGGGCTTAATTGGAGGCAATCACAGCATCCATACTCCACGCGAACGACAAAATCCGTGCGGCCAGCCGAGCCAGGCGACCCCCCTCTCTCCACCGCTCCGAACGCGCCTCGATCAGCTAGCTCAGCGTGGCCATTTGGCCTGAAAAATCATCTCATCGCCTCGGCATGTTAATCACATCTGTCGAGTTTCTTGGCGGGTTTTGGGGAGCACCGATCTGACGGCTGTATAGGCCTACAGAATGCGATGGAAATACAGAGAGAGAGAGGGTATACAAAAAATAATAAAGAGTGAATGTAGTTGGGGAGGGGGGGCCAAGGACGCGTTGAGCTAAAAACCTCGCGCCCTGGCTCGGGACGTGAGGAGCTATCCCAGCGATTAATTAGCAATCCATCCACCGCCTCCGATCCCAGGCACGATATTTTATTACATGAGCGATCCCTCTTCATCCCACCGCCGAATTAGGAATGATTCTCCTCTTTTTTTTTTGTAAAGGACAGGAGGGATGCGTGCTCCTTTTTATAGAGGAGAAACAATGCATCTTTTCTGCATGATCCAGCCAGCCACATGGAGGTTGAGCATATTGCCTTATTATACGTGGAGAATCTGAATGAATTACGGCCTTGTTAATGCAATTCCGGGGGATACCACAGTTTCCAGAGTAAAATCATGAGGTTTGTCCCCCCTGATCAATCTCTGCAATTGATGCCCGTACCGCATAGCGAGTCAAATTAACTTAGGCCCATATTAATAAAATATTCCAACTTTAATTGCAATGGATGAAGCAATGCGCGGGTCTGCATTCCGTAAAGGACATATTCGTCGGCTAACTGTAGAGGCTATGGTGGTCATGCATGTACGGTGTACATTGATGTTGCAAATTGACGAATTTGTCAGACCAGTAACTGAATTTGTTGCCTTTATACGAATTATTCAGTCTGCATGTAGCGAGTGTATCGGGGGAAGTGTAGGCCTATGGATCGAGCTGGGACGAAATATCAATAATATTGTCTGAATGCAATTCCCACCACAGTCGTATGAATATGAAAGGTTATAGAATGAACTCTCTTGGTGCCGATGTGATGTTTGGGGGAAATCGGTTTAACATCGAGTTCCGTGCATTTTAAGATCCGTTTGGCGTTATACTAGCAAGTATAACCGTATATGTGTAAACCGGTTTGATGTGTGCAGTGTAGGGATAGTACCCACTGCAGACCAATTTTGGAACTCAATTTCCCATAAGCAGACGTGTCGATCTTATGGAGCCCCTTCGCCCCAGGGTAGACTTTGTAGTGTATTTAGCGAGAGCTTTGAATTTCAGTCCCGTTGGTTTTTTTAGGGGTGGACATTAAAATGATGTTTTTATTGCACAGCTGTTTCTCTGTTGGGATCTTTTTGTGTATAATGAATGAATACCATTTTCAGTTTATGTGACAGTGTACTTTTTGGTTGTATCTGTTACTTATGTAACAGGTGTCACGGAACGTTTCCCTGTAGACGGGGTTCTGGACTAGAAATGCGAATAATTGTCTTTCTGTGGCGTTTTCTTTTGGATTCATGTTGATCTGTGGATATATTTTGGCGGGAAATAACTATCGTCTGCTTATACAGCTGTGATGTAAAAGAACATTGGATTTGGGGATGTCATTTTGGCTGAGGTGATAGGATAGGCTGTTGTCTCAAGACTGTTATAGCAGGTGTTTGAGTATCTGTCATAACGGTATTTAATTTTACCTTAAAAACCATGATCTACAGGTTGTTCGGAACCAAATGTGCCAAGTGTTGCCAGGGCTTCGACAAGAACGACTTTGTCATGAGGGCCCGCAACAAGATCTACCACATCGAGTGCTTTCGCTGCGTGGCCTGCAGTCGGCAGCTCATCCCGGGGGACGAGTTCGCTCTACGGGAGGACGGCCTCTTCTGCAAGGCCGACCACGAAATGCTGGAACGGAACGGTTGCGGCGGGGCCGGAGACGGCACGGTGGTCGTCAGCAACGGTGCGCCCACCAACAACAACAACGGGAACCACCGGAACTACATGAACGGTGAGTTCAGTTCCCCTTCTCCCTACCCCCTTCCCCCCTCACTCCATCCCCACCGTCCCTTCTGTCGTCATCACCCAGGCCTGAGATAATTGTCACCATGTTTATTTGTATTGTATAGTGTTGTTAGTTGGTGAGTCATTGTCTCCGTTGCTGTCTACACACAGTCACTGTCACGTACAAACATTATTACCCCGTACATAACGCGCGCATAGCTCATGACTGGTCTGGCCTATCGTGCAGTTTAATTGTATAGCCGATACCTTTTGAATGATGATAAATTAATGGATATGAAATCAAGATGAGTAAATACCACAGCCATATCAAATCACTGCCATGAATGATTAAATCAGTCGGAATTTTTTTTATAGAATTAAAGAAAACAGAGATGGCATATAAAACCCCAAAGAACGACAAAAACATTTCTGATTTCCCTCTTCAAATTCTTCAAATTTATTTATACAATGAAAACATTTATGGCGAGTTTTTCTTTTATTAAATAGGCCTAAACTCCTTTCAAAATAAAGATTCAATTTCTAGAACTGTAGGTTAGTAATAGTAGAGGCGACACAACATTTAATCCAGACGAAAGCGGTTGCCCCTTTAAGGAGATGTCATATATACCGTTTAACAAACCACACGGGCCAGGAATATAAGATAATTTTCCGACTGATTCCCTATCGCCCAGGGCGCGCGAGCCATTGACTAAAAATCGATACTCATTACTTACATGCACGTTGTCAGCAAGCCAACCGCCATGCAGTGTGTGTGTGTATAATATTAAGTATCATTCATAAGCAGGGATATTATATAGTCATATTTTGTAAGGGGGAGGAGATGCCTGACATCTATCCAGATTATTAACATGACGGTATTATGGATTATGATTATCTTTATTATTCATGCGGTTTCAATTGAGATTAATCCAGATAATTGAGGATGTTTATTTTGTCATTCTCTATCGGGTTCGGATGTAGGCAAGATATTAACAAAATGAGGATTTTGTTTGTGTATTTTTTTTTTTTTTGCACAGATTTCGCTTTTTGTTATTTAATTGTGAAGATGGACGTTAAAGGTACTGTCATACTTTGGTAGCATACCGAAACAGAAATCTTCACAGATTTACTACAACTGTATGTAACTTACATGGTATAAAGATGGTGATGGTAGAAACGTACCGTTAAACATTTCCTGCCTGAAATGCTGTAATTATCCAGAAAAAAAGTGACCAAAAACAATTTGATCTTTTAAAGATAAAAAAGTAACGGTGAGAAGATTTTAAAAATACTGCGGACGTTTTTCACTGTTTTCTCAAAAAGTGGGCACCGTATGTGACTGGGAATTTCACAGATGACTGTTGCTGTATCTTGCTTGACATTTTTGCCAATGAATTTGCATTTCTCTGACAAAAACCAAAGTATGATATTAGGCCTACATTTAAGCGAGAACTATGCGTCGCTTTGTTTTTTGTTCATTTGGATTGGCATATTTGTGAAATCTGTGGCCATTTCTCTAGATCTGGTGATATGGTAGTTCAAGATAGACTCACTGTTTGTGTTATACAGGCTCGTAGCCTAGGCCATCTCAGTGCCGTTTCCTTGGCCTGAAAGTCCCGGTTCATAATGTGGCTCTGTATCGGCGTCTTTGTCCGTACCCGTATTAAGACCAATCGAAAAAATTTGACTATTATTCCAAACATCAAACATACACGGGTTTGGCCATCTACAATTTCTAATTCAGCATACGACAGGGTTTTTCTCGGTCTCTCCCTTTCTCTGGATTTTGTTTTGTATTTGGTGGATGGAAGCGCGGCCGCCCTTACCAAGGCACGCCACCTGAGGCCCACGGTAGCCTGTAGCGTGACTCGCTCAAAAGAAGTTGAGCTAGCGGGGAATTGGCAAACGTGGGCCGGGGGTCCGCGGCCAATATGTCGCCTAATCCTGCCGTTCCACACTCGCTCACCAAAAAAAAACTCGAAGAAAAAGGGAAAAAAATCTCCCCATAATATACAGGCCCCGGTATACACAAATTCATATCCCAAGACCAATTTCGTCTTCCTTCTGTTATTGTTATGATGATGATGATGTTTTTTTTCCCTCCTTTTCTTCGCGGTCGTTTGTTGTTGTTGGGCTTTTCTCGTGTTGGCTTGAATCAGTGGCATCTCTCTGTGAGGGGACAGCATATGGGTGGATGCATAATGAAGCCTTACCCTTTCGGCTTCCCGCGAGAGATGACTGGCCAATTATCATTTAGCGATGTCAATTTAATCGTATTAAACCTATACCGTATATGATCAGGGATATAACGTACAACACTGTATAGGCCTATAGCCTTGTGCTGACTACAGGAGAAGACACGTCACACACACACACACGAACGATACGCAGATTTGAGCAAGCATCGGTTGAATGTGTGTAGGCTCCATGGCTGTGTCTCGTTGAAAATTATTATGCATTTGACCCGCAAAATCAAAACAATTTCTAAATATAATTGATTAAGGGCGGTAGTTGTGTACAGTTTTCATCAGTAATCGAAAACTTAACTCTTGGCGAGAACGTTTTCTTTAAAGTTTCAAAATTGATTTGACTTTTAATTCAAAAGAAATTTGTCAAAAAATGCCGTATTTCTTTTAATGACAGTAGGTTTGATACAAACTTCGCGATGCTTTGCCAAGAGTTATACGCTGTCACTACATGATTTCCTACTCTTGATCACTGGATGTCAGTAATATTTTGACCACCAACAACTAGCCCTTTTTGCATTGTGTGAAATTCATCGCATAAGGTTCACATTTGTTCCACGTCACTTTCAATAGAATCGTGTTGGGGGCCCTATAGCTTGCAACAAACGGTGCACGGAAAATTGGCCATCTGCGATCGCCCCCCGAAAAAACAAAACAAAAAGTGCGCGCACACGTGCACTGTAGCTTTCGATCAAGGTAGGACGTACTTCGGGGCCGATTCGCCGCGTTTTCCACCCCGTGCTGTACGTCTGGCGCGCTCGCTCATAGAGTTTCTGCACAGGACTTAAATACGCGTTGTCTTGTATGTATGTATTATACCAGTGTATAGTCGACCGTATCAGGAGACAAAAATTAATCGTGATGGTTTTTTTTGTAGGCATAGGCTTAGGCCTATCATCGATAAAAAGTTTGCATTGTCGTTGAGTGTGTAGACATGAGACCACTCCATGACTCCATCAGGCGGTGATACAGTTGATGAGATGTTGAACTAGAAAAGGGGAAAAATCTAGGTAGGCCTATATTGTTTTGGAGGGCCTTGTCACATCTGTTTTGTTTGGTCTGGCTCGGAGACATAGGCCTATACACACACGTTCCATGAGTGGTCTAGTAGTCAGCCTCCTCGATCATCGGGTGCATGATGTACACGGCAGATTGGTTCTTCATCCTACGGCTCTCTGGTCGTCCTAGCCTTTGCCTGGCGGTGTATATGGTGTGTGACACGGCATGAACTTATTCGAACCGACGGACAACACACCCTTGAACGGGTCCGTCAATGGCCACCGAGTGAAAATCTGATCTCCGCATGGAGTGTGCCCCGGCTGCGACTCGACCCGTTGAAGTATAACTGCATCACGAAAATCAATAAATACCCCCACACCAAGGTCAATATTGTATATTATGCTCATGATATAAAGCAAAATGAATATTAACAGGCGGCACTCTATTGGTATTACATTTAGTATTACATATTAGTGTTAGGTGTTATTTCGTTTATACTTTTTTGTGGTTTTATTTTTTTTAGAGAGTTATAATTTCAAATGCGAATTTACGTCCAAATAACACCGTTGCTGTTGCTGTTACTCTTGTTGATGTTGTTACTGCTGTCATGAATGGCCACAAATAAAATGTCTATGGGTTTCCGATTGGAATACGGGCACCTGTACATTGCCTCGATTTGGTGTCAAGAACCAGCATGGCCTCAATAACGCCAGGGAAGGCCTATCTCCTCGACCTGTATAATGCCTGGATGGGGGCTCGTATATAATAAGCACCTATTTCCCCCTATCCAGCACCATCCTTCAATTAATGGCCCATACCAAGTATCTAATTGACATATTATGGGGGTAGTGTGTATATACGAGGTGCTGGACTTTATTCCCAATTTGGCCGTTTTCAATTGGTTTACATTGACGCACAACGCTCGCCTAGCTCCCACCGCGTCATTCAGTGCAGGGGGCTCGTGTGCTTTTGCGTCCATTGGTGTTTTGCAGTGAGCAAGAAGAGCATATCGCTTTGTATATGAGAAGTAGACGTACAACGAAAATTAGTGTAGGGGTTGGGAATTTATTTGGTGTTATGTGATGGAAAGTGATTATAATAATGGGGCATACAAGGGCTCTTCAGTTAAACCATGTTTACTTATGCTTTTATCTTGAATTATAAACTGACCGAACCCGTTGGTCGTATTATACGGTATAATGCAGTAACTCGTTTAGCGATGCTTTTCAATACAAACAAAAATCCATTGTTTTTTTTCATGTACTTTCAAAAACAGGTTGTCATGGGATATTAAACTTGCTGTTCCGCTATTGTTGAGGATGATATTTGTTATATATTGATGTCAATTATTCTCATTTGGGCCTATAGTTGATTTGAAGCCATTGTTGGGAATGGGTGGTAATTATGGTGATCTTCTTCGATGGTCATGTATATACGGGGTAAATATTCCTGGAGATTAATGAAAAAATGGCAATTTGGTTTTGTAATTGGTTCGTGGCGGTGTAGTCAACGGCAACTCGCGCTTTGTGTCGAAGGGGGGGGGGGGGTCGTTGGTTTCATTTAAAATTCACACGGGTTGACTTGCCTTGTTTGTTTCGTCGCTTGTTCCATGTGCCTTAAAATATTAAAATCCTGATCCTTTCCCAGCCGGCAAAGGGCCCCCCGAGGGCCGGCACGCAGATATTATTCATTGTGTTTTCGGGTCTGGTGGGTTGCACGGGGGTGATCATCTTTCGTCGATCTCCCCCGAGTAGTGCGATGCGATCCCGGGGGCAGCTAGCTCCTCCAACCGGGGCCGGGCGAGGCTTCGTCACGCATCGCTGGCCTGCCCGCGTCGCCGGGACTGTGCCAACATTTTCCCCTTGATTGGCCACGGCGAAGACACGGTGGAACGTGTCCCCGCGGACTTGGACTGTAGAGAGAGAGAGAGAATGACAACAACAAAATCAAAAGACGAGAAGAGACCAGAACAAAAAAGTCAGACTGAGGAGGGAGGGGGAAGGGGGGTGGAGAAAGGTCATCACTGCGCGCAAGCAGATCGCATCAGCATTGAAACAAAACATCATCCGCGCACTCGAGTACATCCATTGCTCGTCACACGCAATATTTCATTGCCTTGTCGTGTATATTAGTGGCCTGTCATTTATTACTGAGCATGCAGGGCAAAAAATAAATCAATAAGAATTTAATGAACGACTCGTACTTGACTCGGGTCAATTACGACCAAGTTAAATTGGATGTTTCATCAACGAGAAAAAAATGCAATTTTGTTTAATAACCAGAATAAGACTCGTTTATCATTTTGCAGCGGTGAACATTAAAAGAGACATGATTAGTATTCATACAATGATTATGTACTGGTTGGCTGAAGATAGATAATACAACTCGGCGTAACGAGTTCAGAACAATGTCTCTATTGTCGTTGAGATTCGGCCTGTCTTGCTAGGTGTGCAAAAAACAAGCATGTGTAACAATAGCCGATTATTTATCAAGTATATCTTTGTAAATTATTTTATTTAGAAAAATGAAATTTGAGGACTTTGTTATCATCACGTGTTCTGATATGGACAGTTGAAGAAACAAAATAAAGCAAATGCACAGTAGCTTTTGAAACTCATTTGTATAATACTGCCAGCTTTTCTGTATTAGTTGTTGTTTTTGTTTGTTTGTTTGTTTGTTTGTTGGGATGTTTAGACATACCCAGTCACTTGCTCGACAAACTATTCTCACTTGATCTCCCCACAATCCCTTTATTTGGAAATCGTTAGTTTTGTTTTCCTTTTTTCCTTTTAATGTGTCATTTTCTGAACAAGAACTTAGTTAAAATATAAAGTTATTTTTTGAATTTAATGAAAATGTTGTTGGTGTTTATTTGTTTGCTTTTAATTTAAAATTTTGTTTTTTTTCTCCACATCAGATGACGATCTTCTTATCCCGTCCCCGACCGGACGGCAAACCCACTCCGAGCCCATGCCCAACCGGACGGTGCGCTCGCACTCGCACAAGCAGGAGAAACCCACACGGGTCCGGACGGTGCTGAACGAGAAACAGCTGCACACCTTACGGACTTGCTACGCGGCCAACCCGAGGCCAGACGCGCTCATGAAGGAACAGTTAGTGGAGATGACCTCCCTGAGTCCGCGAGTGATCCGGGTCTGGTTCCAGAACAAACGATGTAAGGACAAGAAGAGGAGCATCCTGATGAAACAAATGGCCGAGCAGAATGCAAATAAGGTAAAATGAAGAGATCCCTTCCAAATTATGCTGTTTAAAATTGACATCTTTCTCAGATTCATTGCTATACAACCCAGTCGATAGATATCCATATGTATTTGAATCAGTCCAGTGACTGCGATGCTAATGCATGTTCACTCCAAACATCTTCTCTTGAAGCAGCCTTCCCTTTATACCCGTTCTGCCTGCCTAAGTCCCCCAGGTCGAAGCAGGGAATGAATGGGGGAGATGTATTCCCATTGTTTCGCGATGTTCTTGACCCTTTTTCTTGAGACGTGTACGGTCTTTCCATGAAGATCCCCCATGAGACTTCAGCCTCCCCTCTTCAGACAGATTGCCGTTGTATAGAGCACGGGCCGGGGCTTTATTGTAGAGTTGGAGGCTTGATATAGCGGCTTCGTCTGAGTTGAGGGACGCCGGTATTATCTGGCCGGAACCTCACGGAGAAACCCCTCGCCATTAGCACGTTCCACCGCGCTGGCTTGTTCGTAACAATTTTTTGTAAACCTTAGAATGTTTTCCAGTCATATAGCATGAACTCCACGTTGCTTTGGCTCGATACACAGAGTCTGCATCACAAACGACTTTTTATTTTAAGAATTCTATATAATAAGTAAGAATTACAATCGCAAAATAGAAATCCAAAAGTATTGATCCTGGGATTTTAGTGTGTTTTTTTTGTCTTTTAGGTAAAGACATATACTTTGAATGACAATGAGTTAAAGTGAGCATATAGGATTTGCAAAGCCTAAAAAAATTTACTGAGTTTGAGACAGAAAATGGACTCAACAGTTCGTATACAGTCACCATGGGAAGTCTCCCCACATGACATTGCCAAGTCATTATCCTGATACCATGTGACAACAGAACTATCGTCACCAATGTGTAACATGTTATCCATCCAGCCTATAACATGACACGGGCGCCATCACAGGTTGAATTACAGACTTTCTAGCAGGACTGACTACCATATACTGCTCGGCCATGTTGAATGACCCTGCCATTTGCAGAGCAAAACATGAGTTGTCAAACCTCACATAGAATCCAGCTATCATGATAATGTACAGTCTGTAGTCGTTGGACATTCAAATGAATAATTGAAGATCGCCAGCAACGAAATCACCTCATTTCAATGAAGCCATCATTATACCTTATTTTCAGTCCCTTATATCGTACTCAAATCGCGTACATTGTAACAAAAATGTCCTACATTGCTGCTCCCATTAAGTCTGTGAATTATAATCATTCCCATCTCATTTCACGATGCATCCAAAAAATGTAAAATGTATCTGTATCTCCTTGGAAACCAATACGAAGAATGTCATTAAAATCGTCCCATTCATGTCTTCAAGTTCCGTCCCACACAGATATATCTCCCATGCATCGGCGTTCAAGCTATTATAGGCACACACAGAAAAAAGTGAAGGTAGAAATTGAAGCGGGACTGAGAAAAAGTCAGTCACCTTTGTGTTCTCATGGCGGGCACCTTCGACAATTATGCTAATAAAAAACGACCAATTTGTAACCCAATTACAACAAGGCGATGACTTCTCACTGCTGGTGATGTTGTGGGTTTTTTTTTTTATAGAAAGACGGTGTAGCCCTGAGGCCATCGACTAAAGAAAAAAAAATATTGTCCTTTAAGTGGCTCATTGATTTGAATATTCATGAGAGAGACCGCGGCATGCTGTGCAAGATGAGTAATGATAACATGGCAGTAGAGGCAATGTTTTCTCTAGAGATGGAGAATGTTACTGCAGCCAGCGGCCGAGTGCGATCGATGTGATCTGATCGATATTCATTTCCCAAATTGATAAATGAAGTTTTGATATTAAGGCAAGCACTGATTTTTTTTACTCCCTTTCCACTGAAATGACTGTGATATATTAACGTGTTTTACATGTCTCGTGCTCAAAATCAGCGTTTTTAACGCCAATCACTAAGAGATGTTTTGCGTAGAATAATACCCTAAATGGTAAATATTTGACACGGTCAGTCTAGTCATTAACAGCAGTAACTATAATTGATTCCGGCACCAAAGTTGTCCCAAATTTTGTTTTGAAAGATTTCCCATTAGCTTGCACGTAATTCCATGCTAAATATTTTGGATGTGGGCTTGCATTCAACCGGTATCGTGTTCTCTTGCTATAACCTCTGTGGGTCAACTATGCAGGGACATTTTGAAAGTGCTTTCGCGATCGCTCACGGTGACTGCCTGCATTTGCCTTTTGTAAATAGCGCCCCCATCGTCCTTTCTTGCAAAGAGTGAACTTGAAATGACACTACGGAGACTGAAACAATATTGATATTCATTCTAAATCGGAAAATGACAAGGATATTTATCGGGTATTTTTATTGAAAATTTTAGTTCAACTTTGGCGCCTTTTTTTTTTGTTACCGACCAAAAGCGTCGTAATAAATGTTCAGGCTTTGTGATCGGGAGGGGTGGGGTATACTAGGGGGTGCTTGTACACTCCCCATGCACCCATTGCCGTCCGACCTATCCATGCTGTCAGTAGCAACGTTACAACCACAGAAGCTCCAAATCATATTCATAGAAGAACAGCGAACCAATTCCCCTAAAAAGCATTTGATTACCGTGTACAGTATATACATGTACTGTATTATGCAGCCGTGTATGAGGGCAGAGTCAACAAAATGCCACAGTTATTGCTGCTGTTGAATACTCGTTCGCGAACGAAGAAGAGCGAATATACATTGACTATCATGTCAGGGACATGCATCGCCTACACAAAAAAAGATCATGCTCTGCAATCAATGGTATATGCCTATAACAATTGTAAAAAGGGAAGCCCAAACAAGAGCGAGAGATAGAGAAGGGAAAAAAATAACTGACTATACAAAAAAAGACGAAAAACGAGAGGAGTAAATCGCCATAATTGGAAGCCAGCAACTCAGAGAAGTGGGGCAGACGATAATGACATTAACGCGCAGCGGGCGCGCGCGCCAAAAAATTGCTCTGAATTATTGAACGAGTTTGATTTGCCACGTGTTGTTTTGGCGCTGGAAATTGACACCGCGCTCCTTGCTTCAGCACACATTTCACCGTGAAAGATGGCCTTGCGGGAGATGGAGAGGGGGAGGGGGTCCCTGGCGTGAATTCCCAGAACACGGGGAGTTGTTGTACACACTGTTTGCTGTAACTGTAAAATTAATAAGCAAGAAGGATGAGATGGCAGACGAAGAAGAGACTATATAGGAGAAAGATGAACACACACAGACAAAAAAAGAGCCACGCGATGTTCACGCTCGTCATTTTAACTGAGTGCTTGTAACATCGTATCAGGATATCATTAAACTAAATTGATTCCGTCTGCCAAAAAACATTATATTATGTTCAATGATCTCTTTAAGATTTAACCAGTTTATCTGTACCATATACAAACCGTGTGCTGTCAATTCGATTATGGCGGTTCGTTAGATTTCTGTCTTTTTTATTTGAATGTCTTTGATTTCTGTTTGCTTGCCGCGAGTTATATTGTCAATCAGATATCATTAGCTTCACGCATTTCGCATCATGCTAGTGAACACCGCCTTTAAAGATGTACAAAAAAAAATGTGAGGATCGATTTTTTCTTTTCAATTTTTGATCGAGTTAGGAATTAGTAGGAAACGGAATAATTGTTCTCTGTATTGGGTTAGCCATCCCCTTTTCTCTGATTAACATCTGGGAGCGTGTTGCAGACCGTGTTATGTGAGATTTTGAAGGGAGTTTAAAATCACGTCCCTATATCGTGACATCGAATATCGGTGCTTATCCCCCTGACCTATACGGTACCGCCAGGCCTCGCCGTGTTTTGAGCCTGCTGTTCAACGGTCCGATCCCATGCACGCCTGCTGTATCAGTGAATGGAAGCTCTGTTACCGTGCATGCAAATTTCTAGTTATTCTTCATTTTTTTCTTTCATTTTATAATTTTGCCTTTTGTTATAGGCCTATACGCTCAACGTCTAGTTCGGCATGTATATATGAATACATGTAGATTCATACGAAATTAGCTACAAGCCTTTTCATGGTTGTCATGCAGTTTGTCGCCAGAAAAAAATATCAACATTTCTGTCGTGAAACACGATGTGCAGTTGGGAAGCCCTCTGAATTGTTCTCGACACGAACTATAGGCCAATATTTGTTTCTCAAATTGAATTTACTTAGGCTGTTGTATACATTTTGAGTAAGAATTAAAGAAAACTGTACGCATTGTCTCTAGGCCAATACGAATAATAATGTGTTACATGTTAACAAATTAGCATCCAATGGAACATAATTATATTACATACGTGTATAGATTTACAGAATCATTAAAAAAAGTCAATTTTGTGTGGAACGCATTATTTCCAAGGCCAGTCAAAATAAATCAGACTTTTAATGACACAAAATTGACATAAAAAGGGTGAAATTTCACTTTGGTACAAATTATTGTCGCACTGTGGTGTCATCAGAATTTTCCAGTGAAATGAACGTTACTATGAACGTGGCACCTTTTAAAATATTTTTTACGAACTTCTTTTTTCCCGCTCAATTTTGTTAAAACTGGCGTGTTCGTCTTTACAATATTCCTCCTTTTTGGGTGTATAGAAATTGCATGGTTACATCCAATTTCTCAGTTGAGTGGGGGCGGGTCGATATCACGCCCCTCCCTTTGTGTCTTCTTCTTCGGTACACTATTGTTACGCCATCTGCAAGTTCAAACCGTTATAGATTGGTACAACGTCCAGTGACCCCAAACTAACGAACGAAATTATTCGACGAGCAGAAATCCTGTGCCATTCTGAGTAAAATTTTTGTTTTATTGTCGAACCTACGTACGTGCGGAGTCCATATTGTGTAATATTGTGTATAGGCCCCATGCAGTGCCAGCCATTTTTATGTCTGGCCACACGCGTGGTATACATGGTTCGTGAAAAAAGTGCGGTAAATTTAGTGGCTATTAATTAGTCGGCGATTTTCGATTTGGTTTGTATCTTAGATCATTATGCACTGTGTGCCGTAGTGCTCCTTGCGGTTGAATTTTAATCTGCAAGACAGTGATCTTAATCTCGGTGCATTGATTAAGGAAAAACATCTTAAAAGAACCCTAGCAGATGGCTTTATGTAAATAACGCGTTGAGGCTTACTTCGCTCAAAATGGAGCAAAAAAAAAAGAACACCCTTTTTTGTGCAGGAGGGGGAAACATGTTAAAATTATAATGCAGGTTCAATTATAATTTTCCTGCCATAAACAGCGCCATCTCGTGGGTTTTTTTGTTGGCCTGGCGACATTTGGTCGATGGACTCGTTCGTGTGGAGAGACAAGCGCGATCAATCCACGGGTTCGCCAATGTGGCCATTGTATTTCACACAGGGTCGTTCATTTTGGTGTCACTTCTGCGTTTATAATGACAGTTTCCATGGAAACAAACGATTGAAGTAGAAGAAGACCGCACTTTTTATGGTTATATCACTAAAAATCGTAGCGTCTATACTGAATTCAGATTATCATTTTGTTTGATAAAGATTGTGTTCTCCCTGATAATTACAACTGGCGACTTCTTGGCAGCATTTTTGCGTCCGGGGTTGAGGAGTGGTATACCGTGTGTATGTGTATTTGAGTCGTGGGTCTCATCACGGCTTTTCACCGGGCAACTTGAGAATATAGAATGGTAGCGAGGAGGAATTTACGAGGTATTCTCGGGGGTCCCAGCGGGGCCGTTTGAAGGGGTCTCTGTACGCCTCGGCTCTCACCGAATAACCCCCCTCTTCACGCCTATCGCCTTTGCCAAAGCAGCATCGTTAACCGACGAGTGACGGGGAGTATTGGGAGACAATGATATAAGCGCTTGTTGTGCTGGAACAGAGCGTCCATGCATGTTCACTGCTGGCTAATATTTCGATTTGCATAAAGAAGGAATAAAAAGAAAGAACAATTTTCGTCTTTTATCCAATTTGGTCGAGAACATCGAATGCTTGGGCATATTGGTTTATTTTGGCCTATTTTGTATTAGAACGAGTACGATTATGCCGACAATTTAATGAATTTGTCTGTTGTACTCCCCCTCCCTCTTTTCTTTGCTGTGCCCCGCCCAACAGAGGCGCTGGCAGTTTATGACATAAAAGACCTAATGTGCTTTTGCTTAATTTTATTGGTCCTCATGTCTCATTAATATACAAACGCCATGAATACCTGTCAGTACATCAACGCCCAATGAATCATCTTCAATTGGTGGTGCTCAAGTTGTAGTGTCATTAATTTAGGTTTTCCGTGTCATCGCCGGTTAGTTTAACATTGACTGGTTGGTTGGCCCAGATACCGAATTAAGAAGGATGCTTCGTGTCCATCTCACCGTTGTTGCTGTTATTATCCTCTGGCCATAGCCGGCCTATCACAGCTAATTGGGTCCGTAACCACACGCAGCTATACGATAATCATGGGTCCCTCAAGATATTCACTTATTATATAATAGGCCTATACCTAGCTTACTCCCGAGGCCAGACTAGTCTATATTATTATACACTGCATAATAAGATTGTACGATACAACTGAGCATCAAAGCAATTGACCTAATACGTGTTTTAGAGATGCACGATCATGGGGGCGTGGCCTATTTACCCCCGAAGGGCGTTTGTGTTTAATTGATACATTTATGATTCGCTCAGAGTTCCTCACTTTTGGTACAAAAACAACAACCACAGAAGGGATATTACAAACTATTTTTGAAAAAAATTCGAATATTTGATTTTCGCTATCTCTTTGTAGACGCTTGGAAGATATCCTTTTTATCAGTTCCTTACTCGAATCTGTTTATAATTTTTTTTAAGGGTAAAGACGTCATTCTTGAAAAGTGGGAACTATTTCCTTCGTATAACTCGAAATTGGGGTGGATAAACGACAAAAAGATGGAACATTCTTATTTAGTGTTTTAAAACATGGGGTCGGATCAAAACTGTGAAGACCATCACGAGCTAAGTTACACTGTGATGTACAGTATATGCCGTGTACAGCAACGCATCGTTGGGCTGATTCAGGCAGCCACCGGACGGAAAGTACACCACTTCTGTCTCTTGGCTCTTAAAGGCTTAAGTGGCTGGAATTTTTTTCCTTTCTCTCTCTTCTCTCTTCCACACTTTTCTCTTCTTCCTGTTCAAAATTTTTTAATGAAATAATTCTCCTCCCCGTGGGAAAGGCACGATTGGTGGAGTATTATAGCGTGTATAGGCAACTTCCCCATCACTCCGTGACGGCGCGGGGGCAGGGCGAGCTAGGTCTCTCGCCTCACCAGACAGAAATCGCAGGGAAAAACATGAACATAATCTATGTGGGCAGGAGATTCCCCTCCGGTGCTATACAGTTTATGCGTGCATGTATACGGGGCTGTAGATGTACAGCTCACACTATATAATCATGCTAATTCTCGCGACAGTGGAATGGAGTAAACTGATAGAGTATTATAATATAAGCGCCGAAATGTAAACTTTGCAAGTGATCCAAAGCCTCTTTTTATGTCCAGGAAGGCTACGGTGGCCGAATAAGGACATAGAGGTTATTAGTGTCATCCTCAGTTTTAAATAATCAAATATTTATTTTAAAATCAACATCAAATAAACAACAAAACAATGGTCATGTTGGCACATGTTTTTACTTTGTTTTGCATGTTCACTTTGTAGGTTTTTTTGTGCAGCCCTGCTATACCTCGTCAAATTAAAAAACAAACGATAAATGTTAATGATGACTGTCACGTGTTCGGTGTCAGCCCAAAATTCTACGGCCCCAGGGGCCAATTTCATAGAGCTGCTTATAAGAACAAAATTCGCTTAAGCATGAAAAGTGTTCCTTGATCAAACAATGATTTTCCTGTGATGTTAACTACTTTTGACTTGTATTCGGCCATTGTTTACTGAACATAACATTCATTAGAAGTTGTGGCTGGTATACTGATTTTATTCACCAAGGTTTTTGGTGCTTAAGCAAGTTTTGGTTCTTAAGCAGCTCTATGAAAGTGGACCCAGATATCTTTACTCCCCTTTAGTCGTTGCTGCCCCCATCTTGTACCCCGTCCACGATCCCCTAAACTGCATTATATCCCCGCTGTGCTGGCACATGTTCCGTGGCCGGAGTTTGTTTCTTTACTTGGAGGGGGAATCTCGCCGTGTGTGGCTGGGTAAATGGCCCGTGTAGGTTTACTGTTTTAAGACATCTTGGACCCATATACCTGAGGCAGGTAATATATGGACATGCGAACAGCATTTTGTGTGTGTTTGGTGCTAACCCATGATCTCTCTCTAAACTGGCAAAATATATCAGTTAGGGAACAAAATGGCGTCATCCAACATGATTATTGAAATAAGGCAACGAACCGTTAATATCACAGAATAGTACTTGAAAAATTGAATATAACAGGTAAACTTTCATTTAAGGTAACTTACCAATCTCATGAATGGCTTGTGATTCCAACTGAATATTAAAAAAAAACATTGTTGGGACGTTTTAAAGGTACTATCATACTTTTGTAGCTAGCCGAAACAGACTGAATCTTCACATATTTACATATAAATTACAGGGTATGAATATGGTGATGGTAGAAACATACCGTTAAAATTGTTCAGCCTGAAATGCTGTATTTATCAAGAAAAGAGAAAAACCAGTGACCAAAATTATTTTTCATCTTTTAAAGATTTTCTTTGCTGTTTTCTCAAAAAGTGGGCTGTGGGCACCGTATGGGACTGAAATTTTCACAGATGGCTGTTACTGTATCTTCCTTGAGATTTTTGCCCATGAATCTGTATTTCTTTTGACAAAAACCGAAGTATGGTATTACCTTTAACCTTACTCAATGAAGCCGTAATGTATGCACACGGAATAGCCGGTATTAAGCCATTGCGGCCGTACGTGTGCTGTAAGTCTACACGGGGAGAAAAACTCACGAAGCCTGTCTCGTTTCCATGCTGCAGTAGGCTTAAACCATGTCACTCTATCAGTTGACATTATTATGCTTCTACGCGGTCATCAGATACGTCTATTGTCGATTAAAATTACAAGAAAAACAATCCTTGTACTAAGATTATTGAGCTGCTTTCCCTCTTCAATAATTATAATAAAGACTGTATAGAAGCTTAGCATAGCTTAAGCCCAACATAGCATTATCGGAAGCTATGCGTAATAAGTGATTTATTTGTCCCTCTCCATGTAAGTCACTATCGACACTGGTAACATATCATGGACCGCCTGCTGTAGCATGCTTCATCGCTGCCCAGGTAAATAGTTCTTCTGATTGAATGCTTCAGATCGATACTCGTTTATTTTTTTTGCTCTAATATGACAAACTCAAATTGGAGACCTTGGACGGAAATCTGATTGGTGTTAGGTACATCCACAGCGTGCAGCGCCGTATCTTGCATCAACCCAAGGCCGGGACTGGAGAACAAGTTCAGCAGACCTTACCCAGCGAGGCTGTGGAGGTCTAGGTAGTAGTATAGGCTATTATCACTCCGAACTGAGCGAGTCATGGTGTAGGAAGATGCCACACTTGTCCAACCGATGACAAATGGGCGTTGTCCCGTCGGAGGTTTTTTTTCTGGCCTGGCTTGCTCTTGGCTATCCTCTCAATCCCCCTGGCTTTTCGGGATCCAAATTGGTGGTTCCTTGTGGGCCTAAAACCCAGCCATCCTCAGTGTAGTAGTTCTTCTTCATCTTCTTCTTCTTCTAGGTTGAAGCATCTTGCAAACCGTGCTGGCTGACTTGCTCGCCGTGCAGCAGGAGCAATCGGCCGTGATCGATAGACCACAGGCCGGACTAAACGATATCACAACACGTACTTCATTCACTAGCTATAAGCGAGCAGTAGGCCTATAACACATCGTCGTGCCGTGCGGTACATCATAGATGTATGCGTTTCTCGCTAGTCTAGCTTGGAAACATTGATTTCCATTTATAGCTGGTTCGTAGGCCCTGCGGCCAAGTTTTTATGCAAATCAGCTCTCCACCACCGTCTGGAAATGTTCCCTTTGTGCGAGTTTCCCCCCAAAATGTGGCGCATTTTGCACTAAAGTTCCTACATGTGGCCATGACTATTATACTATACTGATAAATGTCATCAATTGTTCAACTTGATTCAACCAGATATGCACTATATCGTATGTGACAGGACGAGCACATTGTACATCCCGAATTCGAAGTGGTTAATTTCTCGACGGCTTCGACAAGAGTCCTACTATCTTTTTATCAATAAGCTGTGATGGAAAGGTGTCTTCCCTTAAAACTGAATCATAAAATATGTAACGTATGTATGCCCACTGCTGGAACATTACTTATATACTTCAAAAACGATAACAGTGCTATTGCTTTAGCAGTACGTGCTATCATTGGCAATACATAAAGACGCATGCCCAGCGATAAAAGACACAGCATCATGACATTGCAGGCTTGTTAATGTTCAGGTTTTTTCTTTGGACGGATAAGTACTCGTATAGACATAATTTTTTTTAATGGAATACAAAATTATTTTGATGGCAATGGACACTCACCGGCGGACCGCCATTGACTGACTGGTCCGTGCTTGCTAGCAAGTGCTGTGTTCTCGAGCACCGAGGGGGGATGGGGAGGGAGGGGGTTAAGACAGTTGGTCGGAGCCCTCCGTCTCCGGGAAACCCCGGTGCGAGACGTCACCTGATCACGACAAGAGGAAACGCCAATCGATTCTTAATGACAGGGCCGCGTGCTCCGACTGTTTTGTTTTCTCCCTTCCCTCCATCCTTCCCCCTCCTCCTCCTCCCTCCTCTCGTATGAGCATTGCCTCCCACCCCCTCCCCCTCTTGCCCGATGTTTGCCTTTGCTTGCTAGAGCCGTGGGTTCTAAGTGTCCTGAGTACATATTTACCGGTTGCCCTATCGCACTACTGTATCCCCCAGTCCAGGTCGCCTTACGCGCTGAACCAACATGGGGGCTGTCAACTCTGACAACATTAAACACGGGACCCTTCAGGAAGGCATTCCCTCCGGAGGGGGAGTGAGAGCATTTCAGGGTGGGGGTCTGGTTGAGACTTCGAGGGGTGGGCGTTACTTTATTCTCCCCCTTTAACCGTCTAATCCTGGTCGTTTTTATGCCATCGGGATTTTGTTTTTATATATTTTGTCCAAAACATCCGGGATGATTCCACAGGTTAATATACCGATTCTTGATTTTTGTTTTCTTGCATAATTACTGCTTCTGCTTTCTGTTCTCGGTCTGTTTGACATTTGGCTCTCATACTGGTGCTGACATCTTAACAATTAAGTGTCATCAGGCCTTTGCTGTACGCATTTTGCAAAATCGTACATTGCGTCACTGAGTTTGGTGGTAACTTGGTGGAGATAAAACAATAATAAGCTCAGAGGAATCCGGGTGATGTCCCATTTAGAACGAACCTTGCTTGGACCTGTACTACATCTCAGACTGGAGTACCTCTTGTGTCCTCATCTCAGCGGATAGCTATCAGAGACATGACAATCTACAAGCCCCTAATTGACTGATAGTCACAACATGAAGATTGGAGTGAGACGATTAACGTCAGTAGCTGCATGGTGTACGTGTGAGGATATTTTAGAAAGGAAACGTTTGTGGCAATCGACTCGAAACGGATTTTTGTCCATACCTCCGAAACACTTGTGGAGTCACATGTGTTTATACGGTCTCTTTGTCCTGGCCGGATGATGGTAGGACTGGTATACCTACTATACCTACCGACGAGCCTGCCAGATGTGTGCTTGCTCCCTCGCGCTCTCGACGTGTTGGACGGTGTGTGTGCTGTTTTTGTAACGTCTTGATATATCCGTCCTCGACTGATATTCCCCGATACGTCTCCTTCATCGCGTCTGATTAATTTGGCCAATGCCATCCATCACGGCTTGTAATATGCGTGAATTCACTCGCTGTGATGGCGTTGTGTGTTGCGATCAGCTTGGTGCGGGACACGGAGAGAGAAAGCCCGAGCTCTCCTGTCAAGTTCTACCCCCCATCTCCCCTGCTGCCCCCTCCCATGTACCGCTTTCTTCTTTCTCACGCCATCTGCCCTGAGGTGTGTAAGCACTGGTCATTGGAAAGCAGGGGGCAAATAATTACGGGGAGCCGTGGTTGGGACTAGGGGAGATTGTTTGTGATCGAATTTATAATAGCAGAATGACCTCAGGATTTAGACCAGATGCCCTTTCGTTTTGAGCGCAAATTTTGTGATGTCTCACGGGGTTCATTCAGTGCCCCGACTCCAAAATAAAAGCAAAACAACAACAACTACAAAACAAAATAACAACAAACAAATAACAACAACAAACTGATAAAATCGAATGTCAAGACGTTAAAGGGACAGGCAAATTCTGCCTTCTTCTGAGAATATTTGAACCTAGGTTTATATAGGTTTACTCAAACATCAAGCCCTGTAGATTTGAATATTAGTCCCCTTAAACCCAGTATTCTGTTTGCTGTAATTCCTTTATTGTTTGAGGTTAATTCATTTTCATTTGGGGTAACTATGCAAACCTCATTAAATCAACTTCAATGCCCTTTAAGCTCATAAGGCTGCCTCTTTAATGCTTGCTTAAATACCCATAGCTGTGGTTTTCTTTGTACTGGCAGAGCTGGTCCACTTCTTCGTGCGTTATTGTTTGTTATTTATGAAAATACTATCTGGCTTACAAGTGACGGTGGATCACGTCAGCCGTAACGATATGATATATCATGTCTACCTACCGTAACACAAAAGTATTATGTCAATTCCCCCCCCCCCCCACCAGTTTTCCAGTCATGACGTCAGATTCCTGTTTTTGCACCACTCGGTTTCCTCTTTGAGAATACAAGACATCAAACATTGGTGTAATTATTCTGGTATCGCATTCAGCGATGATTATACTGTGCTCGTTGATTGTTCCACGAATTTTTCCTCTTGTGATAATAATCTCCGAGGTTGTGGAGAGCGAGCTGAGAGGAATCTCTTTGTTGTCCGACCCCGGGCGCACGCGGGAGGAGTTTTCCACCCCGTGCGCTTCGCTGTGCTGCGCTGGGGACTCCTCGGCCCGTACGTCCCGGTCGGTGAGGCCTGCGTCCTGTCGCTCTTAGCTCTTCATTTTCGCGCGCCAGTGGTGCGGTAAATCGAGTTGGCCGCACCGACTGACAGCTCGTTTCATTAGCCTTTGCCTGCTCGACCAGGCTCATCGGAAGCATAATCGCATGAAGGTCGGAGTCATTGTGTCAGATCAGAGCGAGGAATCCCTTCCTCAAGCGGCGCTCACACCGTCGAGCTTTGCCGGCTATGGCCCGGACCCCCCTCGCCCCTCTCCAACCAACCAACCAGCCACCCAGCTTTTCTCGTTAAGCGATTCCCCGTCTGATTTCCATAAACCCATCGCATGATGATAACTCTCGGCAAGCATAAAAACCCCTCAGGCGCTCCGTCCTAGCGAAACCCACATTTAAAAAATAAATTATGAACACCCATCTCGGAAGCTTTGCTGATGTTCAAGGTCGACACTTGATTAAAATCTTTTGCCCAATTTTTTTGTTGTAGCTATTCTTACCGTTTATCCCCTTTATTTTCTTTTAAAGTCGACCGTATATCATTATTATACGATACATAGTGCGTTTACTTTTCATCAAATTTGTAAACGAAGTGTAATATCCGATACTGGAAGGCCAGTGCGTAGATGATATACCTTGTCCCGTTGCGCCAGGGTTGAAGTGGCGTTGCACTTTTCCCCGCTTAAAGCCCAGCGCAATTCTAACGCTGAATTATTCCTGTATACGCTGGTCGCGGAAAGCCAGTCCCAAATTAATTTGATCCAATTAAGGACTGTAGCGGGAGTTTAATACGAGACTTCAATCATGTATATTGCCGATCGTGTTTTCACCAACTCGGTGGTGTGTGTGTGTATATGTGTGTGTGAATAAGCCTAATCGTTACATGGTCAAATGCAGATTATTTTTATTATCATTTTTTAACTTCATTATTTTTTTTGGTGTTTGTGGCATATCCTTGCCCGTGTTGCCAAACGAATCCGTCATCAGTTTGACAATTATAATGTGATGGCTGGTAGGATGGTACTGCTAGAATTCGCATCAAGCTAAGCTATGGAGGTCTTAAAGGTAGCCTACACTTTGCCTGATCTAGCAATGTGCATGAAATGATAAACCTGTGTAAAATTGAGCTCAATCGGACATTCGTAGTCACCGTCACGAGAAAATAGCGCAAAACCGACTCAATTTTCGTGTTTAAACATAAAGAGTGCATGGTTTTGATCTTACCCCCAGATCAAAACTGTTTTCGGTCTTTGTTTGACTAATTTCTGGATAAATACACCAAGTTTAGGCGGAAATATTTTCACGGTAGGTTTCTACCAGCACCATCTTCATGCCCTGAAAGTTACACGTAAATCTGTGAACGTTTCTGTTTGGGTAATGTTACCAATTCTGTACTGTACCTTTAACAAGCTCCCATCATGACCAGCAATGGCGGTATAGCTGAGATGGCCACCAGCTACTAGCTAGCTGAGCTCCGCCAATCGGTTGATCCTTTTGCCCAAAGTGACGCTACTCCACAAAAGTGTAAATAACCGCGTGCTTTTGTATATAACTGCCACAGCACTCGCAGATGTCATTTTTCTGTTTACATCCACATTTCACAGCATCGCCGTGTCCCACCTCAAGGTGACAGAATCGGGTTTTCCTCAGCCGAACGGGCCACCCGAGTGGGCCCCTGAGCCCCGCCGAGGTCCCGGGGAGTCAACTCATTTGGCTCCCGGTATTTATTTACTCTCCTGACCCAAGGTCCCAACTCCAACCCAAAGCGCAAGCGGGGACCTTTACCTACATACCCACAAATGTTTGGCAGAATTAGAACGGCTCTTTGTTATAATAGTATACCACTGAGTGTACTCAGTTCTTGTATAACAACGGCTAAGGAAAACAAAACACCCTCACTCTGGAACTTAAGATATTATTGTACATGGTGTTGAACCCTATGTCACTTTAAAGGTGCGGCATTGTTCCATACAAAAATTAGGCCTATAAGGTTATATAGGCCTATATAACCCGTATATCATATAACTTCCTCGTATCTAAATAGCCGTGAAACTTCTACGAGTGTCGGCCTACATACCAGAAAGTAGTCGAAATACTCAATTAAGTGTGAAATTTTATAAGTCTCTCGCCGATTTGGATGATTACCCGTGTGTGCATTTTAGATCTAAACAAACTAACCCTTGGCAATTATGACATTCTTTGCTTCGATTGTCATTATACAATGTCTGGGCGTACGTGAGCATTTACACCGGCAGAGGGCGCCACAGGGCTAAACCCATACAAGTTAATAAAGTAGGCAAAATGATGGCTATTTCCAATTCCATTTGCACCATTTAGCAGCAGCGCCGTTATAGTTTTATTTCTTAGATATCATTTGTTCCTGACTTGGGTAGGCTGACAAAGGGAGACATATTTGGAACAAACTTGCAGTCTATACGCGAGAAAATTATATATCAAACTCTTACACATATCTATGGTGTGCTAACACAATCGTGTACATGTACCACGTTTCACCTCATGACCTGTTTGCATACTGTATTCCAAGTAGGAAGTTGAGCCAACGTCAACTCATTATTTTCTCTTCCCCAACCTCTCCATCAGGATCCCAGTCGACGGGTGCAGAACTTCAACGGTGTGCCGATGGTGGCTTCGAGTCCCGTGCGACACGATTCTCAGATGCAGGGCAATCAGGTGGAGGTGCAGAGCTACCAGCCTCCCTGGAAGGCCCTCAGCGACTTCGCCCTGCAGAGCGACATTGAACAACCGCCTTTCCAGCAACTGGTAAGTCGGCTCAGAATTATCTCTCCACTAAGTCCAAACCGAAAACAAAATCGGCGACCTTCACCGTTTAAACCAACCAAGAATAGACACCCTTTCAACTGCAACTGGATTTTTAAGTCCAAACAACTTGGATATTCTTATCCGCTGCCTGATGATGTATTATATAATGGGGGGGCGGTGCTTGCCTACACAGTGAACTGAATCTCACTCTGGTCATGATGCCGCTGTAAAGCATCTAAGACTATTTTTCAAGAAGACGTTCGTGGGCAACAAGATAGGCACTTGTCTGTTTCAAGTTAGACTCAATATGCCTGACCATAGGCTGGCATTTTGAAAGTTCATAGGCCCACGGTCAAGACGATGTGGAGCGGACGCACAGTAGACATAGATGTGGGCGATGAATCTGGCAAAGGGGGGGTGGGGGCGATTTTCAGACAGATGCTTGAGGGAAAGCCATCGTCTTCTTTCTCTGAAAGGTTACGAGACGAGATCTGAAGCCATGGGGATCAAATATGTAGTATCATCATCAGACAGAAAAGTATAAACTTTTCGGTTTTTTTTTTACACATTCAACGCGAAATTCAGTCGAAGAAGAAATGTTCCATATGTTAAGGCCCACTCCATGTAGCTTACTGAATCATGAGGAGATTTGTGGCTCGATACATGATGGCTTGAATAAAAGATGACAAACAAAATCATTTTTATGCAAATGAAAAGATGTTTACCAACGTCCAAAATGAATAACAACAGAGCGCTCTTGCTATTATCTCAAGCAAATCTCCAATCTCCCAACTGGCTCTATTACAGATCAGGGAAAAGACGGAGGACTCAATGTATAATTCTAGCCTCCGCGCGTACACTATTTGACCTTCGTTTCTGGTAAACGCCGAAGAAGAATAAAAAACAGGACTCCGAGATTATAAATGAGCAGTAAGACCTTCGAATTTTCAGGGGATTAAATACGCGTCTAAAATGATAAATTGCTCTTGTCTGCTTTTTGTTTCTTGCGGGGGAAAGGGGAGGGGCTGGGATGGACGGAGGGTATTTTTTTTTTCAAGTGAGAGCGAGATCGGAGCAGTGCATGCTTAGCTAGCTTGCTCTGATTCATTGCCTCGGTGGACAGCGGATTGAGACGAATTCGGGCATCCCACTTCTGCCACTATTCTTTCCACATCCTACTGGCATGTGTTTTTCCCCAGAGCTGTTTCACTTAAAGACGTCGAAGTTGTTTGTATCTTAAACCATTGGACTCTTTAGGCACATGAAGACCATATAGTCCAGGATCTCGATAATTCAAGAATGAATACGCATAATAAGGCCTATGTGGGAAATGCAAGTACTGAATATATCATTTGGTGTGTGGGGAAATCGAACACTTTTTTTCACAACGGATTCACTCGTGAGCCTATAGCAACGATGAAATGGTCGTCGAGTAGTGAATATATAAAATCCACGCTAGTTTTCTTTAAAGGGGCGTTATAATTTGCCAGAGTGAAGGAAAAAAGCTGAAACTTACCTGGTTTTCTCTTTCTCCTCTTCGTGGTGTGCTTGAGAAACCCCCTCTGTATCGGGTGTCTTTCTCAGTCTTATGTCATGACAAGAATACACGGGTACACTTTTTTTTTGGTCAGGACGAAGAACAATAACCCTCCGCGCTTACACAATCGCATCATACCGAGTGCTTGCACGTCCCCACGGGGAATGTTCCCCCGGCCCTCACGCCATTGTGTGGACCGGGCTCGCCGGGGACCGTGGTACCGGGAGCTGGGGTGCATTGTCCCCCCGTCCCCTCTCGGGTCCCAGCGGACGGGCAAGCCGATCCGGACGTTATTTGCGTAAGGTGGAATTGGGTAACAGAATCGCCCGGATAACTTGTCCAAAAGCGGACCGAGTTGAATTCCCCTAACCTGTCGAGTCGTGTAACGCGTTGACTTTTCAGTTGTTGACTGGTATGCATGCAAAGCTATACCCTGGAATAAACCCCCGGTTGCCTCTGACTACACACGACACTAGCACTATGTACGTGTACTAGTATCCTAGTTCCCTAAAAAAAAAAATTCCAAACATCAACCGCACGTACCATCAAATCTTGTTTTTGATAACAATTCTTTCAGCAAAAAATCTACCCCTCTATATTCCGTGTAATTATGAATAATACATAAAAACTACAGTTCATGTTATGACAACGACCTTTAAGTTATATCGGTCGCGTTAACTATGTTATAACGATTTTTCCTGGAGAATTTGTTCCCCTGTATTGAACAAGATGACATACATAATTCATAAACGGGCCGTTTGATCTGCAGTGTCCATGTATGCCTATACATGTAGTCGATATTTGTTAGGTATATATTCCGCTTGGAAGCGACTTAATGAATGCAGTATTAAAGGTAGTATCATACTTTGGTAAGAGACCAAAACAGAAATGTTCAGAGATTTACATATAATTTTCAGGGTTAGAAGATAATACTAGTAGAGACCTACCGTTAAAATATTTCCGCCTGGAATGGTGTATTTATCCAGAAATGGGTAAAACAACGACCGAAAACCTGTTTGATCTTTTAAAAGATCAAAAATAGAAGAGACAAGACTTAAGAAATACTGTGGCCGTTTTTCACTGTTTTCTCAAACAAATGGGCATTGTATGGGGCTGAAATTTTCACAGATGACTGTTATTGTATCTTCCTTTTTATTTTGCCCATGAATCTGTATTCCTTTGATAAACTGAACCAATGTATGATATTACCTTTAAGGGACAGGAAACCTGACCCGCTCTAGAATTCAAATCAATGATTAATTTTGAAACTCGTCTCTTTTAAATCGCTTTTTTTCTCTTTCTCTTTTGAGAATAAATTAATACTGTATTTATTTCCCTGCAAGATCACGTAAGTGATATCCTGCTAGTAATCTGTTTTGATTGAAGCAACCCAGAGAATGTAATGAATTTTATGCATAAAAAGGTCAGCGGTATATATTGTTATTCATGATTTGATTTTGTATGATTTTTTTTTATTCTTATACATTGTAGACTTAAATAGATGTGATTTCCATTGCAAATATCTATGTGGGTTGGCTGTTGGCGATTCTTAAATCATGGAGCTGCACAACAAATCAGTGCTAAAAATAACCATGGGGATATCTTGGACATGTGGCATAAACTAAGACGAGTTTATTGAACTTATTACGCATAACTGATTAAGTGAATGCAGCTTATAATGTCCCCTTTGTGTGCAAATTATTCTTGGGAATACTATCTTTATTTTGCTCGGTTTAGCTTTGGATCGTGTTTTTGTTTTGATAAAAAGCATCGTGTGTGCTGTATTAACGAGCCAATTATTCCGGCATTTGTGCTTGACCGAAATAATTTCTAGAACAGATGGGGCGAAAGCGGATTTGGCTCCGGCCCTGGCCTCCGCGCGGCCTTTTGTTATTCATAATACATTGGCATAATATTTAATCAGCGCGCTTTCATTCATGCATGGGCTCATCCCCGTAACCTATCCGTTCTGTTTATTTATCCTAGCTGTCCTCAGTTATCGGGTTATCTTCTTGACCTTCTTAAATACAAAATGTGATTTTCTGGAAGACCCGTGAGCGGCTTCCGATGCCCCCCCCCCCCTTCTTCTTAATCCCCACTCACGGGCCTCCGGTCGCCGGGGTAATTTCAGCAAACATGTCCACAGATTGAAAAGGAACGAGGGGACGACAGCCAAATTAACAGGCCTGCCACGCTCGAGTCTTTTCTTCACGGACGTGTCTGCTGTATGTAGTGACAGTCCCGTGTGCGACCACCGCGCGTATAGCCTCTCTACTGCCGTGGCCCCTGGGTTCCCGACCCGATATGTCAGTGGTTTGCCCCGCTCTCTGGCCCCCGTATATCGGTGTTCATTACTAGCTAATTTGCACCCGAACGACTCGGCGCCCGTTGAGGCTAATATGGCAGTTCGTTTGTGTCAGTAGATGATGTCTCGCTTCATCAGGTCGTGTTTGTAATCACGGGTCTCTCCCCGGCCTCCTTCTCAGCCTTTCAATTCGGCTTAAGCATCTTTGCCTTGACTTCAAAACTCCCTCCCCGGTCGCATCGGCGATGAGAATGATGACTCGTTCGCTATCAGCCTTCATCCCAACTACTTGGAATTCAGTCAGCGTACAATGCGACAAGCTACCCCCCCCCCCTCCTGTTTCCCTGACAGCCAATCGGTAGAAAACACAACACGGTGCTCGCTTTTGCATGTTGCTGCTGCCTTTAATCGCCTGAACATTTTGGCGCCTTTTTGACGTCACCAGCAAAACAGAATTTTAATCTATACGCCGTTGTTGTGCGTGCGAACTGGCGGATAGATAAAAAAAACCGCGCGCGCGCGAGTTCCCGCTTGGAGCACGTGTTCGGCTGGAATTGAAGTTGAAGAAATTGTGTTTATGATGACACATGCCCAAATCCGCGCTGAACGGTGCTGTCACAACCCCGAGTCACTAATTACCACTCAGATCAACATAGCCGAGAGGGCCAAAAAGGCGGCCAAATGCTGTTATTCATCCGGCATTATCAGCCGGAACCCTAAACAGCATCCTTTCTTTGTTTTTTTGTTCTTTGCCCGGGATCTCTTATTTGGTTTGCCTGCTATTCGACTCCGACTTGAGTCCGGGGTTGCCGGATGATCATGAAGCGCCGTGGCGGGTCTTACGCGTCGTAATGACCGCGGGACATCCTCTCTATCGCTCGCTCGGTCGCCCGCGCGTCGCTTCTCCTCTTCGGTATACAAAAAAAAACATTCTCCAACCCACCGTTCCCCTTTCGATGTTAATACCTCCACCGAGCTTTATCTTCAAAATGGGAAACCCGATAATGGCCGCCGACCTGGCGGAAATTGCTGTGTCCAATGTGGAAAATGAACCTGCCCAAAAACAACCTGGGCTTTTTTTGTACGGATGTGCGTATTATAATAGCCTACATGGCCCAAGTCGTTCCTTTAAGACGGACAGAGCGAGGAATCTCTAAGAGGCAGAAGGGGAAATAACAAGGATGTCGAAGACCTTTTCCCCTCGGGTCTTTGTCCTGGAAAAAGGAGCCTAGTCTCTTCCAACAGCAGGTCTTGGTATCTCTTACTATAATTTGGAAGAAAAGAGTACAACAATTCCAATTCTTTTCACATAATTTCATATTCAGAATCTTGAAAAAGAAGATAGGCCTATAATGATTTTGAAACCAGTGATCATCGGCCTCAGCACCTTACAGAAAATACCCATCCTGCGCCCAGAACACATCGACAATATGAATAATATTAGTTTTGACTTAACATGGAGTGAAATATCACTCCAAGTGCAGTGTTATTCGTCAGTGATATGCGAATTGAACGTTTCATTATCATAAGTCATCGTTCGAGTTTACAGCTTAAAGTGCACACAATATTAAACGAAAAGAAGGCCTAATTGGTGTCCATGTTGATTCGATTCACGCAAGTTCGTGACAACTTGGTGTCAACTGCGACGATTGTATATAAATATAATATAACAGAAGTGGTTACTTAATGATTGAATGGCCCAATCCTGTTCATCGGTATAACACAACTAAAAACTGAGTATATTATAAGTGTAGATGTCATCATTATTTCTGGCCGTGATTTCCCAGGACTCGTTACCGTCCCACACGGCGAGGACTTCATCATCAGCTGTCAGGTTGCCGTTGTAATAATCAGTGTCGATTCGTGTACCTAATCTTGTCCGGAGATACGATGTATAATGTGTGATCTTTGCATTATCATATTGCTCAATTAGTTTTAAAGGGGATTTGGGCCGTCGAACCTATGGCACAAGCCTTATGCGATTCTTGCTTTGATTATGTACACTGCACACATCACACACATACCCCGTTCGCATCATCATACACCGCCACTTGTGTCTTTTATTATTTGGACGTACGTGTGAATCTGCTATAATAATGCGCAGGGTGGCTCAGGTTTCGGGCTGGAATTGGAAAGATGCGAATTGACTCGAGATTGCTTTAAAATATAACAAAAAGAAAATCTTGCCAGAATGTATGGCCCAGATGAAATCGATACTCTGGTATGTGTAGTTTGATTGGGAATTCACTGGTTACAGCGTCAGTTGTTGAAAAACATCCACAGTTTATGTTTGGTCTTTTGTGTGAAAAGAAAAAACGTCTGGTGAGTTTCGGCGTTATTTTACGATCAGAGTTAATGCAGCGATGTGTTTATTTGGATAAAAAAAAATTGACGGATTTGATTTATAGATTAATTGATTAGTGGTTTGGAAGTTGGTAGATGTATAAAGGGGGGTTGGTATGGAAACCGTTGTCACTGAAATTGGTTTTTCATCAGTGGAGATATGGCTGTCGTTTGGATCGTTGCCTTAAAGTGACGTCATAGTTTTGTGGCCAGTTGTTACCATCTATGTTCAAGCGTATATACTGACTGAACCTTTGGGAAAAGTGTAGGCCTACTGCACACTGCAGAATATGCATACAAGGTGTATGATAGTAGTACACGTATAAAAAACAAGATGACTTTCTTCCTAACTCACCATCTATTAACGTATACATGTAGTTGATTGTTTCCTCTATGCCTATTTATTGAGCATGGGAGTAATTTGCCGCTGGCTTCCATATAATATAGCGTGTGGCAACCATATACCGAGATGACACAGTTTTGAAGCCTCGGCTGACTTTTGCCTAGATAATGCTGCATGTCGCATTCCCTGTGGTTTATTTTTTGGAGTGGTTCCGCTGCTGACTGGCCGAACGTGCCCCGATTGCTGAGTTGCCTTTACTCGATGTTCTCCCTCAGGGCTCGAACACTACACGCATCCCCGGCCAGAAGATACACACGTCGTACTTCTGCAGCTTTGCTCCCATTTTTGACCAGGAAAAAAATCCCAGCAGGGACATCGTCCTTGCAAGTGGGACGCATCTTCAGTGATCATGGAGCTATTCTGATATCGTGCACTGCCCGCCTGAGAATATTACTGCCGATTTAAACGGGATATAATAGCATAATTTCCTGACACTTGTCTTTTGGTTGGGAAGATCTGACTTGGTCGTGTGCAAGTGGAAAGATAATTGCCTGAATGACTGGCTGGACGGTTCCAGCAGCCGAAACGTCGCTACCAGCAACACGACATCGCTTGACTTTAAATTTTCCTTATCTGTATCCGCTGCGATGAATAACCCTTTCCTTTCTAAGATCTTACTTCTTATTAAAGGGACCTGAACTTAAGTTATCGAGGGCAAAATGTTGGAGGTTGAAGAGCATGGTGGAGAGGGGAAGCAACTGGCCAGAATCTTGGTCCTACGTGCCTGTTGGCTGGTCTAGCTGCTTGGTATAAGGTTCCTGATGAGGTGGAGCAGCAACCGGTATAGTGCAGTTCACATTTCAGCTGATAACGAGGTCATGATGCGAACTTGAATTGAGGTTTTTTGTTGTGAAGGGTTGTAGTACATGTGTACTTGTTGGCCAGTGAATCGTGATCAGTGTCGCTGTGCATGCATGGGGTGTCGGGAATAATCACGCAGGGCTCGCTGTGATGTGCTGTAGTGTAGTAGAGGCGACGTCTCCCTAGTCCCTTCCATCTTTCCAAGTCCACACGACCATGACGGGCAAGCGGAGGCCCCTCTGTTTGTTGACGACACGTCCCGGGCAGAGCTTGCCGGAAATTCAGGCCCCTACACTACCACAGTAAAACATGAAGAAACGGCTGAAATCATGGGAGGGAGAATCCGAGACGCCCTCTCCCGTATCACATCCCCTTCCCCGTACCTCAAGTTGATCGGCCAGGGCCAAGGGCTCTTTCGCGACCCGTCTGTAATCGGCGTATAACACGCATCATTACCAAAGTATATCTTGTTACGGGGAGCCAGGGAAGGCGGGCTTTTGTTACGGTGTAAGGAACGTCTTGTGCTCCATCGATCTGTTCCATGCCTTGTTTTTTCTTCTGTATAAAGTGCACAGAAAGAATGGAAAGTGAATCTTTGATAATGTATTCCTTTCCCTATACAGTGATCCATGCTGTAGTGTGGTTCTCGTTTAAGTATGACCGCTTGGAAAATGATTGTACGTATTCGCCACATGACTCGTTATACCATGCAATGATCTTCACATTTTATACAAAATTCTCCGTCGTCTTTTTTGATACAAAAATAATAAATGTCGCTATAGAAACCACCCTGAATCGGCTTAAATGTGAAATTCAGTCATTTTTATACCGCATCAGTTTGGCTTGCAATGTGCTGTTCAACTTTAACGAAATACAGGAATAGTATGGTGCGTTTGTCTTGGGACCCTGGTGATTCCCTTTAATTGGTGGAGCCCACGACTGAAATGTTACAGCAATGACAATTTTTATAATATAGAGATGATCTTGCACATTATGATATTTTTTACAGGGATTATTTGTTTGTATGGTGCGTATGCATTGACATTATGACAGACAGACAGTGTGGTACAAGCATGGCTATAGATTGAGAAATGTGAATAACCATATAGTAGTCGCATCAGATATTATCTGTACCGTTGAGAAGAGTTCACATGATGTTGTCCATTCTCTCTAGTCTCTATGGAAGCATGCAGCTCCAATAGATCAACCAGGCTATTGGTCGGGCCCAGGGGTTCATTTCACCAAACTCATCGTATCTTACAATCAGTCATAACGTAGCATGACTTACGATGCCTTGCAGCCCTACGTATAGGGATACGATGGGTTAGCCTTCGTAACTCAAGCTACGATTGATCGTAGGGCTTCGTGAAATCGACCCGTCATGTAGAACTGACCCGAGTCATGATCAGAGATCGAGACAGTTGAAACTATACAATACCGCTTTTACACATGCACAAGATACTGCACATTCGTATTATGATTATCAGTTCGATGCACTAGAAGACTTCCAACTTTATAAGGTGTCACTGTGATCGAACAGTCAAGAAATGTAAGGGGATAGCACTTGGTGATCCGATTTTTTTTTCTGTGATAAGTTTGTCAATCAAACTGATAATCAAATTGAGAGATGTCTACTTGGATTTATGGCAGTGTCTGTTAAAATGCGAGAGTCTCTCTATTAGTTAAATAGCAATTGCATGTATTAGACTTGGCGGAACTCCCTTCTGTCTCTCTGTGTGTACATGGCGAACGTGGAGGGCAAAAAAGGAAGCGGAAAGAACACAGAGAAAAGACTCCGTGTTAAAATCACGAACGTCGGGTTTGATTTTCTACCGTCCGCTCTGTCTGATGAAGTTGCCTCCGCCGGTTTGGCCGCGGTGTCATCTGCCGACTTTGTTTGGACACCGTCTTTGAAGCCGTTACTCATCGGGCATAGATGCTTAATGAGATTACGCATTATGCCAATATCTTCATCTTGCTGGCGTTGATATCTATCTTTCTATCTATCTATCCATCTACAGCTATAGCTTCACAGCAAGCCGCTGGGCATACTCTTGTTCATGTCTTTACACCGTTCGCCTCTATAAACATAACATGACGTTTTACAGTCCTGAAAAATAACTTAATGATCCCATGCAAATCCAGTTACTCATTCTGCCGAGTTAAAATGTCTGACTTTTTGCGCGGGAATCCATAAGAACCACCCTTTGCCAATTCAACCTCGGGGTATTATCCAGAAATTACATTTTCTTTCGGTTGAATGCCTGAATGTGTGGTGTGTTTAGTTCTTCGTGAATAACCGTCGGTCGTGTTTGCAACAATTCATCAGCGTTTAAGGCTTTTAAATTAGAGATTGTAAATTAAGTTTACGTTTCAGTGATGTAGTTTGGCATGTGGGATTGTTGTTGTTATCAAAGGCTTTGGGATCGCCAGCAAATTTAACTCAAACTGTGCCGTGATTTTTTGTTGTATTGTTGTGAGGGTATACAAATAAAGTGCATTTTTTAAATTGTGAATTGCAGTTCCATTGACCAGATTTTTTAGTCCAAAACTCAATTTGTTGTTGTTGTTCTCTCCTTCTTATTGATGCAGGTGAACTTCTCGGAACAGAATCTCGGGCAATCCAAGGACATGCGAGACGACAACTCCGCGATCATGAGTTTACCGCCTACGCCCGACTCCTCCGACCGGATGCACGGCGGTTCCAACGGTCACATGGACAGGATGGATTCGCTAAGCGTCAGCGATTGACGCGGAGTTTCCCTTCCTTTGTCCGCATAGATGTAAACTTCTTCAAAACGACTTTTCCTACATGATACAGTGTACTATACTTGTAAAGTTCAAAAACCTTCGCCGCTCGTGGAATATAAAAAGAGCTGTATACCGGAGTGAAATTTGGAATTGTGGAGATCAATTTCAAACTTTTTATTTGGTCACCGGAGGAGTGTGGAATGTGAACTATGGAGCCGCCATTGCAAGCAAGCCTCGGTACCGAGCCGCACGTCAGAGGTCCACCATTCGAATCCCTTCAAATTTCATTTGTTCTTGAAGACAATGAATAAAACAATGGATGACGGTCAGCAAGACTCCAATGAACGCACAATATTCAGAAACAGGGGAGTAGAGTGTAGCCCTCGGAACAACGTGGTTTCTGCATCCTGGGTTGAAATCCAGGGTGTGTATTTTTTGTGGTTTTGTTTTCTTTTTAAAAAGTGACCTTTGACCAAAAGACAAATGGCTATTAAGGTCTACCGTAGCACGTTTGACATACGTGGATTATTTTCGCGCCATTTTCTGGTTCTACAGAAAGACGTTGACATGATTTGAGTGCAGTATAGAACTGAAATACTCAGTGAAAACTATACGAGTATACAAGTCATGCATTGATCATACACATGGCCACGTACGTGCTTTTGAGGGTATGAATACCAACTATATATCCAGTTATATAGCTCCATCCAATCCGGTTCGTGACAATTTCCTGAGTTTCACTACGCATCAGGTCAGATGTCATTTATTGTGCAATTTGATTGGTCGAAACAGACCTCCCTGTTTTTGGCTATTTTAAAGATATTATAATTATTATTTTTGTGTCCTCTTTTCAAGTATAAAGTCGATCTACTCACGTAATGTTAATTTTTTTGGATGTTCTAGGATATGAATTTGCTTTCGGTGACTAAACAAAACCGACATCTAAAATATGGGACATTTTATTATCAAAGACAAAATGGCAGCTATTTCATTACCTATAGTCCCTGATTATTACGTGGGCATCAATGGAGACCCCTAACCCGATGATTTGTATGTCTGTTGTTCATAAATCTAACTCTTTCAGACTGTTTTTCGATTTTTCCTCTTGATTTTGAATAATTCAAACAAATAATATAATTTCATGTATAGAACTCGCAGTTGTTTTGCTTTTTTGAAATCCAGTGTGTTTTGGTGCATTTTGGTGATGACAGTTTTGAAAAAAAAATAGGCAAATATAGGTTTGATATTTTGTGCTTTTTATCGTTTTTACGCTTTTGTGCCCACATTATCGGTCATCGCCTTTCTAAGCGCCCTTGAAAACAAGTGAAAGTAACAAACAGTGGGCATACATACGAGATAGGATCTTGTTAAAATCTGCTTGTTTTCAATGTTTATGTACTATTGGTGCATTATACAAATGACCGAATTGCTTAGGCCTACTATAACTTATCACTTATGTACAACTTAAGACCATGCCTGCTCATACATAGGTTACTGGCCGTGAGGCACACCTGCATGGCCGCATGGACATTTCGCAAGACAATTTTGTGACATAATCATGACAACCGCATACAAATCACAATATATAATGTCACACGAAGACTTGAGTTACCAAAAATGTCCAGGTCTCCGTGCGCTTCGACACGGTTTAAGGGCATGGGATGTATAGAGAGGAACAAACTGTTGTCATTTCCAATGCGTTCATTTTCACATGTTACCATGGCAACCGCATGTTCCTTTAGCATTTCTCCTGATGAGTTTTTTTGGCGCGTTTGTTTCGTGGTCACAAGTTTGTCAGTATAGGTGTGTGCATTGTTACATATTGATATTTTATTGCAAACTACGATCACTCGTTGAACATGGAGTTGGTAACTATTCTAATTGACATAACTGGACTTGTGTTTCAATAATTTGACTGCTTGATGTCTCTTTTCTCATTTTTCGACAAATTGTGTTGTTTTTCTCAATACAAAGGTTACTATTATGTCCCTTGTATCGTTCTCCCAACTAGGGCTAATTTCTCGTTCTCATGATAATTATTATTATTCATGTTTTAGCCCCATATCTGTTTTGATTTACAATTATGATCCCCTCCACTTGTTTCCCGTGGGTATATCTTTGGAAATCCTCGGGTAAAATGTGATATTAACTTTGTTATTGTTTTCTTGCCAACACGTGCATTTGATGCATACCTTCTTTGAACTTAAACATTTTTTTTCTCTGTCTCTTTAATGTGGACACACAATACGTACGGTACTACACATTGTATAAATATTATTATATATAAAGAGTTTTTTGTTGTTGTTCTAAGTTCATAATTTATTCATTTCTCAGCCTGTGTTATTATTGTGTCACATTTTTAGTTGAAAGTGTGTCACTGTCAAAGATGGCAAAAAAAAATACAAAGATAACTGTATACAAGTTTGGTCTTAATAGCCAAGATTTTCCCGCCATTACATAATGCATATACCTACTTTGGGAAGAGAAAAAAGACCCGTTCTCAGACACACAATTATCACATTATGCATTTGGTATAAGCCTACATTTTGACTGAAATATCCGCACCGGTTGTCCATCCAGAACAGTAAAAAAGGATATGTTACAATGAGACGCGCTACACAATGTATACAGGCCAACCCAATTACAGCATGACCTGTTTTCATTTGCGTTTTCTATACACAGTCAAACATCTCCCATGTGAAGTATCCTTCACCAACAAAAAAAACCGCCACAAATTATAATATTAATAATGCTAAGTGTATTTCAGTTCCCGCCAATAATGCTTTCAAAACATTTTTCCAAAAACGAACAACAGAGAATAGGAGAAGAATGGTCGATTATTTTTTTTGCCGGAGTCTCGACCCTCGGTACCACAGGCCCCCGTGGGTATCGGCTGTTCAATGCACGGGTTCAAGTACTCTTTTGCTCTCCTGTGAATATCAATGAATCGAGATCTGGGGAGGGGGGGTAGGTAGGGGAGGGGAGGGGAGGGGGGAAGCCGATTGCTTTTGGGACCGTGACGGTACAAGCCCCGGACGAATTTGTGGTTCTTTTCAGTCTAATCATCGGGACCAGGATCAATCCCATCCCTTCCTCCCCCTTCGTCCCCGGCCGTGCAGTGCTCGTCCTTTCCCCCATCGTCCGTTCACTCACACACGCTGTGACAAATTCCCCCTTCGGAGTCCCTATTTTTGTTTGCTACATAATCACAGAAAAAAAAGAGAGAGAGACAAAAAAAATTGAGACTTGGAAACGTGTGGTAACTATGGCCACGGAGTTAGCAAAATGGCGGCGAGACTTGAAAAGTGCAGACAGTACTCCGACCGATATTGAGTTTATTTTCTGGTCGAATTGCAAAATGGTTGGTCGTTGAACCTGAAAAGGAAAAACGATGAAAAAATACTTGCAAGTCATTTGTGACCCAACCGCAGATTTTTTTTAACATGAAGAAGATACTTAAGGTTAGTCAGGCATTAACATATGTTTTGTTTCTACTTATTTTGTGGTCAGTCAATGTCCTTTGCTGTCAGTTTCATTTTAATTACCAAACTGAGTTGCCATGGAAACGAATGATGTAGACATGATTTAATACCACATCATCCAGTTGTTTGTTGTTATTATTATTATTTACAGATATTCCGTATAAAAGCGATCAGTGAAAAATAATTACGGACCATATTAACTATAAATCTTCAGTGTTGAACTTACATTCTTTAAAATATTGTGCAATGATTAAACAAAACCTAAGTTGTTATCATCACCATTCTAAGCAATACGAGTGAGATTGAGATTTTTCCCGGAGGAAATATCCGCTACCAACCTGGCGCAATCACGATAAATTTCTTTCAATACGCAAACAAAATTTATACAAAAACAACAACTGGGTTTTAGCTGAAAACGATCAAGGGATAACATTGTTTCTGATGCACTTTGGTTATCATTTTTATATCGCACCAGAACGCAATATAATAGCTATAATATCTTCGTTTACAATATTACTATATAGTCACTGTACTATTTGTGTCACGATATCCACATAGGCTATTGTTTAATATTACTCTCTATTGTTAATATCATTGTTATTATTATCTTTATCGTATGTGTTATTCGTATCCGAAAAAAATATCATCCTTTTTAGCGAAACAGTTGTACGTGTATATAATGACAAACATACATCTTTGCCGGTTATATTTCTCCCTTCCCTCGTTCCCAGAGCTGAGGGGCTTGAAGGGACGAGGAAAGGTATAATCTTTGTGGATATATGATGATGCTGTGAGGGTATTGACGTTATAATTATATTTACATTATTCTATTATTTATTTGTTGTCGGTGTTACTGCAATTTGCTCCTGTATATTTAAAGAGAAAGTGACGTTTTACAGTCGCATTTTGGCAAATAAAGATATCACCGGTGGCTGAAATCTATCATTTTTTGTTTACCAAGTTTTGATTCTTTTTAAAGGTTATATCATACTTTGGTTTATGTCAAAGAAATAGTGATTAATGGGTGAAAATATCAAGACAGATACAGTAACAGTCATCTGTGAAAATTCCAGTCACATACGGTGCCCACTTTTTGAGAAAACAGTGATAAACGGACACAGTATTTCGTAAGTCTTTTTCACTTTTATTTTTGATCTTTAAAAGATAAAAAATTATTTATGTCATTTGTTTTACTCTTTTCTGGATAAAAACAGCATTTCAGGCAGAACATTTATAATGGTATGTTTATACCATTACTATCTTTATACCATGTAAGTTATAGGTCAATCGGTGAAGATTTCTGTTTCGGTACGCTACCAAAGTATGATACTATACCTTAAAATGAGTGTGTTCTTTGGAAAAGCCAACTCTTCTGAGGCTGGTTTGTGTTCCATAGAAATTTAATTTATTTGAAACTCGTGTATTGAAAGTTATTATGAATGATTTTTCGTCTGGGAGATAAGAGTTGCCCTTCACCGACATAATTATTTCAGTACTGCATACTCAGTGATTTTTGAGTGCACCTGAATCTCACTTGAGATTCGAACCCACGACCTCCTGCTTACTGGTGGAGATGTTATACCACTAAACCAACCAAGCTAGTCTTGGGTCATCAGGGCAAGACAAATCCAATATTGCATCAGGTATATACACGGTTCATCATTATTAATGTGTGTTGAAGTGAATCGCTTTAATACGTACAATGTATATGGGTACACCGTGTAAGGGTGCCATCTCTACCTGTGAGGGTAGAGATGGCTTTGTGTGCTTGATTGGCCTTCGTGGGCTTTACAGTATAGGCCTAGTCCGCACGGAGTTGAGATTGTTTCAGGCATATTAGTGGGACCCGATGACCAGTGGTAAGAAAAATTGGAAGCGCCGTCTTGAAAGAGATAAATTCCGTGTGCTTTCCGATCAGGGGCCACTTTCATAGAGCTGCTTAAGCACAAACTCTGCTTAAGCATGGAAAATCTTCCTTGATCAAACAGAATTACCAACCAAATGTCCATGCAATAATTATTTACTGATTTTGACTTGCATTGTGCCAGCGTTTGCCGATCATAACACTAAGGAGTTTTGGCTGGCATACTGATTTTATTTTCCAGGATTTTGGTGCTTAAGCAAAGTTTGGTGCTTAAGCAGCTCTATGAAATTGGTTCCGGGTGTTCAGTTATATGTGTACATGTATTGAAAATCAGCAACACTCAGCTAGCAATAGCTCCATATAACTATAGCCTCGCGTTCTACCCCAATGCGGTTAGCAATCAGAGCTTAGCTAGACCTATACCCTCGCCTTCAACTCCGATCTCATGATCCCCTTCATCGGTGTGCCCATGAACTTGGAATGGAAATTGGGACAAACCTGAAAAGGATCCGTACCAATGCACTATTGTATCAAATGTAGCAATGTACTATTATATTAAATGCATACCACAGGGCAAATATGTAATATATATATATCGACTATTATTATCTAGGCACTTGAAAAGTCCATGACATCAATGTAATGGTTCCCCTCTTATAAACTTCAATCCGTCAGTGGCGGCAAACGCCAAACAATGCCCGAGCCGCACACTACCAGCGGCTGCGCTATCATGCGTCTCACACAATGGCGTTATGTATGAAGGCGCGGCGTGATCTCCCTTAATAATATACAAGCCCCCTTTTGTTCCGGCGGACAATGGGTGAGACTTTTCATCCCGGAGATCAAAGGAGACCGCGGATGACAGGCAGCCCCATAAATCATACACGTCTATTCAATTAAATTTCTCCCCAAAACTGACGAGACTATTGAAAGAGCCGCGACTGAACGTTACAAGTTCTCTTGCAGAAGACTTTCTCTCCCTCGCTTTGCAGCCAACCACAAAAAATTAGAAAAAGAATATGAAAATAAATACACAAACAAAAGAATAAATATTATATACAAAAAAATTCATATCTGAAACAGTTTTAGCCTGAATGGTTCGCATTGAATACCAGCCAGTTTTTTATTGTAAATCTAGGTTATTGTTATATTATTTATTTTACTCTTTCAGCTGAAAGGGTATTGCGCAATTTATAACTTCACCCAGTCAATGTGGTGACTTCTGTATAAATCGAGGGTTTTAAAGGACTGTAGTCTGCCCTTTTCGACTCGATGTCGTCTGGCTTTTGTTGGGATTTGAAGTAAAAGTCCACTGAACCTCACCAAAAAATTTTTTTGAATGTATTCAACGGATAGAGGACCGCGTGGTTTCTTGAAAAACGACGGTGTCGCCTGAGTTTTTAAGGGAGGCCCTCCTCTGAATCCCGATGAAAATCTGGTTTCGCATGCCCATCAGGGCCCATGATTGGCCTTTGTCTGTCCCATGTCTGCAATGTTGGGCACATTGCAAAATATCTCATTGGCGTTCCAAGTAAATTGTTCTACAAAGGAACATGTAAAATAGTTTAGGATGGTCCCTTATCTTCCATGGTACAATCATAGGCTAACTGCTCCTAAAGAATCGGAAATGAAGAGATATGTGGCAAATTTCATGGATCTCCAATTTCATTTTTCAAGCACAAAATTTGTTTACCGGTAAGCATGTAAAGTTTCCTTGATCAAACAGAATTGCCAACCAAATCTTCACGTGATGTTTACCGCTTTTTAACTTGTATGTTCGGCCATTGTTTGCTGAGCATAACATTCACAAGGACTTTTGGTTGGCATAATGATTTCATTTAACTTTATCTACCAAGGCTTGCTTAAAGGTTGTATCATACTTTGGTAAGAAGCCAAAACAGAAATGTTCACAGATTTACGTATAGCTTACAGGGTATGAAGATGGTGGTGGTAGAAACATAGTAGAAACCGTTAAAAATTTGTCCGCCTGAAATGCTGTATTTATCCAGGAAAGAGTAAAACAATGACCGAAAATCTTTTTGATCTTTTAAAAGATAAAAAATAAAAGAGAAAAGACTTAAGAAATACTGTGGCCTTTTGTCACTGTTTTCTCAAAAAGTGGGCACTGTATGGGACTGAAATTTTCACAGATGACTGTTACTGTATCTGTTTTGATATTTTTGCCCATGAATCTGCATTTCTTTGACAAAAACCAAAGTATGATATTACCTTTAAGCACCTCTATGAAATTGGCTCCTGGTTAAAATCATGTATAATCAAGGCCCATGCATGTTTCATAGCACTCACGTACATCACTGACTGCAGTGACTATACAGTGGTTGATTCCTGGCATATAATGAACCTATGGTGGCTTTAAAGGGACATCGCATACAAATATTGACGTCAATATTGACGCCAATATTCACGACTTTTACCCCAAGTCGCAAATATTGACGCCAATATTGACGCCAATATTGACGACTTGGCCTCATGTCGCAAATATTGACGTCAATATTGACGCCAATATTCACGACTTTGCCTCAAGTCGTAAATATTGACGCCAATATTGACGCCAATATTCACGACTTAGCCTCCAAGTCGTAAATATTGACGCCAATATTGACGCAAATATTTACGACTTGGGCCCCAAGTCGTAAATATTGACGCCAATATTGACGCCAATATTCACGACTTTTACCCCAAGTCGTAAATATTGACGTCAATATTGACGCCAATATTTACGACATGGCCTAAAGTCGCAAATATTGACGACAATATTGACGCCAATATTCACGACTTGGGCCCCAAGTCGCAAATATTAACGACAATATTGACGCCAATATTCACGACTTGGGCTCCAAGTCGCAAATATTTACGCCAATATTGACGCCAATATTCACGACTTGGACCCCAAGTCGTAAATATTGACGCCAATATTGACGTCAATATTCACGACTTGGGCCCCAAGTCGCAAACCCACTCAGGCGTGAATTTTTGGATTTTTCTAGTAACCTAGGTAGCTCGGTAGGTTATCAAATAGTCTGGTGCACCCGTCTCGCTCGTGGTTGCGTGCACTGATTGCTTTTTATCACTAACTGCATGCGGTGTTGTACCAGCTCTATGCATGCTATGCTGTACGCATGCCACTCCGCCTCGCGAAAATGGAGACTGAAAACCGGGTAAATATAATTGTATTTCTTATAATATTAGGCCTACTTTATTTATGTTTGTCATTAAAGTGACCCGAAATGAGTTGTTCCACTTGCGGTTGTCTTCCTGGGGATTCATATTACTAAATTAGGCCCCCAATCCTCGATGTACCGGTTTTCGAGGGTGTAACGTAAGCATTAAGTATTCCAAGCAAGACAAAAAGTAACATACATAAGTTAACTGTTGATGACATGTAGTTTCGGCTTGCGGGGAGCACGTACATATATAAAACAAATCAACTGATTGTATGATACAGGCCTGGGAGTCGCTACCAATGATAGGAGGTCAATCCTCAAAAACTTGATACCTCGACAACAGGTACACTGACGATTATAATCATATTTGTAAAAATAGCCCCTCACCTAACTGAACCCATTCCTCACCTTAATTATTATGAAAGCCAGCCCAGTATCATTACTTCCATTCCACCTGTCACCCCCCCCCCCTTATTATGATGAGTTTTAGGACTACCAAAACTATGTTTTTACACACGTTGTCTTGAAGAATGCTGGTCATGTCACCCCAGCAAACATACCCCCAACAAAGTTTCTGCCAACAAAGTTGGTCCCAACAAAGATGCCCTTAACAAATTCACCCTAAAACCAGCTGGTTAGGAGGCGACTTTGTTGGGGGCGACTTCTTGTTGGGGCCGAGCTTGCCTGGGGGAGAGCGGAGGACGACATGACCAGCCCCCAACTTGAATTACTTAAACCCATCAATATGTTTTAGGTTGTTCCATTTTGATCAGTGCAATAAGGTACAGTACTCGTAAGTCATAGTTATGTTTACAATGCTGCTGTTGCTATCTTAGAGATGTACATTGTAAGCACTTTACTTGTATTAATGCTGAAATGTTATTATTTGCAATCCTACAGTTGTTTACTGTTTATATGATTTAATGATGTCAAATCATTGACAAAATTTTAAGATTGTTGTTTAAAAGGCAAATACATTTTAAATGTCACTTAGTGTTGAGTTTGAGTCATACTTGTCAAGTCAGAGTCTCTTGCCTAACATAACTCAAGACTTAAGTCGAGTGCAAGTCAACAAAATTGCAACTTCAGGCCGAGTCCTGGACTCGAGTGACAGTTCCCATGATGAACTAAGTGAAGTATATGTAGTTTTTTACCTCCTATACCCCTCATTTAAAGTACTAACTACAATTCCCCTTTTCAATGGCTTGTGTTCAGCATGTTTACTAAAGATTATGTTTTTCTTAAAGGTGACTTCCTCCATGATTCCTTCTATGTCTGATGATGAGTTGAAATCATTGGGAGTGTTGAAGAGTGGTGATCGCTATGAATTAAAAAGACAGTGCCAAGCTGTAGGTGAGTTTTCATCATCAAGAGTTTTCATCCATCAAGAGGGATATTTGACAATACACGGGTTTACCCTTCGAAAAGTGCACATGCGTGATAGTGCCTCGTTTTGAAGTTGTGATCAAAATCTAAGATGGCCGCCAAGGTGTAAACCCGTGTTTAGACCCCTTGCATAACCCTTGCATAATGTGCAGCACTGCTGGTATGCTGATGTCATGTTCACTTTTTTACACCAGGCAGCTGTGGTTTAGTGTTCTGCTTGTTTTTGCCTCAGTGAGGGCGTTGTTTGAGTGTGTGGCATATACAGGTGGTTTATTAATATCATCGTGTTCAAGGTTTCCTGATATGGACAACCATTTGTCAAATGCTTGCTAAAATATTTTTATTTTGGAATAGAACTTAACTACATTATGTCTTATTAATGTCAATTTCAATTTCAGGCCCTGTATGAAAAGCTGGGTTCGCATATGAATGTCAAATTACAAAAATGATAGGCTATGGGTCAATTTATTACCTGAATTGGAATATTGTAAGCTTTGTCCTTCCGCACTCCATCTACATCAATATTTGCAAACCATGTTAACAGCTTATCGAGACCCACTTTTCTTTTCTTTTCTTTTCTTTTTCTCCACTCATAGCACCGACTTCTCATGCAGTGGCTGATTATGACACGAGGCACGTGCAGTGATGAGGACAGTCCACCAACGAATCGAGGGAGTACAAGAACAAATTACGCTTAGAATTTGACGTGCTGTGTTGCATTAGATTTTTGTCCTGTATGTAGTAATATACCAGCAATGACATTCATTTTCTGTCATTTACGTAAAATACGCACACCATGTGCATGAAAGTACATGTATTCACAGACTGTAGTGTACATGTACCTTAACATGCTCAATAACAAGTAATGGTTTGGGTTTACATAACATGCATGTTTGAAAGAAGGTAGGTTTGAGGTGACACATGTAATATTTTCTGTGAGAGTGTGTGGTTCTGAGAAGAACCGATGGTATTATCTTGAAACTGTGTGCTCTGTTTATCCTCAGTCACTCTCCTGAGGACGAACAGAGCACACTGTTCTGAACGTCGAGATAACTTTCACCGGTTCAAGTTCTCAGAAACAAACACTCTCGCAGAATAGATTACATGGTGTCACCGCAAACCTACCTTCTTTTAGTACTTCCACCATGCATAGCTTCAAGTCTTATTTATGTATGTTTCATCAATGTACATGTGTACTTAAATGGGTTTGTGTATCTGCAGCTTTTTTGTGATACTTCTCCAGATAAAACTTTCAACTATGCCTCCATAATTAGTTGCAGCCCATCTTTTCTTAGCAGTCTGCAGAATGGGATTGTTTTTAATACTGCAAAACATGCCTGTCTCAAAGTGTTGTTATTGGGATGCTTGTAAAAAACTCAAATAAATACAGTACTTTCAAAGTTTTTGAAAAGCTGCAGATTTATCAGGCTTTTCTGATTTATCAAAATTGAACATTTATTTATTTGATGTTTGTATCGAAATATTGTATTTCAGTTCACTGAGTATATGGAACTTTAAATGATGCCTTTATAATTTAAGTTATGCCACCATCACTCATTGGCAGATAGCAGTTTTACAGCTTACTGACAAGTATGGCTTTGGTGCATATTATTTTGAAGCTACATAAAATGGTACGGTTTAAAACTAATATAAATTTTTGAATGAAATTGTTAAAAGACTTCCCAGTTTCATCTCAGGGAATAAATACACCCTTCAGCTCTGTGCACATATAATGCACATCTACCTTGGAAGTTTAGTTTGAACATGTTTGTATTATTGTACACTGAAACATACACAACATGAATTATGCCATCATACTCAAAAAGGTTTAATTTTTACTGTATATTATTGTCATGTACTTATTAATGGGACAATAATTATTTAGCAGAAATCAGTACAATACTTGGTTTGATTGTTAAGTAAGGGGGATTATTTTGACATCTTAAACCCAATTTTATGAAAGTGGGATGTATGAGACCTTGCACCGTATGTACGTACATATTTTATGCCATTAATTATGTCAACGTTGAACATGTTTATTTACTATGCTTGAGTACATGTCATGTACATGTCATGTACATGTATATAGAACTTGTGTTTCAATCACATTAGTTATGCTCGGTCACCCCTTACTTAGCAGGTTGAAAAATTCTGTCATATTAGTGAACACAGGGGGGTCAGACAAGTCTACCGGTGGGACAACTCGACTTGAGATAGGTCGACCGGTGAGACAGGTCGACAGTTGAGACAGGTCTACCGGTGAGACAGGTCGACCGTTGAGACAGGTCGACCGGTGAGATAGGCCGAGACAGGTCGACCGGTGAGACAGGTCGACCGGTGAGATATATACCGTGTATCAAAGCGTTTCACGGCTTCCCGTGGGCTCAAAATGGGCTCGACCTGTCTCGGCCTATCTCACCGGTCGACCTGTCTCAACGGTCAACCTGTCTCAACGGTCGACCTGTCTCACCGGTCGACCTGTCTCAAGTCGAGTTGTCCCACCGGTCGACTTGTCTGGCATTCTACACAGGTATCATAAGACAAATATCTAGGGCATCTAAAATGTAGGACAGTTACCTTCATTGCCACTGTAAAGTATAGGCTTGATAGTTTGTTAATAGTGGTATTTTTAAGGTATAATGTTAGTGTACTCAGTTCCTGAAAGAAAAAATAAATACATGCACATTTTATGTGTTACATGATGAGAAATAAAGATTTTGGTGACTATTCTATGCTTGAATTTTTTGTGTCTATATAATTATTATGAAAAAAAATAGTTATAAAAAACAAATCTTTTAGATTGCCTTGCCACACTAATTCAGAAATATTATCAAGAAAAGAAGTCAGTGTTTTCCAACATCTTCATCGATCTTTATTCAATAATAACTCTTCAAATCATGTTAATTATCAAAACTGGGGAGGCAATCATTAAAATAATCAGATTATTCAGCCAAAAGACTACTAAAGTATTAAGAAGTGGGGTTTTGAGAAGGAAACCCGTACGTTCCTTCTCGATGACTCATGAATGTACTTTACTGATAGTGATACGCTCTGAAATTGGTGGCGAAATTCACGGGGGTGAAGTGACTTTGGGCGAAATTTTCATAGAGTGCACGCGAAAAAACATAACTCGCCCCATATATGTCCGTGTTTTCGCCCTCAACCTTTTTTGCCGAATTTCTCCCAAACGTGGCACTTTTGCACAAGGGGAACAAGCAAATAATTATATGATCAGTATGTCCTAATGGTCAACTGGTGCAAAATTCAGCCCCTCCCTCGTTGGTGGCCACGAAAATCATTTTCTAGAAGACTTTTTGCGCTTCGTCCCATAAGATCGGTGGGTCTGGGTGCCAGACGGTGTAGGAAACGGACGCCCCAAGTTGCTGTAAAAAAAATTCACGCCTGAGTGGGTTTACGACTTGGGCTAAGTCGTGAATATTGGCGTCAATATTGGCGTAAATATTTGCGACTTGTGGCCCAAGTCGTGAATATTGGCGTGAATATTGGCGTAAATATTTGCGACTTGGGGCCCAAGTCGTGAATATTGGCGTAAATATTGGCGTCAATATTTACGACTTGGAGGCTAAGTCGTGAATATTGTCGTCAATATTGGCGTCAATATTTACGACTTGGGGTAAAAGTCGTGAATATTGGCGTCAATATTGGCGTCAATATTTGCGACTTTGGGGCCCAAGTCGTGAATATTGGCGTCAATATTGGCGTCAATATTAACGACTTGAGGCCAAGTCGTGAATATTGGCGTCAATATTGACGTCAATATTTGCGACTTGAGGCCAAGTCGTAAATATTGGCGTCAATATTGGCGTCAATATTTGCGACTTGGGGTAAAAGTCGTGAATATTGGCGTCAATATTGGCGTCAATATTTGTTTGCGATGTCCCTTTAAAGCCACCATATGAACCAGAGATGCTAATTAAACCTTTATAAACTTGATGACCTTGCTTTGGACTACAACTCTTCCCTCTCTCCTAGGGAAAACCGACCAGACAACAAATTAGCTGTACGACCTCTGTCTCCACGGAGCTCTGCTCCGTTCAACAATACATCATCCTCATGTTGGCAGGGCGCCGTGTTCGTAAGAAAGGAGCTATGGGTTGCTTGGACATATCCTGTGGTGTAGCTAGTCCCACATGCGTGCCGTTGTGAATGCCCGACATATCGGTCTGATAATATCGTTTTGAAAGGATCAGTGTCGTATTCATCAAAACAGTTTTGGATTCATTAAATTGTATTCATGGAGGAAGCATTCTTCGGATTGAGTCTATTGAGTCGTCTCACATACTGACTGGGAGTGACTGGACCTGATGCCCAACGATTTTTCTTTTTAGTTATAGGCTATTCCCTCTTCCTTCAAAAGTTACCTAATCAGCTGCTGCCGTGGGCCTTAATCCGAAGGGCTCGATTTAAGGGTTGTTTTGGGGTCCATTCTTGGGCCCTGAATGGCATCATTACGGGGTGCTAATATGGAAGACGAGTGCATCTCAGCAGGGGTGCCTGGTGTCTTGCTCACCCAACTGTCCTGTCGGAGGCTAGGAAGGGGGGTAATCAAAAGCTATTGTCGAACAGCGCCAAAAATCACGCCTTGAAGAAGCCGGTAAGTTGGTACTAAGCTGCCAGATAGTCCACACTTAACTTGGGTTTTGGGCAGACAGTCAAGGGCCTCCAAAGTTCTCCAACGGTGAGGCTTAGCACACTTCAATGAGCCTAATTTGAGGGGAGTTGATATGAGGGGAGGTAAAACCCGTCAGAAAGGGGCCGCGCAAAACAGCTTTGGGGGCAGTTTTCGGCACCGTTGAACATTATCAAGAATCGATAGGTGATCCACGGCTTTTGTAAAGAGGGAGGGTAAGAAGACTTCGCCGCTCCGGTTAATCCCAAGCTTAATCCCCCTTGCCCCATGAGCTACAGCCCGGTATTATTGGAGGGTTCTATGGTGGGCTACCTAGCATTTGTGGGTGAATTGAATAGGTACATTCTGTGCAAACCGGAAGAGGTATAGGCCTACACCATCATTGGATTTTTTTTTGTCAGTTCACCTCTTTACGACTGACAAGGTTTATATGCGTTTGTATGGCACAACTAGACCGATGTATATAAGCCTTTGAAAGGAGGCCCACACGTAGTGACGGCTTCTCCCTTTCAACAAAAAAGTTTTTCCACATCCAATTGTGCCGTCGCCACACAAAGGGCAAATTATTATTATCGCCACTGGGTGTCTTTGCCGTCCAACTGTGTCCATTCTTGCAAGTCTTTGCAAGACTCTGTTTGCCGAGTGACGGGAACGAACGGGAGCATCTTCGACAGGGTTGTGTCCCTCCACGCCAATGTTGTTTGGACTCTCTTTTATCGCAACCGGCCTTGTGTATGTGTGTACCATGGGAGGATGGAGGGGGGAGAGGGGGAGAAAAGACTGACAAATAACCCCCTTGGTTGGTGAAAACCCACTTACGACGTGACACCAAGGCCGAATGGAGCATGCAGGGGGGTTGTCTCAGGCCAGGGGTACATACAGGGAAGCCAGTTCAAGCCAGGGGCAGGATTAAGGGGGGTCCTAATGAGATCGATTTGGAAACGAGGACCATTCAGACTGACAATGGGTGCTAATTGGGCGGTAGGGTATTTATTGAACTTACAAAATGGCCGCCCCTCCTCTGTGGTCGAAATTAAATAAACCCCTGGTGATTGAATTGGGCTGACGTTCACTGGTCGACACATGAGGTCAGAACTGAAGACGAGAGAGAGAGAGAGACTGGCTCGGTGGGGAGGGAGGGGTACTTTGTGGACATCCAGCAAGGATTGGGTGCGTGATTCCACCCGGTCAACAACAGGAAATGATAATAATGACACATGTAGGCTAATAACTTACAAAAACACCCACAACAAATCAGGGTCACCATGCATAAGTCTTGAGAGAATTTTAATTTACATGTATTTCGCCAGTTCTTGTTACAATGACACAGGCCCACAATGTGTCGCAAAATATGTAAATATTCACTACCCAGTTTTTCCCACAAAAAGTTGTACCCCCTCTAACGACAGAATCTTCTTAACACGGAAACTTTCTGCCATAGAGACGGGGCTATCTATACTGAAATCTCATGATGTGCATGAACCGCAAAACACTTTTCGGAGTTAACTTTGTATAGTTATTTTTTTTTTAATGGGCCTCTCATATGGCTAATACTTACTCGCAGCTGGGGTGCTGAATTGCGATGAATGTGGCTACATCGTGATCGAGTTGCTGGCATTCATTTGGCTGACAGCCACATCAACCCATAATTACAGTATTATGATAACGGAGCAACAGCTTGAGAGTCGAAAGTGTTTGATTTTCTTTTTGGTGGAAGGCGTAGAATCGGAGGAGAACCCGGAGAAAAACCCTCGTGGAATACTGTAAACAGAAGCATACCACAACTCAACCTAGCCGGGATCGAACCCGGGCTACATGGTTGAGAGGCGAGTGCCTGACGCACTTGCTACTAACGGGCTTAACTTCAGCCTCATCAACTTCAGCTTTTAAGTTGCACATTAATTTGCCCTTGGTGTTGTATCAAAATCCGCGCATAAAACTGTGATTTTGTTTTTCCTCTTGTCTTTTGATGCTTTTTTTTTTCAATTGTGTTTTCGCTGACGAGCCAAAATAAACAATAACAGCAACGCGGCAATCAAAATTGTTGTATACAGTTTGGCTTTACAGGTGTTGGTTTGTCGATTCAAGCTTGGAGTTTGGAAAAAACAAACAAACACACAAACACAATGACACGGATTTCATAGGGGGACTGGTATGGGCAAGGGGCATTAAAGAAACCCAAACTGCTTGCCCCTCGAAGAAAAAAAGAAAGATCCCCGATGCCCAAACAGAGAGAGGTTGAAGAGGGTGTAGCATAAAGTCAAATATATTGAAGTGGCCACTTTGGACCGTGCAGTACAAACAGGATGGACACCGACCGAATATCCCCCAGTGCTAAATACCACAGTCGGGCTTATTGTAGATTTGCAGCCTATACCACAGGCCCCATGTTGTTGCAAGTTCTTTACCGGAGTCCGAAGCCCCAAATTCTGCAAACGTGTCGCTCAAATAAAATGCAAAAATGTTTTCCTTCTAACAATTTACTCAAGTGACAGACAAAGGTTTTGTATTGCGTTGAAGCGTTGAAGCCCTTATATAGGCCTACTTGCTGTTATAAGCCAATAAAAGAAAATAGAAGCTTCGGTAATGTTTGAACTGTGCTAGGAAAACACGTTGCGCAACCGGGGAGGTGTGGAGCAGAAAGTTAAACAAGCTCAAGTAGCCACTTCAGGTCGTGTTTTCTAAATAGGATGAATGATTTCTTTTCTCTTTTTTTTTTCGGGGAGGGAGCTTTATTCGATCTTCGTCGAATCAGAGAGAAGCAGCTTTTGTGACCGTGCAAACGGCACATCGTTACCGGTCGATGTTGAGGCTTTGCAAGGGTCGGCAGCTCGATTCGGGTTGCCGTTCCTACTGACTTCTTCGGAAGATCGTTTTTAGGCTACATAATTTGTATTCTTAAATAAGATTTGGGACAACCCTTATACGGCACATGCCAATTGCCATAGTTTATACTGATAGGTGTAAGACGAACGGGCAGTGTGTCAAGAGGTGAACAAGGAAGCTTGCAAAAAACACTTACCCGACTGAAACAGGCTCGAATGAATGTAGACCGACTACACGGATTAAGGACTGAGGCCAAAATACACACTATTCTGGGTCGAACACCCTTAAAAACACACTTGAAATTGGGCACTGTCCAATGATTCACTTAAAGGACAACGCGAAGATGGATATGTGTTAGTTGGACGGACATTGGTAGCCTGGTTATACCCCTGTCAATGATCTATAAAAAGGTCGGTCATGAGAAGACGCACGAATAGGAAGAGTCGGCAGTTATTCCATCAGTTTTTTGGCGATAAAACAACACAAGGCTATACAGTATACTACGTGTTACAAGGACGTGACACCCCAGATTAAACAAGTCAGCGACAAAAAAAAATCATATATGAGTTTTAATACAACCAACCATGAATGGTCAAAGACGAGCAAAAATGAAACAAATGGCACAATTTAACTTTCTCTAAGCTTCTTGCTAATTTTGCTGATTTTAACTTGCTAATCATGGAAACGAAGGACCATCATATTCTCATTTAACTCAGTAATAAAACCGGATCGAAACGTTTTCAGCGAAGGAGATCACGTGATGATTGTTTTATGTGACGTAAGCACTTTCAAGTACATTAATACATTTATAACTCAATAGGGCCTACCGTCGTGTTTAAAACGCTTGAGTAATAGGAAGGCCGGACGCGTTTCGATCCTTGCAGGATCTTCCTCAAAGGCTAAAAGCTAAAAGCCTTTAAGAAAGGTCCTGCTAGGATCGAAACGCGTCAGGCCCCCTAATTCCAAGCATAATATAACCCAAATTGCTCTGAAATCGAGGCCGAAAATTGCATTCCAAATCATGTGTGAACATATCTTAATGCTCTTTTTTAAATTTTCTAAAAGTCCAAAGTTTTAACCAACAGTTATCCATACTGATCACAAAATGATAACGGTAACCGCAATGCGGACGTACGTGTCAACCCCGCCAATTAATGACACAGGTGCAAATGCGCCAATATATTCCCTCATGTTTCACTCGAATAACATTTACGCGGTTAACTGTAACAAGAAATAGTTGTGGACTGCCGATTGTTTACTCCGAGTGTGAGGAGTTATAGCTCAGTTATAGACGTAGGGAACTACAATCGTATATTTCTTGGGTTCAAAATCCACCTTCCATTCTGTCGGAATTCCACCGAGGGGAGGGGGGGGAGTCCTTCTATAACGTCCGCATAATGAGGACAGGAGTCGTCTGGTGCTAGACGGCATTTTTGTTTATCTGTCTCCTGACAGTTTGTGTACAGTGGGGAAATATTTGTGTATCCCTCGGGGACTGTATACAACCTGGTATCCGTACACTCTCAACATTTCTGGTTTTTTTATGATAAGTTGACGGCTTCTGGATTGTTTCATCACTTTAACCCTGTGTGTTAGGCTTCCAGATCACAGCTAGAGATCCAAAGCTTTCCAGTATCAGGTCTCTGCTACATCGCTGGAACACCCGATAGTTCAGGAATGTACATGACATTTCTTTCAATGCATTTTAAAAGGAAACATCTCACTTAAAAAAACTGTCAACAATTGCCAAGTTGTCATTCGCTTGCACGGTGTTAACGGATCAAAAACTTGTTCCAGAAATACTGCATTCACGCTCCAAAGTCGCCCATATCTGCCGTTTATATGCCTAAAGGCCTACACTAGGCATCACCTTGAAGTATTGAAATACAAAATTGAATATTCCATAGTCTTACACCGTCACATATCATACAAACAACGCTGAGTTGTAAAGTAACAGATAATAAGAATTATTTCAATTTACTGAAAATCGAAATGCGAATTCGCAAATTCGAATTTTATTGAATTAAACCGTTGTTTGGCTCGGCTACACACGACAAGAGCAAAGCTTCATGAACTGTTGAGCCTCATATTTAACGGGTATAGGCGATGAATATGTCAATGCCATCCCATAGGCTAATAGGCACACAGGGCCGAGTGAAATATAGGGCCTACCCATCACTCAGTCAGCGCTTAAAACGCTTGCCTTTGTTTCTAATCGAAGGCCTGTTACTTTGGCCTGTTACCAGAGAGTCGCACTGAAAAAAATCGAAAGAATAATTTTGGAAAATCTGACAAAATGAAGCTGGTTCGAGTCCAGTTTATGCGAGGGGGGATCCTGATACGAGACAGACATTCTCGTCCTCAGACTTGTCCCAAATCTCTGGCTGCGACTGCAAATAACACACAAGTCATATGGAAACGGCTGCAGTCACTGGCTAGTGGCTGCCATAGGTGCGTGTGTAATTTGCAGCCAGAGATTTGAAACACTACCTAAGATGGGTTTAATGTCCAGGTAGAGATTCGACCAGGTCTCGAATGAGGGAATAGTCAGGATACTCCTATAGCTTAGGATGAATGCTGAGATGATCTCGCGAGTGATAATCCTCAAGCGGTCAACATGTGATATTGTGGAGTTACTTCGAGATTCCCATGCCCTTTATAATAATAAAAAAGCCAATGTAAACCAAGACTTTGAATCCTTCTCATTCAAAAGATATTTTGTCAACAAGAACATCTGTTCATGAATATTAATACTGAAAATTAATCATTTTGGTCTGGAGATTTGCATAGAGATTATCTGTTGTCACTTGTTTCTTTCTCAAAAGCTTCACAACCGCGACTTGCAGCGTTGCTGACATCGCAGACTAAAATGGCACTGAATTTGCCATGTACGATATTTCTAAATAATACAAGAATATTGATTTCAAAACAATGAAGGAAAGTTTGTCGTTTCAGGTGTATTGTGACCTTGACATTATAACTGCGAGTGCAGTGGCCGTCACTAACCTTCTCCAAGATGACGTGAGGTTCAGAAAGTTCCACAAACACGTCCATTTTGATTAGTTACCGCGCCGTGATCTACAACACGTGAGAAATAAATCAACTACAACCAAAAAAGAAATGTTCTGTATCCTCTAGAAAAAGAATTCCACCGCGACACCTCCCCTAGTGCCACCCACTCCGATATTTCTACGTGGACTGTTTTTTTCTGGCTATGAAAGTCTTTAGCTTCCAACCTTAGCGGTATTGTGGCGTGTTAAATCAATTATAGTTTACTGGTGGGAATAAATCAAGCGATATTGCAGCGATTCTGGGGAGGGATTTCTTTTTAGAAAAATTGTTTATACGATTCATTATTGGGCATTTGTCGACGTAAATTAAGTTCAGGGAAGGAAAAATTTACTTTTATCAAAACAAAAACTATAAAAACAGGCAGATTTTGACTTTCCTTCGCAATTTAGACCTCCTTGGAAATATATCTTTGGAACTGTGAGTTTCAGTGACCACGTTTAGCTCGAGTTGGATTATGCGTGGCCTGGTGCAAAAATTGCCAAGCATGCAAGTGCACTCAGTTTTAAATGAATATGTCTTTACCACCAGTGTAAAAGCCTTCCGAACCTTACTTATGCGTTGGAAGCTTTTTCCAGAATTTATTGATGTCAAGTTTTAAAGGTAGGGTACAGGATTGGTAAAATAAAATACATGATCAAAAACATAATTTTTTATCGATTCGGTCTGAAAGCTTTAGACCGTCTGTCCATGAGGGTCACACGGCAGAACCAACATTTATGTTAAAGACGTTTAAGAGGGCCCGACGTTTCGATCCGTGAGTGAGTTATGGTTAACTTGGAACGCCACATTCTAAGACTAAGAGGTCGAAAATGGCAGGTCACATCATACCAGACTACTACACTGTGACACACAGTTAAAAAATCGCCCTGCCGATATCTAAATAAAGTGTTAACTAATCAAGAAGTACAGAATTTGATTATGGCAAGTACATATGGAGGAAATCTTCGTGGAGGATTTCAGGGAATATCAAGGCTAAAACGAATGGAAATCCGGGTTTTTTGTTTCGTGTAATTTTGCATAGCTATATCAAACTGTTAAGCTCGTGTTGGATGCGTTGTTGTGCAGTGACTTCAAGTGCAACTTGACATGAACACAGATTGTATGCGTGCTGTGAAATGCGCTCCTTGAGTTTGAGAGGATGATTTCAAAACAACGGTTTGAAAAAAAAATGCGATCAATGTTCGCTAGACTTGAAAGTTTCCGGAGTTCTTGCAATCTCATGGCTGCCGTCACTGCCGTTGACAGGTCGCCCCTCGCTCATGTCCCAGAGCCAAAATTCCGGACTAAACTGATCACATCATGCCGAACCTATATAATTTACACTAGTGAGGTAACATGGGCCCCCATAACATGACCTAAACTTGTTAACACGGTAGGAGCGTGCGATCGAGGGGGGTGGGCTCTAAATTGAAGCTGAATTGACGTCTCCGTTTTCACATGGGTAACCACGACAGGACTACTTAATACCGGGGCCATCATTGAGCAAAGTACCGTTAGTACCAACCTCTGGAGGCCCCCTGGCCAGCGGAGTTTGAGAGAGCTAGGGGGAGAAATTTGACATCCCATCTTCCCGCCCTTTTTCTCGCCCAACCAGCGGGCAGATTCGATTACAGCATCGTCTGCCACTCCCTGAGTACAGCCAAATCGCATTTGGGGTGGAACAAATTGGACATCATACGGGGCCCCTAAAACACGGTTGGGTGGGAATCGGAAAGGGTATGTTCGCTGTCACGGCGATAATTTGAAGAAGCGATTGGGGAAATTGCGTTAGCAATTCGAAATTCTTCGATATTTGACTCCGCGGGCTGGCGGGACTCCGGCCCTGCCGTCACTTTTTACACCCTACCGGTGCAACTCACCGCTACGGCAAATCGTCTGATTGTGTAAACCCATTCACGACAAGATTTTTTTCCCTCGCACTCGTTGCAAAGAGCGTGCATGCTGGAGAAGAGAAAAAAATCCATTACTTTGATTGGGTGCATCACTTTTTTTGGCAATAGCCAAAGACGTCAATAAAACTGGGGAAAGAAGTGTTGAAAAGGGCGCCTGTAATCAAATATAAAACACTATGAATAATTACGAACAAGATCCCAAGCATGAATGAAACAAAATTACACTCTAACATTTTAAAGTTAATGAAATGATGCTTTCAAACGCCAGAAAGAAAGTTTCGGCGTCTTAAAAGCCATTCTGTCAGGATACACGTTTTTTACTCAATATAACATCGAACTAGTTTCATGCGAGAGGGTTTAAAACACAAAAGACCACAAGGTGAACAGCCGGTAAATTCTTGGACAATTATGTTGAGACTGCGATGCATTAACGGTATACCGGCTCACAATGTATACCCCCATCAAAAGGCAGACAACCTCCCGTTGAGATGCTCTCTTCCATTTTCCACCCGTTGTATAGAAGTGCATCTTTCTAACTCAGTTATCGCCGCTCTTATAACTCATTCATTGTGCAGGCAGACGCCATCACTTCCCACGTGTAAAACATTATTATATAGACCCAAATGTCTAATATGACATCACTGCGTCGGGTTATGGCGAGGTAAATTGTTCATCTACTTTCCTAAAAACGGTACCCCCCTGAGGATGAAATTCAGACTATTTGGCTCCTTATTCTTTGACTTCTATAGGAACTTTATTTCACGTTCTAATTCACAGGTCAACCGTTCGTATATTCAAGTATAATTCCTGTCAAATTTTGACGGCTGTTTTCTCTTTTTCCGATGTAATAATAAAGTGAACGTATAGGCATACACTGCTAGAGCAACGTGCTTATACCAAAAAATAAAAAATACTTCTAACGAAAGAGGGTTTACGGTATTCAGAAGGTCGCCGGTTCGAATCCCGCTCCACTCAATTTTTGTTTGGTCACCTTTCAATGAAAGAGGGTTTGAGTTGTAAAGATAATTTTTGTGGCGAATTCCCATCATGTGCCGAGCTGAAATCAAAATCGGCTGGGCCTGAATGTGTTTCTAAGGCATTCTGATGTATTCCAAATGATGTCAGCAGGCGCGGTTCTAGAGCCAAAATTTTTGGGGGGGGGCTAGAAGAGCCATTATTTTGGGTTCTTCTAACACTCGCTTCTGCTATGTCTTATTAGGGGTCGAAAAACATGCACATTATAGCCCACACAACGCGTTTTTATGTAATTGGCGCTTAATAACTGAAAAAATCCAGTATCATTTCAAGAATTTTTTTTTTTCACTTGCATTTTTTTTTGGGGGGGGGGGGCTAGACAAAAATTGGGGGGGGGGGGGGGGCTACAGCCCTCCCCCCCCTGTAGAACCGCGCCTGGATGTCAGCATTTCAGAAGGAACTACGTCGTATGAAGATTGGTATCGACGGTATAGTTTAAAAAAAACGAAAATGGGACAGTCTTCTTTTTGATCGTTTATACCAATTTGTACATTATTTAGAAGCGGCAATGTGTTGTCGACAATGTAGGGCTTACATACTCCACATTTGTTGCAGTTTATTTAAACCATGTAGTTTTCTCAAATAACATGTAGTAATCGGTTGTCGCCTTTTCGAAAAAAAAAATGGTTTGCTGTTCTTATTGGTAAATTTTGGCGTTTCTATTGAGTTTAATTTAATTGTGACCAAACTTCGGTGGTTACATTGCAGGTTTTTTTTCCGAATATGTCAAAATCATTTAAGGAGAATAAGCCTATATCACAGATTTTTTTGCCCATGCATGAACGTTACAAATCCTATGCTTTATAAGAAAACCAAGTGATGCTTTACCCTTAATGGCAATTCAATATATTAATGTACAACCTTTTACTCACTAAACACAGATTTTGCCATTCTGAGCAGATGACGTCATCTCCTTGAAACATACTACATGTCTTTAACTTAAAGCAAATATTAATTTAGACTGAAACTATTTTGGATTCTACACACGCTTTGCGATTTGTGATTATATCATCGTTGAACGTAAACATTATAAGCTTTAAGAAAATATTCCACATCATCCATGTACAATACTGCTAAACAATAAGGCTGACATTATTTTAAAGGGGAAGATCTAAGATTACAAAATAAACAGTTGATATTCGGCTTCTTCTCAGATTTCGCCAGCAACCAAATTACTTCAGAAGCTGAAAGTTTTCCTCGAATGAAAATCATCACCGTGTCAGTCTCATCATTCCGTACCGGGGCATATCAATATTCATCGGGTAAGACTGTCACTGCCAGACGGTCATAATGAAGTCCTCACTAATGCTATCCTGATTATGCACTCCGTTCATCTTGCCGTACATATTTTTTTTTTTACCCAAGTCAATCACGAACATTATTTTTACCTCCCCTCCCCCCGTCCAACGGGGTCTGAGCCCCCTTTGTCACCCAACAACTCACATGGGTCGACTGGCATGCCACGCGAGCTGTTCCGAGCAATTTATTTGAAACCGGAGCCCGCCAAAAGAAAAATTGGCGGGAAGTGATCTGATTGGTCAGTGACATGCGAGCACGAAGGTCCTTGGGACTAGTAGGGTATCACGTTTCGCGCTGGGAGAGGGGTATCGAATTTGAACGAATACAACAACACAGCGAAGAATATATCATGTCCCCCTATACTACAACATGTCTGGCCATAACATGATTATTATGCAGCGACTGATGTGTACGGTGCACACGAATGGCCAGATTCGAGGATAAAAGCGCGGGAGTCTTTTTTATTTTTCATATGACCAGATTATTATACCAAAGGCACATAATTACCATGGTTACAATCCAAAAATGAAAGACCTTTTATAAAAAAAAGTAACAACTGATAAAATTAACCAATTCCTCGCTAAGATATGTATGTATATTATGTATGTATATTATGTATTACAGGTAATGTGCCTATTTACAAGGTTATGGTCGGGAGAGTAGTATGTTAATGATTCCGGGGTGTTGAAGCTATACCATTGCATGATAAAGTTAAGATTAGAACCAACATATTTCCAACGTATTTCCCGCTACAAAATGTTGTCATTAAATTAGTGAAAACTGCGTTTGAAACCTCAAATTCGCACAAATTGATTATGATGGCAAAACCTGCTTGATTCTTAAGTTGATGTAGGACTAGTTTTATGATAATGCATTGTGGAAACCATGTGATGATTAACAACATGGCCACTGGTGCATTACAACCTAATGTTGTAATAATTAAGATTACCGGGAATCAGGTCATTATATAGGGAGACTTTCACATTGGGTCGTGCACAAACTTCATTTCTAAACATCCTCCAAACCAATGAACTTTAAATTGACATATGTTCATATTGAGCGCATTCTCTGTGTCTTCTATTAAAATATGGACAAAAGATATTTAAAAGGTAGCGGGAGAGACACCGAAAAGGCTCCCTATTTTCAGATGTCTCCCAAATTTTCCCTTTCAGACGCTAAAGTGTCTCCTTAATATGCAATTTAGATAAATTATACTACTGGCCTACATCATAGGCCCTACATGTAGTCTATAAGCAGTTTCCCTTGTACACAGACACCTACCCACAACTGAATATCCGAGCAACACAGCACACATCAAAGCGATGTATCACTATGACCTACATTTTCACTTCACCATTACCTGAATACCACACACTGATATACTCCTCAGTCTGGTATCTACGGATGTCAATCCTCCTTGCAAGTTATCTTGCCCCACCAAAAATAGATAGTCCACGTGTTTGTGTATATGTGTATGTGTGTTATAACTGTCAGATTAAAACCAGGCCATATGATCGGACACCCAGTTAAATTGACTGACACATATTTTCCCCCAGTGACAAGCAAATAAACACGAGCCTGCCGGATGTCAACCGTCTGGTCTGGTGTAGCCTATACCGTAGATTGGCGCTTGAAGTCGGTCGACCGATAAGCCGGTCACACTGTGCTACGTCTTCAACTGAATTGACACATATTTTGCGTGATTCTTCTCCTTTCGAAAACAAATATAACCCCAAAACAAGCATGTGGCTTCTGGCATGGACGAAGTGACGATTGCGATATGTGTTGCATTCTATGTAACGTTTTGTTTTGTTTCTGTCAGTTCCTACTATGGGCTGTTCTCAGATTATCATTGGTGCACTTCCTAAGCCTTATGCAGCTGACAGTCTGGGCCGTGTTCCAATTCTCTGGCTGTGGCTGCAAATTGCGCATGTACCTATGGCAGCCACGAGCCAGTGACTGCAGCTATTTCCATAGACTTGTGTGTTATTTGCGGTCGCAGCCAGAGAATTGGGACACGGCCGTACTTTCCTATGATATGAGCATTTTGGAGAGTGGTGCCATCAGTAAGATTATATACGTGATATTCATTTGGAGTTCGTTTTATACCGTTAGTTTGTTGGAGTTTGTGGAACCATGATAAGATTTGATTTCTGTGATTTGATATGGTCAAAATCGAAGCATTTGTTTTTTTGTTCTTCGACAAACTGGGGTCAATTTCATAGAGATGCTTAAACACAAAATTTGAAAAGTCTTCCTTGATCAAACAGGATTACACCAACCAAGTTTTCATGTGATGTTTGTTGTTTTGACTCGGCATTCGGCCATTGTTTGCTGGGCATAACATTCACAAGTAGTGAAACAGTTTTTGGCTAGCATGTTGATTTTATTTACCAAGGTTTTTGGTTTTGGGTTCTTCAAGTCGTTTCTAACATTCATTTCCCTTTGGCAATGCCAACGTACTGAAAGGAAAGGTGATTATAGGCCTTATAGATTTGCAGTTTTCTTCGCAATATCTGTTCTTACAATGAGATTTGGTTCGTGGGCTCTGTTACTGCATGCCCATGCTAATATGATGTAGGCCTGACGCATTTTAACATCTTTGCATTGTAAAGCACATCATGAAAACATTATTGAACCCCCATATTTGTTGATTATATTATTTTGGGCAAAAATAAATCTGTGCAATATTCTGGAATATTGACTTTTGAGCGCAGGCAACTATTCAAATGTTATACTTCAGCATCTACCTTTGCTCTTTATAACTTCGATAGTATAATACTTATAGGCTATACTTATTGTATACATAGAGCCACAGATTCGTGGATAGAATTCCATGCTGTTCTACAACATTCATAAATAAATGACTCTGACAAACATCGAGATTTACGAGCCGATCGGACACAAACCTCATCGGGGATTGGATGGGGACGTTTGCTCCTCGACACGGTTCGGGACCTTGGCCAGCCTCGCCAGAGGCGCCGTACATGAGCCGTAACATACGGCATTATCATACAGTACCTCATAGGGGATGTCGTGCGTGGCTTGTCCGTCCACATTCCCTGATGTATGTCATCGTCATGTCACACACCAATAGGTGAACGTACTGCTGCTAGGTATAAGAAAGGAGAGAAATAGAGCCCCGGGAACCGAAGAGGGTGTCAGTGTCAATAATGATGGGTGGTCAGATCATAGCGAGAAAGTACTTGCTACCTTTCAGTTCATCCACCAGTCCGTTCATGGCGTTGACTGACCCACAGTCTTTGAAGTTTGTAAGGTTTCACTTTCCTTATAAAAACGTCTGTTCTTTTCTCGTTAACTGGATTAGCAGAGGTATTCTCGGCTCTTCGTTAGCAATGTGTGGTTTTCTCATTCAATTTATACTGACGATCGCTGGACAGTTTCAGGGAAAACGTGTCCCACGAGAGGACCCAACTTCATAAACTCAAGATCAGCACTTTCCATCATGCATGAGTAGCCCTACACTTGATGCATGTACCGTCGCTTATAACATAATGCATCGATTTGAGATCAGTCTCGCTAAAGGTGGGTCATTCTTTTAGAACCTAAGACAGCAAGAGGGCCTGGAGACAAAATTACACCATATCTTAATGATTAATTTAGCTTAAGATTTCCATTAAGATTTTCATTCGGTACATCCTTTTATTTTTTCACTGTTTCAATTGAAATCCACTGGTTCATTCACGAAGGATGTCGGCTGCTTTCTGCCAACTTTTGTGCATATATAGCATTCAGCAATAGGCCTATACCATAGCATATCTTCGAACTTACCAATTAGGTTAGTTTGTGTATAACAAATAAAGAAGGAAATATACCTGCAACAGACTGTATCAGACATTTTAAAATATCTGATGAACGCCTCAGGCATTTTAGTTTAATGTACAGTATAGTTTTTATTTCAGGTGTGGGATTTTTCAAGTGGGACATCATTTGAATACAAGTTACCAAGAAATGTACACAGAATACGGTTATAGGGAATTACGAACAACGAATCGCTACGCTGTATTTAATACACAATATCACGCACGTACCTCAGGCGAGGTACGTATACCAAAATCTTCTATAGCCTACAATTCCGCCAAAACACGCACGATATACCATCTAGCATCAACATTGTCAAAATATGCACCGAGATTCAGGAATATGTGTGTTTTTCCCATTTTTGGACAAATAAGTTATTCTCGTCTCTTATAAATGAATCATCATAATCGTATGCGGGTATAGGTTTTGATCTCGTCGGTCTGTTCTCTGAATATTATTTCTCACTTTGTATGATAAAGCCTACCGTGAAGCGGTTCTATACCTATACGTGCTCGGACCTGTACATTATGATGCTGATGTTATCTACACACTGAGTCCAGACATAAGTGGTGATGCGACCGGTAGATAGGAAAGGGCTTTAATACAGAATACAGCCGCGTCATTGAAAGCATTGAAACAGTTATAATATACCACGGTGAGATAACTGTGTAATACTAATAAGACAAAGCGAAGAGATCCGAATGATCAATGCAACGCCTAAGTTTCAATTGCGGAGTCAGGGCCACGTGAAAATAACATTAAACTAATTATTAATTTCGATACATATAAATATGAACTCGTCACGTTAGTGTATGTGCATATAATAAGGAAAACAAAATGATCCTCTGATAGTCTGGTGCCTATCAATAAGTAATGCATCTTTACTCTGGATCTCACTGTATAATTCAGCAGCCACTTGGATCCAGACCTTGTAAGCACTTTGCTATATACCATATGGACAATGAAATATATATAGCATATACATGTATATAATATAGGCCTATATATTTGTGGTGGTTGCAAACCAGCGCTCTCGAATCGTCATGACAACCAAGCCAATTATAAGGAATGTTTTCATTATTCCGCCAAATACATTCAGTAAATCAATAAAACATGCCTATATCACTTAGACTCTCTTTTCTCCAAACATCAAAGAATTCCGCGAATCGCCAAGTTGAATTAGGGACAAGTTGTCTATTTGGGTTTGAAAACAACCAAATTCAACCTAGTTTTGCTTAGACTTTACAGAGAAATCGAAAGAAATAGACCTAACGGCATCATTTCGCTGTGAGCAGGTACAAACATCGGATTGCTTTTTCATTTTACAACCACGAGCTTAGTTTGACCGGGCAAGGAAGCAAGGGACCGCCGTTGAGATCCTCGACCATGGTCTCAAGCGTGCACGCTTGAGACTCACCATACAAGGACAAGTACCATGGACTGCCCATCGGGCATAAGATGTCCATATGCTCCCAGCGGACTCAACTAACCACCAACCCCCCTTCTCCCTACTTAATGAAGCCGTGTGCCCTACATAAGAAATCAACCAAGCACCTGAGATTCTGTGCAGAAAGAGGAAATCTACCCACACGTTCATTTCGGCACGCAGGAACACGTGTATAAAATTATGCCGTTCCTTTGTCCTTGTAGGTTCAATACTGCGTGATGACCACGTCCAACTACAAAATCGCTACCTAGTATTTGATAATGAACAGAGGAAGCTTTTTGTTTCTTGTCGTCCACCGATGTGCTGCTTGTATGAAGTCAGAATTTAGACCAGTTTCTACTTTTCTTAAGATTATTAGGCCTATTTGAAGCAGAGAAATTCAAGTTTATTGCTCGACGGTAGGCAGTCTGACAATCTATCACTTGCATTTCCTTCGTGCAAAACAAAAATTATTCCAATAGTTCTTGGGGGACACCTTTGAGAGTGGACGTCCGGTAGAACTCATCATGATCCGTCGGGTGATAACGAGTTTCCGGATACAACGAACACCGACCTATCTGTGTATGTTTCCTATGGGTTGGAACATCTGCTTATAACGAGTGCGGACGCGAGAGTAATTGCTATTTTCTCTCTTCCATCCAGCGATTGAGGATTCGTCATCATCACGCTGTGCCTTCTCCGATTTGAAGATCGGCAACAATGACACGTCAGATCTCTATTTTCTCAGCATTCCTTTTTGAATCTCCCATAGATGCCTGTTACCCACTCCAATCCTTAACATCGTCCCCAAGTTCTTCAAGTTTGTCATCCCCGATCGCTTCTACCTTCAATGGGGTGCCTTCTAAAATTAAAATCAAATTCATGATTGGGATTTGTAAAGGTCAATTGTATAAGGACTGATCTTGACAAGAAAGTTGATCATGGTGCTCATTGACGTCCATATGCGTGAGGATGAAGTGGTTTGCGTTTGCCTATACTCAAAATACGGTATAAAGGGGGTCAGTTGGGGTTGGTGGCCCAGTTGCGTCTTTCTTCGCTCGGTGAGTGTTGCTGGGCCTGGTGGTGGTGGCTCGTATATACCACAGGCGGCATAAGGTTTGTCTTCCTTGATCTGTGCGGCTTTTGGGGGTTACGAACGCCAAGCTTTGGGTGTGAAACGTATACAGTGTATATACCTTTATTGACACATGCCTATCTGGTGATACAACCAAGGCGAACCCATGCGGCTCGATTTCTATGATAATCATCATTATGTATATGCAGGTTTTATACAATGTGGTCTACAAAATGCAAAACACATTCATTTTAAGTACACCATTTATTTAAAGGCAGTCGTCGCACGACTTGTTGCAGCGTACATGGAAAAGACTTGCCACCGGACTCGACACCATATATTCGTTTGGCCAACGTATTCGACATTCTGGTAATCGATACTTGACTCACAATACACGATAAGACGGTTCATAAGTTTGAAAGAATTACACGCGTTTTATCGATAATACTATGATGAGCCTATATTGTAATGTGTTGTATCGAGATGTATTTAGTTCCATTTTACAATTAGGCCTACTAGTTTATGTATTTCATAATAGTAATGCAAGAACTTGGGGGTAAATGTTAGTACCGAGTCAAAATGTTACTCCATGGCTCATGCAGTCCATCTCCTAATGCGCCAGATAAACCACGATATGTTTCTCGGCCGTTTAAGGAACACGACTGCCACCGTGAATGGACGTTGCAGTCCAAAGATATTGCCACTCTGAGAAACCACGCATAATGACTTATTGTCGCACAATTACAACAAAAACCAACATTTTATTGCCTTCATGACACATTTTGCTGCCAATATTGTGCCAGGTGTGCGGCATGACCGAATTCGCACGGAAATGCCGCGAGAAAAATGTGTAAATCGATCGACACCACGCGAGATTTGAAGGCGTTGATTGATGATGCGGTCAACTAGACTTGGAAAGATGCAGAGGAAAAACGAAATACTGCATGGTGGAAAAAACTAAATTGGCCATGTAACTGTGTATGATATGCGGTTCTTTTTATGAAGAAACTTATCGAAGCACAGTGATTGTATTGACTATGTAGCAATCTGACTAAGGAGGTTTCGGAAACGGGGGCTCAGGCTCAGGCTCAGGCTCAGGCTCAGGCTCAGGCTCAGGCTCAGGCTCAGGCTCAGGCTCAGGCTCAGGCTCAGACTCAGTCTCAGGCTCAGGCTCGGGCTCAGGCTCATGCTCCGTTTCCATCTCGTGAATCCATTCTAAAAAATAACGTGTATCAAAATAGAGGCTTTTGGCTGCGGTTCACAAGTAGATTCTCTGCTTTGAAAAGGAAAACAGAGCTTGAGCTTCAATGGAAAACCCACAACCTATATTTTCAGCATATGGATGACACTTGACAGAGCCAGAGCCTCAGCCTGAGCCCGAGTCTCCTTTTTGTAAACCCCCTAAGTGAGAGAGCATGGTACACCGTGATTTGCTTATGTCTTGTGGCCGGTGCATGGTTTAATATTGACAAGTTGTTTATTAACACTAACCTACATATGCCAACCACCCTCCAAAAATGAAATGAAATCTCCAGGAGCAGGAGTCAAGGAACGGATCACCACGCAAGCATGCCGAGGTTAAAGATTCGGATCCACCGAATGGGCGGGGCTTGGTGAGCTTCAAAGGCGGGTGTGATGAGCGTATTAAACCATAGAGGAAGGAGACATGAATCTTCGTCCAATATCTTGTACGTTCTTGATACAGGGGCCAATTTCATAGAGTTGCTTATCACAAAAACTCGCTAAGCATGACATTTCGGTCTTCGTTAAAACGGGATTAACAACCAAATTTCCGTGTGTTGTGTATCACTTGCAATTGTCCTTTGGCTGTTGTTCGCTGACCATGAATATCAAAAGGAATGTTCAATGGTGGTTTGTTTTTAAGTTGGGCAAGCTATGTTTGTGCTAAGCATTTTTTCGTGCTAAGCAGCTCTATGAAATTGGCCCCAGGTTTGTTCGGAATATGTAACTGCGCAAATCTCATTTCGAACCGATTTTCTACTCATCAAAGCAAACGCGAACAAAACAAAGCAAACTGGAGTGTGATAATCGGGACAAATTCCCTGCATTGTGCGCCTCGCAAATGAGTCTCTTATCAAAAACAAAACTGTTTACGGAATAACAAAAAAATTAAGAGCGGTGAAAAACAGTCAAAGGACGGGGAAACGGAATAAAATAATCAAAGGGGCACTGCCTCGTTAGCCAGAATGATAATAACCAGGCCTCGTTTGTGCCGAGGAAAGGAACACCAGTAGCGACCAGTCATTCTCCATCACCACCCCGGACTATGAACAAAGGAGGCCGGGGTGCCCTCCGTCGTCATCATGACAGGCAAGCCGGGGAACACCACCCTGGGATGACTAGGGGACCAATCAAACAAACCACGTTCAATCTTTAGGGTCCCTCGACCACCTGTGCTCGCCCGCCGAATCAACCAGCAGCAGTTCCCCCGAGACCCACACGGTAGGATTGCTCCCCTTCTTCCCTGGTAGACTGGCGTGTGCCGTGCCGCGCGGTCGGGAGCTTTGTTAAGGCCGAAGATATCATCTTCCTATTTTCGAGGACTTCATTTTTTTGTCAAAAGTCCCGGCGATTTTTTTTTAGTTCATTCTTTGCAAGGTCAGCGAAAAGTATAAACTCATTGCATTTTGCAAGCACGGGTTGTGAGGGGAGCTCCATCCGCGCATAATAAAGTTGCAGCAGTCGGGGGACCTCCCCCCTCCTCCTTTCCCCTTCTCTCCGAATTAGGACGACAAAACTAAGGCGAATGGCCCTAGCGGGCGGCGGGAAGTCCTGGAGCCGAGCCTGGCAATGGGCCACGGCCGGTCTCTTACTCCCGTGGGTCGCTACTTCAACCGGGCCGGCAGGAAAGCAAAGCAGACAGCCCGGGTGTTGTGTTTCTCGGAGAAGCGAACCGGTTACATCTTCCCCGTGGTCTCGTGGGGGAAACGGCCGGTCGGCTCGGACTGAGATTTAGAAGGAAGATAGCGAGCGATAGAGCGGCACAGGCATCGCATTTGGGGACCTGTGACGACACACGTATACACACACATACACTGACAAAGCGATAATAATCAGAACGGCGAGCCGATGAATTTTGAGATATGATGCTTTTTGGCGGGAACGCCGTTGCCAGCATATTGAATTCTCTCCCCATAATGCGCGCGCGCATAAACAGAGGCATCGTCAAGTTGTCAGTGACACGAACATCAAACCAAATCGATGTTGACGGGCACCGCCGACTCAAATCTCGGATAACAACATCGGCTGAGCCACGGCCGGCAGACTTTGTCGACATCTAAAACCCTTCGCTCATATCATCTCCATTGAATAATCCTCTATTTCACCGTCAGCTAAAATGTTCAGAAACCGTAATTATAATAAAAAACTTTTAGGACTGACACAGAGCAAAACACACGCGAACACTTTATCAACACCTTTTATACATACATAGACTGGCAATATTCCATAGTGTCTGGCGCCCAATTCGCTATGGCAGCCATCCAGCTATACCCCTCGTAATAGCAGTCCAGTCAAGAACAAGGACATGTGCCCACTTCGATTTATCACCACGGATGACGTCTATATACGGAACGTAGAACGAAGGCAGGAATCCCATGGGATTATGGGATAGGGGAGCACGTACGCCCTCTTCCGGACAGTAAATCCGTCATTGCCAGCACACTACGCCTTGGTATATCCGCACTTTCAAAAAGATAAAAACCAAGGAAATGACTGCCGAGACTAAAATGATAAAATACTCACTTAACTTAAATCTCACATCCTTTAAATATTTCCTAATTTCTTGGTTTTGAATATTAAAGCCCCCAAAAGAGTAGTATTTGTGTGAACCACGGAGCAAGGAACACTCCGTGTGTGAACTTAGCTGATCCACTCTTGTTTTACACTCTTATTGGCAGATTTATCTAATTGCAATCCTATAGCGTGACTCGAATGAATATTTAGCCCTTTGCTGTCATTCAGCTTGTGTTTTGTGCTGCTTCTTAGATAATGCTCTTCTTTCCCCTTGCTTGTCTTAAATCTCACCTCAGGTCACTTGCTATACCTCAGTCCTCTAACCCCCCCCCCCCTCCTCTCAACTCACGTAACCGTCAGTGACCCCTACTACCCCATGGGGTAGCGGTAGGAAGGGGGGGTAGTTCGTTTGTAACAATCAGCCGCGCGATAGATGTATACGACTGCCAGTTATCATTTTCTGTAATCATCGTTGTTGCGGCGGACGGTGCATCACAACAAATTGATGTGTTATGATGGTGTGTTCATTGTGGTATATCGTCCATTGTGAGCTCTCGTCATTTAGCCTCGGTTCTTGTCTATTTTGCCTTGTCCGTTTTTTTTTTCCATCCAAATAAAACTCCCGGGACAAAGGCAAAAAAAGATGTCCTTTGCTTTTGTCCGATCCCATGCCTCTCATCCGTATCAATTTCCATTGGGATTGAAAAAAAAATAGAGCGCGTCTTGTGGAAAACACTCATTATTTTTCTCCCTCTTTTACTATATACCGAGTGGCCACACGCAAATATGAAATTGTTACAAGGTGACCGACAACGCAGTCCATTTCAATTCTATTATTTTATTTTCTCAATACGAGCAATAAACTGCTGCAAACTGCTCATCAGCCAAAATGACTGCTCAAATTTATAGGAGGGTCTGACGCGTTTCGATCCTAGCAGGATCTTTCTCATATCTATTTCTCTCTCTATTTTCTCATTTGATTACATCAAATATAATTCAATTTTATCATCTTACATTATTACAAGTAGGCCTTCTATTGGCACAATTAGTCATAAATTCAATTGATGGGCGTTGTAATATAAACTGGATGAACGTCATTTTCCTTTTCTTGTCTTTAGTCGGTATAGTCACATAATCACAATCGATCGAATTTGGAAACTATTTTTTGTTTTTAATGTCTCCACCAGCATGCACCCGCTTCCTTCAAAGTAGGTTCTCCATCGTCAGCAGCACATATATTTTGTCAGTGGAAATTGAAACGCTGATAGTGATATCGGAGTACCAGTATACGGAGTAACATAGAACAGTCGTCGGGCGGCAGCCGGGGGAATAAAAGTGCATTCGGTCAGCTCAGGGGGTATCAAGGAGTGATGACACCACGCCCCTCTTAAAAGGGAGGAGAAAAGTTTTAGCTTGAACAATCGAGAGAGTTTTTATGAAGACATGGAGAACTTTACATCTACGGGCTGGTTGCCTGACTTTCACGAACAGAGAGAAACCGTGGGCGATGTCTTCGGGTGTATTCGGGGAAAGGAGTGGTCTTTCACCGGAGGCAGTAATTTCTTCAGTGGGAAGACTCGAGCTGGGCGATACTTCAGGGAAGAGAATCTATTTGTACATTTTCTTCTCCAAAGTTGGATGATATTTTTTCAATTAGAACCCGGTCATAAATTATCCAGATGCTTAAGTAATGTTGCTCAACTGGCTTCTCGTTTTTTTTCTGTTCATTCTTTTTGAATAAGAAAGATTTTGTTGCAATAAGAACTTTTGTTTTGTTTTCTGTATGAGGCACGTGTACGGAAATCGGCATTAGTTCACATCACTTGACGCACCGGTTTTGAAAAACCAAAATCATTCTGTTCTCTCAGCGGAATAGTTTACTACAGAGGCAGAATCATTAATAAAATATAAGTGCAACCCTTCTGGCGAAAGTGCAAACCCTTTAAAAAATCATCCCCGGTCATATTTTCATCAGTGCCCCGTTCCAATGGCCGCGAATACATAAATACGCTGAAAGCACCGTTGGCAGACGATATCGCCCGAGATGTTGCAACTTTTTTTTTGTTTCTATACACAGGCGAGAAATTGGCGGGAAAAACGCGTAAATCTGTCAGCGTGCTTTTTACTGCATTGCGTTTGTCGCATGGGTGTTGACCGAGGTAAGAAGCGTGCGTGCCACGTGATCATATTCGTCCCTTTATATTCTGCAGTCCTGCCAAGCAAGCCGAGGGGAATAAGGTAAACATTGTCGCTCCTTTGGAGTAACAATTTTGCTTGCGAACCGGCATGTTGAGAATTCGGCCAAATATACATTGATATTTTTCAGAGCGTGATGGCATATAAACCGCAATATCTTTCACTGGTGTAATGCATTGTTAAAAGTGTCACGATAATGGCTTCTTGAAAAAAAAGATGACACCCAAAGAAAGAGCGCTGTTTACTCGGTGAGTGACATGATGATATGAAACAACTGGCAGCTTTATCATATCTCAATGTGGTATTGCATTAATAGTTATAGCTCTTTAAACGTAAAAAGGTGACCTATACTGCATTATAATAACAACTTCTTTTTCCGTAACAGGGCGAAAATTCCATTGGGTTGTGCACACAACTTTACTTACCTATTTCTAAACTTCCTCCAAACCGATGAACTTGACATTTTGTTCATATTGAGAGCATTATCTGGCTTATATCAAAATGTGGACAGCAAAAATACGTCTTTAAAGGTAGCTAGGACGTTAAGGCGACCTCCAAATGTCTCCCTAAGTACCATGGTCGTCAAAACCTTCGCTGACTAGGCCTATATGAAAAGTGGTCACACTATAGCCCATGCACATACATGTACATGTAATACAATACATATCAGCCATGGCGGTTAGCGCATTTTACTCGACCAATGATCCGTTATGGATTACACATACAGAGAATAGATTTTTAACAAGGAATAGATTTTGATGAGAAGAATTTCTTAATGCCAGGTCGAAATATTATTCAATAAAATCTTACATGATTGAATGATAAACTCGCGAGAGATCTAAAAACTACCCGAGGCAAGACTATAGTGACAGACATTTTGATGTAATCCAAGTTCGGAGACTTGACGTCGATCAGAGGTATCTACATACATTAGTCAGGTTCCTAGATCGTTATCCGAACAATCGGACGTCAAAGAGCTCCCGGCTGTTTTAGGCATCGTCAGCCTCGCTATGAAAACCGAAATTGCATAGACTGATGTCAAACTCCGCGGCGGTAGGTGTTTTTTTTCTCCGTGCATCCGCTGAAAAAAAATCGAAGGATGTGTGTCACGTGGTGAGCTCCCCCTCTCTGATTCTGTTGTGACAACGATTGCGCATGCGTTGTTGTGGAGGAATATTCCACGAATGTGAAAAGTGGCGCGAAAACGTGCGTGTGCAAAATGCTGCACGTGTACATAAATCATACGTGTTCAGAAACGGTATAGGTAACTCACAAGAAACACGCCACATTTAGGCCTATATAACCACACGGTATTTTCTAAGTCTCGTACAAGTTGGTGGAGCAGTTTCAAAAGAAGGGCATGAGTCACTACGAGGAATCAAAAATTATAGGAGAAAATTGAAGGGATGAAATTGGCAGGGCGGGCTGGTAATCGTTTGGCTATTGGCCTATTCACGTTTATACAATCATGAACAGGTACCAGCGTGCTTTTCCACTTCTGATCTGAGGTCGATTTCACCAAACTCATCGTAACTTACTATCCATCGTAGGACGTATTATTCGTTGCAGGCCTTCGTAGGCTACGATGGGTTATCATTCGTAACTCGAGTTACGATCGATCATAGGCCTCCATAAAATCGACCTCTGGTTCTTGTGACTGGGCAAGATTTATGAAAGGGGCCGATGTGCTGCTGCATGGCTCTTTTTTCTCGGTATATAAACATACAGATTCAAACAACAAAACAAAATGTCATCATCCTTATAATATATCGCCCGATCATATAACATCAACGCGACGTCTCAACCGTTGCACGCCCTTGCATTATCGACTCGCACATAGGAGGAGAGGTAGGGGAAGGGAGAAAGCTAAGCAAGGGGGCAAGCTAAGGAAGGGAGCTGACTGTTTTCCTCCCTTCCACGCCTTCCTGAAAATCCAAACATCCCTCTCCATCATATAGCCAGATTTTGGAACTCGGCTTCAGGGCACAGGAAAACACGGTCCCGGATCTGTCGGATGCCGTATTATTCTTGTCGTGGATAAAGATGTTTGGCCAACCAAAAATTGGAAATTTGTATTATCGGTGAATGCGTCACGGGCATGCAGTGTGTCCGTGGGGCTTGTTGATTTTATTTTCAGCGGGCGGGGGACGCTTCGATGATGGGGGATGTTTTCAGACATAGGTCTACCCCCGGATAAAGACAATTCAACATCACATCATGGGATGATGGTTCACAAAAGAGACTATATAGTTTGTTTAATGTGATTACACATCGTCCAGCACGTAGGCCCATAAAACAATGTTCAAGATATATATAGCACATCCGAACAAGTTTTACAAGACAGCCAACTTTCGAATCTGTTGGTGTGAATGTTGTTGTTGTTGTAATTTGCAAAAACAAAAGAAGATATGATTTTAAACTCCGTTTAAAGATACAGTACAGGATTGGTAACATACCCAAACAGAAATGTTCACAGATTTACGTTTAACTTTCAGGAAGATGGTGCTGGTAGAAACATACCGTTGAAATATTTTCGTCTGAAACCAACCACACCGTATTATGCGATTTTCTGAAGACATTTATTTATTAATTATTCCCATTTTCTGTTTAATGTTTACGTCAATATATCTAAACACAATAATAACACTTGCTGAATTGATTTGACAATAAATGACATAAAACAGGTGCGTGGGGGTCGAAAAGTGACATAAAAATTTTCGCCGAGAAAATTAAGTAAAGTTATCCCTCCTTAGAAGAAGAAATAAATTGATAAAACGGCAATACGCCGGTGTTGTCGAGCGTGCAATTATATCACCACGTGCTTAGGGGACTGCGATATGCATTGGTGGAAACATCAGAATTTACGCGTTCGCCTCGGCAGAGCGACACGGGGGAGCCCTGGTGTAAGATTGGTTTTCATGTAGCAATTTGGCGAGGAAAATGTAAATCTGTCAACGGTCCGTTTGTGTCTGGGCTGAGGGTCCAACTCGGCCAGCTGATGTGGCCTTCTGGTCCCCCTGAGAAACCGTAGAGTAAGGAAGAGAAACAATGTGTGAAGCGGGGTTCTTCGGGTAAAAACCATTGCCCTTTTTGTATATAAAGCCACGCGAATCATAGTTGTCTAATTTTCGTAAGCTCCGTTTAAGTTGAAGCTTTATAGGGGTAAGTTTGATAAGGTTAACATTACAGGGAGATAGACCTTTGGTTTGGAATACAATAGGGTAAACAAAAAACCTGCCGTTTGTGGTATGTATATATTAGGTCAGTAAGCCCATGTCACATGACGGACAATCGACAGGCAATCAGTTCCAGGCTATCTCCAAGAAGAAATACCATTTCTAGTCAAATTTGCAAATATTTTTCTCAAAGATTGTGAGAAACTGCACGAAAAATATCCCTTTGCGCTTCAAAATGTTCCTTTCTGCGTATATAATAGTGTGTACTCGTACTCGGTTGCATCCAAGTTACCTGTACAAATTGCTGTGTGTAATATGGGGCTTATACAGAGCAACTCGTAGCCTGATGTTACAACAGTTTCTTGGGAACATGCAGCACTTTGACGGTATAGAGAGCTGCTACGTCGAAGTCTCCTACAAATTCATGCACGTGATGGTCAATAGCTCCATGGTCAGACCGAAGTAATTTAGCCTCAAACAATATCTCAGGCTACATCTAAGTACGGGCTTTGGAGTTAAGAACAGCATATAGGTATTGTACATCGCACTGGTACAATACGTGCATGGGCTACAGTTTGGCTCGAGTTACACCTAAAGTGCACGTTTTGGGCATACCGTATTGATAGGTGTAAATGAGGCCACATTAATTAGTCTTCGGGCATTGTACCATATGGATTGAATGGCTATTCGTGTCTTATTATTAAGCAAATTTCGTCTGAACATAGAGCTATAAGAACAAACTGAGTTCACACAGAACAGACTGTTCCTGGCTCTGTGAAAGACATATTAGCAAAATGAAGAATCAAACTCGTTTAGGCATAAACGAAGCCCGCCCTCTCGATATTCTGTACCAACTTTTAAGCGAATGAAAACCAAATTCACAGCTGTAGCCGGAAATGACACGAATACAGACACCTCATATAATCAACCCCCCATATAGGAAAAATGTAATTCCTTGAGAAAATCGAAAACAATCAACATTCTTAGCATTATTCTCCACCTCTTGACTGACGGGAGAAAAATCAGTTTAAATCCATGGCAAGATCAATAGAGCGGAACCAGCTTCACAATTAACAACATCTGTTTTAATTGTTCTATTGATCGGTGACGTCAAAGAGATGCTGTAATCGTCTTGATTAATTAGATTCAGGGGGGTTACATGTACGTGCTATCTTCCTCGGCCTACCAATCTTGCTGTTTGGTACGCGGTCGATCGCTGAGCCGGAATCATTAATGAACCCGTACTCTTCACTCTAACGATCTGGTTAATTCACGAGAGCCCTTAATTTACCAGACACGGGAATTAATTTGAATATGTTAGCATTTTATTTTGTTGGCGAACCAGCATTGCACGGCGTGAAATAAACCTCGGATTGGAATGGATATTGCAAGGGTAACGTATAGAGAGAGAAAAAAAATTCGTCGTCTGCTCAGGCTAGGTGGTTTTGGGGTGATGGTTGCTTCAAAAGAATGATCGCACCGCTAAGAGATCAACCAAACCAGTTCTTGGTGCCAGACGAGACGAAGATCGTAGAGGGCGCTTAGAGAGCCTGAGAGTCTAAATGTGGGGTTTAGCATGGTAGAAACGGGAAAATGGTTTACCATATGAATATTCGCCTTAGGAAAGGGGGTCGTTCCTCGAGAACGATCACTGCACACCGACCAGAATGTCGGGTTAAAACCCTGTAACCCTCATGCATGCATACCACAGTTTACCACACAAGGTTTTTCATGTTGTCTGGTATGAATACCACAACACACCATAGTGTAGTTTTCGTGTATGATCCAGTTCCCCTTGTGGAGACTATGGTAATGTGTGGTAAGCAGCACGGTGCTGAGGGTTAGGGTACAGCTGGCTCCCCCACTAAAACGTGCGCCTCGGTCTCCCATCCCTTACAAAAACTGACCAACACGCTGTACCGTTAACCCCCATACTAAAATCTTAAAACTCGGTCTACCATGAAAAAACAGGCACAATTTTCAGGTTGTAAAACACAATTCCATAAATGCATATAGGTTTGATTGCATCATGAAATGAAGTAGGCCTACATAAGGATATTGCTGATCGACTGGTAACTTGGTGATCCCGTGTGAACGAGTGGTTTAACCTACTGTGAGTGCAACTACAAGACTTCAGTAATCGCGCAGCGAATCTTCCATTCGCAAATTACATTTTCCACAAAACAGGAAATAAACAGACCTCGGTGGTTGGAACAGGGGAGGCCTTGGGAAGATGGGTACGACCTCCCCCTCTCTCCAGTTTTCAGGGGGAGATCCGTCCACTTCAATCTCGAATCTGACACTGTCTTGGTTAATGGACATCACGTTCCCTTCCCTGAAATCATTGCACGGTTGCCGGTGGGCATCCTGTGTGTAATTATATCGCATAGACCTGCACGCGGGACGTGGTTTACAGATTCGTGTACCGGATAGTCAGAACTTCTTCGTCCGACTTGTGCCTTCCCTATTACACGTCCTAATCCTTAAAGGTATAATACATGATTGGTAAAGGTCACAGAACAGCACTCACACTTTGTATGATCAAACATGTACATAAAATGATAAACCTGTGAAAATTTGAACTCAATCGGAAATCTGAGTCGCGAGAAAATAGCGAAAAATGTTCACGTTAGGTTTCTATACCAGCACCATCTTCATGCCCTGAAATCTGTGAAAATATCTGAAGTTTGGGCATGTTACAAATCCTGTACTCTATTTTTAAAGATGTATAGGCCTCTATTGCCTTGTTTTGACTGTTGGTTTCCGTATTAATAGAACAGACTGTGGATCAGATATGAAATGAGTTGGGTGGTTGACTGTTTCTCTAACGAGACTTATTCTAAAAGGAACACACAAGAAATCAACAAAAAGTCCAAATTTTGTATCGTCATTCCATATCCGACACCAGTTTGCATGTTTCATCTATAATTGCAAAACGGTAAAATTGAACACATAAATTCCATGTTAATGTGCCTTGTAGTATTTTAACTACACTGTGATTCTTTGTTAGGCAGCACGAACGTTTTTAAGCGTAGACGTCTGAGTTATATCTCGGCATCAAAGGAATAGTACAAGAATGGTGATTATTGAAACCAACTCCAACAGAGAGAGAGAGATATTTCACTGGTTTTCTCAAATTTTTTGCGGCTTTAAGAATTAGGCTGCTGCCTTGGTTACCAACGAAAAGCCAACCATCCCGGCCGACGGGGAGCGAGTTACACGGGAGAGGGAGTCAGCGAGCAAGTTATATATTTACAACGGCCGGGATGATACTGTATTATGGAGTTGAAAACCCGTGTATCAATTTCCGCTGACACTGGTATTCATTACGCCGGGCCGAGGGAGAGATCGCCGGTAATCGCATTTGCATCGACTCAGGGTCCACAAGCGGGGACTGGCCCCCGAGATGCTCTTTGCTTAATGGCCTTCCATGTATATACACACACGCATCCATATCCGCATCCACATATAATAATATACACTCACTACAGCGCGCTGATGATTTGCCCTGCGAACATATTCCTCAGTTTGGCCAGCGCGCAACAGGAACCGGGTAAATTGGTGGCAGCGGTGGGATCGGTAATTAGTGTAGGGCTTATTCGCTGGCGTATGGTCCAGTAGAGTGATACGTGATATGGACGCTAACCTTTACACGAAGAGAAAAAAATATATACTTGGGAAAACTTGACAAACAAGCAGTTTAGCCTACAGAGGAAAAAAGTGTAGTTTCTCTTTAAAGTTCGTGAAGAGCAAGTCGACAATATGAAGGGAACTTATAGTTGCACGTACGCGCTCAATAATCACTATGAAAGGACCGCAATGGATATCTTGATGTATTACTCAGGAATGATTACTCTGCATTAGTTTCATAATTCAATATAATACAACTTGCAGTTTTCGATTCAACTTACACCGGCTTTTGTGTCGATAACTTCATCGGTTTAGGCCTAGAACAGAAAAGTACAAAGTGGCACCAAGGCTAAGGAACAAAACACTCAATATACATGTACCATACAGCTGTAAGTCACACTTTTAGTGTAACACGGACAGGGCCTATCAGTTCTAATTCACAAGGAGGTGCAAACGTTAAGTTAACGAAACGTTCGAGTCCCACAAAAATGCCAATATTTTTCCCCTTTGTAAGATGTTGGTCTAGTTCCTATCCTTCACGATGGGTTAAATCAAATAATCCGCAAACTAGTTAATATTAACACAATCCCAGGGGGTTAGTATCTAAACCAGCCACCAGACTATTACGAGTAATTGAATATACATGAACATGTACTTGTCCACCATCGAGAGAAAATATGAATAATATTCAATCTTATCCATCCATTCCTGCTTCGGTTCAGTCGAAGGAGAAGAAATAAACACTCTAGGATGGAAAAAAAATAATAACGACGGCAAAAAAACCGCACGACAGTTAGAGTGGATTTAGCGACAGGATCATCGCCCTTTAAAGGCATGTAATATTGATATCAGCAATGATTCATTTGTGTTAAAACCACACTTTCCTCCTCGGGCTAGCATCAGTGGCGAATAATAATAATAATACGGTAATACGGGTCTGTGCGTCCCTCGGCCCAGCCGATGAAGATGACTGCGAGAGACTCTAGGCAGGATGCGACGCTCGGAACACGGGGACGGGTTTAGATTCACCAGAACCAGGGTCGTGTTCCTTGTAATGAATCGCTGGATAGGACCGCGCTGGGCCCAATCTCACCAGGGTACGGTGTCTCAACACGAAATACACTAATCCAATTTGGAGGTAGGCCTAGACTGCGAGGTTTTTGGTCGACCGTCCTGGGAAGACGTTTTCGTATTTATTTCGAGTTTGGATGTTGTACATGTATGCATTGGAACGCCGCTATAACGAACACACTGGGATGCGCAGAGATTGTTCGTTATAGTGGTCGTTCGTTATAGTGAACAATGTTCAGCAGACATGTTCATTGTACACACAAATTGGGAGCCAATGATGATGTTTAGCATGGCAAATGTTCCGTATAACGGTGTTCGTTACAGTGGGTTTTTTAGTCTAATCCATCTGGGTGTCTACGAACTATTCCATTTCCTGCCCCCCCCCCCCCCCAAAAAAAAATTCAATACAAGTACAAGTAATAAACTGCTACTATAAGCTGCCTGCAGCTGCTCTGTCACCCAATGTTGCACACCTTTAACTCCAAGCATTGGCTAAACAATAGAATCAAAAACGCCAACATTAATTGCCGAAAATCTTGGTCATAATTTCAATATACAGAGTTGAAGACGGTATCATAAAAACAGAAGGGCATAGCATATAACGTGTTCCATCCATCTGATTTTATACACGAAGGGTTGCTTTGTAAACCCTTAAGGTGACTGTAGTTGATGTTTTGTGCTCTCTCGAAAATGCCCAAGGGTTAAATATGTAAGTGCCAAACCACAAGCTCTCTGAATTTGCATTTTCCTATGAAGACCAAAAAATATGGCCTGGGTCTATAGAGCAAAGCCGGGTATAATACCCTAATAATGATAGCAATAAAACAAGCCCGTGAAAGAGTATCAGCCATAGTTTTGTTTTTCATCGTCCGATAACAATTCACCAATAGTCTTGTTGTGTGTATGTGTTTTTTCATGACAAGTCCATCGGACGTTTTATTGCTTGGGAATTGACCAAGCTGTTACGGAAATAACTCACCACCGGTTTGTTGTGTGATGTTTGTGAGGCCAAAACACCGACTCGCTATCCGAGGTGGAAATTGACACAGTCGTCAAATCAGCCAAAAAAAACCCACCCTAACCAGCATTTAATACTTTGCTTTAATTAAAGAGCACACCGTGTTTATGGCCTGGGTATTATAGAACCAGAAGCGACCGATGAGCTCACACATTCAACGGGGCGGTAGAGGGACGGTGACAGGTTAATTTGTACCCAATTGATAGGCCGTTAAATTCCTGCGTTCGAGGTATAACGACCATATTTAACCACCTGCTAGGCGGCTCGCACTTTCCCACCAAAAACAAGATACAGAAAGGGGATGGGGGATTCTAGAATGAGTTTGTTGGCCTTCTTTCTTACCACTCTCCTCTTTTCATTTACGGTTGACACTATATCCCCGTTATTGCTTAACACACCCTCCAAAGACTGCGCTGTACCGTACCCATTATGTGTCGTTCGTGTCTTATAGGGTGCGAAATAACATACCGGTCATTTTGTTACAGGGTTTTGAAAGATTTGAGCTCAGTTACACAAAGAAAAGAAGACTGTCATGTGAGCTTTGAAAGCAATTTTTCTGAGTTCAGTGTAGAGAGAGGAGTATGACGGTGCTCGCGATATGAAAATCACATCCCGGGGATTGTGACATCTTTCATAGGTGGCCTTGCATGGGAAAATACAGGCAAAACAAACTGTTTGTTAAGTGTAACATTTGAGACAATGCAAATCCATTGTATACATCCAAGTACTACAGGTTAGGCCTACATAGTCAATTCATATACTTCTTAATTAATTAAACCATTCGGAGATCATAGTCGACCATGACTACACATGATAGCGATTTTGGCGATTTCATCAGACAAACCCGCCCCTCTCGGCCGTAAACTCGGGTGTCTCGGGTGCGATTCTCGGCTCAGCAAAACCGCAAATTGGCAATGCCTCTTTAGATAAATTCACTCTCTCCTGAGGACAGCCATAGCACGCTGGCTGAAAAGTCGAGACCACACATCTTCCGAAATGAGTAGGCCTATACATGTACATGGTGTCTCCGCAAGTCTATAGTGCATGTAGTTCTACTAGAATCAATTGAATTGATTCATGGTGCAAAAAACACAGATCAAAGAGAATCATGGGAGTTGTGACGTCATGTTGGCATGGGATCTCTGAATCGTCCCTCCATTGAAACGTGCAGTTTTGTCTCCAAGAATTGAACTTTCATTATGTCTGAACTGACTATTATAACTCGATCTTTGAGCTGTCAAAACTAGGAATAAAACGTGCAGGACATCACAATCCATAGAAAAAGAAGTACATGTATATGGTTTATGCATGGCTTGCGAGTGGTTCAGGCTGTGAACCCCAAACCGTGTGGGCCTCTGAGGGTGAAACGCTGTCATCTTAATGCAGAGGTTCTAGGTTCCATTCCCAGTTTGTCAAGTTTCCTTTACTCAACCGCAGACTGATCAAACAAAGAAGGCTCGTGTGGGTCGACAGAATTGCATTTAATGCTGGAAAATTGAGTCAAGTATACGCATGCCATGTGTGACGCAAGCAATCGGCTTTTTAAAAGTTTAAGCAGTCGTTTCGTGTGCTCTCGAAATTTAAAACAGACACCACCCTGATAGAAAGTTTGCATAAAATCATGTTCACATGAACTTCCATACAATAAACATATGCGTCTATAACCGCTAAATATTCAACCAGTTGCTGTACGACCGTTTGTACCCTCTCTCAAATCAAAGAACACGAAAAAAAATGCATGTATTTTGAGAGAAAGCGCGCGGTTTACACAACCTTGCCGTTGTGGAACTCCGCTCGACAGGGTCATCGTCTGTGTGCTGTCCGCGCCACGGCAATTCAGCGTGACGGTCAACACTTGCCACGCCGAAGATGTTGGTTTTGGACCCCATGAATAAACAAGGGTCTGATCGCTGGCGGGCTACCCCGGAGTTATTTCCGAATTTTTTTCTCCGTTCGTGTTGTTTTTCTTCTCTACCGCAGAACATGTTCATCGGAGAAAAAGGGTGTTTATCTTGGCCAGTGTGCAAAAAAGAAATAAGAAGGGAAAAAAATCGTTTTGATGGGATGGACGTGTAAACTGTTATTTGTGGAAGAAAGGAGTACAAATTTGAATTGTAACTTTTATCCTATACATCAAGTCAAAGGGATACTGTTCGTAATTCTTTTACAGTTACTGTACCAAAATCTATTTGATAAGGTTAGTTCATGTCAAACTTTACGAGAAATGCAAGTACCTCATGACTCCCATAGTACACATTACAACATTATGTCATTGTTTTTATGGTGAAAAGGAAGAAAGTAGAAATGCAAAGGAAGAGGCTGGCTTTAAAGGTACTACCATACTTTGGGAGCATACCGAATCAGAAATCTCTATAGATTTACCTATAAATTACGGGGTATAAAGATGGTGATGATAGAACTGACATAACCATTAAAAATGTTCTGCATGAGTGCTGCATTTATCCAGAAAAAGATTAAAATCAACTACCCCAAAACAGTTTTGATATGAGTGATATCAAGACTCCTGTGAAAAGATGTGAAAAAACCGAGTGTTTTTCACTGTTTTATCAAAAGGTGGGCACCGTATGGGACTGGGAATTTCACTGTTACTGTATCTTTCTTGATATTTTTGCCCATGAATTCCTTTGACAGAAACCAAAATATATGATTATTACCTTTAACATAAATTACTTACTAAGTTGTATATGGTGCGATATGTTATCAATGTACATGTAATCACTAAATATTGTCTAACACTCTTGCTTGTCGAATGCAAGCCGAAGTTATAACAGTGTGGTATATGACAGGCCATCTCCGGTAGAGTAGCGTCCACTCAAGCATCTTTCAAGCCTCATTTGACAAAGATCCCCCGAAGTCCGGCAGAGAAAGCCAAGAGGTTTGGTCGCTTTCACGCCTGAATTACCATCCCCAACCCTCTCAACTCTTCCGATCGCCAAAATCGAAGACGGCCCTGTGACGGAAAGACCGCCAAAGGGACACCGCCGTTTTTAGGAGGATCCCCGACCATTGTCTCGCTGAAGAATAGCGCAATTAACCCCCTGAATTCATCGGCGGGTGGACCCTTCCTATACGGAGCTCTCAATAAGGGCGGTCAGCAGCCATCCCTCTCCTCCTTTGCTCCCCTACCCGTCAAAGGGATCAAAAGGACGGAAAAAACCTGCCGGATTAAAGTTTCATGCAACCAGCCGGAGCTTAATACCGTCATCTTTTGTGAACGGGCTGTGTCTGGCTGGGATCCTAAAGGCTCTTGATGCGCAGTCAAAAGGTATTTTGAAGTTATTATGACCCGATGACACAGAAAAACTCCCGGCTTAACTTTCTCCCGATTGTGTTGAAATTAGCACAAAACGAAATGGTGTAGTGAAGCGAGAAATGACCGGACAATAGGAAGACGGTCATATGTACCGCTATGGGTGTTGCCTTTCCCTAGACACCCCTGGCACTTTAGGGGTTTGCCCTCTGTCAAGTAAATGAGGCAGGCGGTTTATAGTCTGAGATTACCACAGGAGCAACAACACTCTACCAGCCCGCCCCAAGACTGAGAACTACGATTTCCAAACAACAGCAGAGGTCTAGGGAGAAGAACAGTCTTTCAATCCCCAAACCAGCTCTGTCAAGCTGCCTCCCCTACACGCTGCCTGAGCTCGACTTGCCGCAAACGCAAGCCCTCCTCTCCCTAGGCCTATAGTGAAGTGTCCTTGATCATTCTCGATACAAAGGTAGTAAATTAGACTTCAAAAACCACATCCACGTCACGAGCACCAAGCTTTAATTCCTCGATCGCTCTGCTTCAAACCATCAAGGAATTTAAGACAGATCACGGCAGATAGCAAAGAACATCTACCATCGTTCCCACTACGGTCCAGGTTTATTTGGGTGATGTTACTCACTTGTTTAGGCTTACAGCATAGATACAAAACCTCAGAAGTGGACTGCAGTAACCATTATCCCTACAGCCTAAATTGGATATGGCACGATTACACGACAACCCGCTGTGTCCGCGACACACGCAGCAATTACAGCCGGTTTTTGCTACCGAGTTTCCCCTTCTTACTGACTGATAGACAGTCTAGAAGTACTCGGCTTACCCCTGGCTAGGCTAGGCGCTAAATCTGGCTTACCGAGGGGATTCTGAGAGTAAATCACCCGGCTAAATACTTGAGCCGCTTGGATAACGTTTAACAGCCTGAGCAGCTCAGGCTGGAGGTTCTTAAGGAAAATCACTGGTTAGGTATCGTTTGCACTAACCCCCACCAGGCTTGTGTGAGTGGTGTATAATTTTTGTCAAATTCGAATGTAATTGTTTTAATAAATACTTTATATGGCAACATTTTCATTACGATCGCTGTCCAATTGGTAGGCCTACCGGTCTGATCGTTACATATAGACAACAATTTTTTTCTCCTAGTTCAGAAGGCACTATTTCCTTGGACTTCGTTGGAGAGGAAGGGTTCGAACTTCCCAATAATTTCAAGATACAGGTTGGAACGAAATAACAAAGTTAAACCATGCTATATCCACCTTTGTCGTGTGCGCGTGTCAATTTGCACCTACACATTTTTATTTTTACAATCACAAATGGAGTGAGTACGTGTTTGGCATGTAGGCCTACACAATGTACTCAGTTGGCTCGACATTAGAGGGCGCCCTGCATATTCCACACAGTGGTTTCAGGGCATGTTTACGATAATTTTAAAACTAGAAATTGCCGTCAGAAATTTTCCGGAGCAAGTTGATATACCTGTCCCCATAGTAGGCCTAAGTAAAGAACATATACTTAGCTGTTAAACATGTAGCAAAAGGAGATTATTTAAGTGAATTTACACTCGAAATTTAGTTCTGAAATCTTGGTGTGTGTGTCCTTAGTAGAGCAGTATACATGACGTTGTGGAAGGTGTATTTGTTGAACAGCCTGGCTTGTCAGAGCGCAGCCTCCAACATATGGTATATCACAGCCTGCCACACTCTATCCACGGAGAGACGCAGAACAAACCGCGCACATTAGGCGGGCGAGTGAACTTGTGGTAATTGCGTCTCGGGGGAGAAATGGGCTGGGTGGATTCTTCACACTTCACCGCCTACTCAGGGGAGCGGCGCTCGGTGAAAACGGTTGGCCAGGCAGGAAGGAAAAAAACAAACTCCGGCGTCAGTGGTCTCTCTCTCTCTCTCTGGCAGTCAGGGCCGGGGGGACAGCGAGAAGTTTCGGGTGGCCCCATCAGCAGTCTGCCACCGACACGGTGACCCTGCTTCGTGCAACTCCCGTGGACGGATTGAAGCTGGCTGTGTTGCCGAAAGAAACCCCCGACATATCCTATTGAACTGTCGACTTTGGTACTGGTATATGAACTAACTCGATACCCGATGTCACCAAAAATCAACCACTACCTGTGCCAGGACATACCTGTGCCAGGACAGTTACGGTACCAGTTAAAACAAAGATCCTTCCCAAAAAACAACAAATTAAGACGGAGAGCGGCAAAACAGAGATACCTTTAACCAAAAAAAAAGTAACACATCAGGTGTGTCGTTTTACTGTGTGGAATTCAATTAATTTATAACGCCACTTATATGCGTTTCCCCCATTTCTTCAAATATTTGGTAAGAAACCAAATCTAACTCTGGAGTCGTATTGACAAATAATCTATTATTCCTGAGTTAAGTACTCTCGATTCTAACTGATTGGTCACTGGCTGTATATTACTTCTCGCTATTCATATTTTACGGAAATTTGCAACCGAAACTCTGTCAACGCATCGAGTGGAGTTTGTTTGTTTGTTATTTTCTCGAAGTTTTCTTTTTATCCCCATAAACGTTGTCAGCAATCTTTCTTACAAACGTATATGCTATTGTTGTCGGCACAATATGTTCCTTCTCAGTGTCATTTGAAGGAGGGAGGACACGGATGGGGTCAAGATCGGGTCCCGTCGCGTCGAGACCGGCGTGTCCTTGTGGGATTTATGGGCCGATCTTCCCGCGGCGGTTATGCGGTGGCGCGCTCGGGGCGTCTGGTTATCGTCCCAAACTCCCAAGACCCGACCCGAGGTTTGGTGCTATCAACGGCCGCCGTGCCGTCGTACATGCCTGCTCGGCCAGACACCCCTCAATACAAGTTTCGGGAGCGAAGTTCACAAGCTACTTAACTGCTTCGTCTTGGCTGCCTTGACAAAAATCTAGGGGGAAAATTGATTTTGTTCGTTTGGAGTTCTCTTATTGTTATCGTCTCTGCTAGATTGGTTGTTTGAGAAAAGGCGCGAAACAATCGTCTGGTAATTTGGAGGGATGTATCCTGCATGGTTATCAAGGCTGGGTACACGCTCTAACCTCACTGGAACGATAAATTTAGCGAAGGACGAAAGGCTTTACCTGTGTTTCAGGACCACCACCGCCAGTCATACTAGCCAAAAAACACGCGCTGGCCATTTTTCTTTTCAAAAGGGATCATTTTATATGGCCTCGGCTTAGCATATTTTGTATCCAGCCACAAATGGTTAACGGACTCCTTGTGTGGTCAGTGATAACAAAAAAGATTGTTTTCCTGCGGACCCGTTTGTGGCAGCGATGTCCCTTTTATTTTATAGCTGTGAATAGCGTCATAAACCGACTGGTATAGGCCTACGCGAATCAATTGCTCACTCTGCGCTCGCATTTCATTAATTGTAATTCATTGATAACTTTGTACACGGAATGATTCCTGATTCCACAGCGGACGTCGTTAGGAAATTTGGTGGGGGCAAAGTGGGCACCGTCCCGGCTTCAAATGCTCGGATGTTTACGGCTCTTCCTGGTGTTTTAAGAAGTTCCTCGGAATAACTCAAAATTTTCTGTATTGTCGCGAAAAACATGATTTTCTCACTCGTTGCAACTTCCGCTTCCATCTGGAGCCTCTTCTTTGTTTAAGCTAGCACGGCCGTTTGACTTGCAAAACAGGGAGAGATTTTTCCCCTTGAGAGAATTCAGATAGTCACTCGTGTTGTCCGAAAAAAAAAACACGAAGGCGAACAAAATATACTTCTTATCGTAAACACTTAAGTTCATGGACAAGAAAATTTACGGTGCAAATGCCTAATCCCAAGTGTGCAGCCTCGCGTATATAAATAGATTGGGCGCCACATATTTCCTTCAAGTGTCGTCTGCAAGAAACAACAAAAATGGCGGGAAAAATTTCTACGAAAAAATCCACCCGCCCTTGACAATGCATGCACATTCACGGATTTGTCGGGGATGGCTTGCCTATATCCTACACGTCTTCCGATGCAGTAAAGAAAGAGGATAAAAAATGATAATAAAAGATATATTTTTTCATGTCTCTTTTCTGTCTTTAGTTGGGAAATAAGGGTGAAAAATGAAGCGAAGCGAGAGGAAAGATAAAGTCTTCGCTCGGTGAGCGCGTGCTCCGTATTCACTTCCCGCACACGCTCTATTTGATGTTTGCCGCCTTTTTTTGCCGCGCTGAGCAGTTTACACAAGGTCAATGGGCAAAACAAGTCTATAAAAGATGCATGGGAGCCCGTTGAATTGAGAAAGCACACCAAGACTTCCCTTCTTTTCACGCCGCCGCATCCTGGCCGTGCAATCTCAACAAGCTTCCCTCTTCCCATCCACAATCGCTCGGACAATGCCGTCTTCTCCTTGAATGTGTCCCACATACGCACCAAATAGAAGATAATCTATCAATACTCTGATGCAAGTACATGTACAATGTACATGTACGTGTACATTGTATGAGCTCTTTGTGGTGATACCATTTGGTCAAGGGCATTGATCCAGTTTTGATTGGAAAAATTGAAAACATTCTTTAATAATCTTTTGAATGTTTATAATAAACATATCATATAAATAAGATGACTACGATATACGAATCTTTTATAGGACACGTGAACGCTATATTCGGAAGTTTTCAACGTGATGCGGTATCTATGTGTCTAAATTTCTTTTCAGTTTTCCCTCTTGCTTGCAAATACATGTAGTATCAACCAAATATCAATTTAATACCTCTAGCCAGGAACACACTGCAATGATTCCCAGCGACTGATGGCATTTCGGTTATCACTTCAGACGATCTATAACACACGTCACACGTGACGTCACAACAGATGGACAACCCCCCTCACCCCCATTCACATACTAACAAAGCAAAACCGCGTCAAACTCAGTCCTACAACAACAATCACAACTGCACTGCTCACGTCACCGATATCGTCATCAATGATCAGAAATCATGACTTATGTTGTCATCACTGACAATCATATGTCACTAACATCGTTGCCATTACACTATGTGGCGACCTTTGTTGTGTATTATAATAGTGTGACTATCGTCACCGCACACGTCATTGATCGACATGTCATTCTCATTTCACTGTGACTGCCGTCAGCTTTATCACCTTACGGTCGTCGACCCAGTCGCCTACACCACAATCACCACAAAAACAACAATTCACCATCACATTCACCACTCCTTGATAATTCACCACCCCTATCACCACAATGATTATCACAATCAGTATCATCCTCACCATATTCACAGCTAGCCTATAATACACTATACACTTGGAGTTATGAGGGCCTGAGCGTTTCGATCCTTGCAGGATCTTTATCGAAGGCTAAAACAACCAATAATGCTTCGATAAAGATCCTGCTAGGATCGAAACGCGTCAGGCCCTCCTAACTCGAAGCATTTTTATGAATTTCAGGTCATTATTTTGGCTGACGAGCAGTTTGAAGCAGTTTATTACTTGTACACTATAATACTGTTTGATTCATGTGTAATATGTCACTGCGTCTCGCCCATTTCTCGAAGCTCAGCTTTCTAAATCTATGACCGAAGCGCCATTCAATTACCATAAACATCTTCGGTCTCACCTTACAATCATAGGTCAGAGGGCTGTTCTGTTTTGTTTTAATAATTGCTATCTGGTTTGTCTCTTCAATCATTATTCACAGCTGGGAAACGTACACGGGGCGATTGTAGAAGGCAGTCGTCAATATTTCATCGGGTAATGATATCAATAATTGACAGCAACGCCATTAACCATTTTTAGAATGTCTGGAGAAAAAAAACCTATAAGACCCCTTTTCTGTTACATGAAATGTCCTTTAATTGTTGTTTACATCTCAGAGAATACCTATAGAGTGACCTGGGACCTAGGGGTCTGATAGGGTTGAATGCTTAGCGATGACAGCATTTTACGCGCGGACTCGTGTGAGCGTTTTACGCGTCGTAAATTTAGTCCGCGTGTCATAATGCCTAAAATATCGCACGCGTCATCAAATCTACATGTATATACAAGGGAACCGAAAGTGGCGCCATTTTCGAGCTCGTGCATGAAATTGTGTCTTCTGATGAGGCTAAGGGTGGGTGGGTTTCTGGTCACATGACGGTTCCATTGAAGCGTTAAGATAACACAAATCTGGATTTTAGCCTTTGATAAAGATCCTGCTAGGATCGGAACGCGTCAGGCCCTCATATGAACTCCAAACGAATCTGGATTCTAGTAGCACCAGGAAGAACCATAAAGGTTTTACGAAATGTTCACTTAGGTGCCGAATACTTCACATTGATTACTTGTTTCAAAATAATATTACCGTTCTATCATTACCAAAAGACGGCAATAAAATAGCTACACAGCACGGGCCTAGATTGTGCTTGATTCGTTTCCAAGAAGATACCTTCGAGGAGGAGGAGGAGGAGGAGGCCGAACTGACTGAGGAACCTCGCTCGCTATGTCATGGAGACCAAGGGGGTGAGGAACAGGGGCTTGAACGCCGTGTTCCGGCGATTGGCCCTCGGTGTGGAACTATAAACCTTTCCCCCTTCAGTCGTAACTCGGATCAATTGTTTTAGTGACGGCATGAAGATTTCATGAGTTGTCAGCAGACTAGGCCCCCTATATGCTTTAGTTTGGTCGGCGCTGCCCCGACCAAGACATGTCCACATTGTAGGCCTATACTCGCCGTGTGTACTCGATCGTGTGAGTACATCCATAAACAAATTATATTACCAGATTACAGATTAACTATGGGTGCATTGTTGGGTTTGTGTATTCTACTATTACATGCATGCCTAACTTTACAGTAATTCAATCTTCCGTAGCGTAATCTAGCAATATCCTTGGTCTTGAACATGAAACATCTTTAAAGTCAATGCGGTATCGTACGTACCTCCACGAGCTAGAAACGACCAACAAAAAGAAAACAGAGGGGACGTCGTTTCATATTGCAGCCGAACCTGATCTGTGTCAATGCTGGAATTCCGCTGTCAAATCGCGTCGCTTAGTCTGACCTCAGCAATTGTCAGATCAACCGAAGAGGAAGTACCGGTATAGTTCGTCGTGGTCAGTTCTTTCAAAGGGAAAGTTTTGGCCTGGGTATATGATCGGAGTGCAAGTGGGTACCTGGAGAAGACGCCCTCTGTCGGTGGTAGGGGGAGAGAGCGGTGAATGAGGATCCCTGATGAGGCACAAACGGCACTTGCGGCCATAGATAAAAAAAAAAAAAGAGCCTGCAAATGAAAATATCTTCATTTCAGAATTCAACCCAAATGACCAAGTTTGTTGACTTTATGACCCAAATCTCGGTTGTTGCTGTTTTTAAAATCAATTTGCAATCAAAATATCCATATACCTTGTTGAAGTTTAATTTCGGCACAATTCCTAAAGCTCAACAATATTTTAGCGTTCGGTTGTTGTAGTGTTTGTGTTTTGTTCGTGTAGTGTTCGTATAGCGTCCGTATTGCGTTCGTGTAGTGTTCATGAAGCGTTCGTGTAACGGTCGTGTACGGTGTTCGTGTTGTATCAGTTAATGTCCATGTAGCTTCTATGGCCTGATATAGCAATCCCCACAGTATGGTGTTTCATTTGTGCCGTTAACGCGTCGCAATTTCTTTTTTTTTTTGCGTCGCCTTTTTGTGACGATTTGACGGCACAATTTAATGGAACACCATACCACGGTCTTGACTCCGGATCACGTGGATCCTTCATCCCTCCCAAGCTCTAACTTCCACCCGTGTTTATTTGTATCGTTTTCGGACTGATTTCTTCTTTGACTTGACATAGTCACAGCCAACTTGGCTCGAATTTTGTTGCAAACTTACAGTTTATATAAAAGAAGCTTTACGAGAACTTGAATATGTTGTTTCTACCACCAAGGAAGGCCTATAGTATAACCAGGGCGTGCGCGTCCCCCACTTATACACTGCATGAGCCCTGGAAAGTTCTCGCTGTGCTGTTTATGCACTCCCGATCAAACACTAAGTCACGGACATAACTTGTTTGAAAACCCGAAGCCTGCCAACGCCGGACTGCGTCGTCAAGGCAACCGCATCACCCCCACACATCATCCACGCTGCATACAACACACATGCAGTATATACTTCAGCGCTAAATTGCGCTCGTGTTTCAGCGCCTCCAGTCAGTGATGTCACAGCATATTCCATGGGAACCCGACGGACGGGAGGAACATTTGGGAAGCAATTACCCGATGATCCCAATAAAACCCACTTCCCCCGTGCGGGACGTAAGCAAACAACCAGACGAATATTGCTCTTGACAACCCTGCATCCAAGTTGCTCCAGGTGATAACTTCATCATTTTTCTTCTCTATTTTTTTCTAAGTTCTTGGATCTGGTCATATTTTGTATTTACTTGAATAAAATATGCATAATATAGCTGGTTATATTGCTGTTGGAATGAATATGTATAGTTATTGGGATTGTAAAGGTCGCATGTTGTGGTTTGAAATGTTAGTACATGTATCTACTTGAAGACAACACGTCATATTGCAATGGTCTTGCATTTGTCGTTATTGAATGGTTAATTTTTCCCGCCAAATTTAGTTCTATATGCATATCGATGTTATGCTATCTGGGGCCAATTTCATACAGCTGCTTAAGCACCAAAATTTGCTTAAGCACCACAAATCTTGGTGAATAAAATCAGTGTGCTAGCCAAAACTCCATGTGAATGTTATACTCAGCAACCAATGGCCGAATACAAGTCAGATTGAAGCAGTGTTAAAACATCACATGGAAACTCGGTTGGTAATCCTGTTTGATGGAGGAAGACTTTTTATGCTTAAACAAATTTTGTGCTTAAGCAGGGATGATGAGATTGACCCCAGTATTCGGTAGACACGTGCACTTTTCATGTCATCGTCGTGATGTCATTGTCGTGTACACTGTTATCTTAGGTAATAACACGATCACTCGTGATCATTCCATCTTGGTCACAATCACCACAACCATTTGCCATCACCACCACAACACCAATGCACACAGCACCATGCACAACACCACCTAAGAGCTCAGCAAAGCAGCCATTATTGTCAACAACAACATCAGCAACAGAAGAAGACGAAAATAAATCAACAGTTTCAACTATTAACATGATTTGGATTGCAACAGGCCGATTGGTTATTTCGGGTATGACTTTGGTCAAAATTATTGTTTCGTACTACTGTTTCATAGTTCATATTTTTAAAATTGAAATCATAACAGTATTTCGCCATGTTCCCTGGGACTTCTTAACTATTACACAAATGGATTCAAGATGTAGGTCTATTAGAGACAAAGGCTTCGTCTTTCAGAACAATAATGGAGTCCATCATTAAAAGTGAAAGTCTTCTTTATTGGTAGGAGAAAAAAAATATTGCCATTCTCTTATCTGGCTGATCTCGGAGCCGAGTCCGGAAATTTGTTCCCGTGTTCACACTCGAGCACGTGAACAGCCGACGCGACTCTAGCTCGCGGGGACAAGGCCCGTGAATCAGAACAAGACAGAATGGAGTAGTAGAGCAAGGGCAGAGAGAGAGAGATGGAGGTAGAGGGTGTAGAAGAGAGCCAACTGGCCCCGGAGCTCACCCGAGGCAGGGCGAGGAGAATAAACGAGCTAGCCGTCAGGTCTTGACAGGTCTATCCACCGGCGTACGGAGGGGGACATCACTCCTCTTGTGGGTTCCCTAGCTTTGCTCCGGTTGATCGAGGCGGCGGAAGTGAACGCCGATGACACGGCGAGGAGACCGCGACTGGATGGAGTCTGGTCATTGGCTTGTTGTAGGATGTCATGCTGTGCAGCTATAGTTGAATTACTTGGTGCTCCCACCTCCCAATGCTGCTTCTTGCACCGAGTGGCATGGGTCATGTTCTTGAGATGCCAGACCGAGTGGAAGAGGACGTCTTGAGCATGCCCCAATTCCGCAAAGGCTTCAGACTTCCACACGTACCTTGTAATTGTCATTGATGTCTAGGACTTTGTCATGTAGCTATACCTGGCGTTAAGTGGTTGTACTCACGAGAAGTCATTATATCCTCTCAGTCAGTTTCTTTATTGGCTCAGTTCCATTGACATGACATATTGTGCTATGACACGTCACCGTTTAAGTAGCTTGTCACAATTTAAGCAGCTATAGTTAGGACCTGTCATCGTTTTAGCACCTTGCCATGACATGTCACCGTTTAAGTAGCTTGTTAAGACCTGTCACCGTTAAAGCATCTTGTTATAAGTACCTTAGTGCTTGGACATGTCACCGTTTTTGTCCAGCTTGTTAGGACCTGTCACAATTTAAACAGCTTGCAATGACCTGTCATCGTTTTAGCATCTTGCTATGACATGTCACCGTTTAAGCACCTTGCTATGACATGTCATCGTTTCAGCAGCTCAGGACCTGTCACATATTAGCAGCTTGTTAGGACCTGTCAGCGTTTAAGCACCTTGCTATGGCATGTCACCGTTTTAGCAGCTTGTTATAACCTGTCACCAAGTTAACCAGCTTGCCAGCCCTGTCAGCTTCTAAGCAGCTTACTGTCCCTTTTTAACAGCTTGCTACGACCTGTCATCGTTTTAGCAGCTTGCTACGACCTGTCACCTTTTAAGCAGCTTGCTGGGCCTATCACCGTTTAAGCACCTTGTTCAAGGATCCGTCATCGTTTCAGCAGCTTGTTAGGACCTGTCACCGTTTAAGCATCTTGCTAGACGAGATGCATCTTGTATGTACAGGTTATATGCCAAGTACGACTTATGTAGTGAATACGTTATTTATGTCGTTTGGACGAGACGGATCTCGTACTTACGACAAATATGGCGTACGTGTATATCTCAGTCGTATGAGATATAACTGGTACGTATAGGCCTACGAGTTACATCAGAGAAAAAAAATTCAATATACAACTTCGTACGTCTCCATGCAAAAAGATCGGCTCTTAAACCTGTGTGATGGTTCACTGACCGACGTTACGTTCATGTATTTTCCTCTCTCTCTCTCCCTTCATTTTGCCTGGTTCATCAGCCACTTAGAAACTAATACATCCTCGGTTGTATTGCTCTGCTCAGCGGCAATGAAAATGATCAAAATTGATCAGATTCTGAGATAGCTAGATAATGAAGTGATGTTACAGAGCTATAGACTTGTCAAGACTACGAAGGGCTCCAGCGACGGTTATAGGATGCGAGGAGAACCTGGGTTGTAAACTTGCAGCTCCTCTCGGGATTCTGGCGTTATTTATGGGGGCCCGAATAAAAGATGAAGCTCTTTTTCTAGATGAAGACAGATTCTTCCATCTTAAGTGAATATGTCCCTCATTATCTACCGTGTCCCTGTCCCCTTCAATCTTTAAGTTATAGTTGGGTATAGACGATAGATACCACACTGCTGCATTTAAATGGCTGCTTCAATTCTGTAGGCCCTACCACACACAGACTCTATCTCCGTCGGGCACGATTGAAGTCTTTTCTTGACTCTTTTAAAGTTGATGGCTGTAGTTGTTGCAGGAGTGGTATTAAAAACATCGATGCCTTTTGATGATCGCATTCATGCCGCTGGGATACCTGTGGCTGTCGGGCCGTTGACGTGACGCCAACCGACCGACCACGGTGTCAACACGGCCCGCTGCAGCCAACTATAGCAGCGCACTTTCACCGGTCAAGTTGAACCGCCGTTCGTCCGGGTGCCAAACTTAACGTCCTAACTGCGTTAATCACCGGGCCGCGCGCGCGCGGGAAATCTGGTATTAAATTTTTATTGCGAGACCTCACGTGCGCTATAAATCAAGGCTAAGCGGTTATTTGGATATCAAGCCGGGGTTGGTATACCGGCTGTCAGCTGTAAGTAGTGGTGGTGGTGGTGGTAAAAACCAGCGCTCGGCTTGGTAGCCGTTCAGAGGCATACATAAATAGGGGAGAGACTTTCTTGGACTGATGTGTTTTGGTTCTGTCTGCACCGTGTGCTTTGGCAGAATTGTCTTTGACAGACAAAGCGACTTGGCTAACTCCCGGGACCACGGGCACACTCAGACGGTATACGCCGCGGGTGGAGGGCTGCTGCGATCCGCCAGAAGTTTGTTTGACGCACACGTAGGCCTATACCGAAGTCGTATGATCATGGAGTAAAGGGAACTTCGATGTTGCAGCCGCTTGCACATTCTACACAGTGTCTGGTTATCAACAAGCCTGTCATGTGGGTGGGTACTATACTCCGAGTCGGCGCGGCTCGCGGCTTTGAAAATGTTGACAAGAGTTGGTCCACCACTAATTCGTACTGTGACGATACCCAAGAGAGGCCGGCTTCTACAGCCGTCATGTGTAGGCCGATGTGCCGGCCGGGCGTCGACTAGGCGGTGTATAGGCCAGTCTCAACGGGCCCCTTGGTCTAATATAGTGAGAGCAGGGTGAGACATACAGACGGCGGTGCTGACTCGGCGCTAAGCCCGTGCCAGCGGTCGGCACGCAGGGAGCTGCAGGCTAGGCCTAGGCCACCGTCAACTCCAGATGAAGTCAAACGCACCGTGATCTTTTTGCACCTCGACTGTTTGCTCAAACAATTTTGAGAGCTCGCTCCCAAACCTGGATCCGATGGATATACACTGTAGTCTATCTTCTTGTATCTAGAGGTTGGCAAGTGCGTCTAGATCTATTGATGAGCAAAACTGGACCTCGTGATGTAGAATCAGTATCGGTGTGTGGGCGCAGCTTGATGCTTGTATACATACCAACCAGTCCAAACCGTTGCTGGTATGGTATATCCTGTTGTCGCCTGACTCGCCGGCTTCTACAGTCACCAACGTATACTCCATCGTCCTGCCTTATTATACCCAATCAAGACAGACAGTCTCTACCACTAACTCAATCCTGAGACATGTAATCTCCATTCATTGGACTCTCTAATCGTTTGTTTGGATGTCATTTTCGTCATATCCAAGCCGCGATAAATATTTGAGCGGCATCAATCTGATTATGTCTCAATCCTCTTACCGAGTACATCCTCATATTATGAAATAGTCATTAGCATTTTTATCATGACTAGTCGGACGTGGGACAGTGCTGTCTTTACGTGGCGTTCGGCCGACCATTAGTTATTACGCTTTGTAGCGGTTTAAGCTGAAGTAGTCGCAAATATTATCTCTACATAAAAGTCCATCGGTAGACTTGTTTTTAAACGAAAATGGCACGCACAATATAACAGGTCGGCTTGTTTTTTGTTTGATACAAACTGCAACAGCAGCAGTAACAACAGCAGCAGGTCCAAACAAGCAGCAGCGAGATTAATTTAAACAGCTGCATTTGCAACATAACAGCAGCATCCGATAGTATAGCTACATCAGCAGCAACAACACCAGCAATATCAATATTCATCAACAGAAACGCGAAAGCAGTTTCATGTGTATCAACAAAAAACAACAGCAAGAACAGTAGTATCAACTTGAACAACTAACAACATCAGCAATTGCATCAGCAACACCAGCAACAGCATCGCAATGGACAGTAACGAAAACGTCAGCAACAGCAACCGAAATCAACACCAGAAACAGCAACATTGACCGCTGCACCAACATCCATATCAACAGCAGCAAGTGCAACAACTGCGACGTTCACACTTTTTTAAAAGGTCCTATCATACTTTGGTTAGAAACCAAAACAGACATGTCCACAGATTTACCTATAACTTACAGGGTATAAATATAGACCTGGTACAAACATACCGTTAAAATTGTACCACCTGAAATGCTGTTTTTATCCAGAAATGAGTAAAACAAAAAAACAGTTTTCACTACCTTTAAGGAGGTGCTTGGGATGTCAACGTATTAACCTTCCCACAGTGATGCTGCCAGTAAATATTTGTTTTTATAACTGTTGGCGGCTTGTGTACTAGTCAAAACAACGATTCCTCTGCATCACAGGGTCTGTCTCGAGAAAAATGTGCAATTTCTCAGCGAAATCCTCGACTGAGCCAAAGTCATCACCACAAAGAAAACTCCAGATCAGTCAGGAAAATTAAAACATAATAATGTGTCCGCGCAGACCATAATGCAGCGGCTTACCAATTTAGACCCCTCGTGCAATCCTCTCACGACGAATCTCATTCCCAAACAAGACACAAACCAACATTGATCAGCGGATTCGTTTTTCTCTCCCCCCAAAACTAATTTGTGACAAGTTTTCGTTTTGTCCGGGGGAATTCCCAACAGCATCGCCAAATTCCCCCCTGCCGAAGCAGCGAGGCAATCCCCCGGCCTCTGTCCCTAGTACCTATACGGATAAAGGAAAATAAGAAAACCACAAGCTGAAAAACATCGTCCAAAAATAAAAGAGATGCTTTTGTTAGCGAAAAAATCATCTGATTTTCATCATCGACGTCTTCTTGGTTTTTTTTTTTTGAGAGAGAGGATAGCAGACGGCCTCGTTCGGGTGACTCAATGCATAAACCAAACGGGAATCAACGACTGACGGGGGGAAATTAACCGGTCGGTTTGGAATAAACTCCCCACGGTGGATGGTTATTTTTTTCATACCGGAGTTTCTCATCTTCATTTTTCTTTTTTTGGATCCATTCATCCGGGTCTATTCAGTGTGGTGTACCCGGTAGAATAGGACATTAATTGGACGAGGGTGGTTTACAATGGCGGTGCCCTGCCGTTGTATTCACTATATGCATAAACCCACGCAGACAAAACGGCTGAGAGCATTCCCAGGGAGGATTCGCATCAATTTGCAAAGATACAATTTGTCTTTAATTTGTTTCCCCTTCTTCTTTTTATGTCTTTTCTTTCCTCTCCCTTCTTATTTTTTCCTTTTCCTTCTTCTTCCCATTTTCCCCCTCCGAATAGAATTCCAGAGTATCTTCATCTTGCCCCCATGGTGCATTTTGTCTTCAGACAATCCATCCAAAACGTCATAGGCCTACTCGTCTTAAATGAAAGAAGAAGAAGAAATATTAGTGATAAATATTAATTCATTGTTCTCCTACAAAATTCCTCGTTTTATTATGTTTTTTCTTATCGGTAAATTGATTGATCTCTTTCTAAATTTACATCTGTACAACTGAAAGTATGACAGATAAAGGAGGAATGGGGAAAACAATCATTATGGGATGTATATTATTGAATTTGACTGGGGCTATTTGGTCACTCGCCTCCGTTCTGAAGAGATGTTCGTGGTTAGGGTCACACCGTGCATGAACAGAGCTACAGGAAGAGAACTTTTGCGAGCATGGCTCTCAACTGAGGACAGAAATGGACGGGGAAACGCCAGGCCCAAGAGCTTCTCTGTGATATCCTTCTTGGACCCCACAGAGGCCCCCTTCCACTCCCCTACAAACGCCCCTCCCCACTCTCCCAACCAGCCAGCCAGCCAGCCAGCTACACACACCCACACCGCATCACAAATGTTCACAGCCAATTTTGTATACACATACACAAAGAACCTAACAACTTGTTTCTGCCATACCGCTCGCCACAAAATACAATCTCAACACCATTGTTCAATTACAACTTGGCACAATTAAAACTGCATTAAAATAGCCGGTTCCATCCCCCACCAAAACACACAACCAGCAGCAAATGAGAGTCCAGGATTATTATTACTACCGCTCCTATCCTTGAGAGAAATTACTCGGGGTTTTCCTGAATCAATTTCGTACCCAAGGATTTTAATTTAACCAAAAAAAACTCCTGCAGGTTCGTGTGTACTTTTTTTTTGCAGCCTTCGCGGTTCGAAACTGGCTGCAGCACGAGATTGAAATTAATACGAATCCGGAGTAAAAAGCCTGGACCTTGCTCAACAATAACGAGGCCGGAACCAGACAGGCCAAATATTGATTTCTGTATTTCAAAAAGAGAGAAAAACCATGTAATCTTTACTTCTCAAGGACAAAAAAAGTAATGAATCACTCCTATCATCTTCACAATTTAGTATAGGCCTACGCATGCAAGGATTGAAGGTTCCAAAGATTCAGATTTAGATCAGTAATGGTCAAGAATAATACCAACGATTTGAGTCGCGCAACAATTTTCTAATATTTTGGCCGAGTTAGATTCTATTTTTGAAGGTGTTGATTTCAAACTTGATACCGCAAGAGGGCGCCCTGCTCACTCGTGAAGTTCTTGTCCTCGAGTCGGACAAAAGGACGCATGGACCATGCATGGAATAGTTTGCATTGGGTTGAATTAAACAAATTGATATATCTATACCATGTTATGCACTGTGTGGCTATCATTTGTATACGAAAACCCACAAAGGGTCAATCCACAGTCCACACACGATCACGAATGCTTCTCGAAATGAAAATGTTCAGTGTCCCAGCAACTAATTGATTTGAATGGATGACGTCACAATCACGCAAATGCTATCTATAGTTAATTTTGTCCGTTTGATCATTGGTAGACTGGCTAGACATACAGTAAGATTCATATAAGTAGTTATTACGCGAGTTTGGGACTAGACTATAGGATAAACCCAGGGTTTTCTTAGCAAGAAACACAATTTTACCGTGCGAGTGCACTGTAGTATGGATCAATGCCCCTTGTACAATTTTCCCAACCTTTGGCTCTTGTCTGGGACCCCAAAGCTTATAGGCCAAAGATTAATATGCTCAGCAAAATACATAATCCTTTACCAGTCCTATATACATACCAGTAACCAGAGTCAGAGCGCCGAAGAAGACATTAATTCTGCCTTTCCAATTCGGCGGCAGTAACATTCCGCAGACAATTTCGGCACAGGAGGAGGATAATCATAAATAAGGCTAAGTAATATTACACAGTATGCTGGGGTCACATGCCAGAATCAAATTTTGAGCGAAGCAGATGCCAGTATTACGCCGCATTATACAATCCGAGTGACTTGGTCGCAATCCCGTTACACGCCGCCAAATTATACGGTTAATTCTGAGCCGACCAGGCGTGCTAACAATACACGAAGCCGCCTCTTTTCACAAACCCCCGGTGCCATGGCGAACACGAATTTGGGTGGTTGTTAATTTCCGAAATCTGAATTTTCAGAATCCTTTAATTTCCGATTCTCCCTCTTCCTCTCTATCTATCTCTCGCTCTTGGTGGAAGGGGGAGCGGGATTATGCAGTCAAGTGTGCTGTCTGAACACGCCTGACTGCCCACGGCCCAGCGTGGATGTATCATGCTCCGAAATTAAATGAAAACTCGATCTGCGGTATGACGGTGAAAAAATGATTTGAAACTGGTCAGGAGAACACAATTTTCTTCCTCGCTCGCACTGGCGGTGCGTGTTATACCAAGAGACAAATTATTGCTTTCAATTTTGAGCTGTGATTCCGCGGATGAGGGGAGTGGAAGGGGAGGGGGACGGGGAGGGGGGAGGGGGGGGGGTGTCTTGTTGATGGTTTTTGTTTTTCTTTCTCCCACACAATGCGACCGGCCGGATGCGTGGGGTATAAAACGTGCGTGTTAAGTGTATATAAGGGTTTGTGCACGTGTTGGGCATCTCATACTAGCTTGGTTGTATGTTACTGTTAGAAATCTGTATTGACCAAAAAAATTGTTTTCAGCAATCACACGTGCGTTTTGTAATTGATGAAGGAAGGGGGACAAGGAAAAACGAAAAGAACATACTATCAATCGTATAGACTTACGATGCATTGCAACCCCACGTAGAAATCGTATGATACGATTGGTTATCCTTCGCAACTCGAGTTACGATCGATCGTAAGGCTTCAACCAAGGCATGTAATTGACTTCGACATAAGATCAAATCTTTATTGACAATCAGGTTAAGAATCACTATACCTCCACGCCGTATGCAGTATAAGATTGAGAAAAAACCTTACGACCTGAAACTGTTGTCCCAAAATGTCAACCACAGTGAACAGTGATTTCATACCATACTTCGACGCGGAAGGTGATTGGTGGAAAGTTGTTGACGTCACACAGCAATAGGCCTATTATGTTTCCCAAACGTCAAAGCGAGTATTACAGCTTAAACCTTTCACACAAGGAAGGTGTCACGAACCCAGATTACCTTTCTGTCAGACCTCTTGCCGTGCATGTACCGTAATACCCTTCTAGGATATCACCAAACACTTCATACGATAAAGAACCTCTCTATACTTTCGCTAAACACGAGACAAAAAAGAAATCTTGCCATCCGCCCAAAACAGGTCAATAACGTAATCAGTAAATTGAAAGAGTTCGCCAAAATCTGGTTTCTTCTTTCACATGCGATCCTCTTTTCGATTTAAATAACTTTATCCGGTTATTTTCTCCACACACCACGTCTTTGGATGTGGAAATGGTGTGCAAATTATACGGCCCCTAAAGTGCATCTGCAGTGCGTAACACTAGCTGAGTATTTGGGCCGCAGAGGCCCCGAGGCATAAACATGGAGTCACACTCACAGGCCCCCAGGCTGTGTAAGAAATCGTAATCCCTGTGCCGCATGGGATCAACGCTAATCCTCCTAGACCATGGATTCTACAAACCACCGAGTCGTGATGATGATGTTGCTGATTGAGACCAAGCGAGAAGCTTATCTATTCCAGCTGCAGAGTTTCTTCGCTATAGTCCAATACTGTGTAAATAACGCAGGCACAATATAGACGCATTTAATTACTATAGGTTCCATAGTAAACATATTTTGCCTACCCCTGGACCCACAGCATCCCCAAATATCCAAATTTGAAGCAAACATAATTTCTGATTTGTAGGCAAATGCCAAATCTTGTGAAATACTCGATTTGCTCAAAGCTATTCTAATTAGGCTGTTCCTTTACCGACTGTATATCAGCACTGCATATGCCTACTCAGCTCTGAGTGTACATGAATAAAAATCATGCACTGGCTTGGACAGGATTCGAACCCAAGACCTCCAGTGCGAATGTTCATTGTCACCAGTGCATCTGTAATTACATGTATTAGACAATATGTGTTAAAAAATAGTGCAAGATTCTATAAACTGTAACCGTTTCTAAGGTGATATCAGCAGCTTGGAGATTCCAAGTTAACCATCAATTTATCATCATCTGACCGTTCCATTTCCCTGATATTCGAAAGATCACTGCAAGCTGTTGGCCTTATGCCAATAAACTGCCCGTTTCTCGACTCAGGACACGCATCAAGGACTCGCATCACTCCGTGACGGAAATGAACACCCGTTTTCACGGTCCAAGCGGACGTATATGTACTTTGACCGTAACCAAGGATTTATATTAAGTGCATTCTTGGTGTGCTATGTGGGTTGTGCTGTGAAGTGTGACCACCGTGCCGAATGGCAATCCCACACACTGCAGACAAATAGTTAGGCAATCAGGGTCTTCCAATCTGGCCGAAAAAATGAGAGTTTTCAAATTATGAAAAAGGAGTACTTGGGAGTTGGGAGTTGGGACACAAAATCACATATCAGAAGCCACACTTGAAAAATCCCTTACATAAATATGGTCCACGTCTTGATTCTGTCTACAACTTACACAAGATTCGCATCGTCATACGAAGTATGGACGGCAAAATAGCTTCTTTATATGGGATGCCAAAACCAGTGAATAACTTGAATCTCGGTGACAAACAAAATAGCTAAACCTAAACTTACATATCGTTATTTCGAATTTCTTTTGCGAATGTTGGTGTTGGTCATTTTGGTGAAAGAGCACACACAGCCCCACCCCACACAAATTACAAAACTGTTCAAGCTAAAACGAAAAGAGTGAAAATGTGACGACATGTTACAGAGGTTGTCTCAACGTTTTGACTTGTATACTCCAGTCATCGTGAGGAGATTTCGCATGACGTCATGTAACTGGTGCGCCTGGGTCGATCTAGATGCCACCATGCGCGCACGGTATTGATTTCGGATGACGTCACGTACCTGGTGCCCTGTATCGATTCAGATGACGTCATCAAAGTCTGGCACCCTGTATCGATTCGAGTGATGTGATAGAAATCTTAGACAGACTGGAGCTTTTCAGCAAGGAAAAGAAACTTACAATTGTGGTTTCAATGTGTGTAAACTGTGGCACGCAGGCACTGCCGTTCTAACGCCAAAAAGACGCAGAGGTACCGTGGCGTATAGCATGCATTTCCCCTTCAGAAAGGCGCTGATTTCCCCGCGGTCCTGATCCCTGATTCCTGATGACTACTCCTCTCTCCGTGAGATGTAGGCACATTTTTGTTTTCTAGACAGCATTTTAGTCTCGGGGGACCCAGCATCGTAGACCCATCCGATATCATGGGGCCGGATTCTGTTGGGAAGTGCAATATGTTATCGCTGCCTCCCAAGGGCCGTGCAGGAAACTTCCCGTTGTCATTTCTGACAAGGAACATTCTGCAGGATTTGACAGAGCACCAGACAGCATTTGAAATTCGCTGATGATCACCAGGAGGTGAAAAATGTGGCCGTTATAGCGCCACCAACGGCAATATACACCATGCGAATATTAGCCTATTAACTCTAGTATAGTAACAAGCGCCTCTAGCTAACTCGCCATAAAATACCCACGTAAGAGTCACAGTGTTCCGCATTGAACCTTTAACCTTGTTTCATAGCCAGTCCCAGTTCAATTTAATATCATGGATTTATCGGTTTATTATGGTGGCGCAGGAGGGACATCGCACATCACAAATATCTGCGCACATATTTGTGATGTACGACTGTCGTACATCACAAATAATGTGCGCAGATATTTGTGATGTGTGATGTCCCTCCTGCGCCACCGTAGTTTATGGCAATGCCCCAAAACAACAAAACAGAAAAAAAATGTCCAATGATGAACAGCACTATTGGAAATGACATGCTCGTTGCCACATATCATTTTTCCACGGACCCCTTTCGTCATTTCATTCTACAATCATTGTGCATTGTCTAGTACATGTACGACCGTTATCAATACGCATTTCCAATAGGCAGACGTACATACACACCACACCAACACCCCATGCGGTGCAACATCACACCACATGGCAAATCGGTCATCAGTCATCCCCCCTCCCCCCTCCCCCTCCCACCGTCAAAATAGCCGCATTTCGCCGCCAATTCATTTTCTTAAACAATAATAATCATTCGCATCTGTCCAATAATAAAGAAAATCCCAAACCTATAGCAAAACAATGACCCAATTATCTTTCACTGTCTTCCCTGATTGTGTTGTTACAGTAAACACGTTCTGATTAGTCCAAAACCGCGCAGCCAGCCAGCCAGCCCCACGGAGCTGAGCAAGTCTTGACATTTCTCTCTTTCCTGTGTCGGTCGAGGCGCGAGCAAAACCCCCCGTACCCGCTGCTATTTATTTTTCGCCAGCCAAGACGACGATTAGGATTAGGATTTGGGGATTCTGTCAAAACACGCCACAGCAACCGCGCTTCTCCAATCTTTAGACGATGTAAGGTTTTTTTTTCTCGTTCTTTCTTTATAGTGTGAGCATTCCAAGGTGACTAGATTTAAGTCAACATAACTCGCTCGTGGTATATCGGCTTATATCTCTGTGATAGAAGATTGCATCGTCAAAAACCAACTAGGAATGATAAACACGAGAGCCCAAGAACAAAACAAATCAGGACGTGAATAAGAACATCGTTACTCAAGTTGACGCCCAATTTACATATACCTCAGTATCTGAGTTTAAAGAGACGACCGCGTCTTGGGTCCTTCTATAAACGAACAGAACAATTGTCAGGTCTTGGAAATAAACACCCGATCAAAATGAGGATGAGTTGTGCCAATGCCCATTAATCAATCACGAATAACCATCACCTGTAATTGCCTTTATACAAAAGACGTAGGCAACCTGCTCGAATCTATCAGAAGTATCAGAATTTGAGGAAGATCCTGCTAGGATGGAATTGCCTAGCCCTCATAACTCTAAAAAATAAATGCCCGAAAGAAGATTATAGTTGTCTTTTTTTTACCCAATGACGTCAGTATCAACCACCTTAATTAACTGGCGAAAACAAACAAAACACCCCCCCCAAAAAAAAAAAAAAAAAAAAAAACTTACGGTCAACTGACACAATGTATCGTTAATGGTTACCCATCTATAAGCCTGGATGATACCCGGAATTGAGGTCAGCATATCCGCTTTGAAATTGTGCAAATTACATAACAAGAGATAATTGTTGTTTTGTTGTGACATTTTCGCTGCAAGTGTTATAGGTTCTGTCTCTAATATTCTTACATCTTAAAGGTTGAAGATCAAGTCCCAAATTGCATAAACATGACAGACCTATAGCTCATACGGGCTTGAACTGGGACCCTTTCCCCATTTCTGACCCCTATCATCAGTGCGCACGGGACGATCGCAAATCGTAGATCTTTGAAGATCTTTCGCCAGATGGTACATCTATGGAAGACACTGGAAGTCCTCATTTTCGCGCCGAGTTTCAGTTCCCCCCACTGACCAATCATTTCATATAGCCCGGAGCAGTAATAATAGATATTGCCGTGTATTGTGTGGCGGGATCGTATAGCTCCATGATCAGACGATCAGTATCCAGTGTGACAAAGTGACAAATGATCATTTGCGCGCCTTCGTTGCTCGAGGGGGTGAACGTCTTGACGTCACTACATGGCTCAGTATATCGGTGGACGAGTTGGCTGACTTCAAGTCCACGTCAGCGGTTACAACTGACCGTCAACATCAAACCACAAGATAACTGTCGTGGACACAACTCGGCCTAGGCCATGGGCATGCAGTGTAACCCCGTATCCCGTATCCATTGGACGTGGACATGGAATAGTCAGGCACAGCCTACGGGGGTATCTGGTTGCCCTGAACTGGAACACCTTCTAATACCGCGATGAATACACTCACAACTGTCAATGTGAACACCGCGCGTGATGGGCTGTTTGTTATTAGCATAATTGAGCGAACACTAAACCAGGCATTGGTTAGTGTATTATTCATGTCAATCTAAGATAGGGATGCTGTGACTTGAAACAACAAACTAAAAATCGGTATTTCTATCTCACAACAGTCTTACCTGTGTATAATTAACATCAAAGACGAGTAAGGCTGACAGTATCAAACATTTACCTTTAGGCCTATAGGCTCATGTAGGCCTAAAGTAATGTCTACATTTAAGAACAGTATACCACGGCTACACAAACTGTTATGGTGGCTTCGAATGGACAATTATAGGACTTGCACAATGAACGTATTCAGCCATGCCCACCAAATCGCGTGTACTGGCACCGGGCGTAAAGTCTTAAGATGTCCCCTCAAAGCCATCACGGTTTGATAGCATCACCATAATTATAATGCTAACAAAAAGTACGCTCGCATTACAAACTCTTTGAATAAGGTAAGCTTGCCCTTCAAATTACAACTAAACAAAATGCCAAACAGCTGCATAGGGACTTTAGCATTACCCCTGGCAAAAAAAACACACACTCCAACCTTTAAAATATTATTGTTACTTGTTTGCATTTCCCCAGAACTCAAATCTAGGACCAGTTGCTTGCAGTTTTACATTAAAGTAACAATTGACATAAAGATAGGACTCTTTGCTTTTGTATGCACGTCCGTACATAATCAATGTTGCCTCAAACGCTTGATACGCTATAAAGGTGAACTGAGACAAGTGATGGCGCGATGGCAATTGGTTGTCTATTTACAGTTACAAGTTTGGAAGATAAAATATTAAAACACGCCGCGCCGACACGGAAATAAATAGACTAGCCCACTTGAGTCAACACTCATCTCCCTAAAACCATTTCTGGTTTTAGCTCAGGCGATCAAATCCAGAATTTATATTTTCCCCAGATCCAGAAGATCATGTGCCGTTTGTAGAGGAGCTTTGAACCAATCTAGCGCTGCACACGTTCTTGTACGTGCACTGTTTCCTAATGGCGTACGTCAAACGAGAATAGGAAGACTGCCAGATAACGTCCACTCTGTGAAATGACGGATGACGGACGACAATTGAGGACACATCACGGTATGGTCTGGTAAATGATCCATTTGGCAAGGAACACACAGATAAACCGCTACTTCTTTAATCACGTGCAAGATACCGCTATACGTGACAAATAAAACGTCACGTATATGCTATACCCATTGGCTCTAATGATCTTTTACCGGTCCAGCTATGACCATACGGTTATATGGTATTAAAATATTGAAGCATTATTCACAATACATGTTGAGTTACATGTATATCATTATTGTCTCACAACATGCAAAGGGAAACAAAATGGTATGACAGAATGTCGGTTGCATTTGCAAAGTAAAAGATGTTACGCGAAATTTGAAGTCGCAATATAACCTCCGCATCCGTTGATCTTTCTTCGTGGTATATCTTGTTCAGCATATTTCAAGATTGCGGATTCTCGCAAATTGCAAATGACACACTTAACATGATATCTCTGAATTTAGAATTATCATAGTGTCACTTGTAAAGAAAGTACACACTGATATAACGGTCCAACAGTCGACCACACACGACAACTGCAGCTACATAGATACGCATGTTATAGTACTTCTTCTGACTGTTGTTTAACCGCGTGCGGCACAGTCATGTAAAAACAATGCTGGTTCTGTGCGCCTCTTTTGTTTTGGGGTATTAAACCCAGAGCAACAACCTTCGGCCTCGCCAAAAACCCCATCAGCACACGACATGTCTTTGTGCAGTCCACTTTGCACAGCTTGTCAGTTGAGAAAAAAGCCCAAAAGGTCTATATTAGGGTGCGATACAGCATCATTTTATGCTCCAGCTCGGCCGTCAAAGACGTACCACGTGCGGGCGGCGCGCTGTGGTTTACCAGCTAGCTAGCTAGGCCACTCGCCGACCGGCAACTCTTGACCTCCTTTGGACTTGCTAATGGCAGCTCCCAGCACCGGCCACAAGAGCAAAATGAATTTTAATGGCTATTATTGGTCACATTTTCTGCGGAGACGAGAACTTTGTATCGCTTACCGGTATTATATAGGAACGGGTCCAGGAATACAGGGAGAAAAAGGGGAGTGCGTGGTTAGAGAAGAGAAGGATGTAGAAACGTCCATTCGAAGACAGGTTTATCTAGCTTCGAATGCAAAGCAACGGGTGAAATAGCTCAGGATGAGTCAGAGCACGACTCGCCACTATTCTCCAATGGCATACGCTGGCAGTAGTAGGTCCCTTCTTAGGAAGAGGGGGAGGAGGAGGGGAGCGACAAGAGACAGGAGGGGAACAAATGGACGTTGGATGAGAAATTTGAGACGGTAGGGTTAAGAGATATAGATTATTGGATTTAGTTGCAAAAACGAAAACGAGGAAAGTGATTTGATGCATGGAGAGGTATATAAAATGGAGAGATGCAGGGGGTGTATACGATAGATAAGGGAACGACAAGAAGAAGAAGAAGAAGAAGTGAAGGTTGGGTGGAGAGCTATGGATTAATGGATCTAGAAAGAACGATAAAATAAGGAGTGGAGTGAAGAGGGAGGAGGGCTATACGGATCTGAGAGGAGTTGCAATGGTGAGATATAAAAAAAAGTATTGGATTCTGAAGCACGAATGAGAAGGGGTTGGAGGTCCTCTATAGAGGAGCAGGGAGGGTAGCAACGTGGATAACTTTGGCGAGGGGTGAATGGATTTTAGGGGGGAGTCGGAAACGGAGACGAGTGGAGCACTGGCAGATGCGACACGGGACCAGAAGGGAAGAGCACATGAATATTGGAGAGACGGATTGGATTGAGAGGTAGTGTAGTAAGGAGGACAAAGGTGATGGGAATTCTAGAATGAAAGATGAATACAGTTTTAGATAAACTGGCACGGATTGATTTTTGATTGATTTGTTGGTCTGCAGTGGCAAAGATGAGAGGACGCAGTGGGACGGGATGCATTAAAGCAAGGGGTAGAGGAAGCCATCAGCTTAACGGGGAGACGAGGGAAAAATCACCCACAAAGAGAGCAGGATCATAACCCGGTCGGCAGAAGTAGAGCCTTGGATGACCATAAGTAGGCAAGTATAGACGTGCAATGGCTAATCCATGGCGAATCTCGACTACAGTGGAAGAAAACACTCTGGATGGACTATTGCTAGACATTCAGCATTTCAACCGTCTTCAGTCCGAATTCAAATCATACCAATGACCTATAATAACATATTTACTTGTGGACCACGGTACACCTCAAAACACAACAAAAACACAAATGTTCAGAATCAGACATGGGATGCTCCAGGTCTTTGTTTGGGCAAAGACTGGCGCTTCGAGCTTCGATTATTCATTTCCCCGGGACGTCTAACTTAACATACTTTGCTCATAGCAACTGGGGAGGAGGGTACGGTATATGGAGTGAAGTGAAGTCTTGGCGAGTATTTCGGTCACGGAACCCGAGCGGCTGGCCCCGGCCCCGCGCCAACCGTTGACTAGGACGACAACGGCGGCGGCGAATTTCTTGTTTGGGTACACGGGACCGGGGACCGTTTGGCAAATTGACAACGGGATACAAACCGCCGATCTGCGGCCGGATCAAACACATTACGGACGGTGGACTCTCGTAAGCGGCGGATGTTTCATCGATCCATCGCTCTGCAAAGGGAAGGCAGGAAGAAAGAAGAAGAAAAAACCCTCTAGCTTCTACACCGTCATCTTCGGTTACCTGTAAGGAGGGAAAAAGTCGAATTCCCCGGGCGCCTGGGCCAAGGGAACGGAGAGATAAGACGGGAGAAAAATACTGCTTGCTGTTTATTGAAGACCAAGGACTGGTCGATAGCAAGACGGGTTCTCTGGAGTTGAACGCGTTACAAAGTTACATACCTGTCGTACCATGAATATTCATGCTCAAACATTCCACCAAAATTTCCACCGCATTTTTTTCTTTCGTCTTCCCCATTTTGCCCGTCCCATAGCTCTCCTCTTTCCCCCTACTCCTTCTTCCCTGGGTTGATATCGAAGAGTACTCGGTCTCGAGAATTTTTTTTTTTTTTGGTCTCCACGTCGCTCAGACCTCCTTGTTTGATCAGGCGGCTGCGGTGCATGGCGCGGAATCTATTTAGCCGGTCGCCTCGGACCTGGTCTCGCATGCTGAACCAAAACAAAAACGGTTTAAAAGAATATCCGTGGATTTGTGTCGGTGGTTGCTGGAATTGACCGGTCAATCAACACAGTTTCAACAAAGATTCTGAAGTATGTAGGCCCATATAAACATCGATAGCAATATTAAAGGTGGGGAAATGCACTTATGCGGTATCATTTTGTGTATGCGTGTCTATATACTCTTTCTTTTTCAAAATTCATGTTCGTCATTGCAGTTCATCAGTTTCTGTACTATCACATGTCCCATACCATCTGAATGTCCCTCCAGTGGTGGTCAGGGTTCTACGGCCAACCAGCGTCGACGCCAACGAAGTTAGCGTCGTATCTTTTTTGGAGTCAGGTTCATGCTAGGCGTAAACTAGTAGAAAAGTACATGCTACGGGCATAAACAGCCTAAACGGCATCACAGGCATACGTACGTAGTCACATAGGTTGTTCAATGTGGATTCCAAATAGTGCGCCACCCAGAATTAGCAATGTGTTGGCCAATCACAATGCGCTGAATCTGTCGAACCTTTTCAGACAAGACAAATTCGCGCATGAGTTGTGATTGGCCAAAACAGTGCAAACTCTTGATGGCGCAGTTGGAATCGCCCATAGTGTGTTCGGCCGTGTCCCATTCTCTGGCTGCGACCACAAATAACACACAAGTCTATGGAAATGGCTGCAGTCACTGGCTAGTGGCTGCCATAGGTACATGCGTAATTTGCAACCGCAGCCAGAGAATTGGGACACGGCCTTATATTATAAGCATTGGCTTTCAGAACTTAAAATGGTAAGACTACAGACTTAAGACTTAAGACTTAAAGGCTATATAGGCACAGAGAAAGACTGATATAGGTTTATTTGTATCCTACTAAAGTAGGAAACACTTATACATGGGCATAGATATAAATACGCATTTGCACTTTGTACATGTGCTCCAACGACTGAAAATTGTTTCCGGAAACTGACACGGCTCGGTACGACAAATAAACATGCGAGAGTGCACCTTTAAAAGTACGGGCCGCGCTCCATGTCATATCAGCGCCGGCATATTTGATTTATCGTTCCAAACCGCTCCATCAAGCCATCAAAATGTTGCCGCTTTAATGAACCCCCTCAATCGAAACAGTATACCACCATCACCACCACCGTGTGCGAGGCGCGCTTTGAACAGTGAAACGGTAGCTCAGGCCGGGTATGCCGAATCACACACATCGTACCAGAGCAACCAGGACCTTATCACTGGCCACATTATACACACACCGTACAGGCAACTACATGTGTATTCATGAGCTAGGACAAACCGCGAAGAAAGGTTGGTTCAAGCTCGAGTGAAAATGACGGGTGCTCAGGGTGCCGTAGACCGGGAGACTGCGGGGCTACCGGCGCGCTGGATGGATGGATAGAACCCGGGAGGGTTTGAATATTATGATTCATCGCTGTCGAGACTTCGCCGCGAATTTACAGATAAAAAATGAAAGAACAAGAAAAAGATCTAGAGATAGAAAAAAAAATCAGAATATTGTCATTTTTTCTCTCTTTTTTTTGGAGTGCTGGTTTGATTATGAATACAAGGGAATCGGGGAAAATGCTTACATTACAGTAACGTGATACTGTACGTCTTTGGCAGTGCCTGGTACTTCATACATTTTTCATGGCATTTTATCCAAAAAAAGAAACCCTCAATGCATGCTCAGTGACTGCATTGGTTATTAGCATGCTTCATATCATGTTCAGTGCATTCCCAACGGCATTGCTTCAGGGGAGAAGGGGAACTATAAAACCAATCCAAAAAAGAGAAGCGAAAAAAAGAAAGAAATAGTTACATTTATGTAAATGTTCGATAAATACATGTATCTGTGTCCCCGTTGGCCGTTCTGTATGCATGGCTGTTTCGTTGCTGGAATTATTATAATACTGCAATGCATTTTGTATTAAGCCCTTACCGATGCGGCCAACACTTGTTCATTTTCGAGTACAAATTAAACAGTGGTTAAACCGTCTTTGAAATATCCTCCAGTATCCACTACATGCAGCGCTCTGAAGAAAGTTTCTCAAGTCCGTTAACAGACAAAAACCTCGTCTGTAAGTACGGTGCCAGGCAAGTTTGGGCAAAATTCACGGCCCTGCTTAGCACACAAATTTGCTAACCATGAAATGTGTGTCTTAATACAAACATGGTTAACAACCAAATTTCCATGTGTTGTGTATCACTTGTGATTGTGCTTTGGCTGTTGTTCGCTGACCATGAATATCAAATGGAATTTCTTAATGGTGGTTTGTTTCATTGAGCAAGACATTTTGTGCTAAGCATTTTTTGTGTGTGCTTAGGAGCTTTATGAAATTGACCCCTGATAGCAAGCTTGGCTAGTTCTTAACTTGCAGTATGTTCCACCGGTCGACCATGGTACCGATCGATCGTTCGACCGTTGGAATGATTCAGAAAACGATAACCTTTGATTGATAGTTTGGGCGCGATGTGCGACTAGATTTCTTGATATTCAGACAAATACAAACTGATATAGTTAACGATCTTCTGATTAATCTCATTTAAAGGGATGGTACATAATATTGGTAAGACAACAAACACTTCAAGATCACAGATTCACATAAAACTTACACAGTATAATGGTGATGATAGGAGAAAACATCCCATGAAATGTTTTTGTCTGAAATGCCATTCGTTGAGAAATAAATGAAACTATTTTCCGATTGGAATAAATCGCTTCGAAGCGTTTTATTATGAACGCATAATATCGTTGAAATGCGTAAACGGGTTCACTATTTTCTTGTGACCCAGATGGTTGATTGACCTCAAACTTCTACAGGTTTGTCAGTTAAGGTATATGATGGATTACATAATGTGCTTTCACTGTCAGCAACGGTTTTGTCGCAAAAACCAGTTCTGTACCATCCCTTTAAACAAGACAAGTTGAAAACAATTAATCACAAAATAGGTTTGCGTTCCAAAACAAGTCTGAAACGAAATTAATGACCAGACACCTTTATAGGAAATGCATCATTGGAAACTTTGTAAATATAGTGTTTGAGAAAACGCGACCAATATTATCTAGAGACAAAGACATTAGGAGCGCCCAGACTACTAAAAAAAACATGCAGTTGTCGCGGTCACGTCCCAAGTTTTGAAATACACACAACAAGCACACACACCCAACACATAGCCCAGTCCCCCCTGTCAGTTCAATTCCCTACAGAAACGAGGAGGACGGTGCTAAGTTTCAGCAGTGGGTCCGTGACCGGTCCAGCTTGCCGGCTGAACAAATGGGCCAGCTACGGCGCGGTGTCGCCTCATCGGGACCGGGGCACGGAGTCCGCATCAAGTCACCCCCAGTCGCACTGATGCGCCTGCCCCGCCGCGTCATATAATATCTCTTGCCAAGTAAATTAAAATTTTCGGGTCCGGTCGTCGTAAATAATAAAGAAGATTTGAGGAAGGTTGGGGTTTAATATGAAAATTCAATTGTTTGATTTAACGTTATAGATGCTTGTTAATCAGGAGAATATAAAAAAAATATATATATAGTGTTCGTCCTGACAACTAGTTCTTATTACTTTGTTGTATGTAAGCCTAATGTTGTATCTGTGGAAAATCTTAGAAGCATTTATGCACTTACATATCGTATTAAAAGAAGAATATCACCGTTCATTAAAGTGCATGTAAGCCTAGAACAGCGAGTGCGCACTGGATGAACAACCGAGCAGTCCCCATCCAGTGAAGTAAAGAAGGGGAAACAATGATAACACGATGGGCGTGGTAGGCAAAAGATGGAAGAGGGGTAGTGGGCGTGGCCGGCCAAAAGACGTACACAAGAAACTTTGTACAGTTTATGAATGAAAATTGGATATGGGCGTGTCCTCGCTGAAAGATTAAAAGCCTGAGAATTTGAGAAGAAAAATGGGCGTGTCATATCAACATCCTACAGATAAATAAAAGCAATGGAATAAAAACCGACATGCAGGTGGGCGTGGCTGCTACATGGCGATGGGTGTGGCAGTTCCAGAGAGGAGCTGGGTGTGGTCGATCAAATGCAGTTTCTCCTAAAGAATTTAAAGGAATTGAGAGTCCAATATACCAAACGGCAACTCACTAACACACAAACACTAAATCATTTTAGCTGCAAACAACATCATTTATTTTCATCTACAACACTGTAACATTTTGGAGAAATTTATTCATTTTTTACATTAATACATTTTACACCGAGAGCAGCCCCAACCTATATGAGCCGGGAAATGCAAACAATAAACCCCTTATATAACACGATGTGCAACAACACAAAGGGGACATCAGTAAAACATCACCATCTGTTTTTCTGTCAAATACAAGTCAAATTGCCAACCAGGAAAGAAGATGGAGAATTTTCACCTGAAAACAATTTGATGGAGTGAGATATAAAAGACGAAAAAACAAAATCTCAAAAAACTCGAAAGCCAAACAAACTTATATTACAACTTTTATTATAAATATCGACACAACATGCTTGGATGTATTCATTTCACTAAAATACAAAAGGCACACTTTTGACATGTACAGTAATAATTTCCAATACCCCTTAAAAATAAGGGGGTTTAGAAAACCAGCACAAAATATACAGGCCATACACTGCGGCACGGCATTGGTGCAATATTTAAGGACAATACTATTTTGTGTTGTTGGTGATTTATGGACTAATTAATATTGACTAATTAGTAGTTGTATACGGGGGAATAATGTATTGACAAGCGCGACATCTTTCCCAACTTACAGTGTCCATCAATGTATAAGATTCATTCATAAGTGTTCTGTAGTAAAAAAACAATTTCCATGCAGGAAGTCAATCACATTTCTCATGTGTCGTGGAAAAACCAAAGCAGTTTCATGCTCAATAACAATTATTGTGTACGTAACAGTGCAGTTCTTGATCTTACACATTTTGAATGACAGTAGGCCCCTACTATGAAATATGCATGCAGCAATTTGCGCACCTGAAATATACCGGTTCTTTATCATTACAACCTTTCCATACATCACGAATGGGGGATTGTGTGTTTTGGAGGGAATGCCTCACTTACTCGGGATTCAATAACAGTACATAACTTCTTGAAAAGTGAATAAAGAACTTGACTGGAGCGGGATTTGAACCAGCGACCTCCGGAATACCACTACAGGCACTCTTACCAACTGAGCTATCTAGCCCTATGTTGGTGGTGTCCCTAATAATAAATTATCTTTGTTCGTTTGGCAGTCAGAATCCAGGAAACCACTTACGTACCGGTGCGGTACATCCCAAGGATCATTTAAGAAAGACTGCAGAAATTAACCAGCCAGTTTCCCTTATTTGAAGTTATTTGAAGATTACAGTACATAACTTATTAAACTTAATGTGCATGTGACACGCCATAAAACAATAAGTGGACTATGACCATTACGTCAAAGACAACACGTTTAGGTCTGATGTACAATTACAATTATTGAAAATCTACGACAAAAGCCTTGGGCTTCAAGAAAGAGGGGAAGAACGCACCTCGAATGTAATGCACAGCTAGAAAGCTATATCCAGCTGCTTTATATAACCAAACTGGTATAAAGAGAAGTCCAGCAACTAGACCACTAGTCCACAGTTAATGTATAAAAAGTGCAAAAAGGCACCAGACTGATCTTGACCTAAGTGGTTGCTAGGCAATGCCTGAGTATAATGGTCACCAGTTACAGCAACTCCTCCACAAGGGTTCATTTTGGGGCAACGTCCATCTCTGCTAATTCCGGCCTCAATGCCTTCCGGTCAAATCAACAGACATTATACGAATAGCGAAGGGTTTCATGAACCCGACAGCATGTCACCTTGGCACAAAGAATCAACTACACTCTACATGTATTTCAAGTAGGAGGAGTCTGGGTCCCAGGTCACAAAGGGAACATATTTTGCAGAAACCTTCAAAAAATTCTTCTCCTTTTCTGGAATAAAAAGCAAATGGGAGATACGGAAAGCTGCGAAATCAATAGAAAACATCCGAGGGGTCACATACATTCTTACTGCAGCAAATTATTTCATGTTAACATGCTAGACTTGCTTATAAAAACCTAGGAAGGTGTTTGATCATATAAAAGTTCAGCTAGGATATATCTCATACACTACCATTGCACCGTTACTGGAATGTATAATCGGTCATGAATTTGAGTGATCCAAAATGCAAAGCGTTGGCCAGGACCCAGGTGCGCAATGGGTCGACAGATTCCGTGCATCGTGATTGGCCAATGGTTGCAAACTCTTGGAGGCGCACTATTTGGAATCGGCCATATTAACAAGAAACACTCTAAACCTTCTTTATTTCAAGGGATGCATATCTCTCATGGTTATCCCAGCATCATCATAACAAAAAAAGAAGATGAGAAAAACCGCACGCAAACAAAAACATGTTAAATTCTACAAACGAAACCCCTAGCCCTTCCTGATTAGGTTGTTGTCATAATAAATTTAAAAAAAAGTCATCCCAAAAAATAACATAGGCACACATTGCAAATACCTCTGGTACTTATAATATACATTTTAAATATAAAACAAAAATGATAAATTTTCATCGTGAAAGCCAAAAAATAATATATATCAGAAAAAAAAAAGTTAAGACTGATTAAAATACATAATCAAAATGTAACCAAACAAGGGAGATATACATGCACGCACACTTCAAACGTTTCACACAACCAATTTTTGTATTTTAAGAATCTAGCGTGAATTGCAGGTTTAGTGGAAAGTGGTGAAAGTTATAAAAAAAAAATTCCGACGATGGACTGCTAGCTGTACAAGTCCAAGGGCGAATAACTTTCCTCGGGGTGAAGAAAATGACGAAGAAGTAGCTGATTCAGAACTGAGGTGATTTCAAAACGGAATAATCCTGACCAACAGAAAATTGAAAAACCTGTAGTTAGACGGACGCCATTTCCTCATGCAAGGCTATGTTAACCTGATCACACGAAGGACAGTGCACTTTAAAAAAAATAAATACAACTTCCGACAAAAAAAAACCCAAATTTCAATCCCTGTTGTGAAACCCACTGGACACAAATATATCTTAATATGTGTTGTTTCACTTCCAAGCTTGCTAAAAAAAAATCTGAATCCTCTGTATAAGAACATGGTAATTAGACATCAATGTGTAATATAGTGTCAGGTGACAATAAGGTAAAAAATAAAACGTTATAGTATTTGCTTGGTTCACGTTCAAATTTCATTCCAATTTACTTATAATCTGGCGAGAAACCAGTGCATTGCACCATTGCATCATCATGTACAGCTGCAGGAATATATTTGACCCTTCCATTTATCAATCTAAAACCAAAGGTCAATTAAAAACGTCTTTAGAAACATTTGTTTACTCATTAATTGCTTGATTTATCTATTTTTTAAGCATTCATAGTTTCATACCTTAAAAGGTATATTACTGGTTGGGAAGGTTGGTCTGTTTCATCTCTTGCATAACAAAAATGAATTGTTCATGTACAAGGGTAAAGCACGCTGAGCACGACATTCTCACATCACCACATCGTCGAGCAAGGGTGATTCACAAACTCAAGATGCAAGGCATGGGTTGCACTTATGTGTTTAAAGATAGCATCATACTTTGGTAAGAAACCAAAACAGAAATGTTCACAGACTTACCTATAACTTTCAGGGTATGAAGATGATGCTAGTAGAAACCTACCATCAAATTTTTTCCGCCTGAAATTGTGTATTTATCCAGAAATTAGTCAAACAACGACCGGAAATCTTTTTGATCTTTTAAAAGATCAAAAATATAAAAGAGAAAAGACTTAAGAAATACTGCGGCCGTTTTACACGATTTTCTCAAGAAGTGGGCACCGTATGGGACTGAAATTGTCACTGATGACTGTGAATGTATCTTCCTTGGTATTTTTGACCATGAATCTGTACTTCTTTGACAAAAACCAAAGTATGATACTACCTTTAAAGAGAGGGAGAGAGAGAGATAGCGTGGTATATGATGTGAGCCTGTATACAGAGAGTGACATGATAAGGTGATGATAGAATGGTCGTAGGGACTGGCATCCATGTCCATGAATGAGTTCCGGGTATTATTTTATATCGGTTCTCCTCGCATGTTCCCGTCATCTTCAAATTCTTCTTCTTTTTTGTGTGAGTAATATCCCCGGGTATCCTTGTCGGTGCATTAACGACTCCCCACCTTCAGGGGAGGAAATTTCCAGTTTTTAAAGCGAGAGTGTTGGGAGGAGAGGAAAAAAGGACAAATCAGACTGATGCACACAGACCAAGGACACACGAGGGAGAATATTTCAGGTTTAAAGCGAGCGTGTTAGATTTGTTTTCTGAGGGAAGCCATGTTGAGCTGGTGGGAGGCTGGGGCCAGGGGAATCACCTCACACCGTGTCCTTAGGTGATGTGGAGACGAGGGACACCAGCGGAAGAGATTTTGCAGGTTTGAAGCGGGTAAAGGGTTAGAAAGAGTGAGGTAAAAACAAAAGAAAATTGAGGGGAAAGCTTTGGCAAGGTGGGTAGGAGTATGATGGGTAGGGGTTGGATTTGCTGGCCAAGACCCAGGGCTGATGTGATGACCGAGACCAAGACGCCACAGGTACAACGAGCAATGAGTCGACCTGAGTCTGACACGTCTTCTCCTACGACCTCCCATCACACAAACGAATCTAAAAGAAAGTCAGTGGATGTCCACTTAGCCTTCACAGATGCCAGTATCCCAGAGGCTCAAATCTCCAAGGCTGCTCTCGGTTTTCAAACTCAGAGCAAGAGAGCGAGAGCTCCGAGTGCCCCACACCGGCCAGACAGGAGTCTAGCAGATTTCCTGATAACACCACCAATCTCAAACATTGTTGGACCTGTAACATCTTGCCACACGTGTCTGAGGCTGGTAGCAGGTGACTTGTAATTATTGCTGCAACGGCTGATTATGCTTTTTCTGACGAGGAATGAAGGTAGTTTTAACGTGCACAGATGATGTTAATGGTAATAGCAGTATAGTGTCGGTGATGGTGTGTGAGTGGCAACACGAATCCTTACATAATACTCTTGTGCGTCTGAGCCATCACACAGGGAGCGCACCGTGGATGCACTCATTAATGCCATCCATCAGGCATCCATTAGCTACACACATTTAGCGCCGTTAACAAGCCCCCCGGATTCAGGAAAGGAGAGAGAGAGAGAGGGAGGGGGTTTATCTTTATGGGAGCTTGCACTTAAGTCTTGCACATCTACCGGCTTAGTCCATTCTCTGCGCAATGACTTCCCTTCTAATGGACCATCTAGTTAGTTACCTCAGCCGACTACAGACACTGACCGATCCCAAGTATACTGTATCTTGGTCGCTCATGTTAAAGCTTCTTCCTTGTGGATGTACTTTGTTCACTGCATCTTTCCTGAATGTGTACATTTGCCTTTGTGCCGGCATCTTTCCATTATAGTCTGGTTACCGGACTTCATCTTCAGTACATAGTGTTTCATTCTCACATTGACAGGCTGTACTCCAGACAAGAATGTTTGTTCAATGTGAGGGTTAGGAGGGTAACTTCAGTGAATGGTTTCTTGACATTGTCTGTTCAGCATTTCCCATAATATTCCATAATATATACACTGGGGCAATGTACACACCATGCAGGTAGGCCGGCCAAGCATACTCACACACATCAGGAGTACGTGCCTTGTTCAAGCATCACCTCAATTACCCCCATCACTCCCTCTATTGGTGAAGCAGTGTCTATTCACATGAGGATAGCCAGGTACCGGTTCCCTCCTAGATTCACTACCTTGTGTACAAACTCCCTGGCCTACCAGTCCAATAAGTGAAATACTGAAGGTCATTGCACTGAAGTAAGGAGTCTAGCCACACACACATACTCACAAGCTTCCAGTACTAATTGCCATGTACTTTTCTTTTCATGTAAAACGGTTCAAACATTAACAACGTGTGAAGTGCCGTGAGATGAGAGAGGTCTGGTGGTGCATTGAGCTCAAGATCCCATGCTAGATCAATAGATCGTCCCTTTAAAAACTGAATCCAGCCACGAACAACAAAACCCAAACAGCTTTGCAAAAGCGTTAAATTTTCTGCTTCGACAACGAGCATCCCACAAATGCGAGGGGCCAGGGACAAACCTACAACTGGTGAAAATCCCCACAAAGATCCTGACATCTTACGCATCAGACGACTCGACCACGGTACTTTATATTCCGAACTTGAAGGTTAAAATCAACATAAACTCCCAATTTACCAAGATGTGTAAACTCTTTAAGGCATGATAGGTCAGCTAGATGGATGTACTGTCAATGGGAACACAGGGGAAAAAAATATATCAAGTGGCAAAGCGGTGTGTCATATATCCGAGCATGAAGGTCTGAGCCGTTGAAATCCGATGAAACAACAGCGCTGGGTTCAGGGATTAGCCTTCCTTAGTGCTCTGATAGCCATCGTGACATGCCCCAGTGAAAGCCAGGCATACAAGAAGACTGTATACTGCACTTTAGGTCGCGACTGATGCCATGCAGGCGCATAGCTGATGGCCTAGTAACTAAACTACATAAGCAATCTTGATATATTACATGTAACTCTGCCACGCCAATGCACGCACAGTGTGCACACAGTGCGTGGTGAGTGCAGGTGCCAGACGTAGTCAGAGGATTGGGGAGGGGGTGTGACCTTGTGTTTTCCAGAATCAAGACAAAAAGGCCTTTTGCAAAACGGGCCAAAAACTAAGACTTTTGTTTTGAAAATTGCAAAATGGGTACGTTGATATTATAAACAAATGTATCTGCCACCTCAAACCGTGGGTTTCTTGTTAATGGTCAGCTTGAGAGGATCACAATGTTGTGAAACCCAGCAACTTGTAGTCATGAATCGGGTGAGCCCTATAAGTTGGAAATCTTCTTAGTCAAGTTTACGGCCGGCAAGTGGCTTTGCTTGGGCAGGGTAGACTGCCAGAGGGCCTGTCCACACGTGAATTTGCTGAGTTGAGACTGAAGTATACTGCCAACCGGTGAAAAAAGTTGTCCGTCACAAACGGCGAGATTGAAATAAAACATTCAACCTTGAAACCTGTTTCACACAGATACAGGGGAAAACAAAACAACAACAACAGCAAACAGGAGATTTATATCATGTCAATTTCGCCCAAACCGCTCCCAATTGTGATAAGAGAGGTTGACGAGCTTAGTTTTAAAACTACAGTTTCCTGAACTCGTCTCTTCAAAACCAATTTACATGCACCTAGGATAAGATAAGAAAAGTGTGAACAGAAAAAACATATCTATTGCTAAGGAGGGGATGTCGGACATTGCACAGGGGGGAATTCCTCTTTCCGTCCACTTCAAGACCATCCATGTTTGAAGCCTCCAAAGCCCAAGGGCCCCTTCTATCTCTATCTCTGTACCCCTCTACCTATCCCTTGCTGCTTCCGGCGCCTGAATTACGTCAGTGTCACGAGGGCTTGCCACCGAAGAATTGGACCGCGTCGTCCCAGGATGGCTCGGGAAACCGTAGCTCAAACGAGGTCCGAGACGGGAGGTCACGCTCTTTGTCTTTCTCTGCATGAACCAACAAAAACCGAAAACAGAGAAAAAAATTAAATAAGAGCTTGAGGGAAGGAAAGAGAAGACCACCAGAATTACTGCTATTGAGCGTGGGTTAGGAGGCTTACGCATATACCACGCTACTTACTGCCTGTGCTGGAGGCAGCCTTCCAGTTAGATGACACATTGATAAATTTGCTGTAAGGCTCTACAGGTTGTGAGATTTTGTACCGAGATATCACAGGATATGCCCCCCTACCCCTCCCCTGCCACAAGATAATGTCACATTTCAGGTCTTCCAGCTGGACGGAATTTACAAGCATCTCTGCGGCACGATGTGTTTATTTCTCTGTTATCTTCATCTTTACGGAAATCATTCCATGTTTGATTCCTGTGACAGCTTCGCCGGGTGCAAAACTCACGAGACTCCCGGCCCCACAAGCAGGCATGCAAACTCAGACTTAACAAACAAACGAGGAAATTCCAATCTTTACAAGACTTTGTACAGTTTTTTCTATTTTCAATGGCATGAGTGTGATGAGAAAAACAAGGAAATCAGCTGATCCAAGGAAAAGTTACAAGCCTCAAAAAGATTTCGGGAACCTGCCATGATCATATGGCATACGGGTCAAGTTGTATGAAAAGGTCATCTTTAAATCACTGAAAAGTGAACAAAGAAAAATTTACTGGAGCAAGATTCGAACCTGTGACCTACTGAATACCGTACCAAATATCATCGACAAATAGGAGGTCTAATTCTTAAAATTTTGGTTTCGTTTTGATCTTCGGTTAGCATGTTTCTAATATTAGATTTAAGGTTGTGTACAAGTATATGTACCTGTCCCAGAGCTAGTTGAAGGTACTAGGGGTCACAGTACAATGGACAATCGATGCATTTAGCGCAATAAGGCAAACATGTTCCATATCTCGGCTCTGACATGAAATAAGATAGCAACTGACCGACCCTTGCTGTGTTTATCATCACTGATCAACAACCTCTCCCCCCCGCTAATGTCATGGACTCACCAACCCGACCTCCGGCTCATCCCTTTAATTCTATCTAGCCAAGCTACGACCAAGGCAAGCGAGCCACACACACACTAAAAAACACGCACAATCACGCACATGTACGTACATGTACATATACACCCACACACCTAAAACACGCACACGAACATCCACACAAAAAAAAAACTCAGCCAGTGGTTTATCTTGCTCCGCATCATAAACTCGCCGTGGAAATTTTATCGGTCAATTCCCACGAGCCCCCTTAATGGAATCCTGGACGTGGACGCACGAGTTGATTTGCATCCGTGGCCTAGCGACGACGAGTAGAGAGAGAGAGAGAGAGAAAGAGGAGGGAGAAGATGGGGGAGCGGGAAAGCTAGGAAAGGAAGGACAGAGGAAAAAGACGAAGAAGAAGAAGACGGAGAAAAAAAAGGAGGAAGACAATGCAAGATGCTCAGGGGAGAGACAGTGAGCGCAGTAGGGGGGGGGAGAGAAAAGCATTCTTCAAATCCAACTGAATCTTTTTTTTTTTTTTTTGCCGTGTCTTTGTGTAGGGAATCTCTATTGAAGAAAGATGTCGTTGGTTTGTTGCTTCAATCGACGGACATCTATTCCCGACAATGGACGGGGAATATATATATAAATACACGGACTAGAGAAAGAGACAGACGAACACACAACGAAAGAAAGAGAGAAAAAAAAAAAAATGAAACGAGACATGTACTTATCGATGGCAACATTTGATTTGATTATTATTCTTATTCTTATTCTTATTCTCATGTTCTTTACATGTATTGTGTGTGCCCATCCATCCCCCTAGTGGTCGGGCTTTAACAAAAGCCATATAAACACATCAGAAAGGATCGCGGAGCAGATTATGGTCGCTAACCTTTGTACAACCTCAAAATTAATCTCATGCCAAATGACAATTACAATCATTTCAAGTGGGATCTTATTTACATGTTTGTTGTTTGATGTTTAACAACAACAACAACAAAATCTAATAAACAAATATTATCTACTCTGAACACGCACAAAAAAATATAAACACCACAAATCTCACTGTTTTGGTTCGCGAATCAAATCTGATTTGGTGGGTAGGGTAAGAAAAAACAATTACAAGGGTAATTTAAAAAGCTGTATCCTCTTTGAGAGATCACCCATGTGCTGTTCTCAGTATCGATAAAATGATCCCTGGGATATATAGCGGTATGTGCGTGGTTTCATGGCTTCTGACTGCTAAATGAACAAAGATAATTGACTATTTGGGACACCACCAACATAGGGCTGGATATACAGCTCAGTTGGTAGAGCGCCTGTACGGTATTCAGGAGGTCGCCGGTTCGAATCCCGCTCCACTAAATTTGTCTTTGTTCACCTTTCAATGATTTAAGAAAAAAAGGAATGATTGGAAAAGATTCCAGAAAAAACAATGCTGTAGCTACAAAAATCTGTACATATGTTTCACTCCTACTCATGCAATACAAATAGAACAACCATGACGGTACATGCTAGTATTTTTAGTTTAGTAAGTACATAGAAAATGACAAATTTTGTCAAGTGACCCAAGGCCATAGAGAAGCTAAATGAACTACCCTGCAGTAATGTATAACCAGCAAATGCAGCAATCCTAAACTGCTCTACTAAACATTCCAAAAAGAAGTTCATGTCAGAACAAAGTTTACACCCAAATATTTTCCAGATAAGCCACTTGCGTTCCTCCGCTTCTCCACAGAAAAAGAGAGAGAAAAAATTCAGGACAAAATTTGCCATCCTTACGAAACGGCAATATTTTTCTTTAAAGCTCAAGTCATTTGGTCTTCTTCTTTTTTTTCTTCTTTCTATCCCTATAAACTATGGTGCTGCTGAAGTCTTAAGAGCCCTAATCCTGGTATTATTTCAAGGTGGATCTGTCAATAAGCCTGTGCTGTGTGGGCACACACAGCTTGCTGCAGGTTCTCCACACAAGGGGGGTCTACAGGTTACACAGCTGATCCTGAGCCGTCTATAAATATTAACCCTACCCTCAAATCTTCGCCGACCTCATCGGCTTTTCTCTTTTTCTAGAAAAACATCTTTGGCCGATATTTATGGGGTGTTTTTTTTTTTTGGTGGAGTAGCATGTTTATCTCAGGGCCAATAATTTTCTGGCTCAAAAAAATAAAAATCAAATCAAAATAAAAAAACAATAACAAAATTTGTCCATTCAAATAATAACAATAGTAATACATGTAAATGCATTGTCCTGCCTTTAAAATCAGCATGTCTCATCAATGATAATAATATTAATCTATCCCTGTTCACTCTGTAGAAGCAGCAGCCTGTTCGTAATGTATCAGTAATCAGTAAATTAATCAATTCCAAAGATAAAACAATACAGTCAAGCTCAACATTTAAAGCTAATATCATACTTTGGTTTTTGTCCAATAAATTCATATTCATGGGCAAAAATACCAAGACAGATACAGTAACAGTCATCTGTGAACATTTCAGTCCCATACGGTGCCAGAGTATTTCACTGTTTCCTCAAGAAGACTTTTCTCTTTTATTGTTGATCTTTAAAACATCAAAAACAATTTTGATCACTGGTCTGACTTTTTTCTGGATAAATACAGCATTTCAGGCAGAAAAATGTTAATGGTATGTTTCTACCATCACCATCTTTATACCCTGTAAGTTTTATAATAGGTACAAATCTGTGAAGATTTGAGTTTCGGTATGCTACCAAAGTATGATACTACCTTTAAAGGAACTGGGGTCAATTTCACAAAGCCCTAAGATCAATCGTAACTCGAGTCACGAAGAATAACCCATCCTATCCTACAAAGTGCTGCAATGCATCATAAATCCTACGACTGATAGTAAGTTCAGATGAGTTTGGTGAAATCGACCACAGACCACATTACCAGTGACTGTATTATCTTTGCTATTAAAAAATGGGCCAGTGACTGGACGAACATAGCCACAAGAGGGCAGTATATACTTTCTGCAGTTGGTAATGCTGAACTTCATACACAGAAGATCAAGCAGACAAGACTCAAAAAGGTTTTTATATTGAACACTCAAGGATTATCCCACCACTGTATTTTTGCATAATTGACAGATTCACAACAGACTACAAGCTGTCAAATAATTACAATCGATGAATTGATGATCTTTTTCTGGGAACCTATAATTATTGGCCACGATCCCTACAAAAAAAAAATTGAGGGAGGTTCAAGAAAGGCCTGTTTCACATTACTGGCTTCTGTTTATTGTTGTGCCCTTGGCAATGTCATTTCAAGCCAGAGCAAATTTGGACCAAGGTTTTCCAGTGAATAACACCAAATTGGCAAAAGAAGGGGGAAAAACTACACAGAAAATTAAATAATACAAGACACACAGAAAAAATAAACTGTCGGCCTAATTCGCCAATTACAAGTCCCAATCTTCCCCAAGCGTGTGATTGAAAATCCCAATTTGGCAGGAATACTAGAAAAAAGTCTCAACAGAATCCAGAGATACACAACAGAAATAATGACAGCTAATAAGAAAACAACCAAATAATGACACGCTTTTGGGGACTGCTTGAGAATAGCTGGACTGTTAGTTAGAGTGATCGTTGGCTAATGTGCTGCTAATTGGCCGAGATGGCTTGACTGGAATTGGGGACCAGTGGAGTGAATGTACACCATGGCTTCTCTTGAAATAAACTCATTGTGCTCTTAACAGAAGGCTGGGTATTGACTTGGAAGCCTTACTACGTGGTGAGGAGGTGGTGGGGAGGTGGTGGTTTGACTGTTGTAGCAGTTAACTGTCAGTTATTGTCATCCGTGGACATTTCAAAGTCTTGTGCAGTGTAAGCAGGCGCACACTGCTCCCTGGTACATGCAGCTAGAGGAATCACTACGAAACAAGACACAAACTGCACATTGCAGCTACACGTAGATGTGAGGCCCTTGGGTAGCCTGTGTATACACACCCCATGAGACACAGCATGGAGGAAGGAAAGATGGACACAGTATCTTATCTTTGGACTGTGCTCCTTAAAAACGCTAACCCTGCCCTCCAAATGGAGAGCCAGAGTGATTTCCGAAAAAAAAAACCAACCAAGATATCAAGTCTGACCCCCCAATACCCAAATAAAAGTACAATTTTAATAAAAAGTAATAAACTGCTGCAACTGCTAATCAACCCAAAAAATAAAGTCCTTTGAATTTATTGAATTAATAATCATATGATAATAATAAAAAGTTACAAAAACTTACCAAAAAGGGCTAGCGTTAAAACATTTACACGTATGGATTTCAATCAGGGAATCCTTAAGTGACACCTAACGCCCCACCCCCAAATATACATAAAAATATGATACAGTCCAATATAGCTAAGTACTTAACCACAGCACAAGCAAGGTATCGGTATCACATTGCCCCTTGTCATACACATATAAGGCTTGCCATGTGGTCTAGAAACGCAATGACTTTTTATAGAGTGTAACAAGATGGATTTGCTGGGTAACCCTAACCCAACCCAACCCCTTTGTATTAATCAAAATGACTAATTACCATCCAGTGAATATAATTAGATCATTTGTTAAGGTAAATTTATGCAATCTGTAAACCAGTACTCAAAAATAAAAGAGAAAAGACTTAAGAAATACTGTGGCCGTTTTTCACTGTTTTCTCAAAAAGTGGGCACTGTATGGAACTGAAATTTTCACAGATGACTGTGACTGTATCTTCCCTGATATTTTTCCCCACGAATGTGTATTTCTCTGACAAAAACCAAAATACATGTATGATATTACCTTTAAACAAAAAAGCCCACTCAATGTAGAAAGTGGTAACCAGATTTTAAAAATTGACCTGGGCATGAGCACTGGGCAACCCGCTTGACCGGTGTGCACGACAAATCGTGGACAGCAGAGCTAATATTGGTAATTAAGTGGCGCGATGATGACAGAATAAGACACCAAACCCATGCCGACAAATTGCAATCAAGCCAGTGGCCACCACGGGCGGTATACTATTTAATTACAGCCAAGATACAACACGCTGGCCTCTTTTTTTTTTTTAATAGTCCCTATACCGGGTTTTTAATTTCAGCAAATTAGCACCAATCAGAAGGGGGATGTTTTCACAAGTCCTGGGCTCAACCTGCTGCACTGCGGCATTTTAATTTCAAGGGACAGGACGACAAGGTGTCCTGATTACTCGTTCCCCATAAAAAAAGAAGCAGAAAAGGAAAAAAAAGAGACTAGAACACAAATTTAATCTAATTTGGCCCCATGTTACCCTGTGGGTAGAACTGTATCTGCACTTGACTCCGTGCGGACTGTTTGAATGATACGACGTGCATATGGGCAGCAAGGCAATGCTGTTTCTGGTGGTGTTATGGCTGTTCTAATTAGGGGATAATTCTTGTCATGAAGACGAAGCCTGTTTGTAAGCCATCCCTTTCGCTTCCTCACTGGAAACTGGGCAGGTTTTCAATTTGTTGTTGTTGTTGTTGTTTTCGAGGGGGTGGTGATGGTGGCTACGATTTTATTATAAGGTAATTTCATATTTTGTGGTTTTTGGCAAAGAAATGCAGATTCATGAGCAAAAATATCAAGACAGATACTGCAACAGTTATCTGTGAAATTACCATTCCCATGCAGTCCCCACTTGCTGAAAAAACAGTGGAAAGCCGCATACGGTATTTTCAAATCTGTTCACCTGCAGGAGTTTTGATCTCTGAGATCGAAACTGTTTTTTGGTCTTAGATTTTACTCTTTTCTGGATAAATACAGCATTTCAGGCAGAACAATTTTAACGGTATATGTTTCTACCATCACAATCTTTATACCCTGTAAGTTATAGGTAAATCTGTGAAGATTTCTATTTTGGTTTACTACCAAAGTATGATACTACCTTTCAGTACAAACAAAGATACGTTACAAATTCCAAATGAAAATTGCATCCAACCAACGTGAAGCCATAATATTTCCCATTTTGATTGTGGAGGCAGAGGAGTGGGGCTCACATCCACACATTAATACAAGATGGTTAAAACAATGACAAATTGTGCAGAAACTCTGAGACGGTACGATTTTTGTATTTCGGCGGCTCATTCTGTTTAAAAGGCAAGCACTTCAGTGCATTTCGCTCTAATTCGATCCGTCTGAATCTAGTTTTGAGTGAGAACTACGACGTGTATGTATGTACATGAGCGTACATATAAAATGTAAGACACTAGTAATACATGATGTACGCACCTTTCAGCAAATTGTGTGGATTGTAAATGTACATAATCAAAGTACACATCGAGATGTGGACATACAAATGCACTCCTCTATTGCCCGTGCATTTACATTCCAAGGACTCCATGGACCTCAGGATGGAAGTGTGTGGGGGATGGGAGGGCGTCAAGGCGGCTCTCGAGAAGCCTCGCCGCGCCGCGCTGCGCTGCTGCCATATGTCAGATTTCACAGGGTTCTGACAAGATAACCCCCCCTCCCCAAGAGCTAAAAAGCCCCTGTGGACATTCCATCCCCTCCCCTCCCCTCTAGCTCCCCTTCTGCAGCAGCGTAAGGAGGGGGGCGGTTAAGAGAGAGAGAGAGATACAGAAAGTGAGATAGAGATGGAGTACCGAGTACTCTCTGCTTCTGGCAATCCACGCCGACCCTCACGTTGCTAAGTCTGCCAAAGAATTCCCCACTACCTCCCCCCCTCCCTCCTTAAAAAAAAAATGATAATAAAAGATACACTAAAAAAAGAAAGAAAAAAAGAAATCTAGTAACACTGCTCTTGAAGCAGTTGACAGTAACATCACCAAAAAAAAATTCTTCCACCTTCCGTAAGATGCTATTTCGGGAAACGGCGCGTAACAAGTCGAGAGGTGGATGGTGCCACGCTCGACCATTCTGCCGTTTGGAAAAGCGGCGGGTGTTAATATTCAATGGGCCGACACGACTGCGCGCGTGGTCTTTCGGCGTGAGCTTTGCGACGAAGCAGCACGTCGATAGTACTTCAAGCAAAGTGAACGACGCTGGCATAGTGCCTTGCCCTATTAGCACCCCCCACTAAACACTTAAGAAACCAGAGTGCACAAGCCAGAGTGTATGTGTGGGGATGTGTGGTTGTGTGTTGTGAGTGTGTGCGCGCGCGAGGACCAGTCAATACAACTCTTGGGGCCTCCCCGGGCTCTCAACCGCTAGTATCATTTATCATCTTTCTTCAACGGGTGGGTACAAGGTACGAAGAGAGAAGACCCGCAGGGCAATATATATCAACCCCCCCTCTCCCCTCTCCTCCTCCTCCCCAGCCCCCACAGCTAATTTGATTATATCCCTCCCTGCGTGGAATTAATTAGGATGCATAAATGTTTCCATAATGTCCGAGGAGGGAGGAATGGAATAACAAAAAGTCTGTTTATTATTTTGGCACTTGGCGAGAGCGAGCGCGTTTACTCGCCTCGTCCGCCCGAGTGATGTAAGAACGTAGGCTCTTCTTGTTGTGCACAAAAAAAAATCGAATCAATAGAGCAATTTGTAAAATGACACTTTGTGCATAAATGTTTAGGCCAAGGCAGCCAGTTCAATGGTTAATCTATTCCCAGGTATATGACAAGCCTGCTAGTCCCAGCGGAATGTTTGTTGTCAGAGATGGAGGTCCTACTCCTAGCCTGGTGTGGAGTATTTAGACTGGACCAGTTATGACGCAGACATTCAGACAGCGTAATGACTCGTCAATCTCCCAGTGTTGCAACAACAAGGTGATCCCACCTCTGCCACCAGCCACATTAACGGGCATGCGGAGACACTGTGAGTGGTACACATAATTTATAGGATGTGTCTGAGCATAGAGTAAGGAATTAGGACTGAGCATCTCAACAAAAAAGGAAGAAAAACTTGTAAAAACCTATAATACAACTCACAACCACACATGTTGGGTCAATTTCATGAAGCCCTATGAGCGATCATAACTCAAGTTACAAAGGATAACCCATTGTATCCTTCATAGGGCTGCAATGCATCATAAGTGTTACGATTGATAGTAAGTTACGATGAGTTGGGTGAAATCGACTCCTAAAGAAGTTAATGAATTTCACATTTTGAAGGGAAGCAGATCCACTACTTATTCCAACTCATCGGTACAATCCTAATATTCTCAGATTCATCTGTCACAATTCATCTCATCACTGGAACTAACACATTTCAATAATTTGTGCTGAGTACTGCCAACGCACCCAAACTCATCATGCACACACACACACGCACACACAAAAAGTATGAATAACAAATGTATACAGAAAGGTCGTTCAACCAGGCCATAGAATGCTTCGCTATATTAACACCGTTCTCATTCTTGATTATGACTCCTAATGAATATTATTGTAAGCCTCGGTTGTTTTCTTACTAATTTAGAGAATAACTCCACATGTAGCCTCATTTAGAAGAATAACACGCTGTAGATGTTTGCTGATGTAATAAGAATACCCATGTCACAATATTATTCCCACCCTGGTGTAATGCCCCTAATAGATGCACACAATTAATGTTGATACTGTCAACCTTTAAAACCAAAGTGTAATTTAAGCACTCTGAGCTAAATAGTTATTTTCGAGAAGAAAAAAAATGCAACTCAATTAAAATAGCCTCCGGGAGAGAAACCTTGCTGTCATTGTCCTGTGTGATGATGATCGGCCATGCCCAGAGCATGCAGGGTACCGGGGTATAACAGAGTACCGGCTAACCTGACTGCCTACCTGCCTTCAAATGATTGTATATACCAACCTTTGGCAAATTGAAAAATAACAGAGCCTATGGGGACTGAGGGGCTTTTCACCTGTGCAACAGGTGGGGTGTCCCCGATGCGTTTGCCAATAATATGACTCCCTCTCTCTCTCTTTGATCAGGTTTTATTTCAGGTGGGCTGAGTTGTCTCAGTTTGGCCCGGGTTCAATTAGGGATCGGAGAAAAGAAATTAGGGACTTTTCCTTGACACAAAGTAGGCAACTCTGTGCTAACTCCTGATGTAGGCCCTACATGTAACTTCTATTTGTTTGGGACATTTTTGAGAAGATTTTCTTAATTTCTAATTGACCCCACACCTGCAAACATTTCTATTCATTCCAGGTGAGGTGCCCTTGCAGTGCCCCCATAATATTTTACCTAAAGTTATCAAATAACAACTGGATTTTGTCACTCCAGCAGAGGGTTAGCATGAGGAATAGTGGCTGCGTTCGAGCGGTTACTCCCGGTAACACGAGTGTGATGCGCGCGCAATACTCTCCGGTGCAGGAGTATACTCCCCAACGCTGGAGAGTATACTCTCGCTGACCCGAGTGTCGTACTCCGGCTGTTCGAGCGCTCAGGAGTATACTCGTGTTAACACGAGTAGCTCGCTCGAACGCAGCCAGTGAGTACACTACAGGGAATGAAAGCAGAATGTTCCTGCTATGCAATTGTTTCTTCTTATTTATTATTTTCAACATCTAGGGCATGTACACACTGCTGATCTATCATAACTTCCAGTTTTACACAAGGGGTGGGGGACAGAGCGACAGACCGAGGGGTCGTTTTCACCAAACTCATCATAACTTACTATCAATCGTAGGAGTTATGAGGCACTGCACTGCCGTCCTACAAAGGATAGGCCCCTACGATGGGTTATCCTTCGTAACTCAAGTTACAATCGATCGTAGGGCTTCGTGATAGCGACCCCTGGGTGTGGGGAAAGGGGGAGTAGGGGAATTGGATGACGATGTTACAAGTGCATGATGGGAGTTGGGAATGCTACATATAGGGAGTTCTTAAACCCACAGACCAATTTTCAACTCAAGAGAAATATGTAGAATAAGAACTTGGGTTTGGATGGGGTGTGATGAGTTGGGGTGAAGTGGGGTGGGGTGAAGGGAGGGAGGGGGGACCTGTATGAGTTTGTGAGGATGGATACATGTGGCTTTGCTCCTTGCATCTGACACGTGTATAGTGTATGTGTACAGTATCACAATTGAAGCAAATACCCATCTAGGATGACCATGGTAAAGGTTTAGTGGGTTGGGATGCAGAGGGTTTATGGGAGCAGGCATTGTTGGGTGTGGAAGTTGGGTGTGGCTGGCTGGGTGAGTGTGATAGTTGGGTGTGGTTAGGGAGGGAGGAAAGGGTGGCATTCATGTATCCCTTTGAATCCAGCATGAAATCCCTTGCGTACACCCCAGAGAATTACCCCAAATCCTAGGGACGGAGGCAAAATGCGAACAAGGACATCCTCAGTGATCCTCTCAACTATCCAACAGGTGTGTGTGCTTCCTCCTTCCCCCCAACGACCCTTCCACTCGCTCAGGTACTCCAGCTATTGTTCCTGGCCAACACAGAGACATCCAAAGAGTGCCACACACAAAGACGCTAATTGTTCTTATCAAGATGTCAAATTGCCTGGAAACCCCTGATCACCCCCAGGCCAGCCCCAATCCCCTAGCTAGCTAGTAGAGTTTGTGTGGGCCAGTGCTGATCGAACCAACTAAAGGAAGGGTTAGGAGGTCAGCTTTAAAGGTCTGGTGTTTTTTAAAGAGGTCAAGCCAGATCTGACCTCGCTTGAGGACAAGTTATTACTGGCTGCTTTTTTGTTTGGTTTGGGTTCAGGGAGATAGCAGGTGATGTTTGTACACAGCTAAAAAAAACTCCAAAGAGTGCTTAGGAAAAACTTGGCAATGTCACCAGCCTAGGTCTACCGCACACGTACTGTATGTACATACATACATGCTCTAACAGCCAAATGACAGGTATTTGCTCTCGGTTGTTTTTGTTTAACCTTCAACTGTGTTTCTTTAACTTATACATTGTATGTCTACTGTATGAAAAGTACACAGGACTGTATACTTTGCTGTGCTGGGCACGGTAGAGATCAGCTGCCGACCAAAATTGCATCTCATCATGTGTAGACTATACATGCAACATACTGCTTGCAATAACTTCTTACATGTAGGTTCAGGAGTCGATTTCACCAAACTCATAGCAACTTTATACTATCAATTACAGCATTGCTGCATAGATCAGTGAAATGATCCTTGGGGTATGGCGGTGTGTGCGTGGTTTCATGGCTTCTGACTGCCAAACGAACAAAGAGAATTGACTATTGGGATCACCATCAACGTAGGGATGGATGGCTCAGTTGGTAGAGTGCCTGTACGGTATTCAGGAGGTCGCTGGTTGGAATCCCGCTCCAGTAAATTCTTCTTTGTTCACTTTTGAAATCAACTTGTGATGCATTGCAGCACTACATGTGATAGGCCCCTACGATGGGTTATCCTTCGTTACTCGACTTACGTTCGATCGTAGGGCTTCGTGGAATCCACCCCTGGGCAGATATTTTTCTTCTTGCTTGACATTTACATGAATACGTTGTCCTACGGAAAATTTTCTTGTTATTTCTCTGTGAAACTTGATACAGTACATGTGGATCATGACATTACGTTCGTGCACACGGGCAGACTTGAATGTCAAAAGTTTCAGGTGCTTTTGCGACATTTATGTGTAAGGAACAGAACACCATCGTATCACAGTTGGTTTTTGTGCCAAAACGAGATGTATAAAGTATCCTCAATTTGTTCAAAGTATCAAGTTTATAACTTTAATCTCAATAAGGATTAGGATGAGGAAGTCACAAAATATTCCAAAGACGAAAGTTGTGTTAAAATAAAAAAATTAATCAATGAATATCCATTTTAATAAATAAACAAAAATAATACTTAAAATATTTGCTACATTTAAATGTCAACATTGTTTCTAGCCCATTTTATTTGCTTGTTGGTTTTGACTTGTACTTTTGTTTTATCACTGGTTGAACAGTTGTTTAAGATGGTCTGTCTTGGGACGCTAACCGGCCACATATGCCTATGTTTTTATCAGCTTATACCCAATGGGCCAGGTTTTATTTCTGATGAGTGTGCCAAATCTGCCTAGACAATTGCTGTATCTGCCTTTTACTGAATATACACGCACATAACATTCAGACAAAAACTTCCATGAACATGCAGAGTCACAGCCAGCCGCATGCCTATGAGTGCGTGCGTGTGTGTGAGTTCTGACTCGAAGTAAAGTCCATACAGGGTTTGTACACACACACATGCCAGCCACTGGCTCTACCGGAATAGTGCATTATGTACAGAGCACGGTCAGGCCAATCAAAGTACTTCAGTGTTTAGTGCAGAGGGTGATTTCTATACACAGCTCTGTCCAGCCCCCTTCCGACCAACCGACCGACCCTCACTGCCACAGTCAAGCTACAACTGTCCCCCATCTATCACCTACCATAGAAAGCCCCCCTCCCTTCCCCCCACACTAACCTAACACCCCCACCCCCCTCTTCTGAATTCTGTCTTTCCTTCCTTTTATGCCTCCATGCCCGCACGCAAGTGCATCATGAGCTACGCGCGAGCACAAGATAGAGAGGGAGAGAGGAGGGAGGGATGGCAAGTGCGACGCGACACTTGCGTGGAGTGCTGACCAAACACCATATGCTGTGTTTGGATGGAGTACAGGGGGCTGGTGTGGGCAAACAATGTAAAAAGCTTCTCAAGTGGGTAGAGTGCTCTCACACTTTGCCCGTCCATCGTAGGGGTTTGGTGGTGGTGGTGGTGGAAGAGGGGAAGAGGGTTGTATTCTTTACCTCCCCCTTCTTAGCCATCCTTCCCTCTACCTATAATCTATCCAGGAGGCGCTCTCTGCCTAGCTCTGCGATTTCTCCCCATCTCTTCATCTCTCTCTCTGATCTCCTGTTTCATCCCGAGGCATATCCTGGCTGCTGGTGCTATTGTATTTACCCCGTTACCCGTTACCAAGCTGAGAGTCATGTAAGATGTTGTATAAGGGGGGAAGGGGGACGGGCTGGTCTTTGAAAACAATTATTTCTTCTGAAGGGTTCCGGTTTTAGAGCGGTGTGGGTGGGTGTATGTGTGTTGTGAGAGAGTGCGCGTGGGCTGGGGCTGTTTGCATCCAGCGGTAGCTACTGGGTTGTAACAAGAGTCTTTGGGACTAGAGAAGAAGTCAGTCTTTACCAAGCCAGCGCCACGAGGATAAGGTTACCCAGCAATGCTAACATTCTAACAGGTTAATATGACTTCCTGTATTAAAACGCTGCACACTAAAGCTTTCAAATACTCCCCAAATTTCTAGACACTGGATCAACATAACATTCCCCTATGGAAAAACACATCATGGGGGGATGGGAGAAATGGGAGACAAAAGCAATGGCCTTCTCCTCCAGTACACAAGTTTTGCGCAAATACGTCGGGATACGCCTCCGAGTACTGTAAATGTACATGATGCGGCCACTTAACGCACACCAGATGCAGGACACTTCTGATGTCAATTTTCTGACTCATCAAGCAAAACAAAAGTGAATTTCTTTGTCTGAATTTGCACAAATACGCTACATGTAGCTTCACACAAACAGTCACCCTTACTTGGATGCAGGAAGTGCAGAGGCGAAAAAGCAAAAGACCCAGCCAAAAAAGAAAGAAAAACAGATAAAAATAACAGCAACGCAAAAAAAAAACCACCCTAAAATCAACAAGACATAAAAAACAAGTAATAAACTGCTGCAAACTGCTTATCATCCAAAATGACCTAAAATATATCAAATGCTTGGAGTTTGGAGGGCCTGATGCGTTACGATCCTAGCAGGATCTTTCTCAAACGCGTCAGGCCCTCCTAACTCCAAGCAAGACATAAAATACACAGGGGGATTTCTGCACTAGAAATTATCGTTTCTAAATCCACTCATTAGGGACAGAGTGACAGACTCCCAATTGTTACCAAAAATGTGAAATAAAACCATACATCGATAGCACAATTAAACAGCTCATGTCCTCATTGAGCAAATACCACGTGGCAAAACCATGATGGTGTTTAGTACGAGCTATACGTAGGCTCATGATTAGTTAAACACTGTGCATGCATGTATGCGGCAAGCTTCCCCAGGCCCCCACAAAAGATAACTTTGTCACCACAACCAGATAAAAGTTCAACAAACAATGCAAGTGTCTGCCGCCCCCTTTTTGTGTTATCCCCCACCCTCCTCCCCCCTCTGCTTAACACCCCAAGTCCCCTGGAACAACCCAAGCACTCTATAGTGCGCAGAATGATACAAGGAAACATGATGATGTGCACGGTTGGTTGGCCGGCCAGTAAAAGAGGGCTTTAACAAAAATCTAAGCCTCCTCATTGCAAGCCCTCTGCCTGCTTGGATATTGGGAGTTAATTGAAACAGCAAACAACCTTCCCTTTGCCATCCCTGCCGATCGGGTTGCAAGCCGGGGAGCAGATTGCTGGCTGGCTGGCCGGACAAAAGATCCAGGCAGGGTATCCCGAGACATTCGCCCGATCACGGGTTCGAAAAAAAAAATTCAGGAGAGTTAACTTCTATACATTTTCAGGCAAGGGCATTTGCTTTCAAGAATAATATGACAGCTTGCACTATTTTTTTGGTTGGCCGAGCCTTTCTGGTGTTTTTCCTCGTCCCCGGTACTTGCTTCTTCTCATTGGGTTTAAATTGGAACGGTAAACATGGGTGATGGTGGTCGGGGACCGTGGAGCTGAACAGGCGCTCACTCCTTTGGTTTCTTGATTAAACATCCTTTTCCCCCTACCCCTCTCCTTTTTCTTTCCCCTCACATCAGGCGGCGGTGGCGAGCGAATCATTCTATTTGGAGTGGTCAGTCAATTGTTTGGAATTGACACGCTGTTTTACACGAAACAACAAGACGCAGAGAGGGAGAGATAGAAAGGGAGGTAGAATGTGGATTTTACGTTCATTAAATAGATGTTGCACGGATTTCAGGGTGTTTTTTTTCCAACCGTCGGTCATCAAAGAGTTACCAAAAGCACACAAACGCAATAGGGGACCCTAATTTTTTGTCCCTCGCAAATGAACCAGCTCACTGATAAGAACTGACATCGATACATCTCTCGGCCGAGCGCGGCATTGTGCCATCGGAATAGATACATCAACCAAATGACATGCAAAAATAGGCTCCACCCGATCAAACTTATTTCTGTAATCACCCGAAATAACCACAAAGGGGTATATGACTGGATTAATTCTAAGTCACTGAACAAAATGAACAAAGAAAAATAATTAACTGGAGTGGGATTAGAACCTACGAACCTCGGGAAAACCATTCAGGCACTCTACCAAGTAGACTATTCAGGTCTATGTGGCCAGTGTCCCAAATAGTCAATTATCTTTGTCAAAACGCATAAGTTTGGTGCAAAAAGCAATTTGAGAAAACGGGAACAAAAATTTGGGCAAGAATTTGTGGGATTTGAAATTCATTCCAAAGTTTGGTTTAGCTGCTTGTCTTAAAGTCATACTGCAGAACTTGAGGGTTATAGTACGTACATTGTAGGCCTACAACAGTCAAGCATAGGGGCCAATTTCACGGCCCTGCTTAACACAAACATTTGCTACAAAGTCACAAAATATCTGTCTTAATATAAACATGCTTAAAGTTAGGAGGGCCTGACGTGTTTCGATCTTTCTCAAAGGCAAACTGCATTTTGCCTTTGAGAAAGATCCTGTTCGGATCGAAATGCATCAGGCCCTCCTAACTTTAAGCATTTGATATATTTCAGGTCATTTTGGCTGATGAGCTGTTTGCAGCAGTTTATTACTTGTATTAATATAAACATGATTAACAACCAAATTTCTATGTGAAATTTTTTAATGGTGGTTGTTTTATTGGGCAAGACATTTTTGTTCAAAACAATTTTTTGTGCTTAGCAGCTCTATGAAATTGGCCCCATTGGTTTAATTGTCAGCGATGAATGAATTTGACAAATTCATTGAGCATTTCACACTAGATACAAATTTTGTATCTAGTGTGATTGTAAGTCTTGTTGATACATGCTGGCTAAAACGTAAAGCAAACTTCAATTTATAAGGCTAATGATTTTCTGTTTAAAAAATATCTTTTGCTTTTTTCTGTTTCAGAGAATATTCTAGATATCCATCTGACCAGTGATCTGACTACTCTATTTGACTGCTATAACCCGTCATGAAGCTCAGCTCCACTGCAAATAGACCGACAAAAAAATTGATGTTGATGAATTGTGGCAAATGGACCTACCGTTTGCCAATAAAAAAAAAACATAAAAACCTACAATTTTTAAAACGTCCATTTTAAGGTTCTGGTGACAGTCATATTTTGTATCTCCTTAGGACAGATAGGACTTACACAAAATGTTATGGTTGATTTCTAAAGCTATTAATGAATTCCATTTCAGAGGACAAATTAATTAATTCCATTTTCTGTTCTGATGGAGGAGACAATCTCTGGACCGGGTGTTTTATAGGTCTTGATAACCCCATTCCCCTTTCCTTGTCTATTTCGTTTTGTCTTCATCCTGATTATATTTACAACTGCCTTATTTTGTCTTAAAAATCAAAAAGGAAGGAAGGATAGTACACAGGACTATAAAGATTTGTCATCCTAGCCATCAAATGGTTCGTTTTGCGCAAACCTTAGGCGACAAACTGACAAAAGATTTTATCACATTCATTCTTCCCGCAATTTTGCTGTTCTCCACGCCGCCCATAAAATGATAGGCGAAACCTTTTATTCCCTGATAAATATCCAAAATGCAAAAACAACGGCAGAAACACGATAACAATTACGGATTAAATGAACCTGACACGTCGTCGGATGCACAGAGACCTTCTAAGGAGGAGGGTGGGAGGGGAGGGGAGGGAGGGCATTAAAACTGAAGCGAAATGGTCTGACGTCTGAGAACCCAGAATCCAAGGAAAGACGCCATCAGGCTGCTAAGCTTATTCAGAGGTGGCACGTTGTTGACTAATTCCCATCAAAACCATCGCCTGAATCATCTTAGGTTTCAAGAGACGGTCGGTCGGTGGTGGACGGGACTTAGTAACAACACCCCCGAATGTCATATAGGGTATGGAGAGATCTGTCCTATAAGCCTATAGCTCTTTGATGGAGACATAAAATATCAAACCCTCCTTTAAATTTTGTGGGAGTTGCCATGTATATTTCTCGGGGCCTACCGGCCCAGGCCCCGCTGATCCCTGGATACTAGAATCTAGAGACGGCTTTGTGTTTGAGAGCAAAGCTTAAAGGCGCGCTGCCGTGGTGCTATACTAAATGCTGGGTAAGACCTGAAAAACTGAGTATTTACAGTGCATTATGCAAACATACAATTTGGTGTACAGTATGGTGTACCAACACCAACAGGCATCAAACAGGTTGTTTCATTAGGTTCTGCTTTACGACAAAAGAGCAATCGACGATTATTAGATGTCACATAGAGAGAGCTATATCCGCCATTACTGCGGTGTCCACGCCAGCCTTTTGTGTGGCAACAAAAGAATGTAAGCTCCGCCACACACTACACTGCAGGGTGTAAGTCCCCTGATACACCGCAGGGCCAATTACAAGAATCGCAAGTCAGATTTGTGTATACATGTCAACAGTCAAATACAAACCTTTACATACATTCACTCTTAACAAGTAATATTGTCCAAGTGTATCTGAACACTGCCCGATGAAATAAAAAAAAATAAAAGCCAAGAGTCTTTCAACTTTTTAATAAAGATTAGAAAAGCCAAATAGGATGAGTGGGGGAATTGGCAAGCTGCTCCGTGTAAATAGAACAAAGGGCGGCGCCTAAGATGTGAATCGGGGGAGGGGGGCACTTGGATTAAAAAACATCTTGTCTGAATCCATCTGGGCCAGGAATAGGATTGAGGATACCAGAAGAGTAAATACGGGGGCCCGACACGCCCAGGGGGCGGGATCGGCTAATCATAACTGTGGGCGTCTCCTATGGATGCACCGACCGGCCAACCGATGCCTTACAAGGACTTGGAAGATTTGGGGGAAGGATGGGGGGTGGGGAGGTTTTCAGCCTGGTCTGTTTCTGTGAAAGCACTGGTGATTTGATTAGACACGGGCCTGGTGTATAGACTATGGAGGGCGGAAAAAAACACTAAGCTGCCCAGACTGCAAATGGTATGATACACATCACATACAGTATGTGATATTAAGAGGGCATTCATGATGCGTACTAATTGACTTGCAAGTTTAATGTGCTTCATAATCAACAATTTGAAATTAAAAGACATATTTATGCAGACTTGGACCTTAAAATTCCCAGGCCCTGCCCAAATGCTAACCTGCTGTCATTTGTCCCAGGTTGCAGGAGTCGATTTCATCAAATTCATCCTAACTTTAATACAATCAATTGTAGTAGAACTTTACGATGCATTGCAGCCCTGTGTAGGATACGATGGGTTACCCTTCGTAACTCTAGTTACGATAGATCATATGGCTTCATGAAATCAACCCCAGTGATCATACATGTGTACATTGGTTCAATGTGATATCCGACGGGTATACATGACAGGGGCAGTAAAGATTAATACTTTGAACATTACAACTCACAATTAAAAACGATGCAACCAGTGCATTACTAACAGATGTTCAGAAAATAAGGCATTGTGTATAAACACAGTATGTATGACTTTGGAGAAGTTATTTATTTTGCATCAAGTTGCAGGACAGCAAAGGTCTGTTGTTGTGCCAATCTCTTCTTTTGTGGAGACGACCAAACACAAAAAATTTGACATAAAGTGCAGACAATAACAAAATGTGCACCTCCGAGCCATGTTAACAAGTACAAGTACATGTGTATTTATTTGTTATAGCTGGCCCTCGGGCCGTTTGTCACCCAAGAGAACATTTCAGTGGCCTACCCCACCCCCTCCCCCCCCCCTCCCCCTAGGCAATGTCAGGGTGACTGCACTCCAGATATCACACTTTTTGTCAACTTTGGGTTTCCCCCACTTTGATTGGCCTGGCCTGGGGGATACACACACACACACACAAAACGAGAAAAAAAAAAACGAAAAAAAACTAGAGGTTATATCTGTTGAAAACAGAACATAAGGCTTTTCCCCATCCCAGTGACATGGCTGGTCATGTTATTTTTCTTTTTTTTTCTCCCATTTCCTTGTTTTATTTTTTGGAAAGGGGAAAGCTAACCCCCTCCCTATCCTCCTACTTTACCCCCAGGCTATGAAGATCACAGAGAGAAGGCAGAGGGGGGACAGGGATGAATTCTCCCCCAGGCAGTCACAGACATCACTCGGTGACTTTACCAGCTTCATCTCTGCCCATGTGAGAATTGAAACCATAATGGTCGAGAAAAAAAATATCTGGCACTCCGAAATTCCCCATTCCCCTCCAAAAATTAGGGTTTTCAGCCCAGCAAAAAGAACTGCTTCATTACTGGTCTTCGGAAAAAAAAACATTTACAGCGCTAGTTTTGCTCGATTCAGAAGCATAGATGCACAGTCCAGTTACGATTGAGATAATTACTGGGCATGGGGTTGATGACGGATTCTGAGGTATATAAAAACCACGGCAGGGAGCATCGAAGGTTATAAGAGTGCTTTCCGTTCTTCCAAATTAACAAGGAAATCAAAAGGAAATGATAAGGGTTAACCAAAAAAAGAGAAAGCTTGGCGTTACAAGAGGACCTGACGATTCGATCCCAGCAGGATCTTTCCCAGAGGCTAATATGCTAGGATCGAAATGTCAGGCCATCCAAACTCTTAAGCATTTTATATTTCAGGTCATTATTTTGGTTGATGAGCAGTTTGCAGCAGTTTATTACTTAAAAAAAAAAGAGAATAAGAAAAAGAAAACGATTAGGAATTTCAAGGCACAATCTGACCAAGCCCTAACCCACATCCATACCAGTTTACTCCACAGGGTTTCCCTATGGTAAGCGCAGTATCCTGAATACCACAACACACTGCAGTGTGGTTTGTGTGGTAATGCGTGGTTTATGATCCAGTCCCCCAGTGGAGACTGTGGTAATTCAGCTCTTGTATTGTGCGGTATATAGCTGGTTCTAGTGTTGCAACAGAATTCAATGTAAATACGAAAAGTGCTTCTTTCTGCACGTCTATTATTAAACGCATATGCCCTCCGGAAGAGTCAAGACCCAAAGTCATTAATGTTTCACGAACAAAATGTGTGCATATTTTAAATCCCCTTTTGTGCATTTGGCCAGAGTCTGTGTAGTGGGTTTTTGAATATTTCAAACCCTCCGTGCTTGAAGTTCATACTCTTGAGCCTCTCTAATGATCATGACTTATTCAGGTTGGCCTTGGGTATTGCCTGTTGTACACAGTACAATGTATTTATAAACCCAGCGGCATTATTTATCTTTTGTCCATTCTCGCTTTTGCTAGTTTAAAGATCTTTTTGCAAGCCGAAAGAAGAATGCATTTCATTAACTGAGAACAAGTACGGTATTTTTTTAATCAACATAGGTTAAGTTCTTCTTTTTTTTAGCAAGATTCTGGGGATCTGTTGAATAAATGTTTGTTAATTTGTACACGCTATTTCATCTGCAGCTTAAAGATAATTTCATACTTTGGAATTTTTGTCAAAGAAATGCAGATTCGTAGGCAAAAATATCAGAAAAGATACAGTAACAGTCATCTGTGAAATTCCCAATCCAATACAGTGCCCACTTTTTGAAAAAAGAAAAACAACAGTGACAAACGATATTTTTAAAAAAATTTCACAGGAAGATTTTCATTTGGAAGATCAAAATTATTGTTGGTCAATTGGTTTTACTCTTTTTCTAAATATAAAATACAGCATTTAAGGTGGAACAATTTTAACGGTATGTTTCTGTCATCACCATCTGTATACCCTGTTATAGGTTAAATTTGTGAAGATTTCTGTTTCAGTATGCTACCAAAGTAGGATAGTATACCTTTAACACTGCAAATACAAAACATGTGCAAGCCCACTTCTTTTGGGTCAAATTCAGGCTAAAACCCGAGAATAAATTTAAACATGTATTTTAACAATACTGACTGCTGGAACAAACCTGTACAGTTTTTGAGGTTAATTTATTCAAATTCAAGAAATTGCCAGGCAAGCCTGAAGGTTTACATCCCAAAAGGAACACGTCTCAAAGGATTCAAACGGAAGCCTTCAAGAAAGATTCTGAATCTATAAGAACACTGACTTACACACACACAAAAATAGCTTTCTTCTGCAAATATTTTGAGAATAAGGTTTGCAGCGGACAGTGTGTTAACTCATCAAGACGATTACATGTTTGTAATCCAGACCAGATATGAGGATATCTTTCAATTCCTTTCATCTTTCCTTAGAGAGGGCTCATGAATAAAACTGAGTCCTGTATTTAAAATTTAAAAAAAACTGTCCTAAAAAAATAATAATTATGAATTATTTAAAGGTAGTATCATACTTTGGTAAGAAACAAAAACAGAAATGTTCACAGATTTACGTATAACTTGCAGGGTATAAAGATGGTGATGGTAAAAACATACTGTTAAAATTGTTCTGCCTGAAATGCTGTATTTATCCAGATAAGAGTAAAACCAGTGACCAAAATTATTTTTGACCTTTAAAAGATCAAAAATAAAAGAGAAAATACTTAATAAATACTGTGGCCATTTTTCACTGTTTTCTCAATAAGTGGGAACCGTATGGGACTGAAATTTTCACTGATGACTGTTACTGTATCTTCCTTGATATTTTTGCCCATGAATCTGTATTTCTTTGACAAAAACCAAAGTATGATATTACCTTTAACTGAGGATTGGAACTAACGGAGACTTTCCCATAGGGTTGTGCACAGACTTTACCTATTTCTAAACATTCTCCAAACTAATGAAATTGAAATCGACATGTTCATATTGAGAGCATTCTCTGTCATCTTTTAAAATATGGACGGCAAAAATACGTCTTTAAAAGGTAGCTAATACAGTTACTTAGGGAGACATCGAAATGTCTCCCTACTTCCCGATGTCTCCCAAATGTTCACTTTCAGACGCTAACGTGTCTCCCTAATACCCTATCTGTAATTATTTTTCCCTTCTTGCAAAAATAATAATAATTTAATACTTCTTTGCTTCTTGAACTGAAATACTATGCACATACAAAAAAACTCTAAATTGATAAGGGAAATATGATCCTATTTGGCATATTTTGATGATAGTCTAGACCAATATGTACGGAGCTTTACGTGTGATCGGTGAGCAGGCAGAGAGCAGCATGCTTTATATGTACGTGCGTGAGCGAGCACTGAGGTTATTTGTCAAGAGGCCAATGGCTTGGACTGTAGGATATCAATATTTTGACACTGCCGCAGCCCCCGCACACGTACACACAAAATAAAAGCAAAGAGCTGCAAAAGAGAGTAATTCTTGGTGAATGAAGTATGAATGGTCAGGTTCCCCGTGCACCCCATTGTATCCTTAGAATCATTTTACATGTATGTTTTTGGTACCTGTCTAACAGTGCCTAATGCTCTGATCTCTTTCACAACCTGATGATTCAATTTTTTTTTTAATGCATAATTACCCGTACATGTAGGCCCATGCTGCCAGAGCCATTGTAAACCTAACAAAATGAAGTTGTTGAGCCAAATGCACTTGTCCCCGAATAGTTTGTGTACTTATGATGTATATTCATTTTTCTGAGAGGGGGTGTTTTTCATTTTTCAATTTTCCAACCAGATGAATGAAGATCTCAACTTTTGAGTTTTCAAGAGATATTCCAAAAGATTTAATCACCTCAAAACAACATGGGAAATCATCAATAATAACAAACAAAACTATTCACATAATTGCAAAATATAGGTTTGTAATAGAAAAACAAAATTGACAAGTCCCATTCATCTTTGGTAATATCAAGGATTATTTATGCGCAAAACATACAAGACTGGATTAAAACAACAACAACAAGAAACAAACCAAACCAAAACAACATTTGCAAAAAAACAAAAACAAACCCACAAATGGAGCAAAATAATTGATTCTACTGTAGACCTGAACCAGAAAATCTGCATTAAAAAAACAGTATTTCATCGGGCCTTTATTTCAACATCAGACCAAACAAAAACAAAAGACAGAGAGAGCCTGAGTTTCTTTGTGGGATTGTGCATGTAATTCATACCGAGACGATCCCAATGGCCATCTCTCGGCCAGATATTGTACAACACCGGTCGTTCCATTACGGGCACAGCCGAGTCCGTCAGCCCAAGAAGTCAGAGCCCCCCGTTGCATTTAAGACACAGTTTTGCCGCAGTCTGTTAAGCGGGTTAATCCTGCAGATACGGCACGATAATGCTAATACCGCCGGGAATCCGTCTAAAAGCATGTTCGTCTCAGAGGCTGATAAAGCGAAACAGCATTAAGGTTGAGGAGGATAGGGGGGGGGAGTAAGATAGATATATAGAGATGGGAAAGATATCACGGGGTCGACTTACATGTACATGTATGCGTGTACAAGTGCAATACATCGCACGTGTGGCTACGATGTGTCCCTGCGGCACAGGGGGACTGAGAAATAAATGCATGTAGCTGTCTGACTGTTTAGCATCCGATCCGATCCTTGGATTGTTTGGCAATACGTATCGTTTGTTTGCGGAGTAGTGTGTGAGATTTCAAACATAATTTCTGCAAAGAATCTGCAGTTTGTCATGGCTCTTGTAAAACAAAATTCTGTTATACTGAAAAGGATTTTCTTAAGAGATTTGTTGATAATAAAAGAGAACACAGAAAAACAAACAAGCAAAAAATCTACAGAAGCAGAAAACAATATTATGCCAAATTACGAGATTCAATTTCACAAATTAGGAAGTATTTCACAATGTGCACAACTTTGATATGATTTCTTGCTCTATACTGCCTAGCAATTTGGCGCTAGGCCTGCAAGCAAAAAAAATGCTGATTTTAAGCCTCTACATTCTACCACAATCCATGAGTGGTACAAAAAATGGAGGCCCAACGAATTTGACATATCACCTAGAGGTAGGCCAGCAGCAGGACTGTTAACAGACCCAGGTGAGTCTTACATCCTCTATTTATTTATTTACAAACCTGCCACACCTCAAAAACCAAATTTTTGACAAGACTCCTCTTCAACACTTTTCCTCAAAAACTCGAACTATAACTTTTTTTGTTTGAAGGACCCAATGACAGACACAACTCATTACAAACAGACCCTGCATAGCCGAAGGACATAATATCCGTGTTAAAGAGCCCAGACACATCGTTTTTCAGGGGAACTTTGATGGTTTATTAGTTTTGGCACGTCCAAAAATGCATAAATATATATATTTTCTCCCACCCCCCACCCCCAAATCTTCTTTGACCCAAACATCCACCACCACCGGTGCGGTGCTCTGCTAGAGAAATTGCCGGCATGCCTGACTGCATCTAAATATTTATATGACAGGGACTGTCGTCCCCCATTAAGACACCCACCTCACTGCCTAAAACTCCCTTAGGGTCAATGCAAAAAACACACAAACAAGACAGAATTATAACAATTACAGCCGACAGGGTGCGAGGAGGGGAAGGATGTTGATGGTTTCCTTCTGTTGTGGATGGGAGATGGTTCAGAAGGGAAAAGAGTCGAGGGCAAGGAAAGCAGGGAGAAGAGAGGTCCGCCAAGTTCAAATTCTTGACTCTACACGAAGCTGTCGTTCAAATTTTCCGGCTGGTTTATCAAGAACTGGAGGGGAAGGGCTGTTTATTTGGGCTGTCAGTCAGCGCTCTTTCTCTCTCTCTCTCATTCCCCCACCTCTGCTACTTTGTTTTTTAATAGGGGTCGGATCGGCAAGGGGGTGGGGGATATAACACCAATTTTATTCACTTGACTGACTGATCGGGTCAGATGATTGTGTAGCATCAGATGCTTATCACTCAGGCAGCAAAGCACTAACATTTGAAAATGTTTGAACTCCCCTCCCACCCACCTACCCCCATCCCATTTTCTGAGGTGAAGGGGAATATTTTCTTCAGGGATGGATGCATCGGCTTACAATATCAGTGATTATTCCAGCCACTTAATGGTGCAAAGAGAGCTCTTTGGGGCAGCATGTCATCAGGATTGAACTGTTTCCGTCTAAGCAATTTTGACCAATCATCAAAAAGACAATTAAATTCAAAAGAAAATGGGGCTACAATATGTACCTATTTCTCAACAGTGGAACAAGTACAACCATTGTGCATGGCCATTTAAGCACACTAAAAATAAAACAACAAATTATGTATTTATGAATAATTTTTTTTTGGGGGGGGGGATTTGTTAGGTTTCATTGGATTCCATAGCTTATTTTTTTAACTCAGAATTTCATCTTTTTTGTACGCCTGCAACTTTTACATTTCAGCTTTTTGCTTGGTGTTTTCAGATTTTGTTTTTTTGTGGCCTCTCGCATCCCTGATAATGTGACACAGAAGTATCAGTCACTTGAATATATCCAAAATGAGACTAATAAAATTGGTCAATATGCTTGCCCCAAAACAAAACTCAGCACGTTAATACAGAAAAATACAGCCCAAGAGAGGGGGTAACGATTTGTCACATCGGTGCGACCGACCGACTTCTGCACTTTTAGGTTTGTACACGTAACCTTTCCCATCCCAAAACACTGTACTTTTTCCACCTTCTAATTCGATCCAGTGTAAAACACACACACATACACACGCACACAAAAAGAAACCCTTCTTCCCTCCTAGAGAAAACACTGGGAAGAGTCGAGAAGCTCGTGGGGACAAGAGGGGCTTCTATGTCCATCTACCGCCCAGTTCTTACCACCCTCTGTCTCGGCAGGCCCTGAGTCAACAGAAAAAGGATCTGCCAGAGGTCAGAGGTCATCACCAGTCCATCATTCATCCAAAGAAAGGAGAGGAGGAGGGGGGTGGGGGGAGAAAGGAGCGAGCCAGCTCGGAGGGAGAAGAAATACTTGTATCCTTCAGGGTGTGATTCCGGACAGCCCCAGAATAATAGGAGAAATTCATTAACCGTGAACTCCCCGGCTTCTTAAAATAAATTGTACAAGTGGCCCCGGGGCTGGCACAGCGGCAGTGGCGGCGGCGGCGGGCGGGTATATACTGAGGATGGAGTGAGAGTGGGTCCTGATCCCAGGGCCAGTTGTGTGAGTAAATAGGCAGGGGTTTTAGGACCGGGGCTTGGGCAGGAGACTGTCGGTGGTGCATGGGGGGAGATCTGCAGATATATACTTGACTCTTTTACTACCCATCAATTATACAACAGCGTCCTCACTGTGTGTACAGTTTATTGGAGTTAATTTGACTGAGGAAGGTAAAGTCGGTGGGGTATGAACTGTATTGACTGGTGTTTTCTGGTTTTCCTGTACAAAAAGAAGGACAAGGCTTGCAGTATTGGAAATCTGGCAACAAACTAAAAGAAGATGACCAACCACCAAACCTTCAATTCTGTCCCCTGCCATGACATTACTTTCTGACCTGATGCTGACCGACTGTAATGTCTCGCTTCTATTAAGCTGATCACTTGATATTTTGGGAAAGAGAGGGGAAAAAACTGCCCGGAGTTTCAACAGACCATAAAATGATACATGTAGGTCTAGAGATAGACCTCCAATTCTAGTGATACACTTCAAGGCCTATATAACGAACATGTTGGGATGCACACAAATTATTTGTTATAGTGGTCGTTCGTACTTGAACAATGTTCAGCATGCCTATTGTACATGTACATAAAAATTAAGGGCAAAGAATGGTGTTCGGTATAGCCAAATGTTCGCTATAGCGGTGTTCATTATAGCGGTGTTCAACTGTATTTTTAATTCTAGGTTGATTATACTGGGAACAATCAACCATCTCAAACAGAATTATGACATTGTTTTATTTTAAAAAAATGTTGGTCCTGTATTTTCAGAAGATCAGGAGACTAGAGCATGATGAGGACTAGAGCAGGCTAGTCGAAACGTTGAGACCTTACGAGAAGTGCGAACGAAATAGAAGTGCGCAAGTACTTAACGATTCTTATGGTATTTCCTCAAACCGATCCACATACCAATTGTCACCATGCAAAGCCTCAAATCTTACATGTACAATGTGCACAATTTATAGTTTGACCATCGAGGAAATTCAGATCGAAACACTGAATGTGATCAAGTCTAGCACGTACCCTTTAAAGCATACACCGTTACATGTGCAGCTTGTTGAGTAGAGGGGCAAAACCTACCAGAATGTATGCATGTACATGCATTAGGGTAACTTGCTGTGGGCCATTTTAAATTGAAACGTTGCGTACATGTACATGATCACACCCGTAAACCATCCCAAAAAAATGCACAGATAGCATCACATTGATTTGAAGTTGATTAAGGTCTTTTTTCTAGTTCTGTAGAATTTTCTCTTTTTCTTTGTTTAAACTCTGGGTAAAATATTTAACAATTGTACTTATGGTTCCAGGAATTTATGATAATTTGCAGAGTGACTTAATATTCAATGCTGAATTTGAACAATTAGAGTGGGATAATAGAACAAAATTGCCAAGGTTGATTTGTTTGTTGTCAGTGGGTTTTTTTTTTTTATTCTTCTCTCTGCAGACTGGCAATTTCTAGCCATTGTGAAATGGCAAAACACTCGCCTTGTTCGGCGGCAGCGGGAGAATACGTGAGAAAAGGCAAGCTCACCAGTCACACAATGAAAACAATCTCCCAAATAATAAAATGCAGCCCAGGGCTGGACAATATCTCTAGCCATCTATTGGATCACAACCAGCTCCCCCTAAAACCTAATCCCAATCAGACGGGACGCAAGAGAGAGAAAGAGAGGGGAGAAGAGAGGGGAGAAGAGACTGCCTCAACGCCCGACCGCTCCGAGCACCGCGCGCCGTTAGAGTCCCTAATCCTGTTAGATCATGGACGAATCTCGTCTCGAGGAACAAGCAAGAGGGAGGAGAGACGAAGAAGCGAGTGTCATCGCAAAGAATTGATGGGTGTTTGTTGCCCCTGCTGTCAATGTAAAGAACAGGGGCAAGAGAAAAAAAGCAAGTTGGTTCGGAGACACACACAGAGAGGTAGTAGAGAGAAGAGGAGAGGGGGGTAAGACTTGGACGGGGTAAAAGGATTACTCCAGTGTGTACCGTCGGCCATTTAGCGGGCCGGTAATCTCGTAAAAACTAGGAACATCTCTCGCTATCAGATTGTAGGGTAAATTACACGTTAAAGCCCTGTAACCCATGTGATCTTATTAGGGAAAGTGAGAGAGTAAGACAGATTGGGAGAGAGCGGGAGAGAGGGTTAGAGGAATAAGAAGGCACGAGGAGAAGTAGAAGATGAAGAAGAAGAAGAAGAAGGGATGGTATTATTTTCATTTCTTTTGGGTCCGTGTCTAGATTGTGTGATATGCTGAGTTTTACAGCCCGATGCTTTTTATTTCATGGACAAGCGGAATAATCAAGTCTGGGGGTAAGAAAGTGCAAAGGAGGATAATGCTGGCACCGTGATACAGGTTTATGTTGGGTGATACTCGGCCCCTCTACGGTGTCTGTATTTGTAGCAGTTCATCAGCTGATGAGGTGCATATCAGACAGTGAGGTTTGGTCTTGCAGGTAGATATGCAGCGCAAATCCGCAATGTACACTGAAGCCCTGTTTAATAGGTACATTGGCTTTTGTGCACAAAACGTACAGCAAAAAAAAAAAACCTCCAAAAAACATGAGACTTGCGTGGTGCGTTTAAAGTTACGTCGTATTTGTATCTTATAAGGGTCATTATACAGCGAATACGCCCAAACTTAAATGCACAAAACAGTGAATGAGCGATTTATTGATCCGTCCCAACCGACGCATTATAATGCATGCGCATTATTTGTGGGTACGGGCTGAGCTTGTTTTTGCAGTGGGTAAAACATGCTTCTGTACTACATGAGCATTTGTAAATCCGCCAGTTGCATCTAGAACACATTATTCAATACATCCATCTCATTTCGATGCAATGTTCAAAGACAAACATGAATTCGAAGGTTGTCAGCGCCCACAGTAAGTTCTGTACCAGGGAAATGAGGAATTATTATAGATTGGTCTTTGGATTTGGAGATTAACAGCTAAATTTCGATCTTGCCCGGAAATTGCTAGGCTCGGAATGATGCTAAAGAAGAATTCAAAATTAGTATCACTCGGTATGATTCAAACTGTTGGTGCCTTCTTGCAGACTGCTTGATGCATGCATGCAAAAAGGCGGAAAAAACCAAACAAACAAAAACATAAGTGTATCAAGTAAAGACTCCAAACAATTGGATCGTTCAATCTGCATATTATTGTCAGCGCATTGTCCCTTTACAAAATTTCTCTTTTCTTTGGCTCTCTTTTCATTATTTTTTTTTTCATTTGTGTATTAAAATTATCATTTATCTTCATTTTGTGCCAACGGTTGCCCGATACCGCATGCACAGACACACACACCATACAATGCAAACTTTCTCCTCCAACGACCCCCCCCCCCTCGCCAACAACACACAATCCCCCAGATTGCTTTTAATTTGGAAATGCACTCGGGGGAGATAAGGGTACAAATTTGCTGAATTGGTTTTAATACTACGGTACAACGTCGCTGGCATGATGATAATAATGATATGTTTTACTGGTGGCTGGTTGGTTAAAAAAAAAAAAAAAAAAAAAAAAAAAACGGGGAGAAAAAAAATTATTATAATCATAATAATTATAATCATAATAATCTTCTTTCAGATATTTGCTAAGCCCTTTTGGGGCTTTTTTTGTCGTCATTGTTGTTGTGTATTTTAAAGAGGATGTATTACATAATGCCGGGAGGGGGTTAAGAGAAGGGGGAGAGGGAGAGGGAGGGGGGCGAGCGAAGGCTCAAAGCTTTGGGGCAAACGGCCGATTACAGCCAAAAGATTGTTTTTGTGTTGTTGTGCACTTTAGTCGGGCAGAGTAATTGGTTTTGTGACGGGAAAAATAACGCAACCCAATTGAAGTGAAGACGCAATGCGAAGTGGCGGCACGCGCCCCGCAAGTCAAGGATTACGTTGTACTGAGAATCAGGGGGGCATCTGTCGTGCTTTAGAATCTGAAAAACTTGGAGGGATTTAATGAAGATGTCCGAACTTCAACACTTGAAGATGCAAGCCTCTGCATCAATTTCTCCCACTGCAATCCCGACAATACCATACGGCCAAGGAATCAAAGGGGCATCAATATACCCAAAGTGTATTAATTAGACAAATATTATTTAAATAATACAAGTAATAAACTGCTGCAGACTGCTCATCAGCCAAAATAATGACCTGAAATTTATAAAATGCTTGGTGTTAGGAGGGCCTGGCGTGTTTCGATCCTAGTAGGATCTTTATCGAAGGCTAAAAATGCTTAGCCCTCGATAAAGATCCTGCTACATGTAGGATCGAAACACGTTAGGCCCTCCTAACTCCAAGTATTATAACTAAATAGAATAAAAAAAGATAAAATACAAAATATTGACAAAAATTGTTGGCAAAACGACAAAATTACCCTTGGAAAGAATTCCACTGACGGCCATCACTTGTGCACAAACCTATAGGACAGAGGGCGTTTTGATAAAAATGGCTACCGCTGCATTCGAAGTGTAGGTCAAAAAAACCTGAAAATCTCACTTTTTAGATATGCTACACCAGTTTTCACTCTTGAGATTGAAGTTCATCATGACTTGCATCCAATAAGTTATCTCTTGGAGGAAATAACCCTGTTTCCGTCATGGCCGTCAGTGGAATTCTTTCCTTACCCTTTTTCAAAACAGTATAATAAACGCACTGGTATTTTGGGTAGTATACCAGTATGCCTAATCCCCAGGGAGGGGAAAGGGAGGGGGGTGAGGGGGCCGAGATGGTTTATAGAGAAATGCCCCGACAATGTTCGGTGGATACAATATGCACTCCTTTGCAAGTCCAATATTATTATTTTCATTCTGGTCGCTTGTATTAATGAATTCTTTTTTCTTTTAGCCTTTCAAATGTGTGAATAGTTCATGAATAAAAAATGCTTACCACACATTTGTGAAATCTGCTTAATTTCATCCCTCTTATTTCATTTTCATATTTCTTTATTCATTATTATCATTTTTCTATAATCACATGCATTGGATCAAATTTGCCGACACAAAAACAAAATTGGGGTGCGAAAGAGCTATTGTGTTGAAGGCGCAGGTCTTCGTCGAGCGAGTGACGATAAAATTTACAGCGCTAAGCCATAATCATTAAATCCTTATTTTATCAGAGGGGGAGGGGCTTTACACCAGGAGGGGGGGGGGGGTTACATGTAGGGGTATCTGGCTCCAGTATGGCTAGTAGGATAAATAAAAACGGGGGATGAATTTACGACAGGATTGTCAGCCATGAAAAGATACCCCCATTTACACATACCCACCAAATAAAACACCAACAAAGCAATGTGTTTAATAATAAGTGCCAATTGAAAAAACCCCCTCCCCCTTCTGGATATAAGTATGACAATAGATGAGAACAAAGGAATACAATAGCGTGACATGTGAGGCACAATATTGCATTTCAGACAAAGTGTTAACCTTTTACGCTTAGCTTAATAGTCTCACATCACTTTCACAGGCAATTATGATCATTGTTATTAATTTTCTTTCTTTTTTTAATAAAACCCGTAAATTGCGTCCAGGTATTTTTAACAAAGAGCAACAACTTTGGTGTTTACGTTTGAAAGAGATTGTAATTTCTTTTGTCACGCTATTAGTGTAAGTGGAGGCAATATCTCTCCCAATTTTATCGGACAATGATGTATGACTGATGTTTTCCTTTTTTATTGCTTGCTCAGGAATTAGCAGGCCCGGAATTATTTTCTACAGCCGAGCTTGGTGGAGAGTTCTGATGCATCTACAGCACTTTGTCATACATGTATGTGGCTGACATTGTCTGGCTTACAATGCTTACAAGGCACTCTCATTCTGTCACCTCTCTTCTTTAAAGGTATAATACATGATTGGTAAAGATCATAGAGCAGCACTGCACACTTTGTCTGATCCAGCATGTACATGAGATAATAAACCTCTGCAAATTTGAGCTCAATCGGACATCTGAGTCACGAGAAAACAGCGAAAAACCGACTCAATTATTTCTCATAAAACATAAAGAATGGTTTTGATCTTACCCCGAGATCAAAACTGTTTTTGGTCTTTGTTTTACGTATTTCGGGATAAATACACCATTTCAGGTGGAAATATTTTAACAGTATGCTTCTACCAGCACCATCTTCATATCCTGAAAGTTATACGTCAATCTGTGAACATTTCTGCTTTGGTATGTTACCATTCCTGTACTGTATCTTTAAACACATTATAAATTAAGCATCAATGCCAAATTAGTAACAGTATCACTCAGCTCCAGCAGTGTAGAAATATCCCTTTCTTTGTAAACACAGAATTACACACTGTTGACCAAGCACAGGAATGATGCTAGAATCTCATCATAAAAAATCCAACCTTCTTTGTTAAAATGGTAACAAAAGAGGGCGCTATTTATACTTTACAGATACCTGTACACTATTTTTTTGTTGTACTATTTTTTATACACATGCTGGATGGAAGCATTTTAACTCCATATGCATCAATCGCTTCAAGGTTGCTGAATTTTTCATGGACAACTTTCTTTAAAGGTAGTATCGTACTTTGGTAGCATTTATACCAAAACAGAAATATTCACAGATCTACCTATAAATTACAGGGTATAAAGATGGTGATGGCAGAAACATACTGTTAAACTTTGTCTGCCTGAAATGCTGTATTTATCCAGAAAAGAGTAAAGACAGTGACCAAAATTATTTTTGATCTTTTAAAGATCAAATATAAAAGAGAAAAGACTTAAGAAATACTGTGGCCGTTTTTTCACTGTTTTCTCAAAAAGTGGGCACCGCGGTATGGGACTGAAATCTTCCTTGATATTTTTACCAATGAATCTGCATATCTTTGACAAAAACCAAAGTATGATATTACCTTTAAAACTAACAAAAAATAAAGGCAAATGGATACTGAAAGATTGGGAGAAATGTCTAATTTGGACCAGCCGATTGGATCAAACCTATACAGCCCCAGTACAAGATGCATTGGGATAATTTGTTCAGGAGTTAGGGAATGGATTCCTAACCAAAAGTGCCACTGCTTAACCAAAAATGCCTTGTCACTGTCGGCCATTTAGCAATATAATGAATTCATTAGCCGTTTTTGTTTAATACCTAAAAATACATCCACGATGCTGGTTGCCAATTATTCATTGTTTTGGGGATTTTCTTGTCTTCTTAACTTTTTGTCTGTGTTTGCAAAACAAACAAAGCAACTTCCAGCACCACTGGCTGAAAGGACTAATGGAGAACAATAATGGGCCTTAAAAAAAAAAAACCTAAAGAGCCGCGGACGCTGATTGTTCCTTTTTTTTCACTCTGTGCCGCCACGACCGCCACCACGCGAACAGGAACTGTCACTAATGGCAATGCACACAGGCAGTAAGGGATCCAACCCATTGGATTAAATCATTACTTTTCATGTCTTAATTAGTGGGAAAGGGCCCAAGCTAGGCTGGGCGAACGGAATGCCTAGGCTGACGCGCGCCTGTGCCATTGTCGCATCTATGTACGCAAACAATAAATCTCTTGACAGCAACTGACAAATTTCATTTGTAGTAAATGGACAACTATATCAACAGGATTACAACTTGAGGAAGTATTGATTTTCTTTTTTCGTTGGGGGTGGGGGGTTGGAGTTTTTATATTCATTTTGTTTTCAGTAAAGATAATGGACATGTGCTTAATTAACAACGTACATGTACAAACCATTTTTCTTTTCAGGATACATTTTGGTGGTTTAAACACGCTTAAAACACCAAGTTATTAATATACAGTGTATTCACTGTATTTGCATTGTGTACAAGTTAAGTGCTATTAAGTTTAGTGCAATTTTTGTTCTGTGTGATCATCTGGAAGACTCTGTGAGTGAGTAATGAAGTCTTTTAAGATTTAGGCTAATGACTGATTGTTTCTGTACACACAGAAGACTAACTTGCACAAAAGTTTCACTGCGACTGGGGGCTGTGGTTTTTTTAAGCGGGGTAACACGTCTAATCAATGTACCGTTTAGCTATCAGTCCAAGATCAGGGCCCAATTGCATAGGGCTGCTTAAAAACAAAAAAATGCTTAAGCACGAAATGTATTTCTTGATTAAACAGAATTGACAACCAAATTTTCATGTGATGTTTATTGCTTTCGACTAGTATTCGGCCATTGCTTGTTGCATTCACTGATTTTATTTAGCAAGGATTTTGGTGCTTAAGCAGCTCTATGAAATTGGCCCTGATGATGAGATGTATTCGACTTTTATAAAAAAAAGAAGGTCATTTGGTCTCGTAAAAACCTAACGGTGCCTGAAACAGAAAGAAGACACGGGACGTCCGGACTCCTAAGGGCTGTCATCTCATCGCCCAGTGCTCCGCCAGCACCAGAGCTGCCTTCCAAAATACCGCCGAGATGGGACAGAGACCATTGCCAGAGTATTAGCCTCTAATTTCTTGAAAGGAGTCAGGGCAGAGTTATCTAATTTTCCGATGACGGAACCGAGCAGAGGATCAGAGAGAGAGATAGAGAGATAGGTCCGAGAGAAAATAACAAATCCAAAGGCTTGCAAATTACATCGGGTAATGTAATAATGTAATAATCAAGCCATAATGTAATCATCAGCATGAGATGTCCATCAACTGGCAACGGCATCACAAAAAACAAAAAAAGAAAGAATTCATCCATTAATGTAATACACCCTATTACGTTATCTACCATCAGAGTAGCTTGCTATTATACGTGTACGTAATCAGGTTGGGTTTTCATTATTACATTATTCTGGCAACAATTATGACAGGTAGTAAGGATTACCAGTTGCAATTTGAAATTATGAGATGATTATTTTGTTAGTTAGAATGGGTAATTACATTACCCCAGGGGATTTGGAGTAGAAACCCACCAAAATCAAAGGCTGGTCGTTATCAATATGGCAATTTCCTTTAAGCTTGGATAAAGTCAGACCAGCAACAAGTAGTCCCATTCATACACAAATGAATAATATAAATAAATAAATAAATAAATAAATGAATTGAACATTTCAAATAAAGTGTCAGTTTTTGACCTCAACAGCCACCAATGTCCATCAAAATCTTGAAATACTAGATTTTTCAGATTTTTACTAGATTTTTGGGCCAGAGGCCAGCTACTTAAGCACAGAATTTGCTTAAGCATGAAAATGTCATACTAGGCTCATGAGGGTACCTGACTAGCATTGTCCGCACTGGACTTTTCGTCTCAGGAAAAATGTCTCGGAATTCTTCCAGGGCTGAAGTTGGCCGGTAGAAATGCCTGCGCGGGTTGGGAAAAGTAACTGAGAGGAAGACTTTCTGAGATGTCTGCACTGGACTTAAAATATGTAAAGTACCCAGCGTCTTGCTAACTTTGCCCAAAAATGTCCAGTGCGGACAGGGCTAAAGACAATAATAGACTTCTTTGAGAGTATCAATTATACAGTAGAATTGTCTAACTGTATCTGTGGCCATTGTCACTGCACCAGACAGACCATAAAGCAACCATTGTCACAAATACAGTTTGTCCATTGTCAGACCACACTCCAAACCAGCTTCATCTTAAGCTGTACATGACATGACAACTTGCAACAAACACGCCAACACCTGCCTATAAATCCAACAAGTTTTAATTATAACTAAAAGGAAAACAAGCTAACAAACAAACTGTAAACATTTCCAGAGTTTAACACCCAGCAAGCAAAGTACCTTGTCTCTTTTGTGCTAGGTTAGTACACTTATTACCAATCACTAGTTTTCCATAATGCACTTATACACATTCACACGTGTCCATGTATGTATTACTTACTATTACACACACACGTACATCGGCTAATTGGTAGGCCATCCCTGTACCACTGAGGCTTATTTATTCATGAACAAGATGCAAAGTTGTCCAAAGGCTCACTAAGACAAACTACAAACACCACGGCTCGCCCGTCTCTTTTTTGAAATACACTCCAAGACCCGCTCGGGCCTGTTGTTTGGGCCCCGCATTTTAAGAAAAAGCAAATCTACCGACAAAGACGCGGGATGTTGTGAGGTTTTTAATTAATTTCAGTGTTTCCCCCAGACACCTCTTTGTTGTTTGTGTTGTCTGAACAAATTATGCAAAAATGAAAGGAAGCCACATCCTTTTCCCTTCCCCAAGGGAGGCGGGGGGGGGGGGAGCACATGAATACAAAGAGAGGGAAGGGAACAAAAGAAGAGAACGATTAATTAAAATACTAGAAGGCTCCTCAAACTTTTATTGACTTTTTTACAAAACGTTCTTCTTTTGTGTCCACATACTACACTCATGCACTGTTGCACACAATTTTGTGCCCACTGAGAATTTAGCACCGGATTGCCAACTGAAATACATGTAGGCTATCTCCAAAAACAGGCATCTAGCACATACGACATAGTTTTAAATCATTGTAAGGTGAACAAAGAACAAATGACTGTAGCTACCCTTTGCACACCTTCTAGTGATTTAAAAATGATCTTGTTCACTTGGAATAAAGAGGCAAAATTTAGTAAAGATCTCAGAAGTCTTATGCAATCCTAAAACAATGGCAAATTGTTAAAGTAATTAACTTATTCAGAACAAGCCAGAACCCCTTCCCACAAAAATATTAATATAGGAAGATGAAAGAAAATGGAGAAAAAAACCAATGATACATCAAAACAAAAATTGTTTAAAAAAATTAAAACTGAAAAAAAAAATTAAAAATTAAATCAGTGGATGAAAGTTGAAGCAACTTTGACGATCTCCTGAACATAATAATGTACCAAGGAAATGGTGCACAACATGCGGACACAGTCATGATGGACACATTGCCTGCACAACAGTTATGTACACAAACATATACAGTACATGGCCTTCTGATTCAAGATAGCATAGCATTACATCCAACATTCTACACAGTACACTTAATAAATAGCATGGACAATAGCATGCATATCATGACAGAGTGCATTTTTAAGGGAGTTCATTCATTGTGGGAATCTCTGCACAGTGTATGTGATGGTGAGTGTCATACATTACTCATCAATAGCCCTATGTAGTATGTATGTATGTATGTACAGTATGTTGTATACCTCGATCCATAAACGGGGCCCCGATGGAGATTGTGAATAACTTTTCTGCCTCTTGTAATGCAGCTCTCCCCATCAGGGAATGAGACTGCATTGATTATAAGGACCCAGGAGAGGAAGGGGGGAAAACGGTGGGAGGGGGATGCTGGGATTGGAGGGAGGGGGAAGGGGGATACCGAGGGGGGACGGGACTCACTAGCAGGAGTGATTACTCAGCTTTTAAGGACAAAGAGGGGGAACTCAGATGTACAGTCATTCTGAGATGAACAAAGAAAATTGACTGGAGCGGGATTCGAACCTGCAACCACCAGAATACCAAGAGCTCTTCCAAGCGAGTATTTCAGCTCTATGTTGGCAGTATCCTAAATTATCACTTAATTTTAATTTATTGAAAGGTGAACAAAGAAAAATTGACTAGAGCGGGATTCGAACCGTTGACCTCCTGAATACCGTACCGGCGCTCTACCAACTGAGCTATCCAGCCCTACGTTGGTGGTGTCATCAATAGTCAATTATCTTTGTTCGTTTGGCAGTCAGAAGCCATGAAACCACGCACATATATATATGTATATATCTCAAGGATCATTTCATTGATACGCACAGCAATGCTGCAACCTGAGAATAGTACATGAGGATCACTCAAAGAGGATACGGCTTTTTAATTATTTATAAAATAGCCACAAGGGAAACTTACTGAATTTTAATTTATTCATGAATGTACTTTAAAACAATATTCCGATCCAATATGAGCACTGATTCCCAGTATATGCAGCACAGGAGCACAGAAAAACATCTTTCGAAAGCTCATGGCTGATACACAGGTTCCGCACAACTCCTAGCCTTAGGCTCCTTCCTTCATTAAAAACAATTTACATACGTAATAAGTCTAAAAAGCATAAGTTGAAACATCATGGGTAATTTAGGCAATCAATTTCCACTCACCAACAAGTCAACACCCCTACCACTAGGAATGTAATCAATGCTTCACTCGGACTCAAGTCTTTTGTTTCAATCTTTTGTTAAATAAATTGTGTATTATAACAATAAGAGTCAAGCTTTGACATGTACACAGGTTCGTCTTTTCTTTCAATAACGCTCTTCTTTTTCCTTCCTCCCTCCCACTTCATAATACCCACCAGCTCTTGGAAGGCTTCCCCAGCTTAATACCCCAACCGACCAACCGACCGACCAACCATCATCCCTCTATACTGTCACCGGATGCCTCTCTTAGCTAATGGGTACACCAAGGTATCATGAGCCGTGGTGGCCTGGGGGCCAGCAAGCCATTAACAGGGCATGTATTGTCTAAACCAGCGTGTGATTTCACTACTAGTTTTGACTACAGGCTTGCAATGCAACCATGTACGTGTAACCCCCCTGCTGATCTAATAACCTAATTAAACTTGCATGTATAATATTATCATGGCCAGTCCGTAGTTAGTGGAGATGCAGAACAAGGAAAAAAGAGAAAAAGAAGGAAAAATCGCCGTTTATCTCTGATATTCATGGAAATGAAGTTAGAATGGAAGAATGGAGGGAGGTTTGTGCATGGGGGGTACAGTACAGAGAGACGGCGGATTGGGACTGCGGGAGAAAGGTAATATTAATAATTACGGCGCACGGCACGGCACAGGACAGAAATTATAGATCTTTAGCATGATTCTGACATGCAATCCATCATGTACACTTCCTTCCTTCCTTCCTTCCTGATTTCGGATCATCATCAGGAATGGCCTCAAACAGGTTTCTGATGTCCTCCCGCTTGTTGTTGCCGCCCCGCACCACATCAATTTTCTCAAACCCTTTTTATTTATTATTTCTTTTTTTTGGCGGGCGAGCGCTGACTAGAAAAAGAGGGGGAAAAAATCACAACTCATTACTCGCTCGGTCGGTTCGGTTTGGCAGCAAGCACAAATGTTTCCGGCCTTGAGGGTGATGGTTAGGGGTAAGGGAAAGGTAGGGGGGTTGCAGTGAGGGCCTTTGCACTGTTAGATCTGTGAGTCTGAGGCCGGTCCTCTTTTCAAATTTGATGATTCCGTTTAATTTGAAGTAAAAAAATATCATATTCTTTTTGATTTTTTAATTTATAGTCATCGTTCTTTTTGTTTTTGAATTTTCTTGAAGTAAGAATTAATTCTCGTTCCGATCGTATAATTTTCAAGATGTTTATCATGAAAGTAACCTGTGAAAATGTCATCACAATAAATGTTTGAATAACAAATTTTAAAGGTTTGGGTTTTTTTTTTGCACATTATTAATATTGCGTTTGATTTCACTTACTGTAATCAAAATCATGTCGTCTTGTATTTTATTTTAATTTTGAAGTAATTTTTAAAAGCAGATTTCTTAAATTTTAGGACATTTCATAGGGACCTAATTCACAGAAATATTGAATATGGTATGAACTTTATAAATATTGAGCTTTCTGACTGAAACAAAACAATGACTTTTTGCCATCTTTGCCAAACTGATGCTCTACTGTCAAAAAATTTTTTTTTTTAATCAAAAGAATGAAACAAACGAGAACTACAAGTTAAACTTAAATCATTGATTTGATCTTCTGCCAAAAATTGAAAAATAGGCTTACTTGGTGTCCTTGAAAAAATAATTTCTTTGTTCAAAAGGAAATTGTTGTTTCCAAATCCAAGACAATACAGAGATCTTTGACAACAACTGAAATCATTTGAAATGATGGATTTCACTATGTTCATTCTGAATCCGTGGCAGCATAAACATTGCTTAAGTAATCCCGGCTAGTCTGGACACGATAAACCTCAACAGTCAAAATATTTCTGATTTTGGAGGCCGGGAGTGTGCATCCATCGCCTTGCTCAAGTGATTTATGGGACGGACCAGGGACACACCGCACAGGCCTAATGCATCTCTCTATCTTCATTCCCGACCCTCCTCCCTGATCACCACTGGAACAAAAGAGTTATATAAACCACTGCCGTCTATCCCATACACCGCTGAGCATCATACACACACACCCCATACAGATAACCAATCAGCTAATAAGTGAACATCCAAATAATCTCCTCACACTAGCGCCACAGAATTAATCACCGGTTCCCGGCATATCACTTTCTGATGCATGTATACATGTGTGAACCGGTACGTAACCAGCCGCCACTATCAAGAAGAAGCCGGGCCCCTCAACTGGTTATTTCTCAGGATTTTTTTTTGTTAATATATTTTGGCAGCTGGGATGATAGTAACAGAAACACTGTGTAAGATTTATATCCAAAACATGTCAAGTATGGAATGAATTAACTGGATATGTTATGGAGGTGTAATGGCTTTTGCTTGAACGGGATAAGGAAGTGCAATCATTCACTATCTGTCAATTACCAAATTACTGTGAGACTGTGACGTGCATTTTTTGTTTTATTTCTTCTCGTTCTGATTTTTGTTCTTTCTTTATCATGACAGAGATATATATTGTCATCATGTTTGTAAGATGGATTGTATGCTGCAGACAGTGAAAAAAGTAGAGATTTCAGTGCAGATTTGTTTTTTCAAATTTTATTTAAAAAACAGCCTAGTAACAAGGCTACGCATATGCATGAAGGCATTGAACTAGAACTAAAATGACATTACATTTATAAAGGACCCTTCCATGTATGCAACGTGTGAAGCTGACAAGGATGGGCCCAATTTCATGGAATCTGTTACCGTTAGCAAAAATTTGTCGCTTACATTAGCATACTTTTTTTTTGGTTACGGTTAGCGTATTTCACGGGAGAGTTTTCTTTTTGGTAACGGTAAGCAAGGTTTTTCTGCAGAATGCATGACAGCCCGTTAGCAGAAAATGATAATGGTTAGCCAAGAAATTCTTCGCTAACCGCAAATCTTGCTTGTAAACGGATTCCATTAAATAGATTTCACACAAAACAGTGCCCGAAAGCACATTGAACATGCAACATGTGTATTGTTTGACAACATTTTGAAATTGGAATACCACTCTACCCATTACCCAATATAAACTTCAAAAACTTTTCAACTACAAAAGTAATTGTACCATCATGGAATTCAATATGCTCAGTTTTTGCATACCATGAGTAACAAAGTTCACTTTCCGCTACTTTGTAAACTTTTTTTCTAAACTGTCTTCCTCTTAATGGCCCAAGGGAAGATCTACTAACGGACCGAAAAAACAACAACATTATTTCAGTATCTCTGATCCATTAGGATGGGGGAAAAAAAGTTGGCCACTTTACAGCCAAAAGAATTTCAACATTTCTGTAAAGTAGAGGCCAAGTGCTAATTTTTATTGGACCACGTCCTCTGGGAAAAAAAAAACAACCAGAAAAAAACAACATTTTCTTTTGATGTTTCAAGAACTGTATCAGAACTAATGCACTTCATTATTTTCCTCTTGGCTAAGAAACAAAAAAAAGAAGAAGAAGAAGAAAATAATTATCTAAGAAAAAAAAAAGAGAGATAAAGGGGTGCTACTTTAAAAAAAAAATCTTTCCGTGCATGGTAGAGGACGTATGTGTTCAGGGGCATGAGGCTATTCCTTTTTTCTTTGCCGAAGAGATAGAGTCTACCCTGTGGTCAGCCACTAGGAGCTGTTGATTCAGGATCAGACTAATGCAAATTTAAAAGCACCGTGGAAGAGTGGTACCCAGAGCTACAATGACCCCCCGAAAATGAACATCATGTAGAGGGGGGATCCTCTCATCGTGGGTCTTGAGGAGGGCAGGTTGGTTGGTTGAAGGCAACAGGGTAATAAGTGCCAAGCTTGTTTGGAGATGGAGTAGGCCTAACTAAACCCACCCCTCCGCGTCCCAAATAAACCTCTCTCCCTCACGACGCGACGCCCAGCCGGTGGCACCCCAAAATCCCTTCCCAGGGTTGTTGTTTCAGTGTAATGATAGCGTACGTTTGAAAATGTTTTTCATACCGGATCAATTTTTTATTTTTTTTTTAGTCCCAACAAGACTGATGTCTATCCCTGCGTATTAATAATGCAAGGAAAGTAGTAGGGAGGGAGGGAGGGGGAGAGGGGGAGGGTAGGCAGTGGAAGAGATGCTTTATCGGAACAGAGCAGGTTAGATCACATGGTGAAACCACCACATGAATGTAATCAGGAATGATAGAAGCAGGCCTACATTGTCCACCCCCTCTCCCCTCCACTGACCCTAGGGAGACGCACCCCACAGGATGTTTTTTCAGGACGATCAGACAAGTTGTTCGCCAGCGCCCTCCCCCCAACCCCCTTTCTCTCTCCGTCTCTCTTCGGCCTCCTTTACAACTTCAAACAAGAGGCTCGCAAGGTTGGTGGCGTAAGAGGGGGTTGGTGTATGGAGGGCATTGTATTATTCTTTTAACAATATGCCTTTGAATACTCCCTGCGGATACAGTTAGTAACTGTTATTCTAAGACGTGGCTTCCAGCAATGGAGCGAAATGAGAAAGTAATGACATCCTAGTAGAAAGAGAGAATAGGAGCGAGAATATTTAGGGGCAAGGGGGAGAGGAAGAAGAAAAAAATTGGAACAAAAAGTAGAAAGCACATCAAAGAGGGTCGTGCAGCGGCTTGTACCAAGATTAAGGACAAACTTTTTTGTTACAAAAACAGATGAAACAGAGAATTAAATTCATACAAAATAATGAAAACAGAAAAGTAGTCAGAATTTATTTACTTAATCATGACCAGATTCTCAGTTTTCATATAAAATGTAACACTGTCGAACAAAAGTGCAAATTTGGTTTAAAAAAATCATTAATTAACAGTCTAATTTTTCAAATTCCAAAAAAGAGGAAATCACCAAAATTAATTCTTTCCATAATTACAAGAGCAAAGGTAATTTATTACAATACGTCCATTTTGCTCAATAAAAAGAAAATATCACATTTTTTGAGTTGATGTATGTTATCAAACTAAACCGAGAATACAACAATTATTTAGGAACAGTCCTAACTTCTGTCTCACAAGATTCACTGAAGCCAAATCAAATGCAACTTCAAACATTATTTTCAGCTCAATATTATCTGTATTAACAGAAAATTAATATTTTCAGCAAAGTTTTCGATATTTTGTGAAAAGATTTGCTACCTAGGACCAAACAATGACATGACATCTTGATTGATAGTAACCTACGTTTGCTATTGGGGTCAAACTCTTGAACAAAAAGCAACTTTTTTTTTCTTTACAGACAAGGCCCCAGGTGTTAAAACTACAACCTTGAGAAAAGAGAGCCTGCAAAAAAAAAACTGACCCCAGACTTAACAATAGACCAAATGCCTCGTTGCACACTTCACAAACCGAAATGACGACTGAATTGGACGTCAATTGTCACTGATCCTATTCATTCTCCACCAAAAGGTCTCCCTCACTCCCCCTCTCCCCTCCTTCAATTGACAGAGTGTCGCGGTTGAGCGCTCCGGCGAGTGGCCTGCTATTGTCTCGCCCATACCAAAAAAAAAAGGGATGGGCTTCTGCAGCGGCTGACTGACCAAGCATGACGGGCGACGTGCCCTGGCTACTTTCCCAGCGGGGGCGTTTTTAATACCCTTAATGGCTTCTAGGCAATGTGTATTTTTTTAAAATATATGCTCAATATTGTTGGCAATCGGGGGCGCATGGAGGTGGGTTATTAAGTGCAAGACTGAATATTTAATGTCAAAATCAACAAGTTGACAAAACCAACATAAAAAAAATTCCCCCCAAAATAAAATAAGTTTCAGGGGCAGGAGTATCATAGTGTTTACCCTGTGTACCTTGTTTTATTCTACAAGAGCAACAAAAAACAAATTTCTACATTTCTGAAAGATCGGCTTTCTGGGTTTTTTTTTTGGGGGGGCAGCCAAAGAATAAGTGGAACATTCACATTAAATTAAATAAATCCGTTTTTCTTTCTTATTCTTGTGCCTGAAAAAAAACAACTCAGAAAACCTTCATTTATTTGAGCTGTTTCTGATATTCTGAAAGCAGGAAAGCTGATACAGTATATGTCAACTGTTGGCCCTATTGCAACAACAACAATACTCCTGATGATGACTAGAGCAGGCTCGTCGAAACGTTGAGATCTTACGAGAAGTGCGAACGAAATATAGAAGTGCGAAAGTACAAACGATTCTTACATGGTTTTTCCGCAAACCGATCCACATACTCATGATGGTATTAAAATAACGCAAGAGGTAAAAATGTGTATATCAGTTAAGTCATTAAATTAATGCAAACCAGTTAACATCCTTATCCACACCAGCATACCCCACTGGGATTGCTAACACATTATTTGTACCGCGCAATCCAGCCGGCCCAACAAACATTTTGAAAAACAGTCATCAGCAAAGCGAAAAATAATCAGCCTTTCATGATGGCCGACAATCACAAAGGTCATGCCAAGCGTGGAAGATATAAAAAAAAAGAATTCCCAAATTGGTCATTAATAACGATATCAATGCCAATTTTTCATCCTGTTTTTTTTTTTTAGGGGATCGGAGGGACGAAGAACAAGGTTATTTAATCTACATAATGGCCCCACAGACGAGTCAATTAATTCTGGTATACTGGGGGATGCTGATAATAGTGTAATTGGTTTTGCACAACAGGTGATATATGGGCACGGAGATTCCTGGGCTCTGGGTTTTTATTTCTTGCCACCGACCGTCCGGTGATCGAGAGAGCATTGTTCCAGTTTGGTTTCTGAAATTAATCCACATACAGTGTACAGGAATGACTGACTTTGGGTTTTGAATGGCCAAAAATATTTTTTATCGGTAATTACGATTCCTGATGTGACTCTCTGATGAACAATGCACTTTTGTGCCGGAGAACAGAAAAAATAAATAAATAAAAAAAATTACTTTAAACATAGGCCCTATTTGTATACATATGTACCATTTCATGCAATTATTGCTAGATGTGTGCATGTACATAATTTAAGTTCATTTCTTAGAAAACATCAAAAATTTGACAAACATGGTTTCAGTGAAGCTCAACAGCGGCCTACCGCCTACATTGACATCATTGCTCAAATAAAGGAACTTAACTCATACTGCATGTTAAAGCACAAACCTTATTATGGTAAAAGCTACAGTACTATTGTACACTCCCACGTAGAACACAGCCATTGCATTCTGTCACATGAAAACTGGAAGAATTTGTGACTTGCGACTGCCTCCCAAGACAGATACATTTACGTGAACTTTGCAGAGAGAGTTCTTTGGAGAGGTCTAGTGGCAAAATTAGAACTTTTCAATATGAGGGCATAATAACATCCGAGATAAAAGACTCCAAATACATCATAAAATGCTTTGTCTTTGGTGGTTTTTTAATCGGTTCTAGCACGCTGCTGACAGACAATCCTTCCACAGGTTTGATTTTTGGTTTTCTGCCAGCTGTTTGTCACAAACGAAAGCACTCCAGATCATTGGGGGCAATTTTCCAAAGTTTGTGTGCGTGTTTCATGTCTGTGTAATTGTGCATTAAAAGCACACATTCAAATCAATGCTTCATCTGTTTCCACACTGATCAATGTTTTCTATACCCTTCGGATATAGAGCCTGCAGCATTTGTGAGCACGGACCGGGACGAACAATGCGGACACTTCAAGATTACTGTATCAACACACAATGGATTCAGTGTTGGACATGCTCTACAATTGGTATTCATGGTACAGCGGCAATAACAAGCAAAAAAGGAAAGAAAAAACGACTCAATTGACTTTGGAAAGTAATCTAACATCTCTTCTCCCCCGAACATGTGACAAAGGGATGTAAACAAACGCTGACGCAGGCAACTTAACCAAACTGATGGGATGGAGTATAAAAATCTCTCCCCTACAACAATCCCGGCCCCTCCGTCTTTCTATAAACCCCTCTCCTCCTCCTCATCCCGCGGATTGTTTGCTTTAAGTCACATTTCAGGGTTGAGTAATAGTGCAATCACTTTGACGATGTTTACGCGCAACATTTGGGTTTCAATTTTCTCCCTTCTCCAACCCCTTGTATCAACTCTGTCGGACAATATGGCCACCTGCCATCGCCGAGTGCAGTACCCAATGCGGGCGGTAGGAGGGAAACCCGCCGAGCTATAGGGCCGTGAAACTGAATAGGGCTGTATCCTCTCCAGCGTTGTCTTACATTACGGAGTCCCCTATCAGCATTCGAGCGGGGTAGCGGAGGGTAACTGTCCGGGATCCTCCATTGTCTTACGGTCCCCGCAGACCGAGGGCGCCAACTGGGTCCAATTTAGGCGCCAGTGTCTCCTCTTACACGACTATCTCTCCCCCTCTCTCTCCCTCTTTCTCCCCAGGTTGCTGCTCTGACCAAACCCTGTGCCTCCACCAAGGCACAGATATAAAACCAAACCGGTTCTCCACTCAATTTGCTCCAGCCAGGAAGCAATTTTTTTTTTTCCCCGGTCCCCTCCCCTAGCGCACCCCCCCCCCCCTGTTTGCTTAACACAGAAAAACACCCATACTGGTGTTTTTTTGTGTAACAGAATACCGCACTCGAAGAATAGACTGTCCCTCACACTTTGGATGTGATAACTACATCGGATACCACGGAGGTCTGCTGAGAAATGAAAAGACAGCATCCCATGCATATATAGGACGACATGGTTCCAAATAAGGCTTTGTTTTATTTCAAATTCATTTGTTTATACACCTAAGTTCTTGTTCTGTAGACTGAAGATGCTTGCTGCCTCTTAAAGGTACTATCATACTTTGGTAGCATATACCGAAACAGAAACTTCCACAGGTTTACCTATAACATACAGGGTATAAAGATGGTGATGGACATTTATAAGGGTGAAAAAAAAAAACCAAAAGAAAAAAAATTGACTTAATGAATTTGTAAAAAAGTGATGAGCTGTGTGATAGTGGATCTGCACACCAAATACACAGTACATTAGAGCACTACATTTACTAAAGCAACCATCCGTTAATAGACCATGTACTTTCTCGTTTGAAAGCTCAATCTTGTACTAGGGATTTTTCCTGGCAAATTTATTATTTCAAATTCATTTTTTGACAAGTCAAGTATTTGGCAAAGCATGAATCGTAAAATCTAAAAGTGAGATCGTGTGGAACGAAACAGTTTCTTTTGTTCCTTGGGGTATGCACAATGGATCTATAGGGTCATTGATTCTATGCAATGGGAAAGTGATGGTTTGGGCCCTTATGGCACAGAATCCAGCAATACCGGGCCATGGGCCACCACGCACCCTAGAATCCATGCACTACAATGGTGGTATCAACCAACATAATTGTTTGCTAATCCTCATTCAGTTGGATTTGGATATGAGACCAATCAAAATTTGTCTACAGTGGTGGCGAAACGCAAAGTACCGTGATGATTGCTCAAGAAATGAAAATCGTATCCATCTGAAATAGACAATCAAATCTCAACAGGTCCTTTGTCTCACTCTGGTTGCGTTCACATGGAGAAAAGCGACTGGGCGACATTACGGGGAAGCAACTTCACTGGAATCAACAATCGGTAGAAAAACGACAAATTTCCTCTGATACCAAAAACTACACTAGTGGTCGGAAAAGGTTTGAGTGAAAGTGCACTTTTTAGGGCAAGGTTCTCCTCATGCATAAAACATGCAACAGGATACCATGGTACACCGGCTTAACAGTCCGTCACCGGGGTACCGGTGGCTTTTGGTGGGGGGTGGGGGGAGGGAGGGGGTCTTGTATGGACATCAATAATTCATGTCATTAAAACACTGTTCATACATTTGCACTTGGGCTTTATATCAAAGCCGTTATCATTAAAAGCAACGCCGCATTCCCACTGCACTTAAATTAACTTCGACCAAGATGCAAATCCTTAATAAAATAAAATAGCAAATGAAGATTTTCGTTGGTGTTAATCGGTTTAATTATAAATCAATTAATGAAATCTTAGAACCATTCCGAAATGATTGGGTTTGGTCACACTGCCAAGGAAACTGCACGGGGAAAGGGAGGACTAGGGGAGACGGAGGGTGGGTTACAAAACTTGTCGGCAGCCTCCTAGCAAATTTATGAACACAGCTTTACGCATCAAGGATTAAGCAAGCATCAAACCCCCAAGATAATAACAAATTTCTTTTCTCCTTTTTTTTTTTAATTAAGTCGATATTGTTCACAGCAACCCTCCCCCCCCCCCCCCCTAACCAACACCCATACACCTCCAGTTGAATATTGGTACTAGGTGGCTTCAACTGGCTTGGTCATCAAACAAACACGGTTCGATACGGGACGGGGATGTGTTTGCTCACCTGATGCCTGTGGAGAATGCAGGGGCAAAATTTGTTCTCTCACGGCGACGGCGGCCGCGCCGCTGATACCATGGTCTCTCAATCTCACTCCCTCTCTCTCTGTCCCTCTTTCTTTTAAGTTTTTTTTAAAACCCTGAGATGCTTGTGAGGGGTGAGGTGACGATGATAACAAGGGTAGGGGGATTTATTTTGCAGTGGATTGATTTAGGTATCAGGTCGAGGTTTAGGCAAATGTTTTTCAAATCCACACAATGTATCGGATTCACAATGCAGGAAACCCAATGCCAGTGGCGCACTGGAAGGGCAAATTTCAGCTTTCCCGCTTTTCTTCAGGATTGATCACCCAAGCTTCCATTTTCAAACAGCAGATTTGTACTTAGATGAATTGATCAATTGTAAACTGCTAACCAAGCAAACAAAAACACAACAGATGTAAATCTGTGAACATTTCTGTTTTGGCTTCTTACAAGGGAGATTAATGCAACTTTTTGTACGTGGGGTCCTTGGGGGGAGGGGGACCACTGTCTGCTATTAACCAGCTTCCACCCTAGACTGACCAATTGGCTGACTTGATTGATCCTGAGCACTTAAGCCCTGTTTGTCTGACCAAGAAGGGTAATTAATCTCAATTAATACAGCACGATGTCTGGTAGCAAGTGTCTCAGACCACAGGGACAAGGGGCCAATTTCATGGAGCTGTTAAGCACAACAAAAAACTGCTTAGCACAAAATGTCTTGCTCAATAAAACAAACCACCATTGAAAATTTCCATTTGATCTTCTTGGTCAGCAAACAGCAGCCAAAGAACAATCATAAGTGATACACAACACACATAGAAATTGGTTGTTAAAGGTATACCGGTAATACATGATTGGTAAAGGTCACAGAACAGCACTCATACTTTGTCTGATCCAGCATGTACATGAAATGATAAACCTGTGAAAACTTGAGCTCAATCGGAATGTATCTGAGTCAAAAGAAAATATCAAAAACCCAACTCAATTTTTCTTATAAAACACAAAGAATGGTTTTGATCTTACCCCGAGATCAAAACTGTTTTTGGACTTTGTTTATACTAATTTCTGGATAAATTCCTTGCCCTACAATTTTGAAGGAATGAAAAAACAAATTAGTACATTTGTTGAGTGGACAAAGTTTAGGGATGTAAAGATCTAGGCATGATGGGGGCAAATTAATTGGTTTACCCATAATTTGTTTGTCAACACTTGTTGCTCAAACCCGTACACGGGATTTATTTTCACACAGGAATTTGTTTCCCTTTTCTAGATTATGAATGCTGTTTGAGTGATTGCCAGAATGTGGTAGGTTGAGGGAATGGGGAGGGGGTGGGGGAGGGGAGGGGGGGGGGGTGTTGGCATCCAAGGTTGCACTGCTGTCAGATCTAATGAGGATACAAATATTTAATACCCTAAAAAGCTCTATAATTAGAGCCCAATGATGACTAAGTGCACTGAGAGGCAGGCGTTGTGGCAAGGAGCTAATACCACAATAAGGATAATAAGCTGGCAGTGGGGGAACAAAAATTATGATGAATGACATCCGTTATGCACACTGGGCACGGCACCATTTTATTTTTTTTTATTTTTGGTTAATGGCTAAAATAGAGACCCCTTTAGTTAGATACTGAGGAGGGAAAATATTGGGTTTTTTGTTTATTTTTTTTTTTTAGACCAAGTCAAAAATTGTCAAATTATATTAAATTTTGGTTTTCTAACTTTACAAGTGCACCTTCAAAAGAGTAATGACAAAGTTTCACCATAATTCAAAAATAATCTTATTTTATAAAGCAAGACTGAAGATTACATGTATGTTATGTATGTCTTCTCCTAGTAAAGATGTTCCCAAAGATTAAAACATACACATGTGTACACTGTACATTCCATCAATACAGTTTAACTTTAATACTTAATTCTGATAGCCGGGGTCCATTTTCTTTTTGAATTAAAGCAAAACTAGCTGAGACAAAACCTGAACTGCTAAGGGATTTTTGTCTTTTCATATATGTCCCCTTCATATTCACACTTTGAAATGAGTTTGTACATATACATGCACCACGCAAACAATGGGGGGGGGGGGAACGGCATACAGGGTAACCATGGCAACTGTGAGAAAGGCCTTCAACCAGCGTGACCGTGCAAGCCATCTTGCATCCACGCGAATTAAAGCACGATCCTACTCCATAATTCAGAACATCTTCAATTTCCCTAATGAACCCTCCCATCGCCGGGGCCGGAGCCGGGGCCAAGCTACAAACAAGGTTCGTGGGCAAGGACTCTCTCTCCCTCCCTTCCTCAACCTCCCCGGTACCAACAGCATCCCCCTCCTCGGCATCTCACTCCCATGTAATGCCTCCTGACTATTTTATGAAGATGCATATTTCATGGGGTTTAATCACCCGTCTGGAAGGACAAGAGGGGGGGGGGTTACTTGTGCCCATTATTCTCAGTCCCAATTGTTGCGCTGGATTCCGTGCTCCAAGGGAATATTTTAGCTTTGATACTTCATTTACAAGGCAGAACAGGAATTTAAGAAGATAAAATATTGTACATGACATGGGATGCAATGGGGTGAGCAAGGGCAAGGTTTGAGGCGGGGGAGAAGGGGACAACTTCTGAACTTCACAGGGATTGATAAGAAATCTTAAGATTTAGGTTAATATCCGGGGATATTTGCTATAGGCCCTATATCGTCAATTTTTCATTCGTTCTTGGTTTTTTTTTTTTTATTCTGCTCATTACATGTATATGAAACTTAAGACATTTGACAATTTGTTTCTCAATTTTTCAGGAACAACAACAGTCAATAAGGCAATGACCAGGGGCACCTAGGCAGTGATCAGGGGCACTAAGGCAATGACCAGGGGGCACCAACGCAATGACCAGGGAGCATAAAGGCAGTGATCAGCGGGCACCAAGGCAGTGACCAGCGGGATCCAAGGCAATGACCACAGGCACCACAGCAATGACCAGGGGCCACCAAGGCAATGACCACGGGCACCACAGCAATGACCAGGGGCCACCAAGGCAATGACCACGGGCACCACAGCAATGACCAGGGGCCACCAAGGCAATGACCACGGGCACCAAGGCAATGACCACGGGCATCAAAGTTATGACCACGGCCACCAAGGAAATGTCCATGGGCACCAAGGCAATGACCAGGGGCACCCAGGCAATGACCAGGGGCAACAAGGCAATAATGAGGGGTACAAAGGCAATGACCAGGGACACAAAGGCAGAGACCAGGGGGCACCAAGGCAAAAGCAGGGGGCACCAAGGCAATGACCTCACCCTGCAATACAAATTCTACCAATCAGCAAGTGGAATGAAGTATGAGGACATGAACTACACAAACTGGATATAATTCTGGGCAAAGTTCTTGCAAAATATTGTATTCATACCCAATTTATATGATCATCCGACTTGGATTTTATGCTAGATCCATACTTCAAATCCCAAGAAGCTCAGCGGCTGAACTAGTTTTGCCCTGGTAATTTTGCATAATTTCCATGAATAGATAACCAGCACTAAAGATGAAAAATAAAAAAATGTGCAGACGTTGGCGTGCAATTCAGGAATGCGTCCATGTCACTTATTGTTGGAATCAGCAGCAACAGCGAGCAGCACTACATGATGATTTCAACTTGACTACAACTATCTAGGCAAATTTGAAAGAACTGAGTGCTTTATTGGTAATATCATACTTTGGTTTTTATCAAAGAAATACAGATTCATGGGCAAAAATATCAAGACGGATACAGTAACAGTCATCTGTGAAAATTGCAGTCCCATACGGTGCCAACTTTTTGAGAAAACAGTGACAAACAGCCACAGTATTTTCTTAAGTCTTTTCTCTTTCATTTTTGATCTTTCAAAACATCAAAAAGGGCCTACACCATTTCAGGCGGAAAAATTTGAACTGTTTGTTTCTACCACCACCATCTTCATACCCTGTAAGTTATACGTAAATCTGTGAACATTTCTGTTTTGGTTTATTAACAAAGTATGATATTACCTTTAAGTACGGAATTCTGGACAGACAACATTGTTCACTGCTCATGGAGATAATTGTTTTAAGGTGTTTCTCATCACAGCACAATTGTTTGCCTGCTTCAAAGTAGCAAGAGTAATATCTCATCATGCTAGGATTTATAGGATGCAGGCCACCAATTAACATCTTTACAACACAAGAGGGCGCCACAGCCAATATATGGACTTTACAACTGTTCAAAACAAATATTTTGGGGCATGGGCAAAATAAACTCAAATGTATATCATCCTTCATCATTTTTTCCCCCTGGTAGTTAAGCAACCCTGCAAAATTTGAGAAAGGTGCATTTTGAGATAATGGCGTATTGGAGAAAAGAACAAATTATGGATTCTGTTTTTATACACATATTAAAGGTTTACTGTAATCAAATTTGAGAAAGGGACGAAAGTCCTTTAAAATTATTGCTTTATACATAATTAATTACTTAATTTTGACCCAAAAGTTCAGTACATGTATGCCCCGCCTCCCAAAAAAAGTCCCCCAAGGAACCAATCCATGCAACAATAGCGTGTGACGTCACCTACAGAACTGGTATAGGCTCGCACCACAGTATACTGCATGGTGTTCTGCATGTGAGGTCAGCAAATATTTTCGTTGCGAAAAGTGGGGTGCTAAATTATGGGTCTTAAATACCTCCCTTTTCTATATACAATATTTTTTTAGCACAAACAATGATAGACAGGTTGAGTTTTATAACAATACAGGGATACAGATGTATTCAACCTCACATGAGTTTTGATTACAGTAAACCTTTAAGTATTTGTAGAGAGTTTCTATTGTGTTTACTATTGGTTGGTACTTTAACACAATACACGGGTACAATGTTTCAGACTTTTTAAATCTGACTGCATTTCACAGTGAAATTGTTTCACAGAAGTACTAGATTCATTCAGTACAAGGCCTAGTAAAACGAGACTGAAACTCAACAACATTTTGTTAGCTCCACCTTTTAAAATAAAGTTCTACAAAAACTAAGACCAACGAAAAACAGGAAACAAGAAAGTCTGTAAACAGTTTAACCTTTGCAAACAAACATTATTCACCCCCACCCCACCCCCAAATGAAGAGGATTATTGGGAATGATCAAGCCACACACAACTTATCAACGACGCCAACAAACAAGACCCAAAAAAATAAGAAGAAGAGAGGAGGAATATTTTCCTCTTTAAAAAGACAACAATAAATATTCACATCGTTGGGATTTCTACCGAATAATATCGATTAATCTCTCTATGGACCGCAACCCTCACGCGGCAACCTCAACCTGAACACAAAACTGGGTCGGTTGCATAAAAGCGGCCATTTTTTTTTAGAGGGGAATACGCTAACCCAAAATGAATGCAATTACCATGATATCGCTGACACCGTGTAGCCATTTGATGGCCTCCGTTTATTGCGGGGAAGTCTTTGGGAAATTTGAGCTGCCAGGCCACTTTCAATGCATGGCAAAATACCCCAGAGGACTGACAAAAACATTAAGAAAAGGGTGGGATTTGAGGGCGGGGGTTGCACAGAGGGGGGATTTCTGAGAGTGAGTACAGGCATGTCTGAAGATAAGGCACTGAAAGAATTGCCGTTCTAAATGGAAAAATGTAAGAATATACAATTGTACAATGTTACAAATACATACATATATATGTATCTGTTCTATACATACATACATGTATACAATGTGTTTAGCATACACATTACAGCATGCCATCTCATTTAAAGATGTTATTTCAGGGTTTTCTACAATCACGTCAAACTGGCTGTAACATCTCTTAAACATAATAACCATGGTAAAAAAAAAAGGAAGAATCTTGTTTCATCACACTGCCGCCGTAGATTACACTTTACAATACCGAATCCATTGAACAAACGACAACAAAAATGCAAACACCAAAGAGAACACAGACCTGCCTAGACCTAGATGGGTGATCTGACAGGCCTTGAATTTGGTTCTGGAAGGGGCAAGGCCACTTTTCCATTGCAAGAAGCATTCCATTGGCAAATCATAATGTCTATGGAAACATTTTAAGGGGGCACGAAAGCCATGGCCTCCGTAGCATCCGTTACAATCAAGGCTTGCCATCAAGCATCATCTCCCCGTCCCAAGTCTGCTAAAGGTATCAACGACAATTTACAAGCAATAATCGGCGACTTTATTCTACTCGAAGGATCATCTCGAACTGTCTGATCCCAGATGATAACTTCAGTGGGGAGTCGGTGAATGCACTCTCGCAAGCAAAGACTTTACATGGAACTGACTATTAATGGTGGCCTGATTAAAGGTACTATCATACTTTGGTCACATACCAAAACAGAAATCTTCACAGATTTACCCATAACTGATAGGGTATAAAGATGGTAATGGTAGAAACATACAATTAAAATATTTCTGCCTGAAATGCTGTATTTATCAAGAAAAAGAGTCAAACCAATATTCACAAACAATTTTAAACCTTTGAAAGATCAAAAGATTTTTTAAATACTGTGGGTGTTTTTCATTGTTGTTTTTTCAAAAAGTGGGCACCGTATGGGACTGGGAATTTCACAGATGGCTGTTACTGTATCTTTCTTGATATTTTTGCCCATGAATCTGGATTTCTTTGACAAGAACCAAAGTATGATAATACCTTTAAAGCAAGGACAATATTAAAGGTTGGTCAAATGTTTGGACTTACCCCGTATCTTTGGCGTCGTTGGTGACTGTTTGGTCTTTCCCTTGTCTTGAATTTTCTCCTGCACAGAGGACAAGAAGCATAATGGATGATTCACCGAAGACTTTCCAATCAGTTCTAACAAAATGTCACTCAAATTTGTCATTTTCATTAATACATTTATAATATTCAAGTATACTTAATGAATATTCTGTATTCTGGAATAAAATGTGGAAAAAAATGATACAAAAAAACAAAAACATAATTATATTTGCTAGATTTAAAGATCTTTCTTGCCCGTTCTTATTTCTTGATTGTTTGTTCTGTGCCTTCATGGGCATTTCATGAGGCTCAGGCTCAGGCTCAGGCTCAGGCTCAGGCTCAGGCTCAGGCTCAGGCTCAGGCTCAGGCTCCAGCTCTGACATCCATGTGCTGAAAATATAGGTTGTGGTTTTTCATTGAGGCCGAAACTCTGTTTCCCTTTTCAAACCCGATTTAATTACCAAGGTTTTTGGTGCTTAGGCAATTTTTTTTGTGCTGAAGCAGCTCTATGAAATTGGCCCCTGGTGATCAACAATAATAGGGCTTGGCAGGAACGTGCCAGACCAGACAGTGGGACTTTTTACCTCCATGAAACAGGACAAGAGTGAGCAGCTCATCTCCTGCTCCAAGATGGTCTTGTTCTCGGCGTTGTTGTAGCAGCAGGCAATGAGCGTCGGGAACAGGATGGCCATGAGGCGGGGGTCGCTGAAGTACTGGAACGGCAGACCGCACAGCTGCTGCAGCAGGGTGGGCGTGTTACCAGACTGCACCAGTACCTGGTGGGGTGACCAAAACAGCAGAAATAATCACACAATTCCCGTTTCACACAAACTGTTTGAGGCTTTGTCTTTTTTGTTTTTTTCTTGTATTATCCCTGTACTTTAAGTACACTCCTGTAGAATCCAACAATGGGCATATTTTATGTTTCTTTGATGTTTCATTGTTTCGTTGAAAGGTGCTCAACGAAAAATTGACTGGAGCGGGATTCGAACCTGAGACTCAACATGTAGTATACTAGTCTTGATACCCTTGAATTCAATAATGCTAGGTTCAAGAACGTCCTGATAGTTGAAATTTGTGTTCAAGCGAATACAAATTTGTGCAATTTTTTAAAGGAGAGTTTCAATGGACATATAGCCACCCCATTTCCTTGAGTTGATGTAGGTCTTTCCATGTAACAAATTATAAACCAGTGAAATATGGGATTGGTATTATTAGACATGTTAGAGGTAGTGGACCTCAATCGGTCTATCACCCTCCTACCTGGTTCTCTGTGTTGAGCACGGTGAAGTAGCCCACGATGAGAATGATCTCGTGCAGAAGGTCCTCGCAGATGACAAAGTGACTGCAGTGCCATATAAGGTAGGTGGCGATGTGACGGAACTCCAGGGAGATGCCCTCCGCTCCCAGTGCACTCTTGGGATAACAACAACAATTTAAGGGCGGGATTATTTTAAAGGTAGTATCATACTTTGGTAAGAAACCAAAACAGAAATGTTCACAGATTTACGTACAACTTTCAGGGAATGTAGATGGTGCTAGTAGAAGCCTACCGTTAATTTCTTTCCGCCTGAAATGGTGTATTTATGCCGAAATTAGTGAAAAAACGACCAAAAATCTTTTGTGATCTTTTAAAAGATCAAAAATATTAGAGAAAAGACTTAAGAAATACTGTGGCCGTTTTTCACTGTTTTCTCAAAAAATTGGTAGCGTATGGGACTGAAATTTTCACAGATGACTATTACTGTATCGTCCTTGATATTTTTACCCATGAATCTGTATTTCTTTGACAAAAACCAATGTATGATACTACCTTTAAAATGAAGGACGTGTACAATATTGGTAACAAACCAAAATAGAAATGTTTACAGATTTATGTATAACCTTCAGGGTATGAAGATGGTGCTGGTAGATCGACAAAATATTTCCGCCCGAAATGGTGTATTTATCCAGAAAGATGAGTTGCAGAACTTTTTTTGAGGGGTTTACAATGCATTTTGAAACTGGTATACATAATGTAAAGGCCACCTTTCACTTCAGCAAAACCTCCCTAAAACTCCATTTATAATTCAATCCAATCCATTAAACGTGTGCATAATGGTGCTGTCATCTACACGCCAGGGTCTGCCGTATATACACCAATATTTCCTTTTAATTAATGATAACAACTCATAAATACAACACTACTAATTAAGAGAAACAAAAGACTTTCTACCGCCTCTGATCACACCTCGTCACCATTAGGCTGATAATGCCCGATCAATTATTCAAAAGCCTGCCAAATTTTCGGCTATCAAATAGGAGCCCTGGCAATGTTTAATGAGCGGAAAGTTCCACCGAGGCACTTGTTAGCGTCAGTCATAAAATATGCATGAGAGCAACTCCACAGTAACGTAAATTACCTGTTAAGTGACTTTGACTTATATTTCTTGATCATTCATTCTTGAAAGACTCCATTGAAAAATTGATCTATTGGAATCAGCAAGTAATCCACTTATGGTTCCTTGAAATGAATGCATGTATGCAAAAAAGAGGTAACTTATGTTATAAAATGTCCCAAAACCGTGGAAATGCCCATGATGCTTTGGGTTTTTTTCCCCTCTTTTTTTCAAAGCATTTTTATTTTATAACCAAATTTGGGTCGGCTTTTTTTTTTGGAGGGGGTACGTTTCCCTGTTCACCAGCAACATAATTGTTCATATCCAGAATGCCCACTCAGAAATGTCCTTCTCTTTTTTTCAGAGTTACATGTCATTCTTTTTTGGAAAACAAAAATATGTTGTCTTTGAGAGCCCTTTGTTTGTAGCTTGGTTGAGCTAGGATTTCATTTCAACAAGGTAGTATCTCTATGGCATGTTAACCTGAACCAGGGCTAAGTTGGCAATCAAGGGTTGTATTTATGGGTGCCTGGACTCTGCAAGAGGCTCTGTCCCCCTTCCAAAGCTTGCTTTGACTGTCATCTGGAGAGGTCAGGGTTAATTAAGGTGTGTTCGTTTAGCTTCCACAGGGCAGACCTGACCTGGGAATGGTTGAGTTTACTGCACAGAAAAATACCAGAGGAAGGGGACAAGGTTGACTGGTGTCAACTCGTGGAAGCTAAACGAACACACCCATTGATGAGGTGCTTTGTCCTCCTAATTCAATCATCTCCAGGCCTGATGGTGTACACCCAATTTCCAAGGAAGGCCAGAATGCCAAGGGGCTTACCTGCATCATCTCCAGATCCAGGGAAGCGATGCTGCTCATCATCTTGATCCCTGCCGTCACCACGTTCAGGGTGTGTTCAGGCAGCTCCGGGGGCGTGGCCGTACTGCCCCGGGTGGGGTTGCCGCCGTGCAGCAGGATGCCGTACAGCAGGGAGACGATGCCGCCGAAGCCCGTGGCTCTGAACGTGCCCAGGAGCTGGGTGGGGTCTTCCTTCTTGGAGGTGAAGATGCTCCCTGATCTGCAGAGTACAGCGGAGAAGACGATTATTAAAAGGCGTTCAGTTGTATTGCTCAGGAAATGGTGCGTGGGAAAACAGCATCAGAAGAATGCATCAAGATGCATTATTAGCATCATCAGCAATGGAATAGTACACGTTGTGTTGACAGGATTTAAAGGTAATTTAATTCTTTGGTTTTTGTATAAGAAATGCAGATTCATGGGCAAAAGTATCAAAAAAGATACAGTAACAGTCGTTTGTGAAATTTTCAGTCCCATACGGTACCCACTTTTTATTAAAACTGTGAAAACGGCAACATTATTTTAAAAATCTTTTCACCCTTATTTTTGATCTTCCAAAGATCAAAAGTGTTTTGGTCAATTGGTTTTACTCTTTTCTGGATATATACAGCACTTCAGGCAGAAAAATTTAACGGTATGTTTCTACTTTCTACCATCACCATCTTTGTCCACTCTATAGTTTTAGGTAAAGCAGGGAGATTGTTTCCACTTTTGTTGTAATTGGCTGCGATGACTAACCTGTTGGATGCCGAGGACACAAACTTGGTCATTGCTCCCAGCAGGCCCATGCTGTGCTGCAGAAACTCAGCCAGGGAGGGATTCTCATCGACGGTGCCCCGCACCTTGTTGAAGCACGTCGTCAGACTGTCGATCACCCCGCTGCATACCAGATAGCTGAAGACATTCGAGGAAGGAAATGATTGAGAGGAAGAAAAGCAGCTAGGGCATGAAATCATGTCGCACGAGCCAGTTTTTGTGGGCAACTTGGAGGGAACTAAAGTACATCGCATTGCAGAAAAGAAATGGCTGGTTATTAACGCGAGAGAATTTTAGCTGTATCTTTCCCCGAGGAAAACCTGTAAAAATTGAAAGGGGAACTATGTTGCATCTTGACGGCCGCCTGGAACAATTAGCCTGTAAATTGCACTCGAGAGTCACCCTTCCCGAGCCTAATGAAGGCTCCATGAAAATGCCACTTGATGTTAGATTTAGACTGGGAAGTGTACAGAGGAGATGTCATCAAGCAAGGTCTACAGAGCACAATGAGACTGACTAGGAGGTGGTTCTGTATGAGAACCGAATGTATCTACTCAACCTTCCTGCTGGTAGGCTTCAAGTGTCTTTCAAGTGATTCACATCTTTCTTCCAAGAAGAGTGTTTGTACACCTCCAAACTCCTCCAAATTTTTACTAGTTACAAGCTTCAGACATAAATGCTCACTCACCTGATCAGGTCCTGACCGCACTGGTCAAAGGTGTCCATCTGCTTCTTCTGTGCCCCCGATGACCGGCTCTCGGACAGGGAGCTCTGCTGTGGCCGATGCTTGACCAGGCAGAGGAGGACCGTGGACAGCAGCTGCATCAGGCAGCTGGAGACGGGGTCCGAGAGGCCCTGAGGCAGGCTTGGTGAGCTGCCCTCCGAGTCTGGTATGATGAGCTGGTAGATGACCACAAACAAAACATGTTTCCTTGTCAACTTTTTTTTTTTTTACATTTCTTCTTGATACACGTGCATGTCACTGCATGGTGATGCGGTATGAGTTGTATAGCATCCATTAAGTGTCAACAGCAAATCTGTATCATCTTGCAATTAATGAGTGGACATTAACATTTGTTCTTCATATCATTCCAAGATTGGTACAGGTTTGCAAATGCTTTGCAGACACTGTGCAAATTGTGCCTCGGTTTTTTGGTTTGACCAACAAAGATTGCTACAAATTTCACACTGCTTAAAACCCTAAATCCCTGGGCAGGGCTACAAATTTCTATGAGAACAAGAATATTTAAAGACTCACCCCGAGCTGATGGACGAGAAGCTCCACGATGGGGGGCAGCTTACCGCTGTACAAGGCATACTGGCAATTATCAAAGCAGCCTTTACAAGCCAGTCTGAAAGCTGTGGCTGCCGCACACACGGATCTATAATGAAACAAAAAGAAAATGATGGTGAAATGATCCTTGGGGTATGGCGGTGTGTGTGTGGTATCATGGCTTCTGACTGCCAAACAAACAAAGATAATTGACTATTAGGGACACCACCAACGTAGGGCTGGATAGCTCAGTTGGTAGAGCGCCTGTACGGTATTCAGGAGGTCACCGGTTCGAATCCCGATCCAGTCAATTTTCCTTTGTTCACTTTTCAGTGAATCAAAAAGAAGATCAGAACATTATTTTATATACTGGTAGACGATTTGACTATTTTGTTGGAAATATGAGTCGATGCTAACACGGACACTTTCAAGGCCATGCTAAATACTTCATGGATTCTGACTAGCAAACGAACAAAGATAATCACAATTTGGGACACTGCCAACATAGGGCTGGATAGGTCATTTAGTAGAGCACAGGAACAGTATTCTATGGGTCACAGATTCGAATCCCACTCCAGTAAATTGTTCTTTGTTCACCTTTCAATGATTTCAGATTAATCCAGTCTATTTCTCTTGTCGTTAAATTCTTTCCAACATGGAGTTCATCAGGGCACGTGATTTACAATATATGCAACAACCAGCATGAACTACGTGTACATTTTTTTTTTTAATCTGTAGACAAAATGTGACAGGCTGTCAAAACTGTCAACATCATTTTTGATTCTTGGGAGGGTGGGTTGAGTTGGAGAATCTTGATCGGTCGGACTCATCGGCAGCTCTTTGGGGGGGAACAACTTGGAGATCCTTTTATAAAGAGTCGCACATATTGGAGGCTCTTAGAGAGCATGTCTAGGAGTGGTGGTACGGCGTGGGTCGAGGAAATTACTCCTTCCTGCAAAGACCTGCAGACTCGCTCGTCCCTTTACACCTTGAGCCGACGTGCCCGCTCCCTCCTTCACAACCCCTCCCTCTCCCCCTCCCCAAGCCCTCCTTTCCCCCTTCTCCTCTTCCTGAATACTCACTTTGCTGGGATGACGTTGGACGGTGAGCTACTGGTGAAATCAACCAGCATCAGGATGCGGCCGAGTACGGACAGTCCACCGCAAGTCCTAAATGTTATCTGGTCAGCTTGTTCCTACCAACAAAAGAAAATGAAAAGAAAAAGTGGCTCAATGAAAAATCTCCAATATCTCAATTTTGTTTTAAAAGACAAATACCCATTTTTCTTGCAAAGACTGCCCAAAAAGGCAAAATAAAAAACAAAATCTGGAGTTTATAACTACCTTCTTAGCCAAAATACGGTTGAGCTCGCCCAGTGCTCTGTCCATGGCAGACACCTTGCTCTGCTCCCAGGGGCCGCTTGAGGCCTGCGACTGTAGATACTTGTTCAGGTCCTTGATCAACTTCTGAAGCCTGTATTTCAAAAACAGTCATTTGAGATTTTAGTTGGAGGTCCTTAGGGGTATTGGGGTTCTTAGGATATTTTTTCTCGAAACAGAACGGCTTACAAATTGACAGAGAAGATTTGTTCTCCATAGGTTTGACAAAATGAGACTTGAGAACGACGAGAAAATTTGTTGCGATCTTGGTAATAAGACAAGCAGACAACAACAGCCTTGCTTGACAGTTGAAGACTAGACTCACTTTGCCCTGAGCTGCGACTCGTTGCCTTGTGTCTTGGACAGCAGGTTGTTCTCGTACTCCTTGCCCTTGGAGGCCATCCTCTGCCGAAGCTTGCGGGCTCGCTTGCGGCATCCCTTCTGCCGCTCCTTCTCGGCCAGCTCCTGAGGGTCCTGTCGGTCTGGCGAGGCCTCCACCAGGAGCTTCAGAGAGTAGCTCTCCTGTACAGATAACAGGAAGGATTTGGCAACGACTTTTCAGTTTTCTAGATCATTTCAAAGGTGCTGCACGGAAAGTCTTCCCCTCCTAGTAAACTAAGCTAACTACAGACTAAGGGAAGACGAACCAAGGCTTGAAGCTGGGCTTGAGACCTATTTCGCTACTGCCATTTGAGACCTACAAAACGAAATGAAGGGATTGGGCTACATGACGAAGCTAAAGAAAGGCTCCAGTTTGGCCATGTATCTCAAGCCCTTCATTTCATTAAGGACAGAAAATGGCAGCAGCAATATAAATCCCAAGCCTAGCCTCAAGTCCTCATTTTGTATTAAAGGCCCTTAGACTCCTGTTAAGTCTAATCTGCACATCACTTGTAAACCTTGGCTGGATTACACAAAGCACTAAGATGATTTGTCAGTTTCATCATTGTTTTGTATTGTGACATCACACTTTGCTTAGCAATTAAGATTGATTCACACTTAAGATCAATCTTTAATAGTGCTTCGTGAAATCGGCCCCTGGAATCAAAAACCAGGTAAAGAATCCTATGTTGCAACATTTTATGAAATTTTAATGAATTCAAAGATACTGTCAGTGTCATCAAAAAAATCTGTTCACAAAGCAAAGAGTCTGCCCTTTTTAATTTATCTCAAGTCAAATTTTGGGTCCATTTCATGATGGCATTGTTGGGTGATGTGAGCACCTAAATACCGAGTTAAAGTTCAAACAAATTTCTTACGATGTCTTCGTCATTCATGTGCTTCCCTTGGTGTTTCTCCAAGACGGCCTCTTTGTGCTTCTTGCCTCGCAGGTGACTCAGAAGGTACACCTCAGATGGAATCTGTCGGAGAAAGACAAAGGTCAAGTTTCAAAATTCATTCGATGATAAAGGGATGTGACATCCTGAAATAACAACAAGCTAGGCTTACAGTCTGTCACATGTTTATTATAAGCATACAAAGTGAAATCCACTTTTCACTGAAATCCACTGAACTCAAGTTTATAACGACGTCCACAGACGTTTTGTTTACCACCTACCATGACGCCGCAGAGCGAACACATCTTCTTCTTCTCATACGGGTTGTGGTGAGGAGCCACGTCGGTGGTGCGGTAGTGTCTGAGCATGCTCAGTTCGATGGCCTTCTCCCGCTTCTGCTCAATCTGCTGGTTGTGCCGACGGGTGGTCTCATCATGCTGTGCAAAATAGTAATAATAAGTACATTGGAATGATACTATAACGAACATTACTATTCCAAGCATTTTTTGGTATACAAAACATGTAATACTAAATATTGTGGTTTAAAGGTATAATACATGATTGGTCTAGGTCACAGAACAGCACTCACACTTCTGTCTAATCCAACATGTACATGAAATGATAAACCTGTGAAAATTTTGAGCTCAATCAGACATCAGAGTCACGCTAAAATAGCGAAATCCCAACTTTCCTTAAAGCTCAACTTTCCTTATAAAACATAAAGAATGGTTTTGATTTTACCCTGAGATCATAACTGTTTTCTGTATTTGTTTTGGCTCATTTCTGGATAAATACACCATTTCAGGCGGAAATATTTTAACAATAAGTTTCTAGCAGCACCATCTTCATACCCTGAACGTTATATGTAAATCTGTGAACATTTCTGTTTGGGTATGTTACCAATCCTGTACTGCACCTTTAAGTCGTTATAACAATCAACCGCTGTAACGGACAATATCTGTGGATGCCACCGTATTCACAAAAATAAGTTTTTGCTACCTTTTGTTGGATTTTCTTCTGGATTTCTTCCTCCTTGGCCAGCTGGGCTTTATTCAAGGCTGATAATCGCTGCTCCCTTTCTCTATACGCAGGAAACAACAACACAGAATCAAACTGAATATCATCAAAATCACTCCATCAGCCTGGTCACTCTACCTGTAATCCATAACCCAAGCACCTATACAAATCAAACAGGGGCCAATTTCATAGAGATGCTTAGCACAAAAAAATTGCTTAGCACTAAAATGGCTTGCCCAATAAAACAAACAAACCACCATTTTGATGGTCTGCGAACAACAGCCAAAGAACAATTGCAAGTGATACGCAACACATGGAAATTTGGTTGTTAACCCTGTTTTTATTAAAGCAGAAATGTCATGCTTAGTGATTTTGTGTGCTAAGCAGCTGCATGAAATTGGCCCCAAGACACTCCTGCAAAGCCATGACCTAGACCTTTCAAAATGTGACCTGGGGTTGATTTCACCAAACTCAACTTACTATCAATTACGGATTTATGATGCATTGCAGCCCTACGTACATGTAGCAGGGCTCGACATAGTACTAGCCCGGCGTACAATGTCTAACAAAAACCGCTCCAGGCTAGCTAGACCCGCTGTCTTGGTTGCCCAGTGGGCTGGTAAAAAAAAAAATAAGAACCTACCTGTTAAGGTATGGATCAACATATGTACGGGCCAGTAAAAATCTAAACGGGCTAGTAAAATCTGAAGTAAGCTGGACCGGCGGGCTAGCAAGGAAAAAATATTAGCGCAAGGCCTGCGTAGGACCATACGATGGGTTATCCTTCGTAACCAGAGTAACGATCGATCGTGGGGTTTTTGATCTCTCTCCTCTTAGCCAAGTTGCTGAATTGTGAGCGCAGTCCGAGCCCCTATGTCAAGTATGGGTGACCCTACCTGGCCCGTTCCTTGACGGCGGACTCTCTGGCTCTCTCCCTCTGCTCTCGGAGGACGGTCAGCTTGTCCTCTTGGACCTGCCGGTGCTTCTGCATGTCCTTCAGGCGAGCCATCCGCTCCACCTCCAGAGCCTTCCTCCTCTCCTGCAGCGAAAAAAACAATGAAGGAAAAATGATTGCCTGCATGGTCACATTGCATAAGGTAGGAATCCGCAAGTTCACTTGTGTTCCAAGGAACTATGCCCCTCCTTGAATTCAAACGATCAACATGATTTGGTTTCAATACTGTCAAACTGCATTGCGTTTGCCCTCTCACCCACTCTGCGAAGAAAAACCCAGCCCCAATCATTAATATTTAGACATCGTTATCGGGAGAGAAGAAAGGGGAATATGAGCCCAACCTGAACGGCCTCCTCCTTGGCAGCTTTCTCCACATTCTTCCTCTGTCTCTCCTCCATCAGATCCTGCAGCCTGGCCTCGTGGCCCATGTGCCGGGCCAGGATGTCATGTCTCTTGTTCTGGGCCTCCAGGCTGTTGATGAAGGCTATCTCATTGGCCTACGAAACCAAAGGAATAAAAGGTGAGATGTGTGTTTTCATGAGTGTTTTGAATGAGTCAATATTGGGGACTTCACGATGTATTGTACTGGGAGGCTGTTCCACAGTGCAGGAGTGTGGCAGAAGAATGTACGGTCAACATAGTGTATTGGCTGGTCCGGTACCCAGACTCACTTTGTGCTCTTCCTCCTGTGCTTTCCTCCTGACTGCTTCCAACTGCTTCTGTCTCTTGTGCTCGGCCCGCAGTTGTTTCTCGTCCATCTCCTTCTTCTTCAGGGACAGAAGTTCATCCTTCCATTCCCTCACTTCCTGGATCTGCGACAGAGAACAATAAGGAAAAAAAGTAGAATTGATAAAGCCCATTTGCCTTAAGCAATGTCTTCAAGACCTACATGTATGCTTCGGGTCATGTCAAGATTCTTTTCACCAAACTCAACTCTTCTGATAATTCAGGAATTATGTTTTGGAGACACTTATCCTCTTAAACACGGCTTGATTGGTTCGGGGCCTTTCTCAAAGCTCAACACCAGCTCAGGGTCCGCCTCCATTTCATGAATCCATTTTAAAATTGTGGGCATCAAAATACATGTAGAGACTTTTGGCTGCGGTTCGGAAGTAGATTCTCCAATTTGAAAAAGATAAACACAACTCCAGCTTCAATGAAAAACCTCATTCTATAATTATTTTCAGCATATGGATAACAGAGAGGAAGCCAGAGCCGGAGCCAGAGCTGAGGTTCTACCCTGATACTAAACAGATTCCACAGAGGTCTGTAAGACTCCCCTACCGGCAGTTTTCTCACCCTCTCAAGATGCATGTCTCCCAAGCTTATGCTTCAGGTCTTGTTCAGGGCCTGTTTCAGCACGCTATCAGGGATCCTGGGAATCCACGTCCCATGCAGGATACACTAAAATGGGATCTGGATCAGCAGGCCCTTGGGATACACTTCACCAAACTCAACTCCTTGAATACTTATTTGGGAGGCACTTCTCCTCTTCTTCGCTTGATTAGTTTTGATTCTGCTCTGATACTAAAAAAAAAATCTCCACTGAGGTCTATCGGTCCCCCCTACCCTACCAGCAGTTTGCTCACCCTCTCGTGAAGCATCTTGAGTTTGATGGCCTTCTCGTCGTGCAGAGTCACCCGCTTTCTCTGGGCCTTTGCCTGTCTCTCTTCATGTCTCTTCTGGGCCTCGGCTCTCGTTCTGCAAACATTTGTGATTAAAATAAATATGACATTTATTCATTCATCTTCAATGAAGTATAAAGGAGGTTTAAAGACATACACAGGAAAAGAAAATAATTGACTGTAGGAGGATTGGAACCTGTAACCACTGTAATACTTCACCGGCACTCTACCAATAGACCCTATTCACAATGCATCCATCTTGTCACCTTCCTTGTGTACACCAATTCTAAATCAAAACGGGTACCAGACTACTTGGAATCCAAGCCTCGGGGTCGATTTCACGAAGCCCTTCGATCGATCACAACTCAAGTTACAAAGGATAACCCATTGCATCCTATGTCCTACGATTGATAGTAAGTTACGATGCGTTTGGTGAAATTGTCATGTGTTACCTTTTTCGTGAAGGAGAGGACAGCTTCTCGTGCATGTGCAGGGCGTAGCCGGGCGGCCGGCCTTCAATCTCGTTCATCTCTACCATCTCCCCCCAGCTGACGGGCGATTGCTGCTTCTGCCTCTCCTCAAAGTCAGCCACCATCTCGTTCCAGTCCAAAGTGCGTTGGGAACTGTCCAAAGAACTCAGCGTGTTCTACAAAATAAATAAATCAATCAATAAATAACAAATCAATAAATATATATCAATACAGAAATTAAAAAAAGCTTGACATGAAGTCAAAAATTCATTATAATAACAATAATAACATCTTCATCTGATATTCCAACTAAAAGCTGGTGATTGAAAGTTGATCAGAGAAAAATTGACCAGAGCGGGATATCCAGTCAATTTTTTTTTCTTGGTTCATCTTTCAAGGACTTGAAAAGGAATTGATCCCAGTCACTTTCCCTTATGGTTATTTGATGATTAAAAGCTGTTGACTTCAACCCTAAGCCACTTGCATGATACCACAGTTTACCACACATAGTTTTTCCTGTGGTATAAGTGTGATATCCTAAAAACCACAATACACCAGTATGGTTTGTGTGGTAATGCAAGCATATGATCCAGTCCTCCTTTGGAGACTGTGGTATTATAAAGCAGCACTTGTCTCGTGTGGTAGATTCAGAGTGTTAGGGTTGATAGAATTGTGTGTGCTTACCGTGCTGAGGATTAGTGTTACCTAGAATCGTCCGTGCTTACCGTGCTGAGGGCTAGGGTTACTAGAATCGTCCGTACTTACTGTGCTGAGGTCTAGGGTTGATAGAATCATCCATGCTTACCGTGCTGAGGGCTAGGTCACTCTCTCCTTCATCCGTCTCCACGATGATCTCCTTGCTTTCCTCTTCGGCCAGTTCCTGGGTCAGTTTCTCCTCCTCGGCGATGGCCGATGCCAGGGCCTCGTCCTGACACTTCTCAATCTCATTGGTCAGCGTTTCCTCTTCGTCAATGGCAACACTCACATCCTGAATAAAAACAAAGATATAAATATATAAAACCAAACAAATACAACAAATAAGACCCCCATGCTGGCTATTTTCATTATTAATTGGAAATGCAACACACATGTTTTTGACAAAATCATGAATGAACTATAGAGGAAGTATGCCTTTCCTTCATGTTGTATGAGAAATTTATGGGTCGTTCCACAACATTGCATAACGATGCCTGACAGAAACAAGGGGCCTTCCTCAAAAGCTCGACTCTGGCTCCGGCTTTGTCTCTGTAATCCATATGCTGAAAACATAGGTTGTGTTTTTTCATTGAAGCTGAAGCTCTGTTTTCTTTTTCAAACCAGATAATCTACTTCCGAACCGCAGCTAAGTGTCTCTATTTTGATACCCTTCATTCTAAAATGAAGCCAGAGCCGAAGCCGGAGCCGAAGCCGGAGCCGAAGCCTGAGACGGAGTCAGAGCCGGAGCCATGTACGTTGGCACCACGTACCTCATCTAGTTTTGTAGCTAATTCATCGTCAGTGTGGCTGCCTTTGTTGCTGTCCTTCTCATCACCAGAGGAGAGCAGGGCATCATCTTTGTCTGAAATCAAAGGTGAGGAAGGAAAAGTATCGGGCACATACGTCATTTTCATTTTGTTTCTTTTTCAAGCGGTAAAAAAGGCACAAACAAACACCATTCAGGGTAAGATGAAATACTTTATCACATCTGCTCAGCAGAGCTAAAAAGTAAAAGTCTAGGAGTTTCAGACATCACGGTGAACATTGTGTGATTGTTTATCCTTGCAAATAATTTACATTATTGGGATTATACAAGTTCAATTTATCGATATTCTATGATGAAGCTTGTGTCAAATGACTGAACCTACCCATGCTGACAGAAATGATGGCCGGGTCCAAGTCCTGGATGTTGATCTTCTTGTCAGCTGTCTGATTCTTGGATGTTATAACCTCGTTCTTCTCCTTCTGGATGTCGGCGGACACTTTCTCCGGCCGTTCTGCCTTGACCGGCAGGTTCGCTATCGTGGGCTGCTGACCGCGGTTGACCCGGTTGCCTTCCAAGGGTTGGTTCTCCTTCTCACTGTCCGTCCGGCTGCGAGGCAGCCCCTTGCTGCTCCCCGTCAGGGTGTGGTGGGACTTGGTGTCAGCGGTGGGATGTGACACAGTCTGGGACTTGGTGGAGTGGTTGCTGCTGGTGCTGCTGTGCTGGGACCGGGCCTTGGCCGATGACGGCCGGGACCTGCTGGGCTTGTTCCGCTGCACCGTTTCCCAGCCTTCTCCATCGTCTGTCAAATACCAGATAAAAGATCAAAACAAAACTGAAGAATATTTTGCCAAGAATGGTTCATCAAGGAGACACTGCTCTCATTAGTACCTCTATGCAGAAAAGAAGGACAAAGGCCTTGAATCAAGGACTATGCAATCGCTTGATAAACAGGTTTTTCTTTTCTAATTCATATTCCTTTGCATACATTATTCCTTTCTAAGAGAAAAAATTATCCTATGGTGAGGGATCCTCCATTCATTCCAAAAAAAATTCTTGATCATCCTTGTGAAGACCACTTGGTGTTTGAGATCAAAAGGTAGTGGCATGTGAATGCAGTGGGTGGGCAAGCCAATAGTGAAACAACCTCAAACATCACTGTCTCCTATTGTATGCCCACAGTAGGATATAAGAAACAAACAGGTACATTTTAGAAAATATTTGCCAGAATGTTTTAGAGACAATGAAGGTGTCTTCCTCAAGTTGGGCATCTCTTTGCAAATACCTTCTGTTGGGGCCAGCTGTCCGTTCACAGCTCGGCCTGGCTCGGCCAATTCCGTCCCCTTGACATCCCCTTCCTTCCCTCCCACCCCTCCCTGCTTGTCGACGGCAACTTTCACGGCCGGCACCTTGGAGATGATGGGTCTCGCAGTGTGACCTTTGACCCTATCAGCCCAGCTGGCCACAGTCGAGGCTTTGGCCGGTTCGGCCTGTAAGGGCACAGGGCTGAAGGGAGGAACAAAACAAGAAAAGGTTAGGTGCCTTCAAATGTGAACCACTTTATATGGTGTCAGACATGACTGGCTAGGGGAGCAAGGGGTTTTCAAATTAATGAGAAATATGGATATCCATAGTTTTCCATACACAGATAAAAGGACAATAACACATAAACCCTTCTCGAAACAAGTTGCTCCTAAGATCTTCCACTTACCTCTGCCTTTGTGCGGATTTGGCCGTTTCCGGTCCGCTGAAGTTGAGGCTGCGGTTGACGGGGCTTGGCGTGTCACGGCCTTCCCCCGGGGTGGGGCTGCCGATCAGGCCACGACCGGGGGAGATCTTACGAATCTCCCAAGCTAGAGAGTTAGGTCTACAGGAGAGGAGGGAATTGTATTAATATTCATACCAGAGTTCGTCTCTTCAATCAGTTCGGGCAATAACAGCTACAAATCCAATGCATTCTGATCAAAAATCATTTATTGGGTGAACCCAAATTATGAGCTTTCAAGGCTTGATAGGCGTAATGCTTGAATAGAAACTGAATAAAAAACACAACATTTCGATTCATCAACAAATTCAGAACTTGACTGATACTTTTTGGTGGCCAGGGTCTGATTTCACTAACGCTTTGCAATCATCGCTAAAGCCCAAATCCATCGCTAAATGGAAAATTGATCACTATTTTGCGTAGCAATTTTGCATAGCGATGTATCGCAAAGCGTTAGTGAAATCGGCCCACGATGTCATTTGTCATATAACATGGAATACAACCAAAATTAGTGAGTGATGGTTGATTTTGACTTTAACTTTAACTTTGTTAAAAGCACAAACACGTGAATTAAAATAAAACACAAAATATATAAACACATGGTTGTCCATGGCATTTTCCTTGCACGAGTCGATTTGCCAACATGTACATGGTTTTGATCCTCTGTTTATTAACAACAGCAATTCAGCATTTTATCGGCTCAATCGTATTTATTCTCATTTGATTATATTACGGCGTATCTTTTTGCATGCAGTTTCAACAGAAAAAATATTTTGCTGGTTCAAGATTTGGGCAAGCATACTTGGAAGCAGCAATTTTTGCAATATTTTGACGGTATTTATTTGTGATTTCTTGCCGACAATTAGAGTATGCATCAAAGGATGAACACAGACAGCATTGCTAGCATTTTGATCGAGTTGGTCACATGGAAGGGTACAATTCACCCATTACTTGGACCATTCTGAGCCCGAACACATTTCCGTTCCCATACCCTGCATGAAATCCCACAAAATTTTGGACACAAAGTTCATGCGACACTTTCAAAATACTTCCATTTGGTCAAGAGGCTTAAAAAATAAAAACCCCTGCATTTTTTTCTCCTTTTTTTTCTCATGCCATAGCACTTATTAGGGCAAGCATTTTATATTTTTCGTACTGCAACATAAAGCCTTCTGATTGACTGCTAGAATTTTAAATTGATTGTCCTGACTTTCTCAGTTACAGGACGCTCAAATTCATTAGAAAATGCCAATTGTGGAAGAAGGAATAATGAGGAAATATACAACCACAGATCCACAAGTTACCCACACCAGGTACCCACAAATAGCATAAGAATTGCTTGTGTTCTAAAATATGAAAACTTCCTGCTGTAGAAGATAACTTGAAACGCAGATTTTTTTTAAAGTAGGATTGCCCAGATTTCAAGAAGCTTGACGAACAAATAAAAATTCAGAAATACGTGTACAACAAAACAGAAAGCCCAGAAAATACCATGGACAAAACTCTCGAATTGTTTTCTTCTCTTTTTTTTGCACTAGTGCAAAAACTCAACATAGCAGCAGTTTTGTGTTAACGCACCGGCGAGGAGTGGGGGCCCTACTGTCGGGTGGCCAGCTGGGTGTCCTGTGCTTAGCTGGTGAGGATGACTTCCGAACCTCCCACACAATGGACGTGGGTCTTTGTTTTGTTAAAAACATTTTGTGTGACGGTTTCGGAGGTGCGAAGTTAGTGCCAGGAGGAAGCAAAAACGCACAACAGTTGGAAGATGAAGTTGGAAGAAAAACCAGCGAGAGTTGAGAGAGAGAGAGAAGGAGAATAAGAAGAGAAAAAAAGGGTGAAAGCTTAAAATGCAAACAAAACCAAAAAACACTTAGTAATAATGAGAGCTGATATCTCGTCGACACTGACATTTTTCATTTTTCAGACTGAATTTGGTCGAGATAAGCTGATGAGCTGACGGACCATGTTAAACGTTCATTTGACGAGGCGATACTGCACTCAATTCCGTGCTCTCTACCTAGGGGTACCGTCTAGACGAGATACCAGCTCCCAGTGAATCGTCATTTTAAATAAAAAACCGAGTCAAGATATGAATGAGTCCAATTCAAACACAACTGCAAAACAAAAAGTTAGGTGTGGAACAGGATGCAAACGACACAGCAAGCAAATTCTCCCAAGTACAGAGGAGTGAGGTGAACAAGCTTGAACCCTTTCATGCATTTCTTTCAATTCTCTTTCTTTTTGAGGGGTTTCTCTAGCAGAAGAAATGTATTTTCTGACAATTGGTGGTTTTCTTTTCTCTGTATTATTTCTGTGTTTTCTGTTTTTCCCATACGAAGCAAATTTTTTTATACAATAAATGAGCAAGATTGTATGCACAGATGCAGCATGCACGGCCATCACTGCTGATCTATGTAAAGACTGGATTTGCTGATTCGATGTACATGTAAAGTTTGTGTTTCCATGTGTTCACCAACATACTCCCGGTGTCTTCATTAGCAATCTATGAACGATCCAACCTTTTACAGAGATCACAGCCTGCCTGCCAACTGGACTTCTCAATTCAAAAGGGTAAGGGACGTTAGGGACGATAGCGGCCATGCTCTTGGGTTATTTTTGGTGTTCATTTGGGAAGGTGCAATTAAACAGCGTTTCAGCCAAGCACGTATTGATCAGCAATTTATCGAAAATCTGAACGCTACATTGAAAGGCATGCACTAAAATACATGTATTTAAACACAATTTTTGTGCAACAACCAAGTGTCTTAAAATAGCTTGCTACAAGCTTAAATTAAAGTTGTCTGATGATTTTTGTGCGAGTTTCTTTTGTGTCAAATTGGCGCCGACCGTGGGCAGCTGAATACATCCACATATAAAAACGTGTCACATTTTACTTGTGTCACAATAGGTCTGAAACATAGACCTTTCACACTGCTAAAAATCTTGAAGGTGGTAACCAACCCACACAGGGATTGAGGACATAAACCATTTCACATGGGACATTTTTGTTCAAGAATCTTCCATGAGATCTTTCATATGTATGCATAGGGCAGATATGTCTATCCTGTGCCTGAGCCTGCTCAGGATCCATATTATTAATATTTTGTGCATTCAAAAAGCACGGGTTAAGGGTTTGGCCAAAACAAATGTGGGCATGCATCGTACGCCTAATTGTCAATTTATAACGTGGTATCGTGAATTAAATTTCAAAAACAAAATGTTAAAAAAGTGAGTAAAAGAATGGTTTCCTCTCAGAAACAAATGAAACATTCGAAAACAAACACGGAGGCATTAATGATGCGTTCGATGCTCAAGTACGCAGATATGGTGAGGTTTTATCATTAAGTTAAACTCAAGAGCAAAAGCAGATTTTCGCCCAAGGAATTATGCTGAATGTCATTTTGGCAATGTGATGCATTGTGGTGCATATGCCAAATGAACAAGAACATGTGTAGTAAGCTCTGTGGCAGCTTATATGTGTTGTTAACAATTTTGTGTTATCTGGCATCAAAAGAGATACAGTGGAATGCCACTATAACAAACGTTGGGATGCACAGAGAGTGTTTGTTATAGTGGTGGTTCCTTATAGTGAACAATGTTCAGCAGGCCTATACATTGTACATTACAAATCTGGGAGCCATGGATGATGTTCGGTATAGCCAAATGTTTGTTATAGCGGTGTGTGGTATAGTGGCGTTCCACTGTAGTAATTTAATTCATATAGTACGTATATCTTTGATTCTACACCATAGAAACTTTGAATTTGAAGTTAATTTGGCATTGTTATTGGGGCTTCTGCTATGGAGTTTTGGTGCTGTACTTGTAACATCATTGCATCATTAATGAACCTTGCCTGGTTAATAATAATCACACAAAATCTGATACACAGAACAGTGCATCGAACTATAAAAACACTGCACAACGATGTGTTAAAGGTCACGGGATGTAGTTTGGGGAATGACATCATGCAACGTACCTGTTCTCAATGTCGCAATTCTCAAAGTCTTTCTGCACGTTGATGCGCTTGATGAGCGACTCAAAGTCATGGGTGGCCCTCTTCAGGATCATGATGACTTCCTGCAAGACAATTATGATAATGATAAATTCATAAAGCACTTAGTGCTAAGTGACGGAAGCCTCCAAGCGCTTACAACTATTATCCCTGATCAATGGGCTACATGAGACCATCTCAGGTCCCTCAGACTCTGGGGGTATGAACCGAGTGAGGGCCGATTTCAAGAAGCTCTAAGATTGATCTTAAATGTAAATTAATCCTATTTGCTAAGCAAAGTGTGATGTCACAATACAAATAGTGACACGGACAAATCATCTTAAGATTAATCTTAGAGTTTGGTGAAATCCAGCCCTGGGCCGGATTTCTTTGAGACTAATCTTAAGACGAGTTGTCAAAATTACCAAAATTATTTGCGTTGTGACATCACACTTTGCTTAGCAATTAAAATTGGTTCATGGTTTAAGATTGATCTTAGCACTTGGTGAAATCATTAGGCCTATTATTTATTTCTGGTAATGACACCAAGGATTCCTCAAAAGCGCCCAAGGCACTGTAGCTCAAAAGACTGATGAAACCTTTTATGGACAGATGGTGAGAAGAAGATACAGTATGGGAGGAAAACCCCAGAATAATATTCTGGGTAAAACCCACATATAATCAGGTAAGGACTGAAAACCCAATCCACTTGTGGACAGAGCCGGACTTGAACCCGGTCCGCAGAGGTGAAAGGCAAGGAAAGAACCTCTACGCCAACCTGACTCCCTCTCCATCCATGGATGGAGAGGTCTCTTCCTTCCTCCATGGTGAAATCAACCGCAGGTACCGTAACAATCAGGACCAAGGGACAATGGATCAGAGGATGATGGTACCTTACCTTGCACTCCACGATACTCTCGTCGGCCTCGCACGTCTGATAGATCTCATCCACGGCCCTCTGGAGGTTGTCAAACAGGAAGGCCCAGTAGCGAGCCCTCAGGTCCACTTTCTTGACTGCCGCTGCGTTCTTTAGCTTCTGGGCGTCAGTGCCCTGGCCATGTTGACCCTCCGGCTGGTCTCGCGGACTGTCCCGGGGACTGTCAATGCTCTTTTTGCGAGGGGTTGCGGACCTCGGTGTCAGGCGGGCACTTCGGGAGCTCGCGCTGCTTCGGACTTTGGGTTTCCGCTGCACTGGAGGTTTGCCTGGGAGAGGAAAATAATGGAGTCTCCCATATGTTCAACCTGAATAAGACTTTACATTGGAACCTCCATGTTTGAAAGGAATCACTTCTGTTTAGGAGCACTGTAAATGTGTGGCATATACAACCACACTCTGCCCATTGCTGATGAAATGAGTACTGCAATCACTTCAGATGTCACACAAAGTACATTTTCAGACAAAATGGATACTATTACCCATTAGAAACCCACAGTATCCTTGCATTTCAGACGATTCTTAATAAAAAAAAGTAAAATCCATAACACAACTAAAATCACAAGACCCATGTACATCAGAGTAAGTCAACATGACTTCAAGACAAGTCTTCATGTTCCTTACCATCATTGTCACTGTCATCGCTATCATCCACTGGGACATTCCACGTGACAAGATTACGAGCTTGTCGACCTTCCTCATTCACTATACGACGAACCTTGTCATAGCTCTGAGACCGTGTGTACGTAGCCTAAACAGAAATAATATGAAATACAATTAGTAGAATCAATAATATACCGTACGTCTTCAAACTTGCCAGATGAGAATAATTTCTCATAAGATCTATACACAGTAGGCCTGCATCATGAAGGCTTGGAAAGTACAAATAATGTGTTACAAATTATTACTTGATCAGCAGCCAGAGGTACAGAATCTTGATTGCCAGAGTCCATCTTCTGTACACTTTAAGTTACAAACAATGTTGTGCCCTAAAGTGAATACTGTACTGTACGTTATAAGTGTCCTTGTACTACATGTACAGTAAAGTGAAGCATGGAGTTCTTCCTCCATGAGTGAAGTAACTGACTATACATGATTTGAACATGGTGCGTGTCCACTGGTACTAGTGTTGTGTGGTGTGCCCAATACATCATGTACATAGGCCTACAGCAAAGATAAGACCAAGCCCAGCTTGTTTTTCTGTCATAATACAAACACACTGCTTATCTGGCTTAATTGTCAATACAGTTATCAGTAAAGTCTGTGGACCATGGGGATACAGAAAACAGACCCTAAACACCGCTGAATTCAAACGATAGAGCTCCGTGTACAAACAGTCATGATGGCGGAATCCTCAAGTTTGTAAAATTATAAAATCTGTATTGCACTCTACACTATGTCCTCTATCTTGAATTTCTTCATTGTCATGTCCTATTTGTTTTGAAAGTCTGTCCAAGTTACTGTCAAGTTCTACTGTCTCCTAATTAGGCATACATGATATACCGACCGTATTTCTGGGTTCTAGGCTTTGACAATTCCATGGTTACATGTTTGTTTACAATTTACAGTACAGTAGACCCCCATCGTACTTCAGTTGGCACATGCAGTGATGTACATGGTACATGTATGTAATAAATAATAATGTAAATTAGTCATTATAATGCAACTGCCAACTAGTACGTAAAATGGCACCGAGATGTTTTATTATAAAAGGAATTAGGAAGAAGCCATCAGCGGAATGTGTTCATCGTTGAACATGTTGAATAGTGAAGTCATTAAGCCTAAAAGTACAACTGTACATTACAGGTACTTTGTACAAATGTTGAGTGCAAGTTTGACGCCTGCGCACATTTCAAAATGAGCCGTGCGCAATTTTGAATTTAAAATGACTCATTTGGGATTTGTTTTAACGTTACTCACCTAGGACTAGGTAAAAAAGACGTTGGACACAGCCTTGCAGGTTTTCTTTAAAAACAAGTCACTTCGGACAAACGGTTAAAGATTGCGCTCAACACAAGTCTAGGGCCTACTCTGTAGTACAACTGACTAACGTCTTTAACAAGAGTAATATTTTGTATGAAACCAATTAAAATAATAAATTAAAACCAATTAATTAACTAGAAGCTTTAGCCTCCATCTTCTAACAATCATTAACTTACCGGTAACTTAAATTTTGTAATGGTTAGTAGGGGCCTAATACACATAGGGCCTAGGCCTAGTAATACATTTGAAAACAGAATTTAAATTGGCCTACGACAAAAAAGGTCAAAACCTGGAAATGGAAAATTTCCAATCCAAGCACCTAAATAAATTGAAAGCCTACTGTTGTTTTTTAATGTTTGGCATAGGCCTAGTACCTTAGAACTGGCAGATTTGCCTCTTGGGGTAGATGTGGCTGAACTTAATGATTTGCCGGAATTATTCCTCTCCCTGTCGGACGACCTCAAATTATTGGACGATTTCCCCCCGGCCGCCGAAGCTCCGTGCCCGTGGCCCGGGGAGAATGGCGGCTTCGAATTAACGTTACATGTCGGTCTGTTGGTGGATGTAGAATCGCCACTTTCACCAGTCCCATTACCAAATCGATGCTTCGTTCCGTTGCTGCTCCGTCTTCTCCGAGACTCACTCATATTTCTGAATTTGTATGAGGTCTGTCCCTAAGAATAAAGTGGAAAACAGCTACAAAATTGCTGTTCAGGTTAGCTGCTGCACTCTCATTATATTTGTACGTCCCGTAAAGTGTTGCCAAATTATGCCTGTGAGTACATAAACACCAACATTGTCATGGAATCCCTTACTATCGCCTTATCTGATTGGTTCACTTTCGGATATTGACAGAAGACAGCGTTAAACCACCAATCAGATTACGTTTAATGTAGAACCGAAAGACTCGGTTTTTTTCTAATGTCAAGGCGCAATTTTCAATGAACGTTTTAAAAAGTACCGATTTTTACATTACAACAACATAAAAACGTCTCCGAATTAATTTGTAAATTATTAAATTTCTCCTGTGAACGGTAACCGTTAATTTCATACCGTGTATTCTTAATTTGGGAGAAAACTTGTGAAGAAATTTTGTTTTGTCTAATCTGATAGAATTATGTCAAACGAGGGCGCTCTCCACAATGACATCATTCAACCTTGTGTTGATCGTCTGCTCACAAGTTCTGACCAGTTGATGTGATGTCCTCTTCAATATTAGCAGTTTTCAAGGCAATTTGTGGAAAGGGCAGGGCTTTGAGTTTTCAGGGAAATTATGCAAAGTTTTGGGGATCTGTAAATAATCCTTGTGGATTAAAGCACACAAACCCCGAAATTGAGCTAAAACTAAACTATTAAAAAGATTGGCCTACCAAAACTTTTATAAAATGAAGTTTACAATAACAGACTTAAATAAATAACTGGTTAAAATAAGTTAACGATAGCATATAATTTTGTTTAACATTCAAGTTAAGATATTCAACAACAAAAAGTTAAGAAAATATGTGGGGATGAAGGACTGGATAATATATTAAAAATAATTGCACAAATGTTGAATTTTAATCGTGATAGGTAGGGAATTGCACTATTTCTGAATCTGTTGGTTCTGCATCTTGGTTCTGATACTAGTTTGGATCGACGTAACGTCCTATTCATTTCAGGCTGTGGAATGAGATGTGACGTGCATAATTATAGTTCATTAAGATTTTTAGCAAAACCAAGGCTCAATGATCTGCGACGGTCAGTCAGGGGTTCTAATTTGACGGAGTGTAATGCACTAGTACAGGCGCGGTTCTAGAGCCATTTATGTTGGGGGGAGGCTAGAAGAGCCATTTTCTTTTTTTTTGGGGGGGGGGGCTAGAAGATCAGTTTGGGTTCTTCTAACACTCGCTTCTGCAACGTCTTATTAGGGGTCGAAAAACATGCACGTACCTATGTCATACACTACGCGGTTTTTTTTAATGTAATTGGCGCCTAATAACTGAAAAGTTCCAGTATTTTCAAAAATTATTTTTTTCAATGCATTTTTTTTGGGGGGTGGGCCTAGACAGCTAGTCTCAAGTCTCCGCTTCAGACTGAAGCACATGAACCCCAGGTTGTGATAACCAGTCATAATTGCACAATATATGAATTGCATGACCCCCAATTAATTGCATATTTAAAAAAATTGAGGGTACACAGAATATGATCATCAGCTCGGCGCATTGATTTTTCAGCAATTTAGTGTGCATTCTGTGCAACCATAAGACACGGGGGGTTTACGAAACGGCTCATTTATTTAGGCTTAGGCTCAGGCTCCAGCTCCAACTTTATACGTTGTGGTTTTTCATTGAAGCTGAAGCTGTTTTCCTTTTCAAACCAGATAATCTACTCCCGAGTAGGGAACGGGGTGTACCCCAGGTTTTCATTTTTCATATATAAATGGACTGAGTAGGACCCAGCTACAGGATCACACACCCCAGGTATGAGGACGTGTCTGGTCTACTGCTGACATGCAACAAATTTGTCGGAATTGGAACCCCGAAATAATCGTAATTAGTAATAATAATAATATCTTCTTATTTAGCGCATATTGAGGGAGTAAATGGCAACTCTAGAGTAAAAAATGTGTCTCAAACCGTTTTAGTGCGGTCAATTTTATAGACGGAACTGCGGCTACTCCACCACCAGCAGGTCAAGCAAGTCATGCTATACTTTAAATTTCGGCCATGAAAAATGCCTTTTGAATTTGGCAAAACTGGTACCATCCTGTAGGGAATATCTGCCGCTACATTTTCGAACAAGTTTCAGCTCAATAGCCTCAGTATTTAGGGAGTAATTTCCAACTGTAGCGTAACTTAAAGATGTCTTAAACCGTTCTCTTGTGGTCAACTAGACCCTGTACTGCTGCGGCAAGTCATGCTATACACATGTACTTGAAATTTCGGCTATGAAATGGTTTTGGAATTTGGCAAATCTGGTACTATCATGTGGGGAATATCTGCCGCTATATTTTTGTATAAGTTTCAGCTCAACAGCCTTCGTATTTGAGGGAGTAATTGCGAACTTTAGTGCAAAAAATGTGGCAACTTCTTTTAAGATAATAACTTTTAATATAAGATAACTTTTAAGTTGCACCACTAGCACTATTCATCAGGGCATGCAGCTAAATCGGTACCGAGCCGTTGGAAACATCCTAAGCTACATTTAAGTAAAAGAATGATTGCGATACCATCAACTTTTTAAAGATAATCAGTTCTTGGGGGAAAATCACAAGATATTATTATTTTTTTCGCACGAGTAGCATGCACTAATTCATCGGGACATAAAATGAACAGCGCCCTCTATAAATGATTGCCTACCGTTGCAGGTGGTGCCTGTACGCAGAAACGGATTGGTGCTTGTGATTGGGTTAGTAAGTGTGTAATCGACCGCGGTAGATCAAACAAAATCTGCTCAACAAAAGAGATGCCGTAACACTAAACCCACACAGGCCACAATTACTATTATTAAGAAAGCAGAAAAGTGGTGAGTAAAAAAAAAAAGCCATGGGAGGTGTACAACGAAACCACAAGAGGAGTGTGTTACCGGTATACATGTACAGCCGTGGAGTTTAGCCGTAGGTAGTGATGTGGTGCACAACGACATGCAACAGTTTCGCAGCATGCAGTGTCATCGGCAGTCGTTTTAAGTTGTTTACAGTTTTGTTCAATTCAGTCGCGATAGTTTGATTCTTGGTTGTTGACTTGTTGTGCCTGACATTTGGCAGCTCTTATGTAGCTGTAAAGGAGAGAGAAGTCCCGCTGCTGCAGTTTTGACTGACTGGACCACTAGCCACTGAACACTGTTGAATGAAAGTATGGATTGCTTTGGATGGGGCCAGAAGGATCTGTACTGTTCCGTCCGTTTACTCGATGAGACGGAGTTGAAGCTCAACGTTCAGGTAGGGCTATGGCTAATGTTCATGTAGGCCCTATTATTTTATTACATGTTAATTGTTATATATAAACCGAGACAAATAATGTGTCAGTCACTGCAATTATCAAGATCTATTCTAATGGCAATGCAGGTAGGCCTACATAATAATGTACCAGGTAGACTGACTGTAACGTTAGTCAGTTGGTACTGTTCCTAATTTTAGTAATTGACAAGCTGCTCAACACCAAGGATGTAAACATATTCAACATAAAATAGATGGGGTTCCTGAAGTTTAGTACACTCAGGTTAGGTTTAGTACACTCAGGTTAGCTGGTACCCAGCTTCTACTCACCTATAATTTAGTTGAGTAGAAGCTGGTACGTACCAGCTAACCTGAGTGTACTAAACTTCAGGAACCCCAATTAGATGTTGGTTGGTGAATTTGATATTGTGTTATCATGGACTGGAGGAAGGAATTAAAGGAAAGATTCCTCCATGGTTGTATGATGTTGTTAAATATAGATTTCAAGATCCAGCGAAGCAGGTCAATTCGTACCCTGCTGAATTTGTACACCGATAAACTTGTAATAATATGCTAAACCAATTCATACCCCGGTCAACGTATACACTGACCAACTTGTATGCTGTTTGGTCTTGCAGAAAATTGAACAAGGGTTGAAACTTGTACTTGTACAAGTACTTGTACTTGTAGAAAGTAATTTTTGAATGGTAAAGACAATAAAAAACTCTTTAACAGGTACATGGTACTATTGTAAAGTCATTTCCCCCTTTTAATATGCAAATATTGACTTTTTGGCGATTGTGGGTTTACGGGATCCCAAAACACATTGATTTTTTTGGCTCTGAACTAACTTCTACTCCTCAAAAATGATACTTTTGACTTCCAGCAAATGTTCCTGGGTCCTTAAAAGCCTAGATTGAAGAAATTTGTTAAACATTTCAGGGTTAAAATTCAATTTTCTTACGCGCTTCTTGTAAACTTTAAAACAGGCCGTCTGATCGCGTGAGGCCATTTTGTCTGGTCTGGTTAGTCTAGTGCCCAGACCCAACATATCAAGAGTCCTCAAAATGTCAGAGTGGAAACCAGACTTTTCTCGTGTGCGGCCGTCCGTGCAGCGGTGAAATGTTACAATCTTGGTTACCGTTTTTACCCCATAATTTCCCTCAAAAATCAAAGCCCTGCCCTCTTTCCAAAAAATTAACCTTGGTAATATAGAGGAGAAGACCAACAAAGTATATGTAGGTAAGTTACTTTTCAAAAAGAAGTTTCCTTTCCTTTATAGTTTTAGGACCCGTAAAGCTACAATCCCCGACTTTTTTTCATACTGTACACATTCTTTTTTGGAAGTACATGTAGCGCAGAAACCTTTTTTAAGAATGAAAAGGGGAATAATATACGGTAGTTCACCGTAATAAGGTTACCTGTAAATGGAAAGAAATGATAATTGCTCAATACATCTGCATGGAGCTGAATTGTTACCGGTGGCAGGTGATTTGTCGTGCTTTTTTGTCATTATTGTGAACGTCATAACTCTCTCGAAAACCGCAAAGAATATTATATATGGGTTTCAGGAAACCCACAAACTGTAACAGCATCATGTACATGTTAGGTGGTTTTTAGGGCTGTTGCCTTGTGGTGAGTTACAAACTTGTGTATTTTATCACTGAAGCATCAAGTCCAATTCAAAAATTCCTCTGTCCACAATTGATGGAAAACTACTTTTTGTTCAGTTTATAAAGACATCTGTGAAATAATCTAGATGCTCTTTCATTTTGTTTCTGGGTTCAATTTACAAAATGTAAATTTTTCTAAGTTGTTTGCTGGGTGGGGGACTGGGGGGTCTCTTTTTTCTGGCTATGCCGCCAAGTCAAGGTTGTATTTTTTTAGTGCCCCACCCCTATCAGTTTCCATTTTACCCAATTACGCCAAGGATTGCATGTTTGACTTTCACCTAATTTCTCTTAAAAATGAATTAAATACATTTTTTATACATTCCCGAAACAAGGAGAACTTTAAATTTTAATGACGAGCTTAAAATCAGAGCTTTCAAGCTGGTTAAGTTGGAAAGTTTCAACGTTTGCATCCTGATTCCCAATGCAATTTTTGAGAAAGAGTCAAAATAGCATGCAATAACAATCACGTCATGGTTTCCCTATGTACATAATATACATAGGTAGGCCTACATGTACACTGGTGCAAGTTGCTTGCAAACCCAACTGTCCTACTTTTTGCTGTATGGTGAACGGGAAGTGTTCATACTCGGTGTGTTACTTTTAAGGTTTTTGAAGGATAATTTGTTAACATCAATATATGCGGTCAGTGCCATTATTGGCAATTTCTGTAAAAAAACCAACCCAATATATATTAAAAGTAAAAAAGTCCTTGATTGTGTTTGTGATACAATGCATGGTCATGGAACATGTTGTTGAATTAAGTACAATTAGGCCTACATAAAATGTAACTACCCAAATGTTGCGTCATTTTTCATCCGAAAAAGTTTTGGGGGAAAATAACCCATGAAAAAGAACTAGCACAAAGGAATTTTTTTAGAGGGGGGGGGGGCAGTAAACTAGGCAGCCCTACTTCTCATTACAAGTTGGCCCCGGGGGAGTTTTCTTGATACCATGTACTGACTTGTACTGACTTTCAAAAGTAAATGTCAGTTCCATTCAATCTCAACTTCAAAGCATTGGGCCATTAGAGTAAGAATCACACGAACATCATGTACTGATGTAGCAGTACGTGTTCATATTAAATGTATGTTCATATTAAAATTGAAGGACATCATACTGTAGAACTCCTCCTTGTGTCTGTGGTTTTTTGTCAGTAAAAGAACTTCTGTACTGAAATTTACCGTTAAAATATTTTCACCTGTAATGGTGTATTTATCCAGAAATTCTTAAAGAAAAGACCGAATTTAACAGTTTTGATCTTGGGGTAAGATCAAAACCATTCTTTATGTTTTATAAGAAAAATTGAGTCAGGTGTTCGCTATTCTCTCGTGACTCAGCTGTCTGATTGAGCTCAAATTTTCACTGTGTACAGTATCATTTCATGTATGCTAGATCAGACAAAGTGTGCATATTTTTTCTGTAACCTTTACTTTACCAATCATGTATTATAAATACCTTTAAGGTCGGCCAGTATAGAAACTTACAACTTGTCTGTGGTGAATTTGGAAACTGTTGATTTTGTGCAAAACTGCACAGGCTACATGTGTACAATTTCACTTTTTTCATGGTTTATATCACAGTGCATTCAGTAGGCCTATATGTGGACATTGTGCCTCAATGCGGCAGTTAGAGAGCAATTTGGATGCAACATTTTCACATCTTGGCCCACACCTTGTCTCTAGGTACTACATTTCCATGGGCATGGGCACACACTGCCTGTCAAAGCAAAGAATGGGAACCATCGACTACTGATGGCCAGTCACAAAGTGCTTGTTTATTTTCACAGGGCTTTTGTTTTCCTTAATTGGCTTCACGGGCCAGAAGTGGAACCCACATCCACCTCTCTTGTTGATAAACTGTGTCCTCTGTGTCTGACCTCATTAGGGCCCTGGGCCATGAGTAAGGTACCATTATAGCATAGAGTAAGGAAGAGAGCAAGGCTCTATGGGATATAGTGTGCATTCAGCCTCATATGGGAGGAGTCTATGCACCATTTGTCACATTCACACAAAATAAATGATACACAGCATTGCAAGATGAAATCCTATGATTCTGTCATTTTGTGTATTTTTCTAAGCTGCCCAACTTGACTCATGGCTTTTCTGTTATCCTCACGATGATCGTACCGTTTTGTACGTGACTGTTAACAGTTAACGTAGCCCCCTTTCACACTATCTCCTTTTCGATCCATGTTGAAACCAACCCGGATCCCCCCCGCCCGGTTCAGCCCGGCAAGTTTGTGTTAAACCGGATTTACACTGTACATTTTTGGTGAACCGGCTGACGGCTCATACGATACAGATCATAGTGGAAAGTGCAGTTTGGAACCAGGTTGAGATTCCTGGTCCCAAACTCCCAACCCCTGGTAGGGAGGGACCAGGGTTGATTTCGATCAGGTTAGGCCATCCTACCCGGCTGGCTTGGGGTTGAATATTTTCAAGTGTGAAAAGGGTTCAAGAACAAAATCTTGAGGTTTGATCCGGTTCCATCCCCGAGATTTAGAATACTGGGAGTTTGAACTTTGAAAAGCCCCATTGTAACATAAAGAGATGTGTTCCAGGTTGCAAAATGATGGATCTTTTCATGCAGTTGAGGACTTCTGACCAGCAAATTTACATCATGGTCATCAATTGTCTGAGAGGTACATATACAGTACATCAGTCTGGTAGTCAAACATCTGGTCAGAGGTTTTGTATACATGTACATGTACAGCAGCACCTGACTAGGTTTTGACTAATGATGTTCTTCACCTGATCTCATCCCAAATTATTAAAAATAAATGTATAGGCCTACATATTACCTGGCAGGCTGGTACATGATGCTAAAATTACCAGGGCCTACATCTGTACATGCCCTTGCCACTGTGTCACTGCTGCGCTAGCCAAAGTGGGCCATGGCCTAGGCTATCCATCACTTCATCCAAAAGGGGAAACACCTGTAAAAACAAGGCTTCATTACAAGTGTTTACTCACAGAGCCACAGGGCTCCTGGTCTCAAGGCGCTACCACTCCTGTGAGACCTTGGTAAAAAGAGAAGGGTTCCTCCTCCCACAGTGGGGCAAAGTCAAGGCCTTCCCCATTTATAATAGAACAGTGGAGCAAAGTCAAGGCCTTTCCCATTTATAATAGGTACATGTTGATTTTACTTTTCTGTGTGTGTCAAGAAGTCAACTTTGTTTGAAATGTAGGTATGCATTGATTGGATTTTGTCCCAGGTGTCTTTGGGGAAGGATGTATTTTTCAGTACACAACTGATTGCTTAAAGGTGTACATTGCAGGATTGGTACAGTAACATACCCAAACTGAAATGTTCACAGATTAATGTATAACTTCCAGGCAGGGTATGAAGATGGTTCTGGTAGAAACATACCGTTAAGATATTTCCGCCTGAAATGGTGTATTTATCCAGAAATTAGTCAAATGAAGACTGAAAACAGTTTTGATTTCGGGGTAAGATCAAAACTATTCTTTACATACATTTAAATGTTTTATTAGAAAAATTGAGTCGGGTTTTCGCTATTTTCTCATGACTCAGATGTCTGATTGAGCTCAAATTTTCATAGGTTAATTAATCATTTCATGTGGATGTTTGATCAGACAAAGTATGAGTGCTGTTCTGTGACCGTTATCAATGATGTATTATACCTTTAAATAGCTTGGGAAGGTAACCATACAGTGTACGAGCCCCATGTATAGAAGATATACACATGTATTAATTGTACATGTATGTCTGATGCTTAGATGCTGGAATGGAATAGATGCTTTTATTTTATTAGCCAATTGCCATTTGCATGAATTTTGTATTTAATTATTCAGCAATTAACAATTGTAGGCCTACATGTTGGTCTAAAGGAGTCGAGAAAAGTATGGACATTTTTTTTTTTAAATGATGGGACGTGCCACAAAATTATGCCATGACCTGGTGGCATGACTGCCGCAATGGATGTAGGGCGGCTAGGGCCTAATGCTCAGTATGTGCAATGCATGTATACAGCTTTATGTACAGGTACTTACAATGAGTACACACGGATGTATACGTGTACATGTACATGTATACATGTTTTGTTTCTGTTTGTTTTTTCTTTCTTTCTCACCTTTCTTAGTTTACCCATCCCATATATATGTAGATCAAGGAGGTGTTCCAAGAATAGAAAGCTTTTAGTGTTGTTTACTCATTGTTCAGTGTGAGTCATATGCCATCAGGAGTATTTGAATTTTGGCCGCAGGGTTCACACTTTGAATGTAGCCAGGGCATCCCACAAGTCCATGGCTTTGTGATTGAACATTCATCACTACTTTCGGTTCTCTTCATGTGGTTGATGATGTCGCGCTATTAAACAGAAATACCAGTAACAGGAACAATAGCATACACGTATGTAACTAGTTGTGTCTTTTTTTGTACATGTACATATAATCTAAGCCCTGGGGTCGATTCCACGAAGCCCTACGATTGATCGTTAATCAAGTTATGAAGGATAACCGGGCATTGTATCCTATGTAGGGCTGCAATGCATCAGCCCTACGATATTAAATCACGATGAGTTTGGTGAAATCTACCCCAGCTCTGGCTCCTTCGCTGAACATGCTGTCTGTCTTTCAGAATAACACTGCTTTGGGGCGGGATACCAGTGAAACAGCACCCTCAGCATTCATATGATTTGGTTTCGTTTTTATGAATACAAATTTTGTTAACAAAATATACCGGGTTAGCACTTTTCAATCTTTAAATTTCACTTGGCAAGCATACAGTACATGAAACTGAACCTTTCCTTTTAATGTCTTACTTCTTGGTTTAGTCCCCTTTTCAGAATACTGGTGTCCCGCATACTGTTATTGTTCTATAGATATTAGGGGGGGATCTGAGAGCAGCATGCCAAATGATTATAGTTTTATAGTACCGGTATTCAGTTATGTACGACTCCTATAGTGTCATAAGGGCATACACACTGAGTGAAGCTGATACTCAATGCACACACATGCAGCGATCCCACTAGGGCCTCATATTGCTACTGCTCTCATTTTACATACATGTACGTGTACGTGTCCCAGGCAAAGTTTATTTGATTTCGCAGTCAGGAAAGGTTAGTAATAGTACTTTCTACATGTACAGTACAACATGTCCAAACTGATGATTTGTGACAAGGAATCGGGAGAAAGACACGTTCCCTCGCCTCCCACACGCCCCAATTGGTGTTTGTTTTTTTCTCAGTGCTTGGTGGAGGTAGAATATTGTTGATAACTTTATTATAACATGTGCTGGGTAGAATTCAACTTTCACTAGGCGTCATCAGTTGAAGAATCTTTTCGCAAGTAGGATTAAAGAGCATTTATCTCCATGCGATTGAAGCACGCGGCGACTCTAACTGTATATTTTAAAAATTTTAAAACTTTAAATCTACTTTATCCTTGAGACAAAATTCCACAAGATACTCCTAATGTGGTTCTGAGAATATAAAGTAATCAATAAATACAAAATAATAATAAATAAGTATGTAAATAAATCAAGGATGTGCATTGAGCACTAGAAATACAAATTTAATTCCAATTTTATATTGCTTGGAGTTAGTTAAGGAGGGCCTGATGCGTTTCGATCCTAGCAGGATCTTTATTGAAGGCTAAATTTTATATTGCAATAGATCTAGTCAATGGATACTGGGCATTTCAGGTGAGAGTTCTGCTGCTTCAATTAATTCTGCTGCTCTGAACCCCAGCTCTCAAATACCACTCTCCGCCCAGTAGGCGCCCAGACCTAGCCCTGTCCGCCCTGGACTTTATTTTACGGGCAAAATGGGCAAATATTACTGGTGTCCATACTTGGACGTTTGACTCGAGTAACTTAAACGTGCACTCGCAGAAGAATTAACTGAGCTGTAAAGAACCCAGTGTCTCTGTAACTTTGCCCCCAAAAAGTCCAGTTTAAGACCATTATTCTAGACCCCATTCTTCTCGTTGCTCACATACCGATCAGTATGTACAATGTAGGCCTATGTGATGTGCTTGCACCATGTACATGTACACTCCAACCATGCTCCAACACAGTTCAAACGTACAGTGTAAATGTACAGTATATTTACAGTACATGTACACTGTATGTTTGTGTATACTGTACCACTTCACCTTTTGAATTTGAGCATCAATATGTTTTTAACCACATGAAAATCTACATCGTGGGTATGTTTACACCACATGTACATGTATGTACACTATCTGGCTACCTACTTGAAGTTGTTTGTAAAGGAGAACAATGTTAAGATCTGGCCCATAAGCACCTGTTGTTGTTATAAATACATGTTCAGTAATCAGTAGGATTTGCCATAAATCAATATCTATTGTTAACGTTTACTTTTTCAAGACCTTCGTGCCAGCTAGCAGAGCTACGACTAATTCGTAGAGGTGACTCTCCCAAGTCCTGGCAAGATGTCTGGCCTAATAATTCACCAACTGATCAAAAATAAATTTGGGGTTGTGTAACTTAAACACATTGGATGGAACACCACTGTATTTATAAAGAATTTCTTGCTTACGGTAACGGAATCCATGAAATTAGACTTTATTCATCAGCGATGACAATGGAGACTGACCTCTCAAATTAAATAGGCAAGGGGGTAATAATTCCAAGGGCTTACCATGTCAACCTTACCAAATGCCCTCTGTAGTGTTAGACAATTTTCCACTTTATTTTCCAGGTCTCGAGCAGCATTATGTTGCAAATTTGTTTGATTGTGGTGCCTGAATAAATGCATTTAAAGTTTGCATGGAGGGATGTACAGTGTACGTAAAAGGTATTACATGTACAGTAGGCCTACTGGTTAGCAGGTGAATTGGGATTTGTGTGTGTTTCATTCCAAGGTATTCTCAGGGCTGATTGTTATCGATGCAGACTCCTAAATTGCCATTTTTCTTTTGCTTAGTTGGTGTCTGCATGGTCTATTGCTGCATGGTTTGTGTTTGTCCCTTGTGTCAGCTGGAGGTACGAAGCATGCCAAATTGACTCTGACAGACAGACAGACAGTCAGACAGGCATGTACTCCTCGGAATGCCTATATGTTGAGTCCCCCTGAGCTGAGGAACCCTCATTTCATGCTAGTTGAATCCACGGTTGTCTGATACAATTCCCCTCACATTAGTTACAAGTTACATGTATACGTGTGTTTCTGACTGGCAACACAACAGAGTAATTTTTCATTGTTTAGGATATGAAGATGGTGCTGGTATTAAGCATACTTTTAAAAATTTTCCACCTGAAATGGTGTATTTATCAAGAAATTCGTGAAAAAAGACCGAAAATATAAAATGAGGGTGTTTACGAAACTGAGGCTCAGGCTCCGGCTCCAGCTCCGGCTCCATCATCCATATGCTGAAATATAGCTTGTGGTATTACATTGAAGCTGAAGCTCTGTTTTTCCTTTTCAAACCAGAGAATCTACTTCAGAACCCGCAGCCAAAAGCCTCTTATTTTGATACCAGTTATTTCAGAATGGATTCACGAAATGGAGCCAGAGCCTGAGCCTCCGTTTCGTAAACGCTCTATGAGTGGTCCATGCCACTTTTTGGGCCAGACAAGGCAATGAATTATTAATAATCCCCTGTGATAATCCAGCCATTAGTCAGTATTTCCCCCACGGGGGTCCACTGTCTTTCCACAAAAGGCCAACCACCAAGAGAAAATCTTCCCAGAGTGAGAAATGGGGAAGAAGAAATAGAAAATCACTTAATCCCTTTTAATAGATGAGCCTCCCTCCCTTTTTTTTCACAGGCCGCTGAACTCCTACCATCGGGAGGGCAAAATTGATTTTATAATTTTCCCCTGACAAAGTCTCTTTTATGGAGGAGGGATAATAAATGGTGATAGGGACTAGGGAGCAGTTTGTTCTGTGTCTGGTACTAACATGTACTATGCATTGTAATATGTGCCAGTGTGTTTTGGGATTGATCGATTCACGACTTCTGTTATTGTCCATTTAAACAGTTTCTTTGACACTCTGTTGTCTTATTTTTAGGACTACCTGTGTTTCAGGTAGCTACATGTAAGTCTAGCCCTGGGGCAGTACTATACTATACAACTGTTAAGTACTGCTGAGTGCTGACGAACCCAAATCCAAAGGGACATGTCACACAAGGCAACTTTTACAGGCAACCAAAATCAACTACACCACATACAAAATGACAATTGCAGTTTTACAAAAGTTTGTTGTCTGTGAGTTTCTCAATATCCCCAAAAAAATTATGTCGTGAAAAATGAAAGATGATGTTAAATTTCTTCTCTATTGCCTGGAACTGTTTACAGAAGGTACAGAAGCTATAGTGGAATGTCACTGGGTCGTAGTCAGTGGGTAGAATTACCAAATTCCAGTCTTTGTGAGGTTTAAGCTCCGATTCCCAATTGCACATGTTCATGTACGTGCACACATGCATATGTATAACCCTGTATACCCAATTCTAGAAATCTGATGCTAGTCAAACAATTGAACCTACTCAACCCCCTCCCCCATGAAAAAAAAGAAAAAAGATCATAAGAATGGATTGTCAGGTTTCTTTTTTTCATTGTTTTTTTTTTGGGGTTATTATTATTATTATGTTCAGAAATCATCAACTAGTATGATGTAACAAAACAACATACGGTTGATTCATTCTGGGATAACCCAATGAAGTTAAATTATTTCCACTGAGGTCTCATGGGGTATTTGGTTTTTGTTTGTTTTGTTGGGGTCTTTGTTTGTTTGTTTTTGTTTGTTTCTTGCTTGCTTTCTTGGGTCAAGTCTGTTTGTCTGATTGTTTGATTTTGGTTTTTTTGTTGGTTTATTTTTTTACTCTTGGCTTACTTTTGCTTAGTACCATTTGCTTGAAAGATTTTAGGCTTTGCATTTTGACAACTTATGGATTGGTTTGCTGAAACACCATGCAAGAATCGTTTGTACTTTCACACTTTTTTTTCATTCGCACTTCTCGTAAGGTCTCAACGTTTCGACTAGCCTGCTCTAGTTCGTTGCTTGCTAAAGAAAAATTCATTCTTCATAGAAATTCAATCTACATGTATGTTTCAGAGAAATCTGATCAGGTCTTTTTATCAGGGATCCAGAAACAAAATCCATTTGGATCATTACATGTACAGGCCTATATGTGCCTTTATGATTACATGCAGTTATTAATCAGCTGTGCAGATGAATGTCCCAAGGACTAATACAGGTAGATGACCAGGGCCTATTGACCCATGCAGATAATTGGCTATTGATAGCACAGATAACAATAAGATCATGCAGCTCTAAGTAAACATCATCAGAAAAAAATTACAACTGCATGCATGCACAACATCAATGACGACTTGTTTGCTGTGTGTATTCTGTTAAAATAAGATAATGATACAGTTTTCATGTACAGTATACCATGATACTAGTATACACACTGTGAAGAATCATGGAGCTAGGGAGAGATTTATGGTTTTACAAAGCTGCTAAATTGTTTTGTTTTTTGGTAACTTAATTCAGATCGCTATGAACCAAATTTCCTTGTAATTTTACAGTGTGTGACCCGGTCCTTATCGCAGGGGAAAATGTGTTACTGTTACAAGCAATTGAGAAAGCAGGGTCTCGGGTGTTTTAATAAAGAGAAAAATTTATCCTGATCTGAATTGTTTTTATCTCATTGCAGAACAAGACCAAAGGGAGCTTCCTGTTGGACCGAGTCTTTGAGAAGTTGAATCTTTTGGAGAAGGATTACTTTGGCCTCCGGTTCCTAGATTCCCACGATCAAACGGTTGGTATAACTTATTTATTATTGACTATTCCTCAGGTTTGCAGCATTATGTTGCACATAAGTGGTCCTTGGGATATAGCGGTATGTGAGTGGTTTCATGGCTTCTGACAAACGAACAAAACAAAATAATTAACTTTTTGGACACTGCCAACAAAAGGCTGGATCGCTCAATTGGTAGAACACAAGTACGGTATTCCCCGTAGGGCTGATGTACCTATACTTTACTGTTTGCTTGTGAATGCTTCATGTATACATGTACAAATTTTTCTTCTGTTGTGTGAAGAAAAGACATTCAACAATTATTCACACAAGACGATATCCTTCATATCGATGTCCATGCCTCAGGATTGTTGGTAGATCTGTGGAGGAATTTAATTAAAAAAGTGAGTTTTGGTTAAACTTGTCTAACCAGTGACCAGTCAAAGAAACAAAAACAATAACAAAAAAAATAAATAAATAAATCAACGAACAAAAAAAAAACAGAAGAAGATGACCAAAATGGCAAAAAGGAGTCGAAAACATGTCAGGTGGATTCAACCAATCAAATGACTGGAATCTGATGTCGTGCAAGTTCATAATTATGCACCTTGTGCCAAATCACTGGATCAATACTGATGTACTCATAAGTCATTTTTCAAAACCAAAAATTGTGTAGGGAGAGTGAAAGAGAGTATGGGGGGTAACGAAAAAATGGGGGGAAATATTTTGTGGAATAGATTTTTGTTGTCATAACTTCTTGACTCTTTGACGTGCCTCTCTCTTTCTTTTGATACCCGTTAGTGATGCCAGACTGACTCTGTGAAATATTTTTTTACAAAAAAGTACAAGAAAGAAAGAAACGAAAAACCTGCCCCCACAGTAAACAGCCACAGCGGTGTCATATTCAGTTCCATTGAGGAGCTTACATGTATATGCTAGCATGAATCATTGCCATGACAATAACATGTTTTGTCAGGTTCATAATGGGGATTATCTAAGATAAATATTTTCCCTCCAGTCATACATGTAATAAGAGAAACTTTTTTCATTTTCCCCGTCGTCGGGATTGACATTTTTTGTTGTCAGTTTCCAGATGTTTTTTGTTTGTAATCCTCAAAAAGTCGCCGACGCTATAAATGGCAGTCTGGAGATTATAGAGAGGAACAGAACAGGAAACCATGTTTTTTTTTTTTTTTTTTTTTTTTACAATTCATGCCATATCAGCTGTTTGTATTGCCTATAGAGGGCGCTTTACCTAGCAACAGTGAGCATCCAGTTAATACATGAACAGGATCAGTTACATGTACATTACAGTAGAACACCCGCTATACCGAACATTTGGCTATATACTGAACATCATCCTTGGCTCCCAATTTGTGTGTGCAAAACATGGCAAACATTATTACCGGTACTTAAAATTGCTATTAAAAAACGAACGACAACTATGACCTACTTTCTGTGGATCCAACTGTGTTCGTTATAGCGGCGTTACACTGACAAAGTAGCAATTGGTAGCAATTACTTTACCGCTGAATTTGAGAATGAGTTAGGCCTACATGTCCACACATAAAAAAAGGTCATTTTCTTGCGAAGTAGGCCTATGTATCAGCAATTCCTGGAAGTTCTCTCGGAAACAGTTGTTGGTCATAATTTGGAGAATTGACATACTGTAGAAGCATTTCCTCAAATTGTCAAATTGTCATCTGACACCCCGCAGAAACCTGAACTGACAGAGTAGCCTTGGCATAAGTGTTTCATATACCAGAGTGGTCCCTTGTGGAACAATCCAGTCAGATTGAGTTGGTCGTCCAGCCAAACAAATCAGATTTGTTGTAAAATACTTCTTGTAATAGTACCAGTAGTGTCTATCCATCCTCTCCCCTCAGCTGGCCCCTATCCCATGTCACTCTGTCACATGTTCCCACCATGTTTGTTCCTGTGTCACTAATGACATAGCTCACTGAGCTACCAACTATTCATATTTTGGAGGAATCATTCCTCTTTTTTGGGGGGTAAAAATGTATCACTTTTTACAAGCTCTTGACAACAGATTCTGAATTTTGTCTTGGAAATACACATGTATTCCTATGTAGTTTGCTCTGTGATTCCTCTTTTTTAGCAGAGGTATTCCTAACTTCCCTTGGCAGCTATGTAGTGAGCATTTCTTTCTGCCTATGTACATGTAGCATTTACATACATCATGGCCCCTTCTTACAGTGTATTCCTCCGTGGTCATACCTGCATGGTAGCTCTAGCTCTATGGGATACAGCACTGAATATGTGACTGACAGCAGCACTGTTAAACCCTATTTCCTTCCTCCATGGTTAAACGCACCTGTACACGTATTTGACATCTGTCAATAGGAGGGAGGGAAATCATTTGCCAAAATGGGTCAATTGTTCAACACCTGACCAAATTCCACTTAAAACTAGTGGGTCAACAAATGTGACCAGCCGTGGTCTATGGATTGACAATAGGCTCTACTGTATACCTTCAGTTCATGGGTGACACGTAGGACTGCCTTCTGATCTCTGTGCACCGATTCAGTTTGATGTATTGATATTTATCATAAAAAGATTTATCATTCTTCGTCTGTGTATTGGGGGCACGTGTATTTGTGACATATCATAAGTCACTAGTTCCTTATTCTCTCTTAAATCTTTGCTTTCTTCTTTTATTTGTTTGTGTTTAGCATTGGCTGGATCCACTGAAGCCCATCAGCAAACAAATAAAAAGTAAGTAAACCTGTTTTCCTCGTTTGTTTGTTAGTTCTTTCGTTCATTGGGATTTTTGTTTGTTTGTGTGCTCATTTGTTCTTCTGTTTGCTTCTTTGTCTATTCATTTGTTCTAAAATTGATTTTCTCAATATTAATAGTTTATATAATTTATCTCAGTTAGCTCACTCTTAATACTCATTTCTTAGAAAATACTAGAAAAAGAGGTTGTTTATCATGAAAAATTGAAAGAGTAGCTATTAAGTGTTTGATGGCTTACAATGTTGGCTGAAAAGTAGCATTTTTTTTGTTTTGCTTGCATACTGCTAAACTTTGTCAAGCTAATGAAGACGCTAGCATGGTCTCAATTTGTGCTTGGTTTGGGCTGTATTGGGTCTTGGTCCTTGGAGAAAATGGCAATACGACGTACATGTACAACAAGGGAATTGTGCTGAAGAAAACATTTTATCCAAATATAACCTGTCTATTTGATAGCTCAGTTGGTAGAGCGCCTGTAACTGTATTCAGGAGGTCGCCAGTTTGAACCCTGCTCCAGTCATATTTTCTTTGTTCACCTTTCAATGACTCTCTATTTGACAACAGTAATAACCCTTCTATTCTGTTTTTTTTTTTTTTGCGAGCCAAATGTATTTTTTAACAAACTTTTCTTCCCTCCTTAATCTTCAGATGGTCCGCCCTACATCTTGTATTTTGGAGTCAAATTCTACATGGAGAATCCATGCAGGTTGAAGGAGGAGGTGACCCGCTACCAGTTCTTCCTCCAGCTCAGGATGGACATGCTACAGGGTCGGCTGCCTTGTGCCTTCCATGTGGCCTCCGAGCTCTGCGCCTACGCTACACAATGTACGTTCATGTTCTCTCCAAACCTTGAGAGGAAACCTAGATACTGAAAGTTAACTAGTGAAGGGATACGGCACCTGGGGTCGATTTCGCCAAACTCATTGTAACCTGCTATCAATCGTAGGACTTATGATGCATTGCAGTCCTCCGTAGGATACGATGGGTTAATTTTTCGTTATTAGAGTTACGATCAATCGTAGGGCTTTGAGAAATCGACTTCTGGGGCCGATTTCACTAACGCTTTGCGATCATCGCAAAAGCCCAAATCCATCGCTAAACGCTAAATTGCTACGAAAAGCAGCAATCGATTTTCCGTGTAGCGATGGATTTGGGCTTTAGCGATGATCGCAAAGCATTATTGAAATCGGCCCCTGGTCCACTCTATGTAACCTCTTTCCAATTTCAGCATGGGTCAGTCATGCTCTGCGTTCACACTGATAATGACACTTCAAGACATCTAAATCACCATTCTCAACACACATCAAAATTTTCAACACGGGACAACCGATCTCAACTCACTTTCCGAGCTTTCCGAACTTTCCGAGTTGGTTTCAACATGGGTTGATACTTTACAAGGGTTAATGGCGTGTTTCAAATTTTACAGTGTGAAAATTCAGTCACTTTTACACTGGTACCATGATACAAAAACCCAAAAATATCTTCAAGAGACAGAGAAGGGTCTGATCTGATTATATCCCCAAATGCTGTATTCATCTGACTGCGAGTCCACACCCTTGAAAAATAACCGATAGTACTCTATGCGGTTCATCATATGTGGAGACTTTTGTCTAGAATGCCTTTGGCACATGTATCCATATACCCCACAGTCCAAACAAAATCTATTTCTGTATCCTAGAAGCAATAGAGTCTGGCTCATCCTAATAACAAAAAGAAAAAAGATTTGAAAAGGCCAAATGATAGAATCCAAATGATCCCGCTGATAAAAATCAAGATCAGGGCAGAGTTGCCGCCGTGCGAAATGCCATGAGTGTTTAATATTGACTACAAGAGTGGAATATGAACTCACCTAACAAGATAACAGAGATTATATAGCAACCATATATAGATATGGTGTCTTTTCAATTGGGGCGCTAGACCAGAACGGGTTGACTGTACTTTGAACAGTGCCTGTAGTTTTTTTGTTATTTTTGTGGTACAATTGATAATGATATTCATTTTATTTTGTAGAACCTATTCTGTACAACTGTCCTTTTTCTCAACACTTCTCTTTTTTTGCGGGCCATTTTTTCAAGGCTTTTAGTTTTTTTGCACAGGTGTAACCAAATATTTAGGGGGGCATAGGGGAGATGTATATTGGAGGGGCGTGGATGTTGACAATCTTTCATGTGGCTGTTTGTCCTAGCATGATAGGGCTTTCAGAATTTTGTTAAGAAATTGCTGTTTCCTAAAAATGGAAACTGTTTCATTACTGCATGCATTAGGAAATGGCTAATATTAATGCTTGGTTGTCTCCTTTCCATTCATCTACAGGTGCTCTCTAATCCCTCCTGCTTTTTGAACTCTCCATCTTGATCACTAATCCTCTAATTACCTTCTTTGTTAATCCCTCTCCCCCAGCCCTATTCCTCCCACCCCTTTGTAGTGTGGCAACTTTGATCTTGCCTACCTGACCCCTCTGTGTGTGACCAATCCCCTCTCCTTTGTCCTGACTCCCTCATCCATACTTTTGTGTTTCCATTCCCTTCCAAGTTCTTGTGTGTAATTCAGTTCGCCTTTGAGAAAGATCCTGTTAGGATCGAAACGCGTCAGGCCCTCCTAACTTTAAGCATAAAAAATCATGTGTTTGGTAAACAGACTTCTTCACTGCTCAGCTAAAATTCAAGCTGAACAATTATAACATTTGTATGAGGGACCAAGATTCTGCAAGTTTCTAAAAATTCCTTCTAAAAGCTGAAATTGCTGATAAACCGATAACAAGCAGTGCACTTTGCAATGTACTTTAGGCCGTTTCACAAGTCTCTGGCTGCGACTGCAAATAACACACAAGTCTATGGAAATGGCTGCAGATACATGCGTAATTTGAAGCCGCAGTCAGAGAATTGGGACACGGCCTTATATAGGTTGGCAACCAGCGCTTGGTCTCAAATGATCTCTGTTACATGTAATTGGATTCTGGTCTTGATTCAGTCTCTTTTTCTTCATGTTTGCAGCTGAACTTGGTGACTATGATCCTTCTCAGCATTCCGAAGGGTACATCTCAGAGTTCCGATTCATACCAAGCCAGACTGAGGAACTCGAGCAGCAGATTACTCAGCTGCACCAGAAACTCAAGTAAGTTTGACGATGGTCGTGGGAAAGGGAGAGAGGGATAAATAGTCACGTTCAGTTTTCCTGGCTGTTCCACCTTCAAGTTCTTGTCCTGAAACTATATTCCTAGAGGAAATGAAAATCCTTGGTTTTATACATAATTTTGGTACTTTGATATCACATTTCTAGGCTCTGAACTTTACAAAATACACAAAACATCACAATAATTATGCCATTTTGAACAGATAATTTCCACTTCTACTCTCCGGGCATGGTCTAAGAATCAGACTGATTCTTTCTTTTTTTTGTTTTGTTTTAAGCACATATATAGGCTTCTCTTGTCATTGTAAAAGTGCTACGTGTCACTTTATAATTATCATATACATGTATGAACCACATTTCACTTTATAAATTATCATATAGGAATTTACATTTGGATTACAATTATGTGCCTTCTTTTTATCAAACTTTCTCTACAATATGAAAAATTTGAATTGAGGCCTATGGTAAAGGCCTAGTGAGTGGACCGCAGACCACAGACCACATAGCATGGTGGTAGTAGAGCATACAGGTCCCTGTTGGAACTTCACACCTGCTCCAGTTAGTGTAATTCAATTAGGATGTTGTGGCACTTCCATGACCCAGGGGAAAACCACCTGATTATGGGCACCAATCCCTCAGGTCCCATTTAATGGTCCTCCCTTGGCACCAGGCAACCCGCTGATAGTTTTATTGTAATTACCAGGCCCTGGTTCCCCAGGTTGGTGGGGCAATTCAAGGGGATCCAAGCCAATTCTTTTCCCTAACTGTGTCATCTGTGTAATGTTACAGTGACAGTCCTTGGTCGTGTGGACTCTGTTTTTGGGCCAGATACATTTTCAGTTTGTTATATATCCAATTTGATACAGTAAGGAAAAATGGCAGCTGCTTAGCTACACTTTTGTCAATTCTTCTCCATTACATGTGTATTTGTCAAAATGAAATGAAATTTGTCCAACCTTGTCCATCAATTGACAGCTTATTTGGCAGTAGATGTTTTGACCCCTTTTTGTTACCCAATTTTATCAGTAGGGGCTTGCATGGATTCTTAAATCTATGTGGCCCAAATGACTTTGTACAGGCATACTTGTAAGTTGTACTCCTAGCCCTTTGAGACACAAGTCTAAAACTTAAATTGCAGATATTGTATCTATCACACCATGACTCAATAAAAACCTATTACTGTAATCATTGAAAAACTACTTAGATTTAAGATTTTCATATTGCTGTTATCGTGGACCTTAATAATGCAGTCTTTCGGTTTGAGGATAATTTTGAGATGACAGTTCCCCTGCCTTGCTTAATATTTTCCATTTCTGTTTTGGGGTCACGAGTTTGCTCCACAAAAACAAGTTAGCAATTTATGTAGATTACCAACCAAATATGTACATCTTTATATTGCTTTTGACTGGTACTTCGTGATTGTTTGTTCACTTGGTATGGACATCTATCGAGCAGCAGTGTCCGGTACTACTAGTCAAATGACTTCCCTGACATTAAAAATGCCTTAATAAGGCAAAGCTCATTCAGTTTGCATCTGTAAAGTGAAATAATTTATTGTCTTTCCGTTTCTCTTCTCTTTGTTTCAGGGGTATGGCGCCCTCTAAGGCCGAACTGAGTTTCCTGGAGCGTGCTAGGTGGCTGGAGATGTACGGCGTGGACCTGCACCCTGTCCTGGGCGAGAACAACGTGGAATTCTTTCTGGGCCTGACGCCGACGGGCGTGGTGGTGTACAAAAACAAGACACAAGTGGCCCGATATTATTGGTAAGGCAAGAGAAGAGTAGCCACTAGCCAGTAGTGAAGTTAAGTCCATGCAGCTTCTGTCAGATTATTCAATTATCCCGAAACTAAAGAAATTAATCTCACTCGGAATTTTCTAAAAATAGTATAATTCATTTTCCAAAATTCATTTTCTAAAATAATTTTTCTTAAACTACATTTTTCTAAAATGCATTCGTCTAATTTTAAATTGTCTAAAATTCATTTGTCTAAAGTTCATTTGTCTAAGATTCATTTGTCTAAAATTCATTCTTCTAAAATTAATTCTTCTAAAATTCATTTTTTTTTAATTCATCTTTCTAAATTTCATTTTTCTAAAATTCATTCTAAAAAACAGTAATTTAGCAAATTGTTTCACATTTTAGAAAATGTATCATATTGAATATCTGGAGTTCTATTTTTTTTCTTCAAATTTTGTTGGAATTGAGAAGCATTTCCTCAATTTGTCTTTTAGATTACAGTTTCGACAATTGGTGTCATGTGAAGTCTTAAGTGCTTCAAATTTCAACCTTGTTTAGTTTTACCTGTGAAACGGCATGAGCACCTCTTTAACACAAAATACCAGTACTGGGAACAAGTACTGGTATTGCAATGGCAGTACAGGCTCCTTATGAAAAACTGAACTGCTTTTAACATGAGCAAGTTCCTAGCTGTGTACGGGGAAAGTATTTGGTCAATATCGGCAAAATCATTTGGTCCCACACAAAAATATCAACTTTCCGCACACACCGTTGAAACTTGCATACAGTACGCATCTACTATTAACTACTAACCGCTCTGCGTGGATTACATTTCTAGCCTATTCGAGCGTGACGAATAATGTCTTTTGATAAGCTTTCACAATTGACCCATTAAAGGAAAAAATAATTCAGGGTGAATTTTTTTGAAAAGCGAGTTATTACCGAATTGATGGCATCAGGAATCAAATACACCTGAGGGGGAATACAAAAATCAATGATGCCTTTATACCTGATATACAAACTAGGGGAGGGGGATTCTTTGAGGTTTTTTTTCTCTCCATAATACCCAGATATTGTGATTGCGGTCACTATTGTTACACCAGGTGGGGGACATTTTATTTTATTTTTTTGTGACTTGACTGTGAGTCAGCTAAGCCCTGAAATCGGTGATGGCAATTTGGCAACACTTTGCATGTTTATGAAGGAATTTTATGCAACGTACATAATTATTCACCAATGCTGTGCTGAAAAGCAGTTCAGATCTTTTCAAAACTGACAGAAATTAAAATTCATCAAATAACCACAAGGGAATCTGACTGGTTAATTAAGTAATTGAAACAGGATTGAGCAGGATTGAAACCAGCAATCTCTGCATGGAGGTCGCTGGCTCAAATCCCGCTCCAGTAAATGTTCCTTTGAGCCTGTTTGTTTCAGGCATGAGATCAGTGATCCTGCTGATCCGGATCCCATTTTAGCATATCCTGCATGGGACGTGGATCTGTAAGATCACTGATCGCGTGTCGAAACAAACAGGTCCTATACGTTCACTTTTCAATGAGAAATTAAAATGTGCAGTTTTGTTGAAATTATTCATTATTTATTTGTTTACTTATTTATTTTTGTTATAATATTTTAAGTAATTGAAAAGGAAAAAAAGAAAAAAAATGACTGGAGTGGAATTCGTCAGTCCTTGTAATTATTTGATGATTTCAATAATTTTTCAATAAATCTATTTTTAATTTTGATCATCCACCATATACTATTGAACCTCTGCACTCAAGCTAACCCATGAGCGGAAATGTCCTTACCTTTACCCTGTCACTATGGTGATGGCACAATAGCCCCCATAAACAAGGAGCCCGTTCTATATTACGAATTATCCCCGTTTTCTCTTTGTCGTCCCTGTGCGATCCACCTCCCACTGTCTTTAGCCAGTCTATACAGTATAATATAAGCCTCAGCAAGCAGCAGTCATGTGTGACAGTGGCGTTGCGTGTGGCTGAATGAATGAATACACGTTGAACAAATGGAAAGTTGACTATATGCCAAAAAGTGCAGACACCCCTATCCCGCCCAAAGGCATTTTCCCATTTGATATCAAACTAAAACATTATTCATGCCAAAAGGAGTTGAAATTTTGACATTTACAACGTAGTTTGGCTTTTGAAATGCCCCAAAAATGTTTCATTTCGCGTGTACGTACGGATCTGTTTCTCTTAGATGCAGCACGAACATTTTAGATCAATCACCTAGGCCTAAAGTTAACAAATTTTTTCCTGATTGTTGGCGGCTGTTTTTGAATTTTTTTTTTGAATTTCCTCCTTTCAGGCCTCGCATTGCGAAAGTCCACTTCAAAGACACCGAATTTACACTGATGATTCTGAACAAGGACGTAAGTACTGTATTGACGGTCTCTCTTGCGAAGGGGATCGAGGGGTCAGCCATTTGTCCTTGTGAAATGGAGCGTGTAGCAGGCTGTCTAATCGTAGTGTGATCGCTCCATGTCAGCGGTTTTATGCTGGTTCAGTTTTTGGGTCCACAGACCAGCCCTTTTCTCAATCAAGGTTGTGTGTGTGTACTACTAGATTTATGTATAGAAAAAGTGGCAAAGTGCAGTATAGGCCTAACCATCCCTTTTTATAGCTCCATGGCCTAACCCATTGCAGCCAGTATTGTACAGGGTCTCTGAATGAAAAGGCACTGCACTGCCACTGGTTATCCACCAATCCTGTACTGTACCTTTAATCAGAATTGGTAATCTGGTGGAATGAACATGACAAGCGGACTACCTTGACATGCATTTTAGAATCTTTGAACATTTAATGCTGTGTACATAGGTTTGGGAAACATGACCCAATTGCAGCCTTTCTTCTTCACTAAAAGGCCTATATGCCAATTCCTCATACACACTTGAGGGACAAATTTATTGAGTGTGTCCACACATACTGACAACTTAATGCAGCCCTGAGTATTTTATGACACCCTTCAGGGAGATTTGGGGCGATTTATGTCCTCGTTTGATGTCCAAATTCCCCAGACATCAAATCAAGCGTCTGAGCACCAGGCTAACTTCACTTCACAGCTTGGGAGTATGGAGTAAGGGGTAGTGGTGGTAGAGGGGGGTCCAATCACTGGGCTTTGATTATTCAGCAGTCGGTAGTGTGCAGTATTGGGCTTCTTGTTGCAAATTGTTTTACTGAACCCAAGGGCAACATGGGCGAAATTTGTGTACACAAAAGTCACATAATTGTAAGCAGATCTCAGCCATAAGCAAATTTGACTGAGATGTCATTTATTGCTCAGATATTATCCTTGCCAATTAGGCCATAAGCATTCCTGAAAATTTTCAATTCCCACGAGATAACACACACACATTTGTGTTTCACATACAGTAGAGGACAAGGCATTGTTTTTGCTATTGTCCCTGTACTTTGATACACTCCTGTAGGCTATTAAAAGCACACATTCATATGTTCGAGGGCGACTTTGAACAAAAGAAGTTCATTTGAGGATAAGAATTGGTTTCATTGTAATGCATTGTTTATCCTGTCCTCAATCCGATCCCTGGAATACCATACAAGTAGTGCACTGGTATTCTGGGGGTTGCAGGTTCAAATCCTGTACCGTTCAATTTTATTTGTCTTTGTTCACCTTTCAATGGCTACCCTTATAAACCATTAACACGTTTGGTATGAGTCTGTCTATCTGCTAGCATAAAGGGATTTACGAAATAGAGGCTCTGGCTCCGGCTCCATTTCGTGAATCCATTCTAAAATAAAGGGTATCAAAATAGAGGCGTTTGGCTACGGATCAAAAGTAGATTCTCTGGTTTGAAAAAAGAAAACAGAGTTTCAGCTTCAATGCAAAAGCACAACCTGTATTTTCAGCATATGGATGTCAGAGCTGAAGCTTGAGCCTCAGCCACCATTTCGTAAACCTCCTAAATATCTTTTGGATCAATTGAAAAGGGTCGCAGGGCACCGAGGCCTGAGCAAGGAAAACAGAGCTTCGGCTTTAGTGAAGACCCACAACCTGTATTTTCAGCATTTCTGATGTCAGAGCTGGAGCCTGAGCCTGAGCCACTGTTTCATAAACCAATATCTCTGGGATCATTTCGAAAAGGGTCACAGGGCACCGAGGCCTAAGCAATCCGATGCCTCCGTTCCTCTCCCTTGCGCGGAACATCCACCAGGCCTACAACGAAAGAGAGACTTGAACTAGAGTTTGGATGCCCAGTTATTTACGACTGCGGCTTAACAGGCTTAAGGGAGTTTTACCAATGGGATGCCCTAGAGGGAGATAGGTTTCTTATATAATTCCTGCCGGTAACTTTTTATGACTTGTAGTGAATTTCAAATGAAAAACGTCATAAATCAGTCAAACATTATTAGGAATCGGCTCCTTCACGAGGAATATGATTCCAATTCCTTTTTCCCTTTTCACCGTCTGTCGACAACACGGATATTGGGTTATTTGGATATACAATATTATTTATGTGTTAATTTTGATAACGTGGCATTCCTTAACCCCCCCCCCTCCCCCTTTCTTTTTGTTTTGACTTTCTTTTGTTCATTCAGACTTGCCTTGAATACACGAATGTTTAACCCCCGGGCCAAGCCTGTCATTTGAGTCGTAGGCTAGCGACCTGCTGGGAAAAGTGGCCATACTTCGACCCTCTTAACTCTCTTGTTTTTACTGGCGCTGTGTGATTATCAAATTTCACTAGTATTTGATGAAATCAAGCATCAAAAATAACCACGACTCATGAAATAATCCAAAGCAACCCTGTTGATTCCTGACCGTAGTTTTTTTTTTGGCATCACTTTTTGTTGAGGCTTATATCGTCTTTAACCCTGTGATTCGAGAAATCGTGGTGAAAAGTTTAAAATAATACCAACATGCAAAGAGATAATTCAATTCAATTCATTTCACTTAAGGTTTATTTAAAAACAAAACAAATAAAAAATTCCGAGACGAAAAATGTTCAGTTTAGATTACAAATGCCCGATAATCATTGCTGGCTAAACTATTGCAACTGTTTCTTTTAAAATGGCAAATTAAATCACAAAACAAAGAACAAGGAACATGATATCAAGAGGGGATGCGAGTTATTTACACCGGGGGCCAATTTCATAGAGATGCTTAGCACAAAAAATTGCTTGCGCAAAAATGGCCTGCCCAATAAAACAAACCACCATTGAAATTCCATTTGATATTCATGGTCAGCGAACAACAGCCAAAGAACAATTGCAAGTGATACACAACACACGGAAACACATTGTTAAACCTGTTTTTATTAAGGCAGAAATGTCATGCTTAGCAAATTTTTGTGATAAGCAGGTCTATGAAATTGGCCCCCGATTGAAGGGTTTCACATCTGAATTTAGTTCAAACTCACTTTTATTTGATGGCAGAAAAGTTTTTGTGTGGATTTTACTGTATTTCATGGCCGGGTATCAATTATTTGTGAATTTGTTCCTCTTCTGTCTGATGCAGGGTCTGCAAGATGAATGTGTCTTCAAGCTGTCCACCCGCGCTGCTTGCAAACACCTCTGGAAGTGCTGCGTAGAGCAGCATGCTTTCTTCAGGCTGCCCCAGGTCGGGGACGAAGCCTTCCACCAGCGGAAGTTGTCCTTCTCCAAATCGAGCTTCAGACATACGTGAGTACTACGATCTCTTGCGTCCCGGTGACTGAACGGACAAGAGTATAAATTTCCATCTTGGTTTATTCATGATGGCTCGTTCACCTTCCTCATTGATTCTTTTCCCCAACTCCCTTCCTCATCCCAAAGTGGCCGGACTCAGCGCGAGGCTCTCGAAGCCGCGTCCGAGCTGGACCGTCCGGAGCAGCAGGTCCACCGGTCCCCGAGCCGAAAGTACAATCGCAGGCCGTCCCAGACGGACGTCTCCCTGAAGAACGCCATGGCATCCGACGACGTGTTTCTGGACGACAGCTTAGTCAGTCCCAACAGTGTTGTCCTGAGACTGTCTCCACAGCCCGTTAACAGGTCAGCCAAACATTCACCGGTATTTTATACATCTCGCTTTTGAATCGGACTGGAATTTGGTGATACAACAACAACCAGCACTCACTACTTTTCCGATCGTGACAGAATCTTGACATGACAGGTGATCCCTTCTTCATTTTTTTCTCTCCCAATATTCCACTTGAATACAGATTGCCATCCAATCATCTGAGTGGTAGGGAGAGTCCCACCTCTGGCATGAGTACCCGATCAGTGCCGTGGGAGGATAACCAACAAGCCAGGGTGTAAGTTATATTATTTTCAAGCCCCTCCCTTCCGACGCTGTTCTGAAGCTGTAGGCCTATCCATTAAGCCCCGCCCCATTAAGCCCCTCCTTCTATCATTTCTGACCAATCACAGTCGTGATCTTTGCCTGACGTGGGTTTAAGGAAGCCTGACATTCTTGGATTTGCATACAAAGTGCCAGCTGGACTGGAATGAGTCCGGTGGCTTTGGAAAGGAACTCATGGTTGTTGCACCTAAGACGTGTACTTTTTTGGAAGGGCGCACCGGACCACTCCATAGTCCATCGGTTAAGGGCACTGCTGAATTGTTTTGGAAGGGGAACCAAAGCAGTGGATGTTGCCATCGTGGCACTGACCACAGGCACCAAGGCTGTGAATCACTTTCATCATTGAAGGAAGAATACCATGTGATGCCGTCATCATCATTGATCTGAGTGTATCTAATCTACCTCAGTGGCCTTGCGGGTATGGCATCTGCACTAGAAAGCAGGAGGTCGTGGGTTCCAATCTCACCTGAGCCAGCGCATGATTTTTTCATGTGCACTCAAATTGCACTTTAAAGTGATGTTCTTATCTACATTGTTGAAAGTTGTTGTTGTGTATCTAATCTTATCGTCAGAATCCCCACTTTCTCTTTTTGTTTTCCAAAGTGGTCTGTTCACACCAGCGGGCGGTTCGCCTGTCTCGGTTCGAAGCTCAAATTCCCGTCACCAGCGACATAGAGGGCGCTCCAAGTCCCCTGGCCCAACGTATCGCCACGGTGATAGATCGGACAGTGAGTCTGAGGCTGCGTACAGTGCCAGAAGGAGGTATGTAATGCTATGTGTCACCTCGCAGATTTGCGAGTGTCCGATTTTGGTCTTTGACCTAGTGGAGTTTGTAGTTTAAGGTACAGTACAGGATTGGTAACATACCCAAACAGAAATGTTCACAGATTTGTGTATAGCTTTCAGGACATGAAGATGGTGATGGTAGATACATACCATTACAATATTTCTGCCTGAAATGCTGGATTTATCCAGAAATTAGTTAAACAACGACCGAAAACAGTTGTGATCTCGGGAAAAGATCAAAACTCCTGTGAATAGATTTGAAAATACCATGAGCTTTTTTCACTGTTATCGTCAGTTTCCGATGATGATGTGAGCTGAAAATTTCACAGGTTTGTTTTTATTTCATGACAAATCAAATTATGAACAATCTGAATCTTTCTGCTCTGTCATCTTTACCAATCCTGTATTATGCCTTTAAGTATAATCATAGAACCTTGCATTTCGGTTGAACATAACAACAACATTTTGTACGTTGAAACAGGGGGAGAAGATCTGTTGCATCCGATGCGGGTAGCGATACAGACTCACGCCATCACCATCATCACCAGCACAGGAAGAGAAGGTAAAGATGATCCAACCATCATCGTCAGAAGAGGATCCGTTCTGCTTTGTTAAGAAAAGAAACCAAAAGAGACAAAAAAAGGAGAATTTTGATTCAAATTTTTATTTGGATGTAATCTACCAATTTGCTTGTGGTATTACATCATTATAACTGTTCGAAGCATTTTTTCTGGAAAATGCACCGCATGTATCTCTCAATTTCGAGTGTGGACTTCCACCGTACACTAGCCATAGAGCCCAAACCTTGTAATAATTGTAATACTGGTGAATTTTTGTGGTTTTGTCTTTGTAAGTAGGAGCAAATTAATTGAACATATCATTATCGCAGTCTGAACCAACCCTCGGCTTTTGTCATGGTAGTCATTTTGTCCAGATTGTTCCACTAATTTATAGCCAAAGAGGTTTTTCCAACGTTGGTCTCTTCTGAGTTTCTTCTAAACAATCTAGTCTGCTTTGAATGGATATTTCAGGTCTCGGTCTCGAGGAATGAGCAGCGGTAGTGAGTCTGAGTACAGCCGACACAACGGCGACCGCAGAAGACGAGGAAGGTAAACACTAAACATGGCGGGTTTAATTTTGCTTAGAATTGGCCAGAATTTAATATTTAAGGATTGATGATATTTCTATTTTTGGAAGAGAGAATGTTCTACTTATCTTGTTTTCTGAAATACATATCATGAATCTAACCTGTGAAAATATCATCCAAATACATGTAGGTGTTCAGTAATTTGATTTTTGGCGAGCTGCGAAGCAAAGCGAAGCCTATGTAGTAGTACCGTTCATCCTGTCTGTCCGTCCGCCCATCCGGCCGGCCGCGTGAAATGTTTTTTAGTATGTGCTTGAACCCCAATTTCTTTTTTTTTTTTGATGGGAGCATTGTTCAAAATAATGTTGTTATTATTGTAAATGAAAAATGTTGAAGTTTTTTCTATTGTTTCAAAATGTTGCAGTTTAATTTGATTTGACCTTGACATGAGTGAGGTCTTGGAAGATCTCAACAAGATGTGGCATTCCTAGATCGCCCGAATTTGGGAACACATCAGCATAACATCAGCATACATCCATAAATCCCTCCTGGACCAGAGAAAACAAGAAACTCTGTCATAAGAAGTCCAGATAAAATTGTTGTTAAATCTGTATAAATTAGCATAAATTTGCATAATTCTATAGGTCACGGGAAAGGATGGAGAGGTCAGATGAGCAGTGGAATGCCCATGACGAGAGCCAGATGGTGAGGGGCGAGTTGAGGGAAGGGACAGAGGTCGTGGTCAAAAGTCTGAGTGACAGGTAAGTCATGGATAGTCTACCCGGTACAAACCCATGAAGCTTCTTGGCAGGCATCGTTTTATGATCTTCCACCAAAAAAGTTGATAAAGAAAGACAAAAATACAAACATTTATCCTGATAATTTGAAAATGCCACCCTCCGGCTGATGGATTAACTTTTCTTTTGGGAAAATTGAGCACACAGGATGTCAAAATGAGCACACAATTCATGACAAAGCTCCTAGCTTCATTGCTATTAAAATGACTCAGTAGGGCTCAGTATCACAGCACAGCTTAATGGCAACTGAAACTTCTTTGCTTCCCAAGCAGTTAAAAATTTGCTTTAGCATAAATGTATTTTTCAAGTTTGCTTGCAAATGCATGTTGCTTTGCTTTGTTGCATCCCTTAGATTTTTAGCAATTGGTTTTGGTGAGTAAAAGCATACTAGCTCTGTGTTAAGCTACACTGTGAAAAGACGATCATAAGGCACAGTATCACATAATTTTAATAAGGAGCTGTATGAAACTGCCTCAATGTCATATTTACCTTAAGTCACAATGGCTAACAATATCACTGGCTGTAAGTTGAAATGACTGGCGTCAAAGGTGCTAAGTTATAATGTGTAGCAATCTATTAATTAATCATTAAACTGCATCTGGTATGGCTATTAAACAGGCCAATGTGAGCGCTGCTTCTCACATTTACGTTAGAGAAATCCAGCTGTAGGTTCAGGATCTGATGCTCTTTGCTTCCTGCGTGCTCTCCTTTGATTTGTCATCTCCTCCCTCTTTGTCTCACTCAATCAGCCTTTCTTATAATGGCTGGTTCTCACGCATGAGTATTGCAAAATGGAGGTGTATGTATTGTCACGAACAGTGGCGTAGCAAGGATTTTTTAATAGGGGGGGGGGCCAACATGTAAACGATCGAGGATTGACTCATTATTCATTTATCCACTTGTCTCGCACTAGGCCTACTGAAAACGCGCGCCAGCATTGAGGCACGTTGGTGTTGTCTTGAGGGGGGGGCGGTGTAGGAGGAGGAGCCCTTAGACTTTAAAAAAAAAAAATTTAAATTTTTTAAATTTTATTTATTTATTTTTTAAATATTTTTTTAATTATTTTTTTTAGGGGATGAATAGGGGGGCCCTGGCCCCCCTGTCTACGCCAGTGGTCACGAATGTTTGTTGTTGTTGTTTTTTATTTTGGCTTGCTGCATGCTATCCGTGATGTGCTTCACCGTCTCTCTTTTGCATGCAGATTCCCAGACAGCGAAAACTCTTATCATAACCATCTCCATCACGGGTACCACCATCACTACCACCACACTCACTATCATATCCCGAGACAACAGTCTGAAAGAAAGTATGTTCCTCATGTTCCCCCAACATCTGCCCAGCCACCCCCAAAAATGTATCTCATATGTATTTATTACAAATGTATGTTTCTTTAAAGGTATCATCATACTTTGATAGCAGAAATCTTCATAGATTTAACTATAACTGAAAGGGTATAAAGATTGTGATGTTAGAAACATACCGTAAATCTTTTTTTTGCCTGGAATGTTGTATTTATCCAGAAAAGAGTAAAACCAATTGACCAAAAACAATTTTGATCTTCGGAAGAACAAAAATCCTGTGAAAAGATTTTAAAATACTGTGGCCACTTTTCTCTGTTTTCAAAAAAATTGGGCGTCGTATGGAACAGGGAATTTCACAGATGACTGTTACTGTATCTTTCTTGATATTTTTGCCAATGAATCAGCATTGCTTGGTCAAAAATTAAAGTGTGATATTACCTTTAAATATATTTTGTCTGTTCTCTGGTCTGATTATCATAACTTAAAATTGATTTTTTTTTTCATTTGGAATAAATAAATATTTAGATGTACACTGTTTTAATCTTCCATTCTCCTGCATTGGAAGCCTCACTTGCAACAGATCCTGCAAATTTCCATCCCAATTCCTGGTTTCATAAAAAAAAATGCTTAGCTAAAATGTGTCTTGCTTAAAAAAGACTTGGTTTCCAAGCCAAATCACTACTTGATTTTATAATAAATGCTAAGCAAAGAGTGCTGTTGTCCAAGTTATAAGACGTTTTATAAGACTTTTTCTGCTCAGCAATTAATATCAGCAATATTAATATTGTGTATGTAAAGCACAGCAGGTGCATGGCATGGAACCCATAGGGCCAATTTCACAGCGCTGCTTAGGCACAAAGTTTGCTTAAGCATGAAAAGTCTTCCTTGACCAAACAGGATTGCCAACCAAATTTCCATGTGATATTTACTGCTTTTGTATGCAGCCAATCTTTGCTGAGCATAAAACATTCACAAGGATTTTTGGGTGGCACACTGATTTTGTTTACCAAGGTTTTTGGTGCTTAAAGGTGCAGGCTCGTCGATGCTCGACGGACAAAATTCGTGCCACGAAAAGTCACCTTTGCCCTTGCGGTTGCCAGCTCTTACAATCCCGGAGGGCGAGCGCCAGCCGGTCTAATAATAGCCCTGTACGTGCGTATACACTATGCGTGCGTGCCAGTATGCATTGTATTATTGTAGACGATTGATATTGCAGGACGACGCGATGGTTATGAAGTGGAGACATCCATGCCTGTACACCCACATTGTACATAATGTACATGTACGTAAACTACGTATAGGCCGTTGTGGTATCTGCCCTCGAATTGTGTGCGCACGGTTGTGGGATATTTCAGGGAGCAAGAAAAAATCACTCCGTTTGATAGATCTTAAAACAATTCATTAAATTTTCCATGCTGGCACGTCAACATCCCCGCAGTTTTTGTGAAAAAAAAAATCGATTCAAATTTACCGATTGAAATCAGACCTAAAAGTAACCAACCACCCAGTCGGTACAGCCATGGAGGGTACAGCCACCGCCAAAGAGCAGCAGCAACATATGCCACATTGACGAATTGCAGGAACAATATCCCAAAGTATTCATTATAACCCGACTTGTATGAAAAAAAATACAGCATTGTCTAATTCCTTGCAGGCCTTTATTTTATTTGATATAGGGACTAATTTACAAAGTTTACCAAATTTATAAGATGAATTTCACTTGCATTATACGAGCCCCCACGTTGATATTTAGGCCTACGTCGTTATGGTCATTTTTGTAGAAAGTGAGGTTTATAATAATAGTATAATTAGAAGATAAATACAAGCTGATACACTAGATACAGAGACTTGAAACTAAAAGTCACTTCTCATAAAATGAACTGTTTTTTTTTACTGATAGCATTGAATATACAGTTCATGTACTGTAGTTGTATACATGTACACGTACATGCACAGCACGCACTGTACATGTACATAATACACAAAAACGAATGTCGCCTGGCGACTGTGGCGCTCTACGCGCACAGAGATTGGCCGAGCGCTGTGCGTATCTAGGTAAACAGTAAACAGTATCTAGGTAAACAGTACGCGTAATGGTCAAATTAGAGAGATGTATTTGAATGACGCGGGCCCTGTCATGTCCGCGAACTTGACGAAGTGATTCACTATGCACACAATGTTTTGTTTACAAAGTATTCTTCAGCGGATTGATAGAAAGACGAGTCAAAGCTTGTTTCACTATTACAATCATGTATACATGTACAGTATATGGTACCAATTCACGTACACCTCACATAACCAGTTCAGCATGAATACGCACCGTGACAAACGTCAGATTTTGAGAGATTTTCCTTAGGCCTAAATTTCGTAAAATAAGATAGAAACAAACCTCAAAGACGTTCTAGAAAACCTCATTTTTTCCCAATTTCCTTAAATTTCTTTAACATAATTGGCAACACAGTAAATCGATCTTTGATACTTTTATTATCCAAAAATACAAAAAAAGCAAAAATCGATGTTGGAGTAATTTTTGCCGATTCGGCAACTTCAGACGCCGATTACGCGATATCGACAAATGGGGGAATTCATTTCGCTCCATTCACGGTGTCACTTGTCATTCAAAACCCTGTGCATTCCATAAACCCCAGTAAAGTTCAAGACTTTGAGTTTTTGTGGAAAAACATCAGCATTAGTAAAATAATAGTAATTTATGTCAAACTCGCACATGTAACAGATTCCCCTAGCATATGGGGTTGGGTTAGGCTCTGCCTACAGATCCGTACATGTATTTTTATACACTCCGAGTGCATGTACGCACTGCTACACGTGTGTCACGTTAACAGGGGGTGTAATGAGCCTTCCTAGAACAGCATAACAACATCGATAAAGCTACAGAGGGCGCTATTGTAAAAGTTGCTCTATTTTTCGACGAGCCTGCGCCTTTAAGCAAATTTTGGTGCTTAGCAAATTTTGGTGCTTATAAGCAGCTCTATGAAATTGGCCCCAGGTCTGTCAAGGTGTGCCATGACCTGTCTTATTAGCAGATCACACAAGGAGATTGAATCCTTGGTTCATTATATTGCCTCCCCTTCCTCATCCCCTCCATCCAGGCCGAGTGAGGTCAGTGACGAGTTCCAAAAGCACATCAAGACAGATCTGGTGGACTCAGAGCAGTTCACGGAGGAGGAACGTAAGATCATACCCTACACAAACATCAGGTGAGGGGTCAAGGTCACAGCGGAGGTCACCACATATTCATTGGGCAACACCTGAAGTTGTGTGCAGGGCTCATTACAATGTTCATTTTGTTTTTGTTTTGTTTTTGTTGTTGTCTTAGGATTGACGGTAGTAAAGAGGACAGCTATTCTCATGGACACTCGCGATCAAGGACGAAAAGCAGGAAAAATGAAGATTTCAGCGATAGGTAAAGTTTGGCTTGTTTTAGGATCTTTGTCATCAGTTTCAAGGTCCGCACATCCAAAAAACCACTGTGATTGTGAGACAAGAAAATGAACACAGAAAATGTATTGAAGAATCTGAATTTTGTACAGCCACAGGTATTGAAAAGAATGACAAAACATTATGTTCTATTTTCCATTTCATTGCACGTAGTAACATCAGCGAACATTCAGCCAGACATCGTTCCAAGGCTTCCTCTCCTCAAAGCCATCGCCATGCAACGAGAAAGTCCGAAGACTCTCATCAGCTGCCCGCCCAGCCACTCGGCACCCCACCACCCCCGTATGCCCACAGTGGAGCCAGCCAGCCCAGGGGTCACGTGCACGCAGCTAGGGATGTGCCACTGGCATACAGGGGTGAGGTGGGCAGCGACAGGGCCGGTTTGGTTCAGAACGGAGAAGTGGCAGGGCACCTCACAGGGGAGAGGGGTTTATTTGGAAGCCACCTGCATCAAGAAAGAGTCCAGGTACAGTCATATGTAAATTGTGGGATATTAGGGGTAGGACTCGCCTGATCTGATGGGGCATCCACATGACACATGGTTGCGTCAGGTAGATCATTATTTTGCTGAGATGGGGATTGGTCCCGTGACTGCCTGGGGGATGGCCATCAGAAGCTAGACCGAAGGAGTACCACTCGAAGGTGGATGCGACAACCACGACGCATGCTCCCACTGATTGATTGATCATCACAAGAAAAGGGTTGGGAGAGAGTTTTCCAGGGTTTGTAGCTCTTGAATACAGCAAGACCTCCTTTTAAAAATCTGAAGCAATTCAGGTCTTTGCCTTTGCATTGATAGTGGTCTTCTATTACTCCAGGCCCCCGTTGAGCCGCAAGCCATTGCCTGTTCACCAGCCGCCCAACAGACACACGGACCCCAGCCCCACGGCAGGAATCTGCACCTGGCAGCGCCCCACCATCGAGACACCGGCCAGCCGCCGGCCTCCGGTATGGAGGGGCTGAGGATTGCCCACAGCAGGGAGGACTCGGGGCTTGGCAATGAACACGACGATGGAGAAAGGTGAGCTGACTCGTGTGGGTCTTCTTTGTTTGGAAAACAAGACCGAGATTTTGACTCTGTAAATCTCAATGCCATTGCAACAACATTTCTATCATCAGGTATCTAGTGGTGCCCATGTTGACATTGTAATGATGCTCGGGTTGTGATTCTTGCAGTCTCCCTTCCAGACTGACATCTTTAACTTCAGAAGTAGCATCTAAGAGATTGTTTGTTTTTTCTTGCAGCAGACAGGCTCAGATGCCCCTGCAAAATGCCCAGCCCTCGAGCGTTGTCCAGAATCATAGTGACTCATCAGCACCATTAGGAGGTAACGCTGACTTCCGCACAGGCTTACATTCAACACAAGCTGCTCCCAGTTTATACAACAACTCAGACCTTAGCTCGTCCTACCAGGGCGGGATCGGGCAAGGCGCACAGCCAGTTTATCGGACTTATCCACGAGCTCACGACGGGACCAGAACAGAAGAAACGGATGCCCACAAGACGCACGCTGCGCACACCCTTCACAACGGAGGTCCGAGCTATCCCTCAAAAATGCGCCTGCTGCCTCCGACCACTCAAAGTCGCGGTATCCCAAACGGGGGCAGCGTTCCCGGTCATCAAGGCTCACTCCCCGATCCGGTGTCAGTCCCCAGTCGGGGTATGTTTACAACTCCCAATCAGGGCATCATCTCCCGTCGGGGTCCCATCCCCAATCGGGGTACGACTCCTCTCCAAGGGAACCTGAACAATAACGGTGGAGCCCGGGACAAAGACCGCAGCCATTTGTGGTCCAAGTCGGTTGAGCCCGATCGTGGGTTAGTCAATGCATCCCCGATTGAGAGTAGAGAGCAGGCATTGAATGGGACTACCCGGACTGAAAACCAAGGAGAAAAGAATGATGGTGAGATGGCTGATTTCCCACCTGGATACAAACCTAACTACAATCAAGGGTACGTCTTCAAGATATCCCTCAAAAAATGATATATTCAAACTAAATGTAAGGTTTCTTTTACTATTTTGTCAGTAGCTGGCCAAAGATCCCAATGATACTTCCAACCATGATAATTCTTGCAAAGAAAGAAGAAATCAACAATAGGGGCTTGTTTCACGAAGCACTAAGATTGATTTTAAGTGTGAATTCATCTTAATTGCTAATATTAAGCAGCATGTGATGTCATAATACAAACAAATATGGTGATACCGAACAACTCATCTTTAGATTTATCTTAGTGCTTTGTGAAATCCAGCCCAGACCACAGTAAAACACAAAAAGAAATAGTCGTTAAAAAAAACATGTGCTCAAGTTGCTCAACGATATCCTTCCATCTAGATGCAATATTGAATTCATGTGATATTGCACAGTAATACTATTTCCTTCTAAAGCACTTGATAAATTTAAAAGGGCAATTCCACTGTAACGTATTAAGTTACCCGTTAAAATGACTTGGACCTATTCCTTGATCAATTATTCTAATGAAAGACTCCAATTTAAAAATGTTTTATTGGTATCAGCAAGTATACCACTTTATTTGCACGTTCCTTGAAATGCATGCAAATATGCAAAAATGGGCTAACTTAAGTTATAAAATGTTCCAAAACCGTGGAAATGCCCAAACCAAAAAGCCAAAACCGAGAAAGAGAGAGAAATTGCACTGGTTGACGTGATGTACACCCCCCTTGCACTCTGCCACAACATTTCCGAATTCTCCCCTAAACGTTTCACGACTGAGAGTAATTTGCACCACGATTTAAGAGTGTATTATACTTTGTGTGACGTTCAACTGATTCTGAAATACCGGAGGTCGATTTCACCAAACTTTATACCAACGATCGTAGGACTTATGATGCATTGCAGCCCTACATTAGGATACGATGGGTTATCCTACGTAACTTGAGTGACGATTGATCGTAGGGCTGAGTGAAATCGACCACTGGTCCATAGTGTTATATATTAGCATTGCAATCATTATGTGGCCTTCACATTGCTGTGCATTCTTCATTCGTCCTGTACAGTGTAGTGTTATTATTACATGTCTATTTTGTATATTTTTTCTTCTAATTCCTCAGCCTAATAGCTCAACTGTAGTACATGTTTTTAGTGGTAAGTTTGTGCAGAGGTCTATACTGCCATGTGGTATACATAATACAATGCCAGGTTCATCTCTATCATTTCATCTTTATAGCCCCTTATACCTTATGTGTAGCCACGCATACTCTGCGATTTTGGCTCTAAAATACCCGCAAAACACAGAATTCACTTTAAATGGCAATCAAATCTAGAAAATTGCCAAGAAGTCATTGTCTTACCAAGCTTTCTTTGATTATGGTAATACATTATTAGATTCTTGGATCATGACAATAATGCGCTTTCCATATTGTGCATTTCATACATAATAGAAATTCATGTAACTCATAGTTATATGTCACTCATTTTTATCAGACCGATTTTCACTCCAAAAGAACCCCATATCATCTTTCTAGGGGAGTGCACTGCACAGCAATCTCAGATGCTGTCACACGTACTTTACGTATTTACTCCGGAGCCCATAGAAACAATGCAGTGTTAAAGAATCACTTTCAGTGATACAGTGCGAATCTAGTGCACATAATCCCCCCTTACTGGTCTTGAACCCACAGTTTGTCAAAGCAGTTTACCAGATCTTGATTTCAAGGCACCAGACGATTCAGCAATGGCACCCTATTTGACATCACTCCATTGTCTTGAATATATGCATAACAAGATTTTTTTCACTTAAATTTTCTTGAAATTTGAGGTTAAATTGGAGTTTTGCTTTAAACAAGATTCTCTGTGGCTTTCAATAAGCAGTGCAGACATAGGGATTTTTTTAAAGGAACATTTGAAGTCGGGGTTGATGTCATTGCTGTGAGGGTTATGATGAGAGTGGACCCTTGCGGCATTTACCCATTGGCAGTAACAGAGTTCTCCATCCAATCAGTTTTGAGTTTGTGTGTTGCACCTCTCATCTATCTCACACTCTGTCAGTGTCTCTCACCATTACTAATATTGGTATTAATTGATATGAGATAATCTTAACTCCCCTTGAATAATAATAATGGCTTTTTAAGCCTCATCGATGAAGATCGATAAATTTCCGGCCATTATTTTTTGCTGATGAGCAGTTTGCAGTAGTTTCACTTGTATTGCTTTTTTTTATAAAGCACATATCACCAATATCACCACCAATTCACATCATCAATCTCATGAAACAATCTCAACTTCCTAGGGAGTAAACAGCCCCAGCTCAAAGTGTATGGAGGCTTTTACAAGCACATAAAGCCATCTCAACCTTCATGGGTACCCATTTACACCTGGGTGAAGAGAAGCAAAAAGTGACAAAGCGTCTTGCCCAAGGATGCAAGCACCATTAGCCCATGGCTTGATTCGAACCCACAATCTATAACTTGACCACAAGATCTTGCGTAAGACAAGCCAGACCACTAGGCCACAGCACCGTCATTGTTTTAACCCTAACCCTCATGCATACCACAGTTAACCACACATTGTTTTTCCTGTGGTAAATGTGGTATCCTGAATACCACGATACACCACTGTGTGGTTTTTGTTTTGTGGTAATGCCTGGTTTATGGTCCAGTTCCCATGTGGAGACTGTGGTAATGTGTTGTAAGGATCTCTTGTTTTGTGTGGTAGGTGCATAGGGTTAGGGTTAATGGTTAAAAAGTTTTAAGGGAGTTTAGGTTGCGAATCTTATCATTATCAGTCTGAGCCTTTTTCAAAAACTTTTTGTGATTGCAGTTCATCTTAACTAGTGTGACTATTCAGTCATTTAATATTTCACCTAATATGTTATCTTGAGCACTTCATTAGAAAAAATCACAAGATTTTTTTTTCCAGTAACAGTTTTGAAATATTATATTGTTTGGGGTTTTGTTGTTGTTTTTGTTTTGTTTATATTTTTTGTTGTGGATTGTTTTGGCGTTTTGTTTCGTTTGTTTGTTGTTTTGCGATTCACGTATTGATTGATTATTGATCGTTCATTGAGTGAGTTTGCCTTTGCACTAATTGCATCTTAAACCAACCCAATCACATTTAATTATGGATGAATACATTTCTAGTCATATGTCCATAATTTATTTATTCATTCTTCATATTTAAAGGTAATATCATACTTTGGTTTTTGTCTGAGAAATGCAGATTCATCTGTGAAATTTCCAGTCCCATACGTTGCAAACTTTTTGAAAAAAAAAACCCAGTGAAAAACGGCCACTGTATGTAAAAATCTGTTCACAGGATTTTGATTTTCCAAAGATAAATTGGATAAATACAGCATTTTAGGTAGACACATTTTCAACGGTGTGTTTCTACCATCACCATCTTTATACATGTACATGTACCCTGTAAGTTATAGGTAAATCTGTGAAGATTTCTGTTTTGGTATGCTACCAAACTATGATACTACCTATAACTCTAGTAGTGTGTTACTGATCAATGTGGCAGTCAATAGCATTTTGGTCATTGGTAACCTGTCTTCTCAATGAAGCAGACACTGCATGTTACCATGCACTAGACTAGACTTTTGTTGTCACACGGCATGCTGTGTATAAATTAACACACTCCATCAGTATAACCCCGCCTCCCTGACCCCGCTCCAAGCCACTCCCAACCCCACCACTCCTTCCATGTTCCCTCATTGCTCTTTCATTGAAAGTTCTGGTTTGGGCGGAGTTTTGCACAAAGCGGAAGGGAAGCTGTCATTTCATTGATGATTTTTTTGGAAGCGAGATGGACAATATTTATTAAATTATCTATCAGCGAGAACAACCATTGTTAAGTTTGCATGGGATTATTTTTGAAAAATTGTTCTTATGATGTTCGTCTTCAACATTTCTCTCTTTCTTTCTTTTTTTTTGTTTTGGTTGGCAGGAACAAGCGATACAGCATCACTACCCAGGAGATGATAAGGGTTAGCACATTGTTGGGAGACCACCGAGATTTGCAGACAGAGCTCTGATGAAGGGGGGGGGGGGGTTCCCAGCGGGGCATCTAGGGGAAAACGGTGCCTGGGCGATTGTGACATGTCGTGTGCGTGCGTGTGTGCGTCGTTGCTTGAACGTTGCTATGGTGGGCGTGGCTCTTCCCATCACTTCATTTTTAACCTCATCTTTAGTTTGGACCAACTTATTCCTCATTTTAACAGAGGCAGTCTAGTTTGGACCAACTTATTCCTCATTTTAACAGAGGCAGTCTCGCATCGATTGGTCGGTATTAGGCCAAAAAAAAAAAAAAATTGTTGTGTTGCCCTCTAGTGGAAAAATTAAAATTTTGGGTCGGTCGGTCTATTTTTTTATTTTTTTTTTTGGCTGACTTTCAAACATTTAAAAATAAATGCAGGATGTATGGTCACCAGGGCTTAGAAATCAACGGTCTTGGGTCGTTTTGAGGAGACACGCTTTTTTACTGCTAAATCTTACATTTTCTGTCAAAAATGATGAGTTTTTATACTTTAGGACTCGGAGAAAAAAAAAAAAAAAAATCCCGACCCATAGTTTTGGCATTTTACGGTCGGTCACTCAGGGCAACGCAACAATTTTTCTTTTTCAGCCTTACTTACGGCATACAACCTAACCCAGCTCCATGTATTAGCCATGCAGGAACATAATGTAAAGTGTGATGTATGTGTGCACTATATGAATAATAATTATGCAATTTTGTGTTTTCATTTCCTTCAAGACGGATACCAAAGATTTGTCTAATTAAATATATTTATATTTGTCTTTATATTTTACAAAGTACTATTTATCTTTTCAGATTTCTTACACACGTGCCTTTTTTATTGAAAATATAAATATTCCGGGCTCCAAAAGTGAATCATATATGCAATTTCTGGATTGTAAGTTTTCTGTATGTTGATTTCTGTTAAGTAATAGATTGGTGAACTTTTTGAGGAAATTGTGATATTGAGAAAGGAGAAATGTGAAGTTGGATTGGATTAATTATCAATGTTGGTGTTATATGGTGCTCTACATTCCTTGGATTTTTTTCATTTGCTAATTTGCTACAGTGATCTATGGAGCTTGTTACTAAATCAATGATTTAAGAAATATATGATAATACTTCATCAACTTATAACCACAAGGGAAACTGACTTGATTAAAGGTAGTATCATACTTTGGTTTTTATCAAAGAAATACAGATTCATGGACACAAATATCAAGACAGATACACTAACAGACATCTTTGAAAATTTCAGTCACATACGGTGCCCACTTTTTGAGGAAACAGTGAAAACAACCACAGTAGTCTCTTCTCTTTTATTTTTGATCTTTTAAAAGTTCAAAGATTTTCGGTCATTGTTTTACTAATTTCTGGTTAAATCCACCATTTCAGGCGAATTTTGTTTAACAAGTTGTTTCTACCACCACCATCTTCATACCCTGTAAGTTATACGTAAATCTGTGAACATATCTGTTTTAATTTGTTACCAAAGTATGATACTGCCTTTAATTTGAAAGCCACATCTTCTTTGAGCGGTCTATATACCGTTTCTCGGGTTGCAGCATTGCTAATGCTGGGCGTATCTTGAATGATCCTTGGGATATAGTTCGATATGCGAGTGGTTTCATGGCTTCAGACTGGCAAACGAACAAAGATAATTGACAATTCTTGACACCGCCAGCATAGGGCTGGATAGATCAGTTGGTTGAGCAATTGGAATGGTATTCCGGGGGTTACAGGTTCGAATCCCGCTCCACTCAGTTTGCCTTTGTTCACTTTTAAAATCATTGTGTACTTCCTAATGATCGCCAACATGCATAGTAAGCCAATGGACTGTCATGTTGCTGCTATCAACTGGATCGGTCGGTAAAATAATCCTGTTTTTCTTTTTTGAAGATCACAAGATGAACTCCCATTTATACCAAAAGAAATAACTGGACATTTAGTTGGAAGTGTAATCTATGCAGCATAATTTCGATTTTTGTATGTGTGTGTTTCGTCTAAAAAGATTATTGATTGTCAATTTGAAATATTTATGTCTTTCCAATTTATGCATCGAAGTAAACTTCACAATCTAACCAATGATGACCGTGATGTTGGTAAGAAAACACCTTTTTGGGTGGAGGGGGCACTTTGTACATGCTTTGTTCATCTTTCTTGAGAAATTCTGATAAAACAACTAGACTTCTGTGACTTTTCATAGTTCTCCTTAAAGGTAATATCATACTTTGGTTTTTATCAAAGAAATACAGATTCATGGACAAAAATATCAAGGAAGATATAGTAACAGTCATCTGTGAAAATTCCAGTCACATTCGGTGCCCACTTTTTGAGAAAACAGTGAAAACAGCCATAGTATTACTCAAGTCTTTTCTCTTTTATTTTTGATCTTTAATTATGGTCACTAGTTTTACTCTTTTCAGGATGAAAACAGCATTTCAGGCAGAAATATTTTAAAAGTTTGTTTCTACAATCACCATCTTTATACCCTGTAAGTTATAGGTAAATCTGTGAAGATTCCTGTTTCGGTATGTTACCAAAGTATGATACTACCTTTAATCCCATAATACTCGGATGAAAGATTATGGGGGATCAGGATTATTTACGGTTTTACTTGGCTTAAGAGAATGCGCAAGATGCTTTAAACTGAAATATACACGGATCACACTGCTTCCATTATGATTCACTCTGACAAAAGTCAAATGTACATTTCATAAATCTGATTTTTTTTATTGTTTGTAAACTCAAAACATTACCGAGTTTCTTTTTTAATAGCTACTCAAGGAAAATTGTATTTTTACTGTATAAATTGCTTGGTTTGACTAATTTATATGAATGACTGACTTGGAATAAATTATGAAGTTAAAGATATTATCTCTATTGTTTCTTTGAATAGAAAAAGAATCCATGCACATATCGGTACATCTTTCAGTAGCTTGAGATGTGTATTAAAAGGAGTGGCCAAGTTTTCACAAAATTTTAATTTCAAAAATAGCAAAGTAAGACTGATGTTTTTGCCGTCTCAACATTAACCCACATGCATATATCACATTTTAAAGAATGGGTTTTGTTCTGTGGTTTAAGTATGGTATCCTGAATACTACATTACAGGACTGTGTGGTAATGCATGGTTTATGATCCAGTCCCCCTGTGGAGACTGTGGTAATGTGTGGTAAGTGCAGAGGGAAAGGGTTAATCAACAAATACACAGTATAGAAATGCACACAAATATTGAAAGTCAACTGATTCATGTATTTTCGAGGATTAACTACAGAACACAGACAATTACAAAATACCCGAATAAACTGAAATGTACAAGGCACTTGGAAATTCTTTATAAGATACATTGTCCCTATTATTTCCCCGAAAAAATGTCAGGATAAAAGCAATACTTGTAAGAATTCAAAGATAGGTTGATAACCTTCCAGGAATATACCTGTAGGCACGCGTATATATTTCTTAATCCACAGAATTGATTGTTTTTTTTTTTTTGGTTTCTTTGTTAAGAATTCTGAGATTTTTTAATCATATTCATGTACATTTCATATTCCCACAGTGTACTGAATATATCACATGCCCTATTTGGCAAAACTATTAAACCTGTACATAGAATACAAATCTCTGAAATATACATCGAACACACAAAACATCTGGAGTCAATTTTAAACAGTGATGCTTAATGGGAGGTTGTTATGCTTACTTTGCACTTTCCACATAGTGCTGCCAAATACATGTATAAGACCTTCTTGTAATAAGTTGGAATACATGTGGGCAAGTGACACAACAATGAAAATCCATCAATCCGTGCAAGGGCACAGCTAAGGTTTATTGTGAAATACTGTACATGTACTTCACTGTACCTTATGTTTTTTTCTGCTGCAGTATTAAGCACAAAAGAATAAGCCTTTAACAAATTAAAATTGAACAATATCTGGTACACTGAATTCTTTCACTGTACTTTAAAGGTAAATGTCATACTTTGTTTTTTGTCAAAGAAATACAGTAACAGATTCATGAGCAAAAATATCAAGGAAGATACAGTAAAAGGATCTGTGACAATTTCAGTCCCATATGGTGCCCACTTTTTGAGAAAACAGTGAAAAACGGCCACAGTATTTCTTAACTAAGTCTTTTCTCTTTCATTTCTAATCTTTAAAAGATCAACAATTTTGGCCACTGGTTTTACTCTTTTCAGGATAAATACAGCAGAGATGGGTATGACTTTGCAAAAGCCTGCCCCCAAATCATGTGCCATAGCAACAGCTAGTCTTTAGTCTGAAAGAAGTCTGTGTACCAGATACATGTACTATTCAAATTTAACACAAAAGCTTATTGTTGGCTGTTAATTTGAAATGAGCCTTTATTCAACATAATCACAAAGAGCTCAATATGTATAATTTACCTCTAGAAATATTGCTGGCTTTTTTACTGTTAATCTGTAGGTCATGCAACATTCACATTTAATGGTTTGGTAGACACGGTAACCATGTACATATTTTCTCTTTTTAAATTTTTTTTTTTGTATACAATAGGAATTCCTGTAACTTATTGTGTCTTGCAAAATGATGGTACATATTTCATTGAGTCATTTTAAAACCATGCTCATCACACCAGATACAGTTTGAAAATGAAACATTTTCTTTCAAGTAACTCTTTTTTAAGCATCCTTAATAACAATACACAATTCATTTATTATTATTACTAACTTGAACATTGGAAGGAATTTTGACATACTGGAAAGTAAGGGCCACATGAAAACAAATATTTACCACAATACTCTCTAGGTGAATAAGATGTTGACTTTTTTTCTTTTTCTTTTTAAATTGGGAAAAATTGTCGAACAGAGTGATCTGTGTAAGAGAAATGAGACAAAAAGCCCCCCAAGGGATTTTGAACGTTTTGAGCCACCACATAGGACCATGGCACTATAATACAGAAGCGTGTCTAAAGAAGCTGGGGCCCAGGGCAAGTGCTAAAATTGGGCCCCTGATTCCAACTTTGATGCAAATAAAAAAAGAAAGAAGAAAAAAAAGAAGAAGGCAATTTTAAAATCTTCCTTTCTTTGTTCATTGGATTAGATGTCCAAAAACTTCAAAAGTACAGCAATCTTTTTTCTTACAATTCATAATTAGCATAATCAAATCATCATTTATAAACATAACTGCTCAAATCTTGAAAACATTCACTGCTTTGACAACTTATTTCACCTGTTGCTGAAAAAGAAAAATGATTCTTCAATTCAATAACAATGCATGGTAACATTCCACCTAGTTGAGTTTTTTTCTCAAATTTCCATTTTTTATAAAGGAATTGAAAATAAAACATAAAATAGAGCAAAATTGCTGTAAATATACAAAACTTATAACTTGGCCCATTTCAATCACAACCACTCATGATAATAAAATTCATGTAAATGGCACACTATAAGGTGACAGAGCTTTTAAAAGCAAAAATAACAAAGTCGCTTAAAAATAATGCATGTTTCTATACACATCCAAATCTGAAGCATTGTTGAAATGTTAAACACTTTAACTTCATCTCATAACAATGAAATTGTATTCAAATACAAATATGGGAAAAGAAATTTCACAACCTGATTATCTGAAAATATTAATTACAACTGACAATTATTAAATATCCTTGAAATTGTAGAAATATTCATATGAAGAAAAATGTATCCAAATTACATGTAAACACACTGAAGAACAATATTTACTTTGTTTTAATAAACAAAATGCATGCACTGTACATCACAATCCTCTGGGGCCAATTTCATAGAGCTGCTTAGCACGAAAATTTACTAAGCATGACATTTCTGTCTTAATAAAAACAGGGTTAACAAACCAACTATCCACGTGTTGTGTATCACTTGTGATTGTTTTTTGGCTGTTGTTCACTGACCATGAATATCAAATGAAATAATTAATGGTGGTTTGTTTTATTGGGCGAGACATTTTTGTGCTAAGCACATTTTTGTGCTGAACAGTTTTATGAAATTGGCCCCAGGTCTGTAACTGAGTAACAATGAACTTAGCAAAAATCTGTCATATGTTTTCAATTCTGCGGCCATGTTGTAATTATCTGAACAAATAGGACACTGATTCTACACCGAGTTTTGTACAACAAACATCAGGAGAGTAAACCTTCATTTACAAGCACGAGGAAAATGTACACAAGGCAATGATAAATGTTACAAAAATAGGGTACAGTGCACTGTGAACATGTTATGTGTACAGCAAAACATGCACTGCACAACATAGGGCATTAACATATGCAAGGTTCATTCCACTCCGGCCCCAAGACAGCTGCTGTAAAACATAAATATTGAATCTGCTTACTACAAATTTCTCAATATTAACACAACTTTAAAAGACTATCCTAACTTGGAGAAGTTCCCATTATTCAACCATGTTTCAATTCAATAATCAATATGTACATTATGTATGTTCTATCAGTGGGACTTCTCAAAAACCTAAATTTAAGGTTCAGATGTTTGTTTTTTGGTTGAAACTCCATTTTCTTGTTCAAAACAGAGCAGGCTGTGTACTTTACAACCAAACTTTTATTTCTTTACCTGTGTGTAATGCTACCTTTTTTAGATGGACATTCAAACCAGAACATAAGCCAAGATATAGAAGAGAATTTCAATGACTAGTGTCATGCAAGTACACACAACAGGTACGTGATCCAATGGGCAAATTACATGGTAGGGGGCGCTGTTTGGCAGTAACTGCACCCCCCCCCTTCATTGGATGTCGTAACAACATTGGGACACGTGTACCAGCTGGTAACCTTTCATTTTTGAGAAACACTTTTTGGTACTTCAAATTTCTGTGCCTAGTATTGGAACTGACTGCAAAGGGAAAACATCCAAAACAAATTTTTTTTCATGTTCGTTTTTTATAAAATTTGAAATAAGACTAATTCCATGCTTGTTTGGAATTGAATCAATGTAAGCCTTCTTCTATCTGAAAACGACAGCTTTCACACCACATTTTTATGCATATTAAAGAAGGGGCCCTAATTGTGTTATAAATGGCACACTGATTTTTACCATACCTCTTGACCCTGGCAGCTAAGGATCAGAATCGTTACTGAGCGAGCGTTTGGAGCGGATGAATGCCATGCCATGATTACGCATGTGAGTGCGTAATGTTCCTTCATTCTGAAAAGTCTTATAGCAAACCTTACACTCTAGCAGATTAGCTTTGTCTATTACAACAGGTGACGACGTGGACGGCGACTCATGAGGCTTCGGCTCCTGAACAGGGGACGGGCTTGCCCTCTGCTCTGGTGTTGAAGGGGGAGTCGTGCCCTGCAGCAGACCCATGTAGGTGTCAAAATCTCTGATGCTGTGCTGAATGAAGAGATGCCGGCGGAGTGCAGACCCAATACGAAAACACATTCCGCACTCGTCACACTGGGATAAGGAGCGGTCGCTCACATGGCTCTGTATGTGGGCCTTGAATTCTGCTCGGTTGCTCGTCTGATAATGGCACTGGGCCTTGGCGCAGGTGAATTCTGTCGGAAGAGCGAACTTGGGCTTTTTCCGTGCGGGTTTCTCGTCGGCGACGCTGCTTTTCCGCTTCTTCGAATCCTCTGGGGCATCGTCTGTCTTCTTGCCGTCATGCTGAGGCTCATTGTCCTTTGGCTTGACGGTGACATACTTGACACACTCATCAGAGTTCAACGATGACAGCTCCATTTCTGGATGGACCTTGAACATGTGGACTCGAAGATCTTCCTCTCGAAAGAAGAAGAGATTTTTGCCGTTTTTCCTGCAGCCTGGGCAACTGCGGGTTTTCTTGACGTAAAGCTTACTGAGTGGCTGTTCTTCAGGCTTGGCGTCATTTGATTTCTCTGGAGTGTTCACACTCTTTGTTTCTGTGGACTGATTTTCATTTCCCTTTTTGTCTGACATTTTGAGAGGGCGAAGTTTTTTTACCTTGCATATTTTTTCTACAGATCCTTCCTGGTGGTCCACCAGTTTCCCAGTGTGGAAATGTGTACAGAGATCATCGTAACTTTTGAAATTCTGCCGACAATAGTCACAGTGAAAATGCTTCAGTGTGGGGTGGGACAGAATCATGTGCTTCTTGAAGTTCTCCAGATTGATGCCGATTTTGCTGGTGCACTTGGGACAGCAGTACACCCAGACCTTGTTCTTTGTGTCCTTTTCAATATGCATCTTGATGTGGGCCTGAAGTAATGGCTTCTGCATGAAAACCGTTTCGCAGAAGGGACACTTTGAGATGATCCTGCAGAGCGGGGAACCGGGCTGGACCTTGTGCTTCCGTTCACTGTGCTCTTTCAGGGCCGGGAGGGTCTTGAATGCCATCGAGCAGGACACACAGCGGTAGAACAGCATCTCGTGGCCTTTGTCCAGATGCTGCTCATAGTCTGCAACCAGTTTGGAGCACAGCTTGCATCGGGTACGAACTTGCCGGTACCAATGCATACAGTTGATGGAGATGTGATTGAAGAAACTTTTCATAGTTCCAAAGCGTTTGCCACATTCTGGACAGCTCCACATGCCCTTGTGCATCAAGCTGTGAGCCCTCAACTGGCACTTATTAGGCAGTGCCACCAAACAGACGTCACACGTCATCTCCTGCATAGACACATAACGATGCAGGTGTGTCTGCAGAGCATACTCTGTGCTTAAGTTAGCCCCGCACAAGTGGCAGTCAAAACCATTTGAACCAGATTTATAAATAAGGACTGACTTGCTGGCATCACTAGTATTCGGCGGGGATTTGATGACTGAAAACTCGTTGGCCGACGAGTTTGGTTGATCGACTGACTGACCCTCCTCAATGCTTTTCGTAGGCCCATTCTTTGGACCAACTTTCACAACATCTGTCATGACGATGATGTCGACGGGTTGCGTTGGTTTTGTGTATGTCAGAGAGGAGATGGTGGCATTGTTGGCCTGTACGCCGTAGTTGATGCGCAGCTTCATCTGTTGGCTGTGGTGTCGAAGGTGCGCGTAATAGCTGCACTTGTTGTAGAACATGAGGCAGTTCCGGCTGTAACAGAAATCACACATGAAGGCAATCTCCACGCTACGCCGCTCCATGTGCATTTTCAGACTGTTCTTGACCAGAAACGTGTCCCCGCACTCCTCGCAGGCATACCTCATCTTGAAAATCTTGCCAAATCCTCCGTCGATGACTCTGCTAAGTTGACTTTGATTGGGAGGGATCTTCTTCGGGATCGGATTGCTGCGCTTTAACAAGTCTGAAGATGACAGCCGCAATACAGGGTATCCCGCAGAGGTGTTGGCTGTGCCTGAGGACTGCGATGCATTTTTGTGTTTGGGAATCTTACCATCTGAAAGATCTACCGGGATGGAAACGATCTTACTCTTGGCAGGTAGCGGAGCACGGCTGCCGACCAACAATGGCGGGGCCATGGACGTGACATTACTATTCACCAAAGTTACACGTACAGATGCACTGACAGCAGTTGTGATGAAGTTTGGCGGCGCAAGGACGTTAGTTGGTGATGAGACAGGTTTGGAGTACCTAATTAAGGCAGTTGGCACTGCAGCCGGCTTGTCGGGTCTAACAGGTTTAGGAGCGACACTTACTGCCGTAGTCGAGCTGAGGGATTTTGCATTGATCCAAGAGTTGGCCATGAGGGTGGACGAGACGACTTTTGCATGTTGGGCAGATGACAAGGGTGCTTCCCGCACGGGCTGGAAGAAACTGCTCGTGCCGTCGCCATTTGTGGTGGCAGACCCATTGAGGAGTGTCTTAACGCTACTGGCCTGTGTGACAGCAGCTGTTGCACTGGCCTGGGGCACGTCTGAATCTGCTGTACCTTCCAGCTGGGATGCTACCATCTGAAGCGCTTTCAGCCCTTCACTCGGCTGGACAACTCCTTCTGCCTGACCGTCTTGTTGCCAGGAAGTCCCCTCACTGTCATCGACTGGGACTGGCTCTTGTTTCACAGTAGCGGTGGTTTTTGGAGAACTGAGGCTGACAGAACCTGAGGCTAGGGCAGGTTTGGAGGTAGCACAGGGGGCCAGAGAGCGAACTTCGCTGATTTTGACTCTCATGTCAGGAATATCAAAGGCAGCGAGTAAGTCCTGGAAGTCAGGGGTTGTGTCCTCCATAGTAACGCTTCTAAAACAAAACAAAAACAATCACATGGCCATCAGTATAACAACAAAGTCACATAAGTGCAATCAAACTTAGGGAGAAAAGAGAAAACATTATTGCGTATGATTTGTTATAATGTTGCATTTAGAGGTAAACCACAAACACAGAGATAACAATGCAATCATCAACAATGGTGTTAAAATAAAAAAGGCTGAGCTATCATGTATTGGCAGGCCTAGTCTACATACATGTACCGGTAGTTTGCATCACTCCTTGCAGAGTAATATTTGCAGAAGTTTTCTGTGTTGTCATCCAGTAAATTTTGTAAAAATTTTCTGGCAACTTGTGATGGCTACAATTTTGATGTGTATGGTCATGATTTTCATGGTTATACATCCCAAATGTTGACAATATGGTTTTTGTCCTGAGCATGTTCAACTTTAACCCTAACCCACCCCATACCACTATTTACCACACATAGTTTTACCGGAGTCAAGTGTGGTATCCTGAATACCACAATACACCATAGAAATGCATGATTTATGATCCAGTTCCCCCATGGTGATTGGAGACTGTGGTAATGTGTGGTAAACCTAGCACTAATTGTCTTGTGGTTTTAGTGTATAGGGTTAGGGGTTATAAACATATGTACATACTGGACATATATCTGCATGGGACCGTCTGGCTGCAGTTTAAGGCCTCTGATTGGTCCAACGATTGATGTTTTACCATGACAACCACAGTACAAATCATCCCACTCCATGTCCCATCAAATAATTACACTACCCCTCTCAACAACTTTCATTTATTTTTTTTTCATTCAAATTTTACAAGACTGAAACCTCGATTCCCACCACTGCATGATTGCAAGCCCAAAGAATCAACTGGACAAAACAAAACCAAATACAAAGACAAAACGAACATTAAATCACTGATTCATTGTCAGTAAAATCACTGATTGGACTACAAGACCCACCTTTTTTTGTTAGAACCTCACTGAAAAGGTGGCATGCAGTGTTTCCAAGGCGCAGAACAAAGCCTAAACACAAAGGAATAAGAAATCAACTGTGAAATGGGAAATGTACATATGTATTTAAGTGCTGGTACAATGCACAACACAGGTGCAGTGTGGGCTCTATACATATGCTGTATGTACGTATAGAGCCCACACTGCACCTGTGTTTTGGTATACATTATACATGCAGTTCAGACATAAAAAGCATGTAACTTAGGCCTTAATTAAAAAATTGTTGTATTGGCGTAACCCGCCCGACCCAAAAATATGCCCCGACCGTAAACATTTTAAACCAAAAAATAAAAAAATAAAAAAATATATAAATAAAAATCGGGGGAAAAAAATAAAATAAAAAAAATCGCAAATTTGTATGCAGATTAAAAGCTTAAAAGGAGCAAAAGATGGAAACAAGACTGGTTAAAATTGTTATGTCATTTCTTGTCTTTATTTGACACGTCAAATACTGTGATATACAGGGGAAAAAGCATTTAATACCCCAGGGAAAAAAAAAAAAAATAAAAAAAAAATCCGCCCGCCCTACCCTATTTTCCAAACCTCCGTTACGCCAATACAACAATTTTTTTTTTATGGCCTTAGATTGCATTTAAGGTATATAAATGGGCTGACATGAATTCATGCTAGGTGTATAGGCCTACACTATACAGTATAATAAAAGGCCTCAAATATTGCACAACCTGCATAAATGCAGCCATTTTGCATTCAGGGAGGGATCCATGCAGGTCAAAGGGTAAAACCATACAGGAAGCTGCCATGATCATGCTGGTTCACAAAAACATTGTTATATGCAGTAGGCCTTACTGACTGCATTTGAACAGCTTGTGTTCAGTGATGGACTGAGAACAATGTACATAGTGTACATGTGCACTACACATGTACACGTACATGTTCATACATTACACCATATCACATGACTCTTGGTTTGCTTATTAATTAAAGAATTAGCTTTGTATGATCATGGAGTATAAAGGAACAGTGCATTGTTATGTACATACATGTGTACATGCATGTATGCACAGGGTAACGCTCTGTACATGTACATGGACTTCCCACACATGATATTGCTCCATAGGCATAAACATGTACTCTACACATTATATGCAAGACTGTGGTATTACACACATGATTATTTAACATAATAGGCAACAAAGCTCTGACTAAGGCCACATAAAAAAAAAAAATTGTTTAGCGCCCACCTCTTCCAAATTTTCTAGGTAGGGAGGGAGGTTTTTATTTTTATTTTTTATTTTAAGGATAGAATGGCAACATGCCTGTGGAAGAAAAGATACATGGTATTCATGGTCAGAAAACATGTTAGGAAGATACTGAAGACCATAGAAGCTTTCAAGCTAGATATCTGACCATTGGAAATTTCAGTAGACTAGAGAAACCTAAGTAAAAGTGAGGACTTGACTCAAGTCGGGTTACGGTAGTTCTAGTCATGCGCTCGGCTGATATTCCTTCAGTCCGCCACATCGGTACAAATTTCCTGAACGTTGATTATCAAATGTCCCTTCCGCTTAAATTTGTTCATTTTTCGCATGCTGCGGCTTCTACCCCAGGTGGCCTTCATGATGTTTAGTCCGAAAATTACTGTAGATATTAGCGCACACTGCTTTTACATACAAGAAATAATTGGTTCCCCCAATATTTATTTTTTTTGAGACAAATAAAAAAAAATAAAATAATGCAGGTCGGGCTCATATCGGAGGTCGGGCGGGGACGCTAAACAAGTAATTTTTTTTATGTGGCCTAATCTCAATGCATGTATGCATCATGTGTAAAAAACTATGGCAAGAACATGTGAACCAGACCACAGACCACATGTGGTTTTGTGTAGTAAAATACATGTACATGTAGTTATACACACATCTTCAGTCTGCAATTTGTAACAAAATATAAAATTAATATTGCCTGAATGATGGGGAAAAAAAAGAATAAAATTATTTAAGTCAGATCAAAACAAACTTGAATTTCTCCCGACAATTGAAGAATTCTGTAGAAAAAATGTCAACTTCATAAATTCTTTCCTGCCTACAGCTCACGCACTCCACTGTTGAGTATTAATTTATTTATGAAAATGCTGCCTGCCAATGCTTGCTTCCCGTGATCACAAGACATAAGTTTGGCCGGGGTATTACAGTTTCGCATGATCATCGATATGTGTCAATCAACTTATCAACTAGGTCCCGGTAATGTGTTAATTTGTGTTAAAATTGTTCAGTATATATATGTACAATAATTGGGCCTATTTGTTAAACGCACAGGATCCCAGATCTACAGATCCACGTCCCATACAGCATACGCTAAAATGGGATCCGGGATCAGCAGGATCTGTGATCTTGTGCGTTAAAAACAAACGCGCCTTAATTTAAACGTCCACACCCAGCACTTTTTAATGAACAAAAAAAGAAATATTCTAGAAAATTAACAAATAAAAAAGATCAAATTTAATTATAAAGAACTAGGCCTATTTCATTAAACATTTTTTTTTTTTTTAACAAAGGCTATACACCTGTACAACAACCATATTGAAAACTCCCACAATGCAATGCTCATTTCACACAAGGCACACTCATGTTTCACAAAGTTCCATCATTTTTGGTCCACCAATTTATGTAATTCACTTTAGAATTGAGTTCTTTTCATACAATTTCTTACCTTTGTACTTACACAATGAAAATTATGACCTAACAACAAAACATTTGGACGACTAAAAGGTTTATTTCAGCAAAAGAAATGAGTGATCATTCTGCATGAGTCAAATTCAGTCAGGTCCATCCTGCCCTGCGCCTTATACTGCTTCGGTATGTCACGTGACACCCACAATGCATTTGGGTACCCAGAAACCTTTGCGAAAAAAATACAATGCCCGAACCGAAGCGACTATCGTCTGCACTTCCCTGCAAGGAAAAATGACTAGAATTCTATCCATTTTCCGGCATAAAGTACGGTTGAAATATGAAATTGAATGAAAGAACACGCGTTTGTTCGTCGGGAGTGGGAAATTGGGCAATTTGGGTGCTTGGTTTTGTTGCATGGGGCGTGTTTTTGTCGGTGTTTTGCGACGCGGAGACCAACGTGAATCATGGCATTCACCACCAGCATCAGACACCACCGGCGGGTCACTTGAAACCGCTCGGTTGGCACCGGCCGGCCGAGCCGGACGTGGACACGGTGGACGTTGTACCGGAGCCAGCGACATTCTTCCGGAATTATGTCCGTAAAGGGCGACCCTTGTTGATGAGAGGTGCGGCAAGAAACATGGAGTCCTACAAACTCTGGACAGATGAATATTTGAGGTAGGCCTAGGCATAAAGTTAAACAAATTACCAGGGGCCTAACGTTAGTGAGTAGTGATAGTGTAGTGAGGTTTTAATTTTACAGTAGTTTTACCATGGCATGGACAAGCTAGGTCCTTGCTTGGCCTTGAACTGGGGTGCTGAACTCCCTTTTTTAATTTTGGGGGTTGACGGTCAGTCTGGTCTACCCGCCTGGTCGGATATTATTATTAAACCATGGCATGTGCAATGATTGAATGGTACATGTATCATCAATTGGCATTGAATTTTTTCTGTGTATAAAATGTTTAACCCAGTCGGCGACCGGGTTAAACATTTTGTACACAGAAAAATGTCTTCTTTTTTTTACAGTAGGGCCTACATGTACTTGCACCGAAAATGTCCCCAAATGACAACAAAGACATCATAAATCGGCTTGAAAATTGCTCCATCTCTTTTCCATTTGTCAGGAATGAAATGCAGCTTATTTAGCCTATTTTGTCATTTGTACTCACGATGATTCCATGTTATGAAAATCAATGTGTGTTTTTTTACCGAAAACCAAACTATCACGTCGGCATGGCCGTGGTGTCCATCTTGTGTGGCTCTGCTCCACACAAGATGGCAGCAGTGTGTGACTCACAGTCACACAAATAAAAAAAAAAGACCCCAAGTGATAAAAACATCCGACCTTGGATATTAGTAAACCACAGGCCTGTGCAATGATTGGTATACATGTATTGGCATGGCATTGAATTTGGCTTCAATTTCATTTGGTCAAATTACAATGTGTTTAGCAAATTCTTTTCTTATTAGTAAATTACAGTGTTCATTACAAATTTGTTTGTTTGTTTGATTTTCTAGAACTCATTATGGTGAGTTTGAAGTTGAAGTAGAAGAGGGTAAGAAGGAGAATCGATCTAGAGGTCTGTGGAATATGAGAATAGATGAATTTCTCAATGAGTATCACCATGGGGATATGTACATGGTGGCAAGTGTACCACCAGAGATGGCAGGTAAGTACACATACACGTATGCATAGTAGCCACAGCTCTAAGATTTGAGCTTATCTTATTCACCCAAGTATTCAGGCGATTCCAAATCGTGCCAAATTTTTCGACCCAATACATTACGAATGGGGCTCGTATTTCTTGGATTTGGATGCAATACAGCGATTATAATGTAGGCCTACTTGGCTTTGATGGAATCAACATCATTGTGCCCAATTGGAATCTTGTCACTACATTGTCATCATCCACACAAAGATCATTCTGAGGTCAAACTCTCAAGTTTAACTTGATAAAGATACTACTAGATGCATGTAACCAAACCTATGGATTGTTTGTGTCTATTAGGTGAGGTAGGACTTCTGAGGTGCTTACTCTGCGGCGGTTTTGCTGACAATCTACAGGATGCTGTGATGTGGTTCAGCAGTGGCGACACCAAATCAGTCCTGCACTATGATGCTCTGGATAACATCAACTGCATTATGGACGGTCATAAAGAAATCTTCCTAGTCGATAAGGTAGGCCTACAGGCATGACAGGTACAGTGTGTTGAATCATAGACCATAGTGATTCATTTGAAATGAAAATTTATTTCATTTATTTAGCGAATGCAAAGTCCTTCAGCCTGGCAGTTGCCTTCTGGTTTGCTGCTTGGAGGGCATCTAATAGTCCTTCCAGTCTTTGGAGAGGGCAGGCATCTATGATGTGATCCATTGTCTGCTCCTCTCCACAAGCACGCTGAGTGAGCTAGGGCTCCTGCCCTATCAGTGAAGGCTGGCCAAGCAGTTGCCTCCTGGTTTGCTGCACAGAGGGCATCTAATCCTCTTTCCAGTCTCTGGAGAGGGCAAGCATATATGATGTGATCCATTGTCTGCTCCTCTCTGCAAGCACATAGTGGACTAGGGCTCCTGCCCCATTTGTGAAGGCTGTCCACGTATGGGCCATGTCCAGTCCTGAATCTAAGAGTTGTCGACCCAAAGTGTCGACCACCATCTCCTTTGGAAGTCTGTTCCAGGGACCTGTTATTGACAATTATTACTTAATTTGTTTTATTCATTATTTTTTCATGCACAAATTTGCCCAACCTTTGCCAGTGTTCTGCACATTTTTTTTTAAAGTGGAGTTCTCTGCAGTGATGAGATACGTTGTTACTTGACTTGATATCGCCCTGTGTCAGTGGCGTTGATCAAGAAATGACAAGTTACTTTTAATCTTCTCTCTGAGCAGAGACACAACATCCGCATGCACGTGCTGAATATTTAAGAAAGGTCTGATCTATAACTATTCGGTAAAAAGAATTGTGCAATTGTGCCCACATGTAAATCTCATGAATTTATCTTTAGTGTGGGTGTTGTTGCCACTCATACTGTGTTCATTTTCTACTTTTTGCTAAGTACATACATGCACACATGCAAAACCATGCCTTGGGAATATTCTTACAGCACAAAATTAATTTATGTTTGATTTCTTTAGTTTTACATTTTTTAAGCGTTATTTTATTTCAAAGCTAAACATGCTGCTTGTTGGGTTCTGTTGATGTCGAAAGGTGTTACAGGTATCGGTAGGCATCTGGGCGATAAGAGTAAATTAAACAAAAAAAATTTTCCTTCTATTTTTATCTATTTTGCAGGGGGAATTTCAATTTTATTTTGCATGCTTACTCTGTTATGATGTAATTGAATTGGAGGTATTTTGATATCAACAGGAAGAGGAAGATGCGATGTTCATCGACCATCCCGAGGGTTCCTTCAGTGGAGTGGATGTGGACAGGGTGGACATGTATAAATATCCTGGGCTAGGAGAGGTACCATGGTACAATGTCACAATGGAGCCGGGCGACTGCTTCTTCATACCATACAGGTTAGATCCGAGTGTCATCTATCTACGTACGTGTACTTGTGATAGACAAAATCACAAGCCTGGAATTTAACAGAGACCACGGAGGCCATGGCCTTCGTTGCCCTGGTTCTTGGCCTTGGTGCCCCTTCAAATGTTTCCATAGACATTATGATTTTCCAATGGAAGTCCCAATTGAAAAAAGTGGCCTTGCCCCTTTCAGAACCAAGTTTCAGGCCTGAAATCAGTCACAAAGTATCTCGTTTGTGAGTATGGGGTAACATTTTTGTGAGTTACGGTCCGGCCAGTATGTTCTGGGGGGAGTCAGGCCTTCTTTGGGAGAATTCAGGCACCTTCAGGCTGTAGTACACAGCCAAAGATTCTACATAGTTTGCTGCTTTATCCGGGGTTTTCAAATTAAGACAACTGTCAGTGTTTTTTGTTTTCTTTCTTTACCACAGGTGGTTTCATCAAGTCAGGTCGTTGGCAGGCCGAAGTCTGGCTATAAATATCTGGTTTGTGCACCTGTTGAGATTCAACTCAAGTAGTTGCAAGGATGAGCTGCCCGAGTACCAACCGCTCAGTCGGTTCCAGCTTGTGTCGGACATTGAACAGCTCAGGTAGGAGAAGAATCACCCCCTCCCCAGTCAAATTTACACTTTCATTGTTAAATCATCAAGATCTTCATTTAACTGATTTACTTTAAGTTTATTTCAACAAACAAAACAGTAAGTAAATAGAACAAAATAGAAATTTTTGTAATATAGGCCTACCAGTATCGTTGTCTTTGATTCACCATGATGAGTGAAGTATTGGGCAGAACTAGGCTATGCTGTGTACAGTCCAGATGGGCGCTGTAATGACGGTATGAATGAGAGGACTATTAAAAACTATTAAAGTAGAAGCTATCAAATCAACAACTACTGTACATGCATAGAGTAGGTTCGACAATGACACCTTGTATAATGATTCTATGTTCTTGTCCCTCCTTCTTTTCAGAGGTGAAATAGCCAGTTTTGTTGACGAACTTGAGAATGCTGTGCTGGAAAAGGACGACCTACAGCAGCTTGTACAGAGCTTTGAAATATCGGACCAAGACTCCTTAACCGTGAGTACCTCAATGTGGTCCCAGCAGAGAAGTGAACTGGTGATCTTCGGTTGCTTGGTTTCTGGAAAAAAACCTTAACCCTAGCCATCTGCACCTTCCACACAAATCAAGAGTTGCTTACCGCACATTACCACAGTGGGACTGGACCATATAAACCATGCATTACTATGGATATTTCTAGTTTCACCCATCATTGTTCGGTCAGTCAATGCAGGAGCGCGGTATGAATGTCCGTGACCCTGTCCCTTGCATGCAAGTGATCGAAGTTACTATTGTCTTCGTTTTGCTTTCTCCTGCAGTTGTTCAAGATCTTGGACCAGGACGGAAACGAGAGAATCTCCGTGGACGAGGTCTACTTTTGCAATATGACGGATGTACAAACACAGGTACAGGGGTTGCTGAGAGCAAACCCCAACGGCGAGGACTCAAACGAACATGATGAATTATGATGAATCAATCTCTCATCTAGTCATCATGGGTTGTAATATGAATATGGTATTAATAATAATTATGTTCTTTTATTCTGAAGACGCTCAAATCAAACCACATCATCATGAAATGATGCTGAGGAAATTACCAGTCTTGGTGTAGGACGCCTACATTTTGATATAATTCACTCCAAACTGGAATATAACCCCTGCCAGTCCAACAAGCCAGCGAAACTGGACGTGTACTGATAAAAAATGTAGGCCGACAACGATAATACCTAAAAGCTTACAGTAACCTACATTGCCAGCCTCTTGCCTGAACTTGCAAAAACTGAGGTAATTTGTCTTTCCACGCTATGAAAAGAGGGGCGGACATTCCACACATTAAATACTTCACCATTTGCACAATCCATTTGTACAAGAAAATGTTTTATTCAAAACAAGTAGACAGAAGCACGACAGTCGTAAAATTATACACATAGAAATATAAGACTGCCATCCAAAAATTAATTACACATGATTTAGGATTTATTTATCTTTTTTTTAATTACATACGCTGAATATTAAAGGGAAGCGTTAGATTTGGTTTTCAATAAACAATACAATTTGTCTTTGCATGACCTCACGAAAAAGAAAATTTTGGATCACACATATATTGAGGAAAAATGTTGCCGGTCTGTAAATGCATATTGTGCACCAAATTAAAACCATTATAAAGACAGATAAGAGTCATTTGAGTTAGCTTAAGGTAAAGGTGGGGCCGGGGGATTTCTTTTAAACATTTTCCATGTTTTTTTACTTCCTGAAGTTTGTCTATAAACAATTCATATTTACTTTTTCCCCAGGTGTTATATGCAAATAAATGGGTTTAACCATTTTTGCCTGGCAATTTTTTTTTTTCCCCAAATATCTTGTGGAAAATGCAGCGAAGTGAAACCGGGGAATTAGTCCTTTTGTCTTTCAGTTCTTTTTCTTTTTCCGAGGGGAAGCGGCCAATCGTGTACAAATAGGTGCATGATGGAGGGGTAGATTAGTAGGTAGAGCAGATATAGAAATCTGGTGGTTTTTTTTTTGGTCTGAAAACTTTGATTCCTTCCAGAATTTGGGGGAGGGGACTTGTGGGCATTGTTTTTACCAGTGTTTGTATCACATTTTTTGTCATAAAAACCATTTATTTTCAGTGGACATTATTGCATCAATCAAACAACTCTTGTACTTTTTGTATCCGTGTACGTCATATGAAAAACCCACAGGTTCTAAAATATCACCTCTGCAATTGTGATGTTGTCCCCAAATGAGCCTCAGCGTCTTAAAGCAAACTTTTTGATTTTGGCGCTTTATAAATGTGTTACGATTGATTGATTGAGCACTGTAGTACAACACATACATTATGGTGCTCCGACCATGTAAAACATCCCCACATTCAAAACTGCAACTAAAAATCATAAACATAGTTACATAATTACATGGTAAAATATAAAATAAACAAGATGTTATAATGATTGAAACCCAATGTCAATACGAAATGCCCAATATCAATATTAATATTATTAACATACTGGGGGCAGATATTAGCATGATAAGATCAGCAAATTGTTAGGATGAGAATTAAAGAAAAAATACCTGCTGCAAACTACGCAATAAGAACAATTACTATAAACATAAATAATAATACAAATCAAAATATCATTATTGTTGAAATGATCATAAATTTGTTTATTTCTGAATGAATATCCTTTCAAATTCACACAAGTTGTAATGTTGATGCTACTGCATGTACATATGTACGCACAATTTGTCCAAAATGAATGGAAGGCTGGTGGTTGTGGGTGGCAAAATGCTCAAGCTATAGACCTTTCTTTTATTTACAAACACTGGCCCATGGTTGGCATGGGCGGCAAAAGGTTGCAAATCATTTTGTCTTCTTGACAGACGGCGCGTGACCAACGTTTTTGTAAACTTTCCTTACCTGTACAAAATACATACCAGCATTGCTTGTGTTGTTTCCATTACATTCAGCAATATTCTTTAATGTTTATGAAACGTTGTGTACAAATTGGGTAAAATATGTGGTTATTTTTTATGCCTGGCTTTGATGGCTCGCCATAGTTTCCGCCATGTTGGTTGGCAAAAACTCGGTCTGTGACGTTGCAGAAGAAAGGTCTATAGCCCTACTGGGTTGCTTGGTATTGGCAGCACAGCCTGGCCTAGTTGGCCTAGCAGGTCTGGTCCAGACAGCCATCACTCATTGGTGCTCGTCGATGAGACAGGGTCGGTCGTCTCGCTGGGTACAGGAAAGTGTCTGGTCTGCCACAGCATTGACACCAATGGCTTACTGATGACCAGTGGCCGACTCTCCTTGAACAGCTTGCCCTGGTGCGCGCCCATCACAGTAACCACACACTGCAAGTCACCCTGATGGAGGTAATTTAAAAACAAACAAATAAAAGGGAGCCCCTCAAAAGAAACACCAAAATCATTCCTTCTTGTCTAGGTCAGAAGCTGTTCTCAATATCCGATTGAAATAAGGCCAAGCCGCCCTAATGAGACTCTGTTTCTTCAGTGGAAACACAGCATTGTACTAAGATTTTTTGGGTAATCTGTGATCAACTCGTCTCAGAGGAACAGTGGTTCCAATAGATGAATATACAGTACATTTAAACAAATTTTGGTGCGGAGGATTGCGGAATATAGCAAGGATAGGGGTGTCTTATCTTTCTTCAGGAAACCAAACAAAAACAATCCAAAGCCTATCACACAACAGTCGGTGGTTACTGTTTAATGGGATACTGCCATGTGGGATGGTAAAACATAGTATACAGCCAAGATGGAATTCTACAAAATTATTGTGATGGAAGCTGACTTTATCATCTAGTTCAGGACCAGTCGGGATGAATATTACACTGCATGCCTGTGATTCAGGGAATAGGACTGCCCTTGAATCGGTAGTGTGCACAGTATGTAGTATAATATAGTTGAGGTAGTAGAGGTAATTGTTGCTACTTACCCTAAGCCTCTGCAGGTTACGCACTGTAGTCTTGACCATCTGAATTACACTCGGTGGTGTGCAGTCATCCTGGATAGATACAAGCAACGATAGTGTGGAATTGATCTTTAGTAGCCCTAGCCACCCATCACCCAACTTTTCCCCCGAATACACCGATTTCAAGGTTGTTTCAAGACTTTGAAGGACACAAGGCAGTCAGGCCCAGGCCCAGGTACCAACTATATCTTGGAGGGTGGGATTTCAGGTCTAACTTTGATCATGTCTTAGAGTACGTTGCTGTATGGATACAGCAAAAGTGATGGACTTCGGCAGAGTCAAGATGGTTTCAATCCAAAATGTCAAGGAAGCAGAGGTTGGTGGACAATTCTCAGACATTGGCAGCTTCTTGCAAACTTCTGTGCATACTACTTGGTAACCAATGGAAAAAGGCTAATTACAGCATGAACTTTCGCAACATTATTCTGTCCGAGAATCAAAAGGTTACTCTGCATGCTTATAATATAATTATTCTGCTTTCGACCTCTGAACCAATCTGAAATGTGCCAAGACAGTTTGAAATTGAATCTTTGTGTTTTTCTTTTCATCAAATAACACAAGGGAAACTGACTGAATTTAAAGTCATTGAAAAGTGAACAAAGAAGAATTGACTGGAGCGAGATTCGAACCAGCGACCTCCTGAATACAGTACAGGCGCTCTACCAACTGAGCCATCCAGCCCTACGTTGGTGGTGACCCCAATATTCTATTATCTTTGTTCGTCTGGCAGTCAGAAGCCATCCAATAACAAAACGAGGAACTTACATATCGTACGCAGACTTCGTGTTTCTCCATCTTTATGTCAAGTTCCTGTGCAAAAGGAATCAAAGGCAAAATAGTGACACTGATATTCATGATATTTGGTGAGCGGAAAATACTCAGCAAGCGAATTGGTTCAGTGTTTCTTCAGGATCTTCGGAAATACTGTACAGGGCTTGGAGTCTCATGTAAAAGAGTTGGAGAACTCGGCCACTGTTCACAGATGTTTTAGTCTTCCAATGTACTATCATACAAGAGAAGGAATGACGTCAACAGTGGAAAGGCATGGTTTTATACCGGACTGAATCGTTCCAGTCTGACGTGGCATGTCTGGGCGTCGCCCGTGCCATCGGGTGGGATGTAGCTGTGCATCAGCAAGACGTTGGAGAATCGCGTGGCCAGCTCAATGTACACCGAGATGCCGTTCTGGAACTCCAGCCAGATTGGGCTCTCGGGCAGCACTGCAATGAAAAAAAATGAAAGAAACATCGGAGAACGGGAAATGGTCGAATAGTTTAAAAAGTGGTATTGAACTTCCCAAGAGCTTGCGAAAGGAAGAAAAAAGGGCCAAAGTTCAGTACACTGGACCCTTATCCGACTTTGTGAGGCTGATGTGAAAAGAATTGTATTTGGCCGAGTTCTGAGAACTTTCTTCTACCCCACAATGGGTGTGCGACAGTGGATATGGGAACACTTTCTCCACCACTACTGTTTGAAAGAACGCCAGTGCCTTTGAGCAGTACAATCTTATCCAAATCCTCCAAGGATTATTAATAAACACCACATTGTTCATATTTACAAGTCAAGAGCATCTTTGGACTGGACTGGACTTACGATGGGCCTCTCCCCACATCCTACTGCGGGCGCTGATCTCCTGGGTGTGGCCTTCGGGATTGATGGGATCCACAAGACTCCGAGCCTCGTAGAGGTCAAAGGACAAGGCCGGAATCTGAATGCCCTTAGCGCAAGGGTCATTATTGACATCTGTCAAATCAACAAGAAAAACTCCAATAAGAACCCATATTTACAAAACATAAAATTCACAAAAATTTATCTGTTTAACCATTCACACAAATTACAATTTTAATCGGGCAATGACCACACAAGATTTGCAGTTGCTCATTATCACAACATACATTTGACATGGTTTAGGATGTCAGGACTGTATCCGAGTCGAATATCATCCATCTGCAACGCTGCACATTCGCCACCCAGGACAGCATAAATTCAGGTATCCGCACACACTACAGACAGCGGTACACCGAAGCCAACTTGGTCCTGGGATTTGTTCGTTGGGAAATACTACAACCGGCACTATAAGACCCATAAAAACTGTACAGAAGTTCATTCAGAGGTGCACAAAGAGAATCGACTGCAGTGGGATTTGAACCTGCAACCTCCAGTCTACAAAACTGTCCTGCCACTCTACTAATTATCCTTAATTTCTAACCCTATGCTGGCAGTGGCTCAAATTGTCAATTGTTCATTACCACGCCACTCATTTACTGCTACGTCCCAAGCATGATTAGATATGCACGCAACATGGCAAAGACACGGCGGTGTTATACCTCTCATGACGTCCTCCAGGATGTGGGATATCCTCTTGGGCTTCTTGATATGCTTGATCAGGTGCTGGGTGAAGATGCCTGACGGCTGTCCTTCCACCTCATAGGCCTGCGTGTTTGTCTGCCTGTTTATTATATGAGAGAACATGCATCGTTCATCATCACACTGTCTCGCCAAGCTTGGTGCTTCCAGCTAAGTGACAGTAAGCATGTTTTGCTTTGGTCAGGAGGAGCACCTGGTTTCATACTTCAGGCTTGAGCAGCCTGAATAAGTATCCTTTCAAGCTGGCCACACTGAAGTATATACAGTGCTTCAGTGCCTTCTGAGACCCAATGGTTTATGGGGAAATTCAGAATTGCAGGAAATAGGAACCGGTTTGTTTTCCAAAATGTCAATGAGGTCATTTTGTGGAGGAAAATGACAAGGGAAAAAGGAAGACAGAAAATGAGATCAACTCAAATGGTTTTGCAATTTGTATTAAATTGACGTTTGTGCCTCTAATGAAGAGACACGACAAGTATGCCCAGTTTACCCCGAAACCTCTGCTGTTGCCTGCATACAATGCTGCCAATCCCCGCAAGCACAGCACCTTGGGTAGAACCTGAGTCGGAAGCTACTTACGCTGCGTAGCCGAATATCGAGTTGCCCTTGACTTTGGGTTTGTACTTGAAAACTGGCTCCTCCTGGGGGTAACTATTCCTGAAGTCAAACCAAGCACAGAAACAACAAAAATAGAGAATTATGAAAATGAATAGTGTTTCTCAAAAATGGGCTCAAATAATCAGTTTTTTCTTGGAGGACATTTTCATCGGCATATTGTCGGCAGTAATGTTGCCACTGAAAAAATTGTGATGCCAAGTTTGTGATGCCAGTTAACGATGCCCTTGGATTGCATGGGTTATCACAGACAAACTAATACAAACACACAAAAACAATTGCGCACTTTTCCCTGCATATGTCCAACAGAACGACGTTGAGGGCGGTATCTCTGTATTGCATGTAATCCAGGACCTGTTGGTCGCATAGACACTCCCCGGTAGAGTAGCCCGCGGCAGCGTCCACTGGTACGAGATAGCTCTGGCCGTCCATTTCAAACCCATGCCCGCTGAAGTAAAACAATCCTAGAAAGATGGGAATTCAAATACCGGTAGTAATAATGGGAATTTATTAATAAATAATAAAAAAATATGTTCATGTATACGTAGCATGCGTTCCACTTGCGCGAACATACGCAGATATGTTCGCGAGGTTTGCATTACACTTACTTGGATTTTGAAGTGGAACGGACACGCATTAAATGCTGATGTATCCATCTTTCATTCAATGTAGTTGGCCAACTTAAAGGAAAGGTACTACTGTATCATACTTGGGTAGCAAACCCAAACAGATATTTTTCACAGATTTACCTGTAACTTTCAGGGTATAAAGAGGGTGTTGGTAGAAACATACTGTTAAAATTGGTTAAATGTCATGTACACAGATGCCCTGGTTCATACTCGGTTTTGAGCCCACATCAGGGGAACTCTTAAGATTCTAGAGATTCTGTGGTATTGTCAGGATAATTGCCCAGTAACCCGATACTGCAACAAAGCCAGCATTTGCTGAGCTGATTATCGAGCCTTCTGGCAGGTGAACCTCACCATACACCCCGGCATTCAGCATCGCACAGAAGGCATGCAGGGCAAAGTGCATTTCCTGCAGGTTCAAGTTCAGCAGCGACACCACCTTGAAGTCTAGATTGGAGAGCTCCACCGCCAGCTTCTCCACGTCACCTTCTGGGGCGTTCAGCGGCCCAGCCGAACGGTAGTCTTGATTGCCAATCAGCAAGGCAACCTTGTCAGTAGCTGGGAAAAAATACCGGGATAATCAAGACACAAGCGTCACAGATTCGCTTGGTAGAAATGCACATATTGGTGTAAACACTCTCAATTTAGAGCAAGATTTGCATGCACCTGAAGAATAAAAGAAGCCAATCGGATTTGTGGGATGCTGTGGCCTAGTGGTATGGTGTGTCGTAATCAAGATCCTGTGGTCAATCTACAGATTGTGGGTTGGAATCCAGCCATGGGTTAAAGGTGCTTGCATCCTTGGGCAGAATGCTTCGTCACATGTTGCTTCTCTTCACCCAGAAGTAAAGGGGTACCTGTGTTGGTTGAGATGGCTTCGTGTATTTGATAAGCCTTGGTGCGCCTTACAGCATTCAGGGATAATGAATACTCCCAAGGGAGTTGAGATTGTTTCAGGAATGGAAATACAGCCCATTGACCAGGGATAATAGTAATACACGCATACGGACATCACACGTTGATTGTGATATGTGCTTTATAAAAGCGGTTTATTACCGTATAATTATTATTATTCATGCATGGTATCATCAAAGATACATGCCTGGTTGGCCCAACAAACATAAAGGACATTGGTTCATGTGTCCTTTTCGCAAGAGCTGTCGTCAATGATAGTATCTTAATTCCTTTTGAATTATTTTTTGGATTTCTTACCGGAAAACTGAGGGTAGTCCGGGTTCTGTGGTATGGGTTCTGCTCCTATGACTTCTAACATTGCTTCCTTTGACATTGTGCAGGCAAACTGGTTGTATATGCGGCACTGGTAAATACCACGATCTTCTGGCGTTAACTGGAGGAAGTGCAGTTCATTCTGAGTGGCACCTGTTACAAAATAAACAAAACTTTAACAAACCTCCATAGTTGTAAACAGTTACTACAAATTGGTATAAAACTCGGACAGGGTGTCAAACATAGTGTCATCAATTCAGTTGACAGAGAAAAAGAGAGGGGGTAGGCGAGAGCTAATTATAAAAATGAGGCTTGTTCCTACCTGGGATTTCTTTGTTGTTCAACAACCATTGATAGAAGAGTGTTCCCTGGCCGATGGCAGCTTGGCAGGCCAGGATCTGCTGATCACCGATGCGACAGGCAACGCTCTGGGGATGACGCAAAATCTCTATCTCACCTGTCGGAGCGAGAATGGGGGAGATAGAGGTAGTGGAATGTAGGACATCATGCAGACAGTGATGGGGAAGGGGATAGCGGCAGGAAACTGCAGCCATTTGTAGGCCGCAGCGTGTTATTCATCAAAGGATCAAAGAATTGCTGTCTTAGAGCGCAACAAAAGACAACAGCTTCTTCCTTCCCACCTTGAAGCAGCTCCTGGTTGGAAGACACAGAGGGTGTACGGCATTGTGAGGGAAAACAAGATTTCCCAACATACAAAGTACTCCTGGAAATTCTGGGAATAGATACTCAATGTCCAAATTGAACCAAATTCCAGCAGAACAAAGGAGATTTCGTAGTTTGAGCAAAAACATGGACAATCACAGACTTCCTCTAGGGGAGGTTTGTTGCTATGATGATTGTTTCCACTGAATAAAAACCTTTTCTGGTGTTTATTTTTTCCAGTCACAACTTACCTGGGTAGGTCTCTGCCATCCTTGCATCTGTGGGTCAAGCAAAGATTAAGAGGTCAAGATAGAGCAATCCATCTTTTTAATGTCACATTGTAAGCAACAGCCAAGCAGTGAGATAAATATGACAGGAGATTTTGTCTTGATCTTCGCCTTCGCCTTTGTGTTTGTATTTTTTCTTTATCTTTGTCCTTATCTTCTTCATATTTGTCTTCTTCTCCATCTGTCTTCATCTTTGTCATCTTTGTCTTTGTATTCCTCTTCCTCTTCACATTTATCTTAATCTTTGTCTTAATCTTTGTCTTGATCTTTGTATTCCTCTTTCCCTTTATCTTAATCTTTGTTTTCATCTTAATCTTTGTCTTCATCTTTGTCTTCATCTCTGTAATTGTCTTCATCTTTGTCTTTATCTTTGTCTTCATCTTAATCTTCGTCTTTGTATTCCTCTTCCTCTTTATCTTCATCTTATGTCTTCATCTTTGTCTTTGTCTTCATCTGTCTTCATCTTCCTCTTCACCTTTTGTCTTTGCCTTTGTCTTCATCGTTGTAATTTTTGTATTCATCTTCGTGTTTGTCTTCATAGTCTTCGTCTTCATCTTCGTCTTTGTATTCCTCTTCATCTTCGTCTCCATCTTTGTCTTTGTGTTCATCTTTGTCTTTTTCTTCCTCTTCACCTTCATCTTCATCTTTGTCTTCATCTTCATCTTTGTCTCCATCTTTGTCTTCATCTTTGTCTTCATAGTCTTTGTCTCCATCTTCGTCTTTGTCATTGTATTCCTCTTAACCTTCATCTTCATCTTCGTCTTCATCTTTGTCTTTGTCTCCATCTTTGTCTTCATCTTTGTCTTTGTACTTAATGTCTTTATCTTCGTCCAAGTTGTCACCTTCATCTTCACAGGAAGATGTGTGTAATTGTAGTCCTGTTGATATGATATGAGTGACCGTACTGCATTGCACCTACCTACAGCGATGATAACTGTAGTGCTCGTGGCAAAGCCAGCCTTGTTCACCACGCGGCAGCAGTATTTTCCCTGGTCTTCGGTCCTGGACTGGGCCCACTACAAAACAGTTATAACATTTAATACAAAAACAATGCCGTCAAAACTTAGGTGGGATTCGGATGGATAACCCCTGGAATGACGTGCCAGAACAGACAGATTAGAAGACGAATAAGATGGAGACTGCTACTGAGATGCTGGGCAATGGTACATTGACCAAATGACATCTTTTACAATCAAACTTTCTACTCAAGAAAGTCCAGCCACTAAATTGTATGGATAAAAAAAATACTGTCATGTATTTAAAATAGGTCTCATGGCCTACGACTGGTACCTGAAGGATATTGACATTAGACAATATTGTGCACACTGATTTGAAAATGGAAAAAAAAATGTCACTTTTCAGTTGTGCAGTGTCCATTAGTCGCCGCATTTGAGCCACTCGGAGTTGTCATGACAACATTGATTATCCGCGGAGCAATGCAAGGCAAGCTGAATTTGACAAAGCAAATCGCCTGCCAAAATACAACCCCCGCCCCCAACAAAATGTTGTATAATCATTATCTTCAGCTCAGATCAACGACAAACATATACCCAGGGGGATAACCTATGGCACCTGACTATGGAGGCTTAAAAATTGCACACGTTATTGTCCCCAGTGATTTTCTCCCAACCATTTGGCCATTGTATTGTGGTATGATATTATATAATCATTATCTCATTGGATATGAATACAAACAACCCTGAGATTTTTCTCTGTGCCCCTCAAAATAACATGACCCTGTTGTATACGGTAATGGCTTTATCACATTGCACACAAGTGTATGGGAAATCTATGATGTACCCTGACCTGACCCCCCCCCCCCCCCCCCCATCCCCCCCCCCCATCCCTCCCCATCAACCACCATCCGATGCTGATAAGACATCATGTGATTCTTATCCACACAAAATCCCGATCAACCAAAGAAAACCCCAAAATCAAGAAGGATTAATGCAGGAAAAGATAATTTTGATTGATTGCACAAATAGAAATGGCTCGTTTCACTCAGTATGTACACATTTGTCTTTAATACAAGAAGTATCAAGATGATTGGAGTTGATTTCAAGACTAGAAATGGATCATTTTTAATGCCATCACTGCTGATCAAAAAGCAAAAACTTGGCAAGAATTAATAAGCTTCAGAGAAATGTCATTTTGTAAATGGTTTGAAAAGAAAGTATTGTATCAAACAATTGTATCAAAATGAAAAAAAAAACAATTGAGCTCTGTTTTTGTCTGAACCCTGAAGCATAACTCTTGAGAAAAGCGAAAGCACAATAATTGTAAACATTTCCCAAAACTGAGAAAGTGTTTTACCGAGTCTTCACTAAAAAGTCTGAAAAAGGTATTCTTGCCAAGCAGGAATCGCATCACAGCCTTAAACTGTGTCAAAGACTCTTTCTCTGTTCCCTTGTTTTTCATACAATGATCGTAAATATTACCCAAACTGAGCAAGTGTTTCATCAAGTCTTCACTAAAAAGTCTAAAGGTGTTCCTGCCAAGCTATCTGCAGATCGCATCACTGCCTTAAAGCTGGGCTCCAACGATTTCGAAAAATAAGATGTTCACGTAAAATTTTGTTCACCTAGCTCCAATTAAGGTAAACATATAATAAACCCTCACTTTTGAAGTTTCTTGATGTGAATTTTAAGCCACCTTTTACCGTTCCACATTCGCCAAGAATGGTAAATTTTCTCTCGACTTTGCCCGTTTTTGGTTCATTTACATATCATGAATATTCATCTTTTCCTCAAGTTGGTGACGTAGAAGAGGGGATTCGCTTTCCTTATGAATATTTATACACAGTGTGTTGCATATTACATTCCCACACGCAATACATGCACTCCAATCATTTCGAAAGTAAAATGGTTGAAAATGATACATATGGCGACCGTCCTTGGTAGGAATACAGCATCGATGAAGAATCAATGTACCAATCGGATATAAATGATCATTCGGGCAGTGATTCGGACAGTTTTAGCATACAAAAACCGCATGTACACAAAACTCATTAGAAATCCCATACAACTCCCGCGCACCGAGGGGATTCGTTCGTGGACCGTATCCCCTCTACTTCGTCACACATTGACATGAATTTAAATAGCGCCACCCACGGCCAGTTTGGGTAAATAGTCCCAAGAATTGACAATTACTATCAAATTTTATTTCCAATATTACTGAATAATGAAAAAAACAACAGCCCCATTGAATATTATGAGAAGGTTCTTATATGTCTTATAAACAAGGATTTGTATTTGTTTCATTTTTTCACAAATCGTTATTCTCCATCTTTAAACTGTGTCAAAGACTCTTTCTCTGTGCCCTGTTTTTAATACCTAATGTGACGTACTGGATTTCCTTTACAGCAACTTACATACAGTGTCTTGTCCGCCTGTCCCTTCAGCGCATGGGGCTCCAAGGGACTTTCCTTGGATGAGTAACCGTACCTGTACCACTGGTACTTCGGGGACGGGCAGCCGGTGGCCAGACAAGTCACCTTGATAGGCTTGCCTGGCCGGACCGAGAGGGACACTGGGGGTTGCTGGATGATTTGGGGTTTCTGCATGTGAGCTAGGTCTTCGCCGCAATCCTGAAAATCTGCGCCGGCACAAACAAAATCACAGACGGTGTAAATGTATTAAAGTGTTGTTCTACAACTTGGTAACTTTAGCATTAGCTGTAATTCAGCATTGATTTGGGTGTCCATGTTAAAAATACACCAATGAACTAAAACAACTACTAGATTTCCCCTAGCCATGGAATGACCAGTGAACTTGTAAAGAAATATCAATATCCACAATTGAGCAGGGGGGGAAATGAAAAAGAAAATCACATTCAAAGCAAAAAAGGAACAGAAGAAAAAAAGAAACTTCTGCAAACAAGACCATCTTTTAAAACCACTTTCAAACACAAGATTTCCGTCCCTCACTCTTGACCCACATCATTTGACAAGCGTTTGAACTTTTGTATTATAGATATTATTATTCTACTCATCTATTTATTTAAAACTTGTTTGAAAGAGCACTAACTGCTTACCATTGGACGGTGGGTAGACTTCAAGATATGCCCAGTCGGTGAATTTCTGATCCAGTTGTCCATTCATGGTATGGTAGACCTGGCAACAGTAGGCTCCGCTGTGCTTCATCAGGACAGAGTTGATTTTCAGAACCCTATTTCGGCAGAGAAAAGGAGAGAAGCAGCCGATATGGGAAGGGGCGGGGCAGAGAGAGTGACAAATGGAAATAAAATAGCATTAGACTTATCAAAAAAATGTACTAGTAAAATATTTTCTACGAATTGCAGAGGAGGCGCCGGAAGGACTGGAGGAATAAAATAAAAAACACTGTAAACTTGAATCTGAAATAGCTCCAGGAGACAGGAAAAGCAAAATATAACCATTTAATTTTGGCTAGAACACCCGGCACTTTTTGAATTGAGATTCTCCCTGCCATGTCCCCACTGGGTATTACGGTCACCACAATGACATTAAACTGCATGGCCCACTGAGTACGGGTCAAACGTGTTCTGCCGAGGGTCGCACAATTTGCCGCCACGTGACGTGCAATGCAAAACGGTCCATGACTCCACGCTGTCCTCCCGATGTTATCAATAACGTGTTGTTTTTTTCCCAGGGCAAGCATTATTCTCAGCTCGGCTCGGTAGAGTAATTTGAGGCCACAGGACAGTCATATTATGTATGGTTGCTTCTTTTGTTTTTTTTCCCTGACCAACTGAATTCCAGAAAATGCTACATTACTGAAGATTATCGAGCTGTATTAAGGTGAAGACCACACAAACTTTGCATAAATGCACCAGCATATAGGCCACAGCTCTGCAACGAAAATTTCAATCTTTGAATGGTGAAATTTACGTTTCTCCAAATCTGTACATATAATTCTAGTGAAGACCATTTTTTTTACCATGGATAAGATGTTTCCTTTATCCCTTTTGTTGCAGTTGCTACATAGCTGCATCGTTTTCAGCTAATTTTCCCTAGAGTTTTATGAAAGTCATTAAAAAATAACCAGAAACACCTAACCATTGAAATCCAAAGTCAGCTAGCCTGCCTAGGTATTCAGAACTTTATTAAAGCCACTGGTATCCTCAAATAATCAAATGTGTGTGAGCCATACAAAGGAAAGCTGCAAGGGACCAGCCAAGCATTTTGTGGGTGGAGCCTAGATAGTTAAAGTGTATTAACTTCATATGAAATGTACACTTGTTTGCCATACCCATAACTACCAGCATTTTTGGTAGGAGTGACTTTTCTTTCTTTTGTTTTGTTGTTTTCTTTTTTTAAAGGTGAATAGCCTGATCATACTTAATCAATTTAAAAGGTGATGATAAAAATTTACCACCCTAATATTTATTTTCTTTTGTCTTTCTTTTGTCCCTTAAAGGACAGGGTAATTTGTGTGCGACGGAGAAAAAGGTTAAAAACAACCAAAAGATCATTATTTTAATATCAAATACCAAAAAAGAACTGCAAGCAAAAGTAAAAGAAGGCATCAAAATTAACAAACTCATTTCATGGGCTTGAATGTTCTTTTGCCTACGGTAATCAATTATTGAGACAAAGTCACCAATTTGAGGATTTGAAAAATGAAAGTAAAGTTACACAAATTAAGACAATAATAACTGCATCGGGTAGATGATCTAAAGAAACCCAAAATAACAAAAATTGAAATTTATCCAAAAATGTAATGTCTTTTTAAACTGATGACATAAAAGGACTTAGACAACTAAATAATATTAACATTTCTAAAATTGTGTACGCCATTTTTTTCCTTCTTTTCATTTACTTTCATTAAAAGTAATTCCGGCAGAAGCCATACGGATCTAATTCTGCACACGTCATACATCTTCAATACTATCAGTCAGAGGTGAGAGTCAAATAATTTCATGTTAAAACTATGTCAGATATTTTCATGTGTACATTTAATCATTTCATTTGTAGATAAACTCGGTACTAAACTGAGAAAGAGAACTAAAAATTTTAAAGTTTCCCTCTTGAGTCGATTCCCTTTGTTTTCCTGATGAAAAGTAAAACAAGCTCAGTTAGGCAAAGATAAACAGGCATTCTAAAGCAAAAAAAAGGCAACTTGTGAACATGATGACATTCATTACCATAAAAGTATCTGTAGATTATTGATAGAAACCCTTTCGATGTTTGGGTAAATGATCGCTAATTTGTAACGATTTACCCTTAATAATTTTATTTCAAAGAAAGCTACATTCAAACTGCAGCTCACTACAAATTTGAAGAAAATTTTGAACCACAATGTTGGCCTATATCAAAAAGAAAGACAAAGGAACATAATCATTGAATTGATGATGTTGGCCTGTGTGTACTACTTTCAAACAAGCATAATAAAAAGTCAGCCATGTCTGATGCCCATCTCCCCTGAGATGCATGACTCGTGGCTTGAAGTCAGAATGGAGTCAACTCAACTCGAGTCACATCTTCCAGGACTCAGACTCGGAACCGTGTCACATCAGCAAATGACTCGACCCAGACTTGGAATAAGAGGGGGGTCGACTCGGACTTGGACTCGCTTCGAGGCATGAACTTTAACAAAAAAATACAACTTTATTTGTTCAGACGATGTCTCCACATTTCCATCAGCAATGTGGGGCAGTCCGGGCGCCGCTATATGTGGTGGAATCACTATCTCTTCATCCAGTCGCTCTACATTCAGTAATCTACCCGTACCCAGCCCACACCTGTCATGCCTGTGTAGTATCTGCAGTATTGGATTGACTGTTCTTAGTAATTTCGCAAGCCTGGTGGATGTTTAAGGATTCAGGAACGATGACCCAAACTTTAATATAAGATTTGATGTTGAATGACTTGCCTACATTACAGCTCTTGTCTCTCCCACCCGAAACTTAAGCTAGTTTTTGCCCCCTTACCACTGATCACCGCATTTGATTGGACAATTCATTAGCCACTGGGAGTACTGTATCCACAAAATGGCACATTGGGTGCAATCGGTCGAGTGTTTATGCCGCGCTAAAAAGAAATGCATCGAAGACCTGTTCTCAATCTTACTCAGGGTGCATATGATTGCACAGGATGTAACAGTACAACCCATGAAATGTTTGTCCACATTCACGTGGCTGTTTACCTGTGCCACAGTCAGCACACAACACGAATAGCAGAACTGGACTAGGAAGAACCCATGGGTGATATACATGTATACACGCGGCATAACATGTCAATACCTGATGACATTTGAGTGCCAAAGTGGCAGAGTACAGTATTAAAGTAAGGCTTCAACTTTCAAGACCAGCTATGAGCTATCTACCTGCAAGAGCTCAGTGTTCTCCCCCAACCTACCCAATATCTCGGAAGCACGGAAGCCACCAACATCCCAGCTTACCTATCCGCAGCTCCCTCAACCTCCTCCAGTTTGACTTCTCTCTTTTTGTCGCTGGCCACTTCGGGGTCAAGGGCATATGCCCGGTACCAGCGGTAGCAGGGGGAGGGGAACCCCTTGACTGTGCAGGAGATAATGGCCTGCATTCCCGTCTGCAAGGTCTGAGACAAGGGCATCTGCAAGAAACGGATGGGTTCTGTGGAAAGCAGGACGACAGGAAGTCAAGTCAGAGAGAGAGAGGGAGAGAGAACAAAAACCCAAATCTCTGACAACAAAAACAAGCCTTGAATTTAACGGAGGCCACGGCCTTCGTTGCCCTGGGGCCTATTTCACTAACGCTTTGCGATCATCGCTAAGCCCAAATCCATCGCTAAACAGAAAATTGATAGCTACTTTCCGTAGCAATTTTCCGTTTAGCGATGGATTTGGGCTTAGCGATGATCGCAAAGCGTTAGTGAAATCGGCCCCTGGTTCTTGTCCTTCGTGCCCCTTTCAAATGTTTCCATAGACATTATGATTTTCCAATGGAAGTGCCCCTTGCAATGGAAACGTGGCCTTGCCCCTTTCAGAACCAAATTCAAGGCCTGCAAGTGCAAGCAGGTAATCAGAAATTATTGCCACTTGCTTGCTAGGACGTGGATCCAAACCAAGGGACTGATCTTGATCAAACAGAAAGACACCAGAGAGTAACCCTAACTCTCTGCACCTACCGCACAAGACAAGACCTGTTTACCACACTCTCATCTTGGGGGGGGGGGGGGACTGGATCATAAACTACACATTACCAAGAAAACCACACACATCGGTGTACTGTGGGTACTGTGGTATGTGAAATACCATACTTGCCACAGGAAAAACAATGTGTGGTAAATTGTGGTACTGGTATACAGGTGGACTAGGATGGGGTAAGAATTAGAAACCTGATACACATAACAAACATGAGAAAAAAATCAACAATTGACTACATATCATCGGTACTGACCTGGTTTCTTGAGTAGATTAAGGCACTTCTCTTGGGAGATTTTCTCCAGGTAGGAGATGAGCTGCCTGACCGTTCGCATTCTAGTGCCCAAGTCCCGCAGAAGTTTCATCGATGGACTGCCATCGAACTTGTGAATTTCAAGGGCAAAGGACTCTATATCTGTGTCACTGCAACAAATAAAAAGGCTAAGCTTATAACTTGAGTATTACTGAACATGAGACTACCAAAGTTTAGCATGGAGGACTGGGGGGGGGGGGGGGTGTAAGGGCCAGGGGCGTTGAGATAATCTTCAAACGCCATGGTCCAGCAACGAGTTGGTGTGTCAAGGCGTTCACGTGTCACTGTTACTGTTAATGTACTGCAGAGGTCACTCAAATATCACAAAAGTCAGGGGCCACAGAAGAGATACTATATACAATAAAACAAAAAAATTAAAAGGTCAGGGACTCTGGGTATAGGGCCTATTGGCTTTTGCTTATTAAATATTTACATGTATTGCAAAGCACAACTTGACTGGACAAGTTGTTCTGCAGCGATTTGAAAGAGAGAAGAAGAAGCAATACAACAACCCGAACCCCCTCGGATCTCCCAACCGCCATGCTAGCTGCGAGGAAACAACCCAGGACCCCCATTCATCCATGCCCAGATAAACTTCCAATGATCCTTGGCAATACACAGACTTACAGCCCACCTTGCTGCATACACGTTGTACCTTCCCTGCACACTTCCAGGCCATCTGTAAAAGGATCAACTATTCTCGACTTGAAAAGCTTGAAAAGCCCGCCAGCTTAACCACTTCATGAGATTCCGCAGCTCTACAAACCAAATGTCTAGGTACGTTCCCTCTCTGACCTAGCGCACAAGAACTTTTGATAGGTATGATTTGAAGCTTTGCATGGTGGAAGAGTGTACTCTGGCCGTCCTCAGGAGAGTGAGAGTGATTCTTTTCAGAACCACACATTCATAAAGAGATTATACATGGTGTCTCCGCAAGCTTACTTTATAACTTTTGGCAGACCTACCTGTATATCTGGTCTGGAATACTGGCTATCAAAGCTCTCCAATTCATCTTGTTGGTGCCTACGTCGAGGTATTGTGAGATCTCCAGAGTCACATCATACGGAAGGTCACTTATGAGCTGATCGGGATTCATTCCGTTGGCTAGCATGGTAAGTCTTGCTGTGAATAATCAAACTGGATTAACGATGCCTAAAATAGACCCAAAACAAAACAAAAACAAAGGTGTGACTTCTAGTTTTAAATCTTCTAAAACTGGTCGAGCCACGTTGGAAACAGAAACTGTGACATCCATTACCGTCAGCAACTATCAAATACCCTCTTGAGATGAATCGTTATTCTTCAGACAACTACTATGCATGATACGGCAAAAAAATAAATGAATTAATAAAAAATAAAAATCCTCGGAAGGAGGTCGCCGGTTCGAATCCCGCTCCAGTCAATTTTTCTTTCCTCAGAAGAGTTAGATTCATCTTCTGCCCAAAAGCCGACGATTAATTTAATTGCGAAACACCGGTCGTAATAATATTTAATAAAAGAAAAAGTTTGTAACAGGGTGAAAGACACTAGTCAGGGATGGCAGCAATGTGTAAATAGTACATTGACCTGGTAATGGTTTACAATAGCACCCCATACCAATAGGGCTCCGCGCTCAAGCTATTTATAGCATACGCCCCTTTGTTATGGACAGCTATAGTTACCCGGATGTTCGGACAAATACCACAGCGTTTACGTGTAAGTTAATGGGGCAATGTGCAACTTTTTTGTCCGAACTTCTGAATTTGACGTCATGAGCGCAGTCCTATTAAAAAGAATCCTAAAATTGTCCACGCAATACGCCTTTAACACCCCATGATGCTTTACACTGTTGTGGGATCGCGCGATCAGCAATAGACCCCCTACAAGGCTATGCCTATGGCCAGTTTGGTAAATGGTAACACTAACAGTGAAGTGTAATTCTCTTACCTTAGTGCTGACACTTCCTCTTACCATGCTCTTAGTCTTACGGTAATCCTTGGTTTTAGGGGCATAAATTATGTACCTACATACAAAAGGGGTCGCTAACTTCAGCCATGGATGAAGGAAATAGCCAACTCATCCAAGCGTATCACACTGTCATATGGACAGTACATACCGGTAATTGATGCCCCTATAAGTAAAACCCAGGATTACCGCTCTTACATATGATATAGCATAGCCTAACAGATAGGCCGGCATTAGTGTCTTTTATGCCACCCATATTATTTTCAGTATTTATTTGGGTAAGAAACTGGGTTTTTTTCACTGAAATATTGCCGAAATATGTTCATTTTAGGGTTTACAGGACCCATGAATAAATTTGCTTCAAGTAACAAATCTTATTTTGGAACAGAAGAAACTAAGAAGTAAATACTGAAAATAATATGGGTGGTGTAAAAGACACTAACCCCGATGCGATGCGCGATAGGCCCCTATCCCACAATAAAAAACAACAACCATTTTTAACACAGTTCCCTCACTTACCCCATAACAAGGCATAGAGCTATCTCGAACTCTATTGCGTATACTGGTAGTGGTATTAGGCCTATGCTCCAACCATGGAGGAAGCTAAAAAGGAAGAGCTATCCAACTAGCCACTAGCCAGCAGTGGCATGGCAGGGCCAGGGATGATAGCCTACCGTCTGTACCGATGAATCGTTCGTGCGATCGTGTGTCTTACCTCCGTAAATTTTGCTGATTTAGAAAAAAACTACATCCTTAATCGAGTCACAACGCGACCTAGAGTCATAGACAAAATTACAAATGTTTGATCAACACAACAGGCAATCCCGGAATTTGTATTGATCACAAACTGCGATGCCACACAGTACTGTAACAAGTGACATCAGCACAATAATCAAGTCATTGCTAAAGTTCAACTCAACATGCAGATGGTGACCGCTCTTCCTCCCCCCTCAAAAAACAAAATCTGGAAAAAACAATCAATTAATAAAAACAGTAAGCCGGATGCGTTACTTACTCATGATAACCGTACGATTTCACCCGTAAATACTTACAAAACGTATTTAGCAGATCTAAACAAATTACATGTTCATTGCGAACTACACGTTGCGTAGTTTCAAGGAAGTGGACTTCTTTGGGAAAATCCCAGCACAACTAGACTTTCCGCAGTCCATCAACTAAAAACTATAACCTTACACCAACTTGATCAACAGATGGCGCTCTCCTTTTACCTGATTTGAATGCAAAATCATATTTATTGCATTATTTGATATAAAATGATAATGTTTCGCATCAAAACGATGTACTCCCCTAGAATAACTGTCCTATTCTGCAGTGCAGTTCCATAGATCTTTATTAACGCTGTGGTTTATCCATAAAACATCCATGACGACTGCCCTTTTTGTAAACTTCCTCTCAAGTAGTCAAATGTAATATAGAGGGCGCTATAATCACTAATGGTTTTTGAATAAAGCGCGCACGCACGTACGTGCGCACGTGCGCGTTCCTCTGCGCGCGGTCCTTGGAAATTTTAGTTGCTGCATGTTTTTCAATACTTGCAGCTGATATGATGTCGGCAAGTTGAATCATCACCTTTATTCTGCGTAAGTAAAACAAATTAATTGGGTTGCATTTTATTAAAGGGGTTAGTGTGCATTAGTCCACAACAATTATTTTCAGACCCCCATAATTTCCCTCAAAAATCAAAGCCCTGCCCTCTTTCCACAAATGTAACCTTGCTAATAAATATTACTCATTTGTGACAACCATAATGCCACACCGCTCCGGAACAGTATGACTAGTAATAGTATAGAGCGCAATTTAATTGTACCAGGCAATTGCATGTACACATCATATCATTTTGCTTGAGTTGGGTCTAAGTTTCCCTTGTTGCACACGTTTACATTCTGCAAAATGTTGAAATTTAATGCATCATTTTTCTGATCAAATGAATCATTCATACCGGTAATCATTATTCAATTAGGCCTAATAAGCAAATAAACATTTTGTTTTGCATACATAGTTTACCTGCCAGAACCGAATACTGTGATTACTATTTTTTTTTTTAATAGCCAGTCTGTGCTCTAGCTAGGTGAAAACACCTCACTTAAATGATGTGCCTTAGTCCTTTGAAATGAATAGATTTTGTTTTGTTTTATTATTTTTTTCCCCCTATTTTTTTCTCCAGTCATCATAGTGAGATCTCAACAAATTGGTTTGGCCATGGAAGACGTTTCTATCTCGAAGAAGCTGTTTGACGAGCTGACACCACAAGGGGAGATTTTCCGCTCCAAGCTCATTGAAGACTTCCACCTCCTGGACAGCCTGGATGAGCATGGCCAGTCCGACGCACCCAAGTACTACTCCAAAGACTTTGTCGGTGGGTCCTCTAAATAGCTGCATTCCAGATCAACTTGGTCAAATAATATATTTCCTGTTTACCATTTTTTCTGGATTCCTCCCCCGCCTCCTCTTTTTAGACAAGGTCCACTTGCACAAGATGATGCTGGACAACCCGAGCGGACTGGTCAAGTTCCAGGTCTACTCCAGCAAAGACAAGGCTGAGGTCAGCAAGAGTGACCGGCGCAAGAACCGCGTCCGCAACAAGAACTCCAAAAACCCGCCCCTCAACATATGGGCCCACTGGGTGTTGGAGAGTATCCTTGCTTTTGGCCAACTCCAACTCCCCTCCCCTTCCCAGTCAGAGTCCCGAGGAACAGTTCCATTTTACAGAACCACAAACTCTACAAGGTGCTGTCATCATGCATAGGAGACTGACAACATGTAGTTGGTTGTGTTGTGGGGGTGGAAGCCATCATCAATTGTCAAATTGTCAATTAAAACAAAACCACCCTTCTCCACTTTTAGGAATTAGCAGTTGACACCACAACTTAATTTTTATTAATTTTTTTTTTTTTTTTGGAAGTCGCCCAACACAAGGCACAAAGGCCACTCGAGGTGAGGGCTAAAAAAGAAAGAGAAAGGAAAAGAAAGCGCACAGAATTAAGATAACAGAAGCCTATTCACATTTCATATGTAAAAATTATTGGTGACACATGAAATGTTCCTTATTCATCCTGCACGTGGCTTAGTGCGGGTTGTGTACATGTATAGTTTCCTCAACATTTACCTCCCAGCTTCCCTGTTTCAGAATTTCATGCTTGTGCTGATTCTCGCCAACTCCATTGCCCTGGGAGTACAGTCAGGTAATCAATTACATTTAATTAATCACATAAATTAATCAATCCATCAATACATCAATCAGTCAATTAATCAATAAATCAATCAACTATCAACTATCAGTCAACACCAGATGCTGCTTCTCCATGCTGCTCATTCACTCCACTGCAACAATTATCATCGGTGTTTTTAAAACGATTTATTTTGTTGTCATTTTGCAGATCTATGTTAAGTGTGAACATTTCTGAGCAGTATGGACTTCGCTTTTCTTGACTTCATTATAATTTCTCACCGTTTATCAGCCCATTGATACTTTTGATTTTTTGGGATATTGGATTCATTTTCTCTCGTCATAATTTATTGATATTTATCAGTTTATTTGTTTATTGATCTATTTATTTATATTTACTTATTTATTTATTTATTTTTTTTTTTTTTTTGGTGTGGGGCATTATCCCAGAGGTGTCCGATAACAACGACCCAAGTCTTGCCAGTCTGAAGCAGGCTTTGGACATCTTCGACTATTGCTCGCTGTTCCTCTTCATGGTGGAAATTATCCTGAAGTGGACAGACGACTTCATGTCCTTCTGGAAGAATGGCTGGAACATCTTTGACTTCTTTGTCACGGTCGGGGTGAGTGAGCTCCCCTAGAGCTAGACGCCAAGTCCTAAAAAAAATCCCCTCTCAGTACTTACATCAAAAACATAAATTATTGGGTATTTGACTTTTGTTTATCGTCTTGCAAAAAAAGGGGGGCAAAGAGATTAAAAAAAAAAAAATTCATACAAAATATTTTTGCTTTGTTACTTGTCTCTAAATGATTCCTCAGTTTAAAATAAAAAAAAAACACCTGAAAACCAGAAAAGACAGAAAATCATTGATGTTTGGCCCAAAGGAATGGATCGATTAATTTAGTCTGTTGAATCACTATAATCTTTTCATTTTTGAAGAGGATCTTTAATATTTTAAATTCTCTTTAGTATTTCAAGAGTATTTGAGTATTCTAAGGAGAAATTTTCTAGAAACATTGGTCTGCAGCTTTGTTGCTTTGATCTACATAAAAAATAACAACAAAATTTAAAAGTTGTATATTGTTGTTCATTTCTTGCTAGTCCTTCGTGCCTGAGATCATTGCCCTGACGGCGGGCGACTTGAAGGAACTGGGGGTCATTGTCAGCAACCTTCGTGTCTTTCGCATCCTTCGCTCACTCAAGATGGTGTCACGGTTCCAGCAGGCACGGCTGATTGCTCTGGCCATCACCAAAGCTTTCAAGGTAGGATGTCGTTGCCTTTTTTTGTTGAGTAAAAATCCACTCGTAGTGCCATGTTCTTTCTGACCTGTAATTATCGCCCTGTGCAGGCCATGACCTTCATCATGCTCCTCCTACTCCTGTTTGCCTACATCTTTGCCATCACTGGCGTCATCTTCTTCGATACCTACACCAGATCAGACCGGGATGACCTCAATTACAAGGACAGTTTCAGGTATAAGATACACCTAAACCTAATGCATGCACCTAACCATGGACATTCCTCCTAGCTAAAACTATGAATATTCTGGCAACCAAATGTTAATAATAATAATAATAATAATAATGGACACATAATGCGCCGTTATCTGCCAAGCATGACGCTCATGGCGCAAATAAATTATTATCCCTGGTCATCGGGTCATAATTTACATTCCTGAAACCATCTCAACTCCCTTGGGAGTATATACAATTATACAGCCCAGGCTGCCGTATTCAGCGCACAGAGGCTAATCAAACCACAAAGCCATCTCTACCCTCGCAGGTACAAATTTACACCTGGGTGAAGAGGAGCAAATATGTGACAAAGCGTCTTGCCCAAGGACGCAAGCACCATTAGCCCATGGCTGGATTCGAACCCACAATCTGTAGATTGACCACAAGACTTTGAGTTCAACACACCAGACCACTAGGCCACAGCACCTCCACGACTTTGATCTTGATCGATTGTTGTTTCTCATTCGTGATTGCCTGGAACTGATTGCCTGTAAATGACCATGCATGTGGCATGGGCCTTGAGCCAATTAAGCTCATTAACAAACGGAGAATCCAACTCCAACTTCTGTCTTCCATTTCTTTCTCCCTGGTACCCTGCAGTAGCATCACCCGTGCGCTGATCACGCTGTTCCAGCTCTTCACCCTGGACCAGTGGTACAAAGTCCTGATGGACATGTGGAAGGTTACCGACCGATTCTTCTCCACCTTTTACCTGATGCTCTGGATCTGCATCGGCTCCTTTATCTTCCGCAACATCTTTGTGGGGATCATGGGTATGGATTGAGAACAATTAATCAAGCCTACTGCCGTACCAGAAGGCTATTTCATAGTTCATACATCCAGAAATGTGTATGAATATTTATTAAGGGCAAGCCTATTATTTGCAAACTGCACTTAATCAATGGACTTCACAGAGAATTGACTAAGCCAAAATTGGACTAAGCTAGAGGTGAACAAAGAAGAATTTACTGGAGCGGGATTCGAACCAGCAACCTCCTGAACACCATATCACCTTTCAATGACTTGAAAATTCAGTCAGTTTCTCTTGTGGTTATTTGATGAATAAAAAATTAATCAATTAATTAATTGACTAAAAATTTAAGCTTGTCACACTGAGTAATTTACATCTTGTAGGCATCGACTGCATATTGATAAAAACAATTAAATAATCAAATAATTAATTAGTACATGTTTTGAGTTAATAATGTTTACTTGTCCATTTTTGGCTAAGTCTGTTTTGTGGTCCATCGATCAAGTACAAATTCATGCAAATTACGCGTAATTAATTAGATAATTAATTATTTGATTTATTAATTAGTTAACTGAGTGAAGTATTTGTTTATTTATTCTGCTTTTTATCTTGGGTCCTTATCGTGTTTGTGTTGTGTTCCTAGTAAACAACTTCCAGTCCATCCGGAATGACCTCTTTGATGAGGTCAAAGGTCATGCCGAGTCCAGGGAGATTGCTCGCAATGCCGAAAAGTTTAACGAGGAACTGCTCAAGCAAGACCAGAAGCTGAAAGCAAGGTAGTGAATCATATACTTGCTTTCTGTCCATGACTCTCAAATCGATTCAGGCGAAAATGGGGGAAGGCGGTTCATGGTGGGCAAGTTAGTTTAGGCTCTCGCCTCTCACCAAATGTGGCCTGGGATCGTGAGTGCGAAGGTTTTTCTCCAGTTTTTTTTTGCTGGGGTTTTTCACCCTCCACAAAAATCAAACACTTTCGATCTCATCAGGCTGTGCTCTGTGATCATATTATGGGATGATGTGGCAATGGCAGCCAAGGGCATCCATGATCAATGCCGGCAACTTGATCACGCCGTATCTGCATTCTTTGCAGTTCAACACACTGTAGGTGCAAGTAATTAAGAATGTTTGCCTCCCAAAATAATTATTATCATGATTTGCAGCTTTAAATTTGCACGAGCTCACCAAAAAAGGTTGCCAGAGTATAGAAAAGTTTATATTTAACCTAGAAAACCGTAGTTGGGCCCTGCCACTCAAAAGCCATGCCAGGCAATTACCACACATGCTTTTTCCAGTGAGAACTTGAAGAGTGGTATCCTGAATACCACACCAATGTGGTTTGTGTTGTTACAAAAATGCTTGATTAGTTCCCCTGTGGAGACTGTTGTAAATGTGTGTTTAGCAGCTCTTGTATTACGTGGTAGGTGAAGAGGGTTAGGGCTAAGCAGTATAGTTAAGAAAAGTTGAAAATAAGTAAATTTTAACTATTTTTTGGTCTGCCTGATTGTGAAGGAGGACGACCATCTCTTCAAGTCAGGACATGCCTGCCGGAGATGTTGATGGCATCAGGCAGGTCAAGGAAAAAGACAATTTGCAAGGTCGTCGTGAGAGTTCTGAAAATTTCAGGTATGTGCATCATGCAATTCTTCATTGTTGGTTCTTTGTAGGGTGTTTGACATTGTTCTGTTTTATGTTATTTGCACATAAAGTCATGTATGTTGAAAGTGCATTGTTCCATTGAATTTTTGACATATTTGTTAATTTGTTACCAAAGAAAAGGTGCTATATTAGAAATGAATGGCATGTAATGTTTTGCTATATTAATCACACTCCCCATATAAAAAATGAGTTATTTTTGAAATTTCACCTCCCCCCACACAAGAATGAAATTTGTATTGAATGTGGGCTTTGTTTCAAGATTACTGAGTCATTAACTTTTAAAAGAAATTCCACTTTTTTTTTTCACTGGTTCCTAAGGGGTTGGGTCTTGCTTAAATTTGTCAGCTGCATTTTAATTTACTTCATATCAATTTTGTTTGTGCATAGGAAAGAGCTAGCCACGGTGCTTCTTTCAGAAATATTTATTTTCATTTCAAGTGGTGTTCTTATTCACGTTGACACATTAACTGAAGTTGACCATGTTGGCCGCTGCAACATTTGTTTCAATTTGAATCATCCCTACTTTACAGTGGCACGACGCGTAGCTTTCCAAGCAGGGCAGGATCCTCATCCAAGGAAGCCACAGTGCAGGACCTCCAGAGGCAGATAAGCCAGCTGCTGGTGGAGGAAGAACACTCATCAGAAGGTGGGTCCATCCTTTGGAGAGTCTTTCCCTCCTCAGGGTGTTGTTATGAGGTCTACAGTACATTCTATTAGGCAGTAACATGGTAGACGGCAGGGCCACTGAGACCCTTGGTTGTACTGATACTTCCCCCCATAAACACCCCCCCCAAAAAAAAACAAAAAAAAAAAACAAAAAAAACCAGAAACCCTAAATTCAAGACTGTTTTAGCAAACATTTCATTTACATGTTTGATCAGACAAAGAGTGCTGTTCTGAGACCTTTACCAATCATGTATTGTACCTTTAAGCAGTTAGAGTGGTGTAAATGTGAACATGCCTTCTTGTTTGTTCATTTTTATTTGGACCATTTCCATGTGCCTCTGGTGTAATGGTGGTTGGCTGTTAATTATCAACAGGACTTCCAATGCAGTGACAGCTAGGCTTGTAGATTTATTGCCTTTTCTTGATCTTCTTTGGGCTGTGCAGACTGGGAGCGGCTGGTCCACGACAACCTACAGGTGCTGATGAAGACCCAGTCGGAGAGTCTGTGGCCGCGGGATACCCTGTTCAGATACCTCCAGCTGATGGAATCCCTCCAGGAGAATCTGCAAGAGATGCAGGACCTCATGGACCTCTCATGTAAGTGCATGCCTGGGAGATAACAGAACCCTTGTGAGTTTCATGGCTCGGCTTACCTGCTTACTGCAAAATTTGGTGCAATTATGATCCTCATTCTCAGCTCACAGGGGGCGTTTACGAAACAGAGGCTCAGGCTCTGTGTCAGGCTCCGGCTCCATTTTCTGAATCCATTCTAAAACAAAGGGTATCAAAAAAGAGGCTTTTGGCTGCAGTTCTGAAGTACATTCTCTAGTTTGAAAAGGAAAACAGAGCTTCAGCTTCAATGAAAAACCACAACCTGTATTTTCAGCATATGGATGTCGGAGCTGGAGCCTGAGCCCGGCCAGGCCTGAGCGCATGTGCCTCAAATTTCTACGCTAGCCGAATAACTGACCAAGAAAAACAATGGGAACAAGGAAAGAAGGTGGTATGGGGATAAGAATGGGAAGAAAAAAGTTTGAAACAAGTCTGTTGAAATGTTGGAATCATAATTGCTGAGATGTGCAATGTCGGTGTCTTGTTCTTCTTTTTTGTTCTAATATGTGAATCACCCAGAACAATACCATCTCGTCGCACTGCAAGGCGAGGGCTGCATGTAATGTACACTGTATGCTAATTCCGTCAATTATTGACCAATATGAGGACAGGAATGTCTGTGAAATGGACCCCTGCCATTTGCAAAAAATTCCGGTACCTCAAAAATGAGCTGCCATGCCTGCATCTGAGTTAATTTGGCCGAATATTCCAATTGTTGGCGTCAATCCCAGCCTGTGGGCACGGATATCTCCAACTTGGTGTTTTTGCTTTTTTCTCCCTAATTGCGTAGATCATGCACTTCTGCAGATGTTTGACTCTTGAGTAGACATTACGTACACCCTTCTACAGATTTTGGCCTCTCCGCAGAGTCACTGCCTACTACAGACATCTGGTTCTACAGTAGAGGTCGTTTCCTACCATAGATGTTTCAGTTAATGTACATCTCCCAAGTATGATCTTCCACATCCTTTGTGATTTCCACACTGTATACAATACTTGTCAGTATATTCACAGAATTTCAAACAAGACTTTTGTTCAAGGTGATCAGGTGATACTGAGACGGCACGTTGACACAAGAATCTAATGAATATGACTGGCGTTAAAATCCCCATTTGAAATCCATTTCTGTTTTCATTGAAAAAGTTACTAATTGCCAGTCATCACTTGTATTTCAGAAGACTTTTGGTTGATTGATTTTTTTTTGTTGTAAGTAAAATGCCAAGGAAATTACAGTTACTTAAAATTATATTCAAGTTGAATCAGTACATACCCTGTTATATAGAGTGCTACTCCGCCAAAGTCAAAGAAGAACTAAATTTCTGAATACTAGTGCAGACGGTAAGATTTCAGATGATTAACACAAGTATACAAATACCACTTTTTGCCATGGCTCAACCATACTTTGGTTTATTACATTTTCCGGTTGCATTATAATATCCAACTTCTGCAAAAAGATGACAAATTACATATTTTTGTCAAAATAAGGAAAAACAAAACAAAATCTTCCCATACAATTACAATGATTTCAGTAGATTTAAAATCAAAGTACTGCCAGTATTAAGAAATTATAAGAAATATGTTCTGAAAAATTGTTCAAAAATGTTAAGTGTTGTCAAAATACTGTCAGTTGTTCTTGTTTTGTTTTTTGATTTTGTTTTTTCAATTTGGAGGATGAAAAATATCATTTTAAAGTGAGTGCAACATAGGGCTGGATAGTTCAGTTGGTAGAGCCACCGGTATGGTATTCCGGGGGTCGCAGATTCGAATCCCGCTCTAGTGAATTTGTATTTGTTCACCTTTCATTGACTTTAAATTAATCTGTCTCAACCTTTGCTTCCATTTCAGACAGATTGCAAGGAGTTAAGGTAATTGTGTGCAAGTTACATAATGCAAATACTGAGACTTAATTCTTTCATTCAATGACAAATCTGAAAGGTTCTCGTTTTCACAGGTTGAATGGAGCTACATCAATTTCACATTGTACTCTTCCAATCGTAGTTGCAATAGAGACAATCAAAATTATATGCAAAACGTCCTGATACTATACACAATGCTTTATAAATATCTTTTATATTATGTTATTATTATTATTATTACGTTGAGCCCAGGATATAACTAAATACACTTCTTCCCACAGAAAGAAGAAAATACTGCTTTAAATGCAGAAAATATTGGTTTGCAACATTCACTAGCCAAACACTGACATTCTCAGTGTCTGAAAGAAAACACGTTGACCAAAAATGACATTGTCTAATAGACCAATCTATTGCCCCTTCTACACATGTGAAGCAAACATGTATTCATATCCCATGTTGCACTGCATGTTCCAGTTGTACACTTTAAACGCATGCAGACATCAAACTTTGGTAAGTTAATACATGTAAAAACTACAGGCTTAGTATGCTTGGTCAGAACTAAAATGGGGCTGGAATAATAATGGACAAGTCTATTAATACCTTAATATTATGACAGAAGGCAACTTGTAATGTTAATTGCATTCAAATATTGTGTGAGTACAGTTGTTTATATCGTTATTTAGCAAATCTCTGATAAATTTCCATTGCCATTCAAAAAGCATTCTTCACCATGTGAAATCTTCGTTGTCTTTATACTCAAAATGGTCTGGTGCTTGGTAAACTGTAGTGCGTGTCTGTGAAACCCATACCATTCCCCACTTAAAAAAAAACACCCCAAAATATACATACACCGTACTTTTACATTAAAAAAAAATGCATCAACGCGATTCCATCAGCGCCAATTTCATGCAAGCTGCACAGCAAGTAAAATATGCACAGAACAAGTGCGTTTTTTTGCTCGGCAAAAAAAAGCAGGGAACCAGCCAAAATTCTGCACTATTTTCGGGCAATGTATCCGAGCATCAGAGTACCGGTTACAATTTATATACAAATGTCATGGAATTTGAACCTTTTCCAAATTTAATTTTTTTGTTAATTTTATTGATATTAAAAAGTAAAAGAACTCTGTGCTGAACTGCAAGGTTTTTAAAGCAGCTTCATGACGTTGGCCCAGGGATGACGCTGGCCCAGGGATGAGGCATAATCTATGACACCACTGCATGTTAACCATCACTTAACTTACAAGTATAAAAATTACCTATACAAGCCACTAGTGAATTTGTACATTATTTACATAGGCACAACTTTTAAGGCAGAATGTAATTTGTACACAAGTATATTTTACAAGGAAAAAAACTCATCTCTGTCTATCTGTACACTTTTGACTGCAATTTAATTAAAAAAATAGATGAAAAAACAAGATCCCTCTATCAAACGAGGGAATAATAATTAGTGAGACAATTGCACCACAGGGCAAATTATTTACAAGCATATTTACAGTTGAGAAGTAGAACAATAACAGCATTTTAGGTGATCAACTTTTTCCTCTACCGTGAATCGTGGAAAGAAATAAAAAAAAGGTAAGCAATACAATCTGCCCATAAACAATCATTTGTAAAAATTGTGTTTTAAATGTATGCTAATAAAGGCTCCACGCTCGAACCTTTTTTTTTTTATAGAATACGCCCTTTATATCGACAGCTATAGTTACCCGGATGTTCGGACAAACTTCACAACGTTTACGTGTAAGTTAATTGGGCCACGTGCGACTTGTTTGTCCGAACATCTGAATGTGACGTCATGAGTGCGGAGCCCTATTGGAGATATACTGTCCCCATCCGGCCAATACCCAAAACTGGACAGAGCAAGACTTTTATTGTGGATGAAAAAAAGAAAAGAAGATAAATCAAGACCCTGTTTATTACTGCAAACTTGTCAATTTCATCGTGAATGCTTTACAAGTTGAACATTTGTCTTCTCAACAACGCAACAGACAGACTTTGTGACAAAGTGAAAATGTATACATCCCTATATAATTACAATGAGCTTTAAAAAACTGTGTGTATAACTTCACAATTGACTGGCATTAAGTATGTGTATAATTGTGCTTTAATATAAAGGACAGGTTCGCCAACAGTGTGAATGGCAGCTTTAACCTCCGCTACTGGGCACTCGCTATCCGGTCCGCCCTGTCCATTCAGTACGGCCAAAGACAAAAGATGCCCAGTCTGTTCCGACAGGTACAGGTACATCTAGTTCTCAAAGCCCTTAAAGGTACTATCATACTTTGGTAGCATACCGAAACAGAAATCTTCACAGATTTACCTATAACTTACAGGGTATAAAGATGGTGATGGTAGAAACATACTGTTAAAACATTTCTGCCTGAAATGCCGTATTTATCAAGAAAAGAGTAAAATCAATGACCAAAGATAATTTTGATCTTTTAAAATAAAAAATAATGATGAAAATATTTTTTAAATTCTGAGGGCGTTTTTCTCAAAAAGTGGGCACCGCATGGGACCGAAAATTTCACAGATGACTGTTACCGTATCTTCCTTGATATCTTTGCCCATGAATCTGCATTTCTTTAACAAAAAACCAAAGTATGATACTACCTTTAAAATGCAGCTCCTCCTAGACTAAAAATATGGATTCTGCTCTACACTATAACACAGTACCAGATCACATGCATATATTGCACACCTTGTTCTGTACATAGAATTTGGTTTAAACTCGAATCATACAAGCCACACATAAATAAGCTGAACTTACATTCACCATTATAATTGTGTATAAAATTACACTTTTGAAATTCACTACTCGAAGTAGGATTAGATTTTTTAAAATCTTTTGGCTGGCGGTCCTCAAATACCACGTTCCTGCTGGGCATTGGTATCGCCGGAGATTTTTTTGAGAACTTTCAACTCCTGGCACCACATTCCTGGATTTTATGGCTACCTCTCGTGTTTCCTTGCTCTTATTCAACCAGACCTCTCACATTGTCTCCAAGACAGCATTTCTTCCTGTGATGATGAACGTTTGCTCATCTTATTGCTTTATACAGATTCGTATTCCTTTTGCCATTTGATGTACTTATCTTTGAGCAGCTTGGCTGAGGGTTTGGTGTGGGCCAAGGCGGCTATGACATCATCCGTGCTGATGGGGTCAATACTGAAATCAGGCGCCTTCTCCTCTGCAAAAAAAAAACAGAAGGTGAGAGAAACATCAGCTATTTGGGAAGCACTGGGGGAGGGGGAGAGAGGGAGTTGGGATGGTTTTGAAGGGCCAACACTGCAAGCTAATCAGCAACACAGTTTGCTGGTTGTCCTTGATGCTAAAAAGAATGCTTCCATTGCTGTGGCAAACAAATTGATTTTTGGGAAATGAGTTTTGGATGACAAGTTACTAATAACGGCAAGACATGTGCAAGTCCATCATAGAAAGTACTGATGTAGATCTTGGAGTCGGATTACAGGCAGAGTTGTAATGACTCGAGTCAATTGACTCGACTCAAGTCCGACTTGAGTCACATTTTCCGGCGACTCAACTCGACTCCGAGTCCCGAAGGCTCAATGAATCGACTCGATTCATTGTGAGCAAATAACTCGACTCGAGTCTCTCATCAGAATAACTCAAGTAGAGTAACTAATTTAAAATGACTCTACTCAACACGAGTCACAAAAACGGTGACTCGTTACAACTCAGAATTAACTGGTATGGCACCCATACTTTCTGACAAACTGTGCATATGAAAATGATTCTGTTAGTTTGTAATCAATCATGTGTGTTATTACTTTTAGCAAGACGGGTGAAACAAAAGTTAGTATTTTCAGAAGTGCACACCCAGAAAAGTCTCAAAATTTGATTGCTAGTGAGGAGATGTGCTGAAAGTGTGCTGTGTGCTTTTTTGAATGATGTTGGCAAACAAAGTGAAAGCCATAAAAAGAGGGGCACCCTCGCAGGAAAGCTACTCACTTTTCCAGTACAAATTACCAGCGGAATTTTCTGAACGCATCAAAAAACCAAAAACAGAATACGTTATAGGAAAAAACGTTCAACGTTCAAGAGTATAGATATAAATATGATTGACTGATGATGGTGTTACTTGTGGTGTAGAAATAATATTGTTGCTGCTGCCAGTGCCATACTGTAGTAGCTGCTGTAGCTTGCTGTAGTTTCCGCTGCCGTGGGTACTGCTGTGACAGCAAATGAGGGTGATGTCGTGGTTGCTGCTGCTGCTAACTGCCGTCGTGCTACCGCAGCCATTGCTTCAGTGGGTACTGCAGCTACTGCACACTACTGTGGATGCTTGGGTTGATTTCATGAAGCCCTATGATCTATCGTAACTCGAGTTACGAAGGATAACCCATCGTATCCTATGTAGGGCTGCAATGCATCGTAAGTCCTACGATTGATAGTAAGTTATGATGAGTTTGGTGAAATCGACCCCTGACTCCACAAGCTAATGAGCACTGTTATAATGCTCACTGCTTGCTCTTCTTTAAAAATACAGTGGTCGCTTGTTCCAAAGACTATTGTTACTACTGCCTTTGTAATAAATCATTGTTTTCCTTATTTTATTGTTGCCAGTCTCATTGCCAACATACCTTGTGTGCTGGACTCCAAGATGTCAAATATCTTCCGGACTGGTCTCATTGCCGCTTCTTTGCAGACAAGTCTCAGATCGGATCCAGAGTAGCCCTCCGTCAACTACAAGAGAGAAAGGTTGTACGATGCCGTCAATAATTTCATTGTTAGGTATTCTCAACACAAGTAATTTATTGCTCCAAACTGCCCATCAACCAAAATAATGACCTGAAGTATATAAAGCTCAGAGTTCTAGCAGGATCTTTGAGAAAGATCCTGCTCCGATCAAGATGTTTCCCTGAGAAAGATCCTGCTAGGATTAAGACATTTTTTGAGAAAGATCCTGCTAGGATCAAAATGTTCCTTTGAGAAAGATCCTGCTAGGGTCAAAAAGTTTCTTTGAGAAAGATTATGCTAGGATCAAAACGTTTTTTGAAGAAAGTTCCTGCGAGGATCGAAAGGTTTTTTAGAGAAAGATCCTGCGAGGATCAAAACGTTTCTTTGAGAAACATCCTGCTAGGATCAAAACGTTTCTTTGAGAAACATCCTGCTAGGAGCAAAAAGTTTCCTTGAGAAAGATCCTTCTAGGATCAAAATGTTTCTCTGAAAAAGAGCCTGCTAGGATCGAAATGTTTCTCTGAGAAGGATTCTGCTTAGATTGAAAGGTTTCTCTGAAAAAGATCCTGCAAGGTTTGAAACGTTTCTCTGAGAAAGATCCTGCTATTAAAGATGGAAATGTTTCTTTGAGAAAGATCCTGCAAGGATCGAAACGTCAGTCCCTCCTAACTCTAATCTTTGTTTGTATTCTGTATATAATAATTGTGACTTAAATTAATAGGCAACAGTTAACCGATGAATGATGGCAGTAGCACTACCAGCAAGCACTACCAACAGACAGACAGACCACCTGACTCGGAGACAGACAGCCGACCTGTCTGGCAGACAGACAATCAGGAGAAGAGAAGCCTCCATCACTGCAGTCTCACCTGTGCCATGTACTCGTAGTCAATATCAGTCTTGATCTCCAGGGCGCAGTCCGGATTGATGACTTCCGGTAAGTGAAACTCGATCATCTTCCGTCTGGCTTCCAAGACGGGCAAGTCCACCAGAATCCTCTTCTCCAACCTCCGCAGCATGGCGTGGTCAAGCTCCCTGAGGTACAGAGTATATTCAAACAGTTTCCTCAAGATAATTCACACACAGCACATCACCTTACAAATCCTCCAAAGGCTGATATATTGCTATCAAGTCCACATAGCATAAGACCTTATGGTGCCTCTGTCATTATGTAAGGAAAACATTCGCACAATTTAAAGGCTTGGATTGAATTTGACGTACCACGGGAGATTTGATGCAGCTAGTAGGAACACAAGATCGTCCGATTTGGAGAGGCCGTCCATCTGAACTAGAAGCTCCGTCTTCATGCGTCTGCTGCCCTCGTGTTCTCTGCAGATCCAGTCAAGAACGAGAAGAAAAAAGTTTACCCACGAACTAATGTTTCATCCTCCCGTTAGGAAAGAGATTCAGTTGTTAGTTTTTAGTCATTTCAAAGTGGGAGTGCACTGATGCTTGAATTGCAAAGCCACAAACAAACTTGTTGCTCTTCTTTACAAGTAATAAACTGCTGCAAACTGCTCATCAGCCAAACATGACCCGAGATATATAAAATTCTTGGAGTTAGGAGGGCCTGACGCGTTTCGATCCTAGCAGGATCTTTCGCAAAGGCTAAAAGGCTAGGATCCTGCTACGATCGGAACGCGCCAGGCCCTCCTAACTCCAAGAATTGTTGGTCTTCTTGTTCACAAATGAAGCACCAGCAAAATTGAACAGGTTCACACATAACCACCATAAGACGACACCCTCACATTTTGTGTCAAGTTCTTCAGATACAAGTACCAATACTGAGAAATGGGTACTGGGGTTGCCTGCCATTCCCGCCTATTAATTTGGCTGGAATAGAGACACGTTCCCTTGGGCGACTTGTTGTTTTTACCTCGCTCCTCTCTGGCTCATGACCGACTCCAACTCGTCCAGAAATATCGTCGATGGGGCGTGGAATCGTGCCAATTCAAATAATACCTGAACACAAGGAAGGACAACAGAAATGATAAATTTAATCAGGATTTGCAACTTAAATGATGTTTTTTTCTCTTCCCCCTTTCCCCCATGTTTTCCCCTTTGATCTTAAATGTCAATGCTTTTTCTAACAGGAAAAATTATGCTTTAATGAATCAACTTAATCAGTCTCCTGGGAACCAGTCAAAAGCAATACAACAAAACATAATATTTTGGCCGGTAACCTAAACTTTCCCATGCTAAACCGGTCCTATGATCCACTTTGTCTGACAAAATTATCAATGACTCCATTGAATAGGGGAAGCTGAGAAGAAAACTGGTTTACTGCAATGTATACTGCTTTGTGCTATGTGTGCCGCCTACCATGCAGTTGGTCAGTCTATGGCATCCCTGCATAAGTGAATAAGCCCTGAATGTGCATTCTCTAGCATGGAAGGATTTTAAAGGGCACAGCCCTTTGGGGGCACAGCCCTTTGGGGGCACAACCATTGCTCCTACGGGTGTTTTGCTGGCCAAACTTGAATGTGCTGTAGGTATACTGTGGAGTGTCAGGCTTTACACGTTTGCATTACAAGTTATAGTTTCAGTGCAATCAGCTGAATAAGTTGCCTAATTCATAGTTTCTTTGAAAAGTGAACAAAGAACAATTTACTGGAGCTGGATTCGAACCAGCGACCTCCAGAATACCATACCGGCACTCTTACCAACTGAGCCATCCAGCCCTATGTTGGTGGTGTCCCTAATATTAAATTATCTTTGTTCATTTGGCAGTCAGAAGCCATGAAACCATTTTCATTCTGTAATATCTTGCCAGGTCCCTGGGTCGACTCACCCTGACTAGTTTCTCCGAATCTCCCCTCCACTTACTGACGATACTGGATGCGGAGATGTTGAAGAATGTGGTGTTGCACTCGGTGGCTACGGCCTTAGCTAGTAACGTCTTGCCAGTACCCGGCGGTCCGTAGAGTAGCAGTCCCTTCCAGGGGGAGAGAATGCCCGTGAAGAGCTGGGGATACTGGAAACAAGGAACCAATCCTGAGTGAGATTTGAAGTTTTGTATGCTGGAGACCAGGGGCTTAATTTCATACAGCTGCTTACCGGTAAGCACAAAATGTGCTTATTAAGCATGAAAAGTCTTCCTTGATCAAACAGGATTTCAAAACAAATTTTCATGTGACGTTTACTGCTTTTGACTTGTATTCGGCCATTGTTTGCTGAGCACAAGGAGTTTTGGCTGGCATACTGATTGTATTTACCAAGGTTTTTAATGCTTAAGCAAATTTTGGTGCTTAAACAACTCTATGAAATTGGCCCTAGGTGACTAGCTCTAAGTTTGCTATTAAAAAGACAGCATGCGAAATACTCGTTTTGGAAGAGGTGTACATGGTACTGAGAAGAAGAAATGGTGAGTGTGAACTTGACGTTTCGGCCAGTGTGCTCTGAAGAGAATGTCCTGAGGATGGCTCTTTCAAGTCTGCACCCAATGACTGCTGATTGATACGCTGATTTTCAGCATCTACCGTACTCCCCATCCTTCTCGGGAACATACCCCATTGAGAAAAACACAAATTTTGAATTCCCTTCTAAAGGAAAAATCATTGAAACCAAAAAATCCCCATGAAAGCTAGCCAAAGTTTCTCACTTTTATTGGGTAGACTACGGCTTCTTTGACTAGTCGCTTGGCATTGTCCAACCCGATGATGTCGTCCCACCTGACATTGGGATTGTGGAGATAGATGTCTTTGCTGATGCTCTGAGCCAACTCTCGCCACTCTAAGGTGTACCCGGAGTAGCCCCCTAAGGGCTTCAACAGCCGGTCCTACGGGAGACAGGCGGAGGAACAGGGCATGGGTTTAGAAAGGCAGATGGATTCCAAGAATAAGTATCATGATTTATTGACTGAAGCGCATTCGATATTAAAAAGTCATATCAGACACACCTTCCACAATTTTTATTTTGACAATAAAATGATAAACATATGATACCTTGTTAATGAAAACTCTACTTGATCGAACTTGATGTTTTGATCCTAGCAGGATCTTTCTCAAAGGCATTTTTAGCCTTTGAGAAAGATTCTCCTAGGATTCAAATGTCAGGCCCTCTGAACTCCAAGCATTTTATATATTTCAGGTCATTATTTTGGCTAATGAGCAATTTGCAGCAATTTGCACTTGTATTGAAAGCTTTACTTGTTTTCAACCATTCACACATATTTTTTGTTGAACATTTTTCCAAAGTTTTTTATGCCACCATTCAGGGCAGGCACATTGAGTATAAAGCTGCTGTCCTCTGCTAGTCAGAAGATGTAGTGAACCTTCAGCTTAAAGCTTGAGCAGCGAGTGACTACACTTAGATTGAAGTGTGCCGAGCAAGTCGGTGACCTACTGAAAAGCTGAGAGGCTCCGACACTACTCTTGTACTTACTGAAGGATCGCCGTCACCTGCAAACTCCTGCGTGGCCCCCTTGATGGCATTGTTCAGCATTGCTCTCATGTCGATGATGGGACCCTTCTTGGGCGGGAGCTTCCCTGGGCCATTTGGCAGGTTGCTCTCGCTGGACTTGTTCACCACTGTCGAGCCGGACACGGTCAGATCGGACAGTGGGTCTGAGATACCATTGACTTGCTGCATCTACGAACAAATTAATAAATGAATTACACAGGCTTTGCCTGGTGGAAAGAAAACACAACCTCCACTCTTCTGGAGAGAGAAGCTCTGAAAAATGGAGGTAATAGACGTTGGCAACAGCATGCTCTGGCTGCCTAAGCTGAAAAATGCGATAACCACGGTTGGGGCATCTTTATTACACAGCCTTCCCTTCTCCACTCTTCCATACCTGTTTGGCATTTTCTTTGGCAGCAGGAGGTCTCCTGTCGATGCTGGGCTTCCTGTGATGCGTAGCTGTGCTAGAATTGGGCCGTCTCCTTCCCAGATGGGAGGGCGCCGAGGCCGGACCGTCCTTGGCGTCCGGGGATTGCGGATGGGTGATACGGGGTAGTGTGGGTGTGCTTCCATTCCGGACACTGCCCAAGAGAAATGCAAATCTCAATTCACAAAAATGTCTTTCCAAACTCTACCTCATGAAAACTATGAACAAATTATGTTTATAACATCTGTACCTATTGCTGTAACAAATTTTGTCACAATACATTTGAATGAGAGTGCCTAAACCTGACCAAATCCTGCAAATGCTTGGAGTTAGTGATCACTCACAATTTCTTAGTCGCCTTCAGTGGTGTGCCACCTGGAGAATTAAAGAAACAACAACAGAGAAATGCTTAGGGTCAGCTGTAAATGGATGCATTAACCAACAAACCTAAACAAAACCAACCATGTTCCAGGTCTCAGGTTCGAGTCCTGGTTCAGTCAAATGTTAATCTGCTTCATTCTCCCTTTTAGAGAAATCTGTGATTTTTTTCTTTTTATGGAAGCCTTGCATGAATGTTTAACACAAGTCCACCAACATCTGGGGTGGTATACAAAGGAAAAGGATATTGTGTTGATGGTAGTGGCGTTTTGGCTGCTGGACTGCTAGCCTTCATCAGGCAACTGAGGTTGTGTTAGATGAAGGCTAGCGGTCCAGCAGCCAAAACGTCTCTACCAGCAACACGACAACATCACGTGACATCGATCACCTCTTCCTAATACCTAAAGTTAGAATCTATGTAATCATAATCCCAATGCATGTAGTTCTTATTTACCTTCAGAATATATTTTCTTTGTCACTTTGGGATACTTCTGGAACTTGACGTAGTAGTAAGATTCATACTCCTGTGATGATGGATTGAAAGGAAAAAACAAAAGCGTACTTTGTGTTTAAGCAATGAAAGAAAGCAAAATGTATTCTGAGACAGGTGAAAACAAGTTTGAGTTATCCAACAATAATACCACTGACAAAGGCTTGACAAAGGCTAGCAGCTGAAATGTCGCTCCCTTCCAGCTGACATCATGATCTCCACTGATGACTAAGCACAAAGCCATCTCTACCCTCACAGGTACCCATTTTACTCCTGGGCACAGTAGAGAGGAGCAATATGTGACAAAGCATCTTGAGTAAGACATGCCAGACCACTAGGCCACTGCAATCCCAAACTGTGAACGTACCATGAGTATTGTCTCCAAGTCCACATTGTCGCAGACCTCATAGCGGCTGAAGCTGAGACTGCTCTCCTGTTCCAGTGACTTGGCGGCCTCCGTGTAGCCCTCCTGCACTAAATGATGCAGGACTAATACCAGTAGATTCTTCTTCCGTTGCTCTGTTTTCTGCTCATCCTGTCAAATATCAAGCAATTGGTACCGATTTATATTCACCCCAAAAAAGAAGAATTTTTGGGAGACTTTGGAGAACCGGTCTTCAAGTCAACATCGTTTGCGCACACAATTGTGAGCATGCGCGCGTTGTTTTGGGCATGCGTACGCGTGTGTGCGCGTGCGCTGTTGACTTGAAGACCGGTTCTCCAAAGTCTCCCATTGCCACAAGTTGTGATGACCTTAGGTCCATGTCAACATATTTGATGGACTAAGGGTTACGATCATCAAAACTATATTGCCGATGTTGAGCGCAATCTTTCAACCTGCACAATCTTTAACCGTTTGTCCGAAGTGGCTTGTTTTTAAAGAAAACCTGTGAGGCTGTGTCCGATGTTTTTAACCTAGGCCTAACTGAAGTGAAGCCGCGGTAAAAAAAAAATCCCAAATGAATGTTAAATTCAAAATCGCGCATGGCCCATTTTAAAACCTGCGCAGGCGTCAAAATTGAGCTCAACAGCACCATGTTTTTTTCTAATTGGCGGAGGGCCACACCAAAATGGCTGTCAGGCCGATGTGATTGTCAGGGTTGTGGTCATCAAACTAAAACATTGATTTTCATCACACGGAATTATCGTGAGCACAAAATGTGCTCCATTTCATCCCTGACATTCTGAGAAAAGATGGAGTGATTTTCAAGCCAATTTGTGATGTCTTTGTTGTCATTTGGGCACATTTTCCGTGCGTGCAAGTAGGCCTGCTGTGAAGACTTGAACTTGAAGTAGGCCCCCTAACGTTAGGCCTAGGCTAGGTTAGGCCACGTTAGGACTGATGACTTTTTCTGTGTACAAAATCTCAAATATGGGTTTCACTGACTGGGGTGTTAGACAGACCGTCGACCCCCAAAATTAAAAAGGTAGTTCAGCGCCCCCTGTAACTGGATCTTATAATACATCATGTTTCTAGTGTTACGTACGGTACAGTATTAATGGCAATGCACGCAACTTGAAATTTGAAATTGAATGACACGATACGGTTTTGATATTTTAATTTTTATACTCATTAGTCATTACATTGGTGATTGGGCGCTAGGCCGGCCTAATTTACAATTCATTTTCTCACCTCCTCACAAACACTACCTAATTAAAAAACTAGAGTAATATTGTCTTCAACGAGTACAATCTAAAATCCCTTTTGAATAGTAAAATCTTACCGCCTCCCTTGCATGGTTTGCCGTTTTAATCGCGACATAACTTAACGATTCCATGATCAAAAATGCAAACTGCGTCTTTGGTTGCCTGGACTTTGACGGACATGACCTTTGCCGGCTCGTACGGTCAATCGCAGGTTTGTACATAATCGTTCCCCCCTTTTTCTTATTCGATAAATGTATAGTTTAATTAAAATTTCATTTTATTCCAATTAAAGCTCAATTATTGTATTCAATTAAAATATTATGAACGTTTAGGGGATAAAATCGAAAACAGATTGAAAGAGACAGTGATTGCGCCTGCGCAGTGCAATTACGGAGGAAAAAAAATTCGTGAATGAAACTTATGCAGCAAGTACACCAAATGTCGTCGACGTCGATATGGCGGATTTTGACGATTTGAAGGTGAATAGAAAATGTTTTTTATTTGTATGGATAGATGAAGGTTATCTCGGAGGTGTTCGGGGTGTTAGTTTGGTAATGTATATTTATTTTGTGGATGGAATTGTAAAAGTGTGGGGGACCGTCCATTCCACTGTTCGTCGCTACATCACACAGGGAAACCATCACAGTAGGCTACACACACACAGTCTAGCACTCGACTCGAGTCACTATTTTACTGTGTATTGACACAATTTGTTCATGTTTGTATTGTCTTCTCAAATTTAATTCCTCCACCAGTATTACGCTTTGTATTTACTTTTGCTTTCCTCAAATTTCATCAATTGATATTAGGGAGGCCCCCATTATCCTTATTTCCCTTCCTTTTTTTAGTTTTTTGTTAATTGCTCATTTGCAAACAATCGACCGAGTTCTTTTTGCCCGCTACAGATGCACTGTAGGCCTACAGTGTTTTTACATCATGTATTTAACTTACTCATTTTGTTATTGTCTGTGAACATGTACATAATTAATACAGTCTTACTCTTATTATTAATTATTAATCATGTGAATATTACTTTGTAATGGTTTATGATATCACCCTGTACCTTATTTATTATTTTGTATTAGCCTTATAATATTAAGTGTTAAGTGTTCTAACATTATTTTGTTTACCATTCGAAGATAACATTCTTCAACCAAGTGACCCTTCTTAAATTACATTTATTATAATTTCCTAATTTCAGGAATTTTGTATAAGGTCCATTGTTGACCATTTATTTCAACAGGGGCCGCCCTTTAAATGTGCTCATCACTCGTCTCGACTCGTACGTGTGAGCCCTTTACCACCCCACGATGTTAATCGTAAATTTTCTGTTGCGTGTGTGTTGAGTATCGTTCTTCATGTCGCTGACTCCCCTCATTATTTCCCTCAAAACTCTGCCAACTTTTCAAACCTTACTTTGCTGACATCAAAATGGATATCAAAACGAACAGTTTATTTAAGTTTGGTAAGAGTGAAGTGTAATTCTCTTTGATTATATACGAGCAGGGGTCGATTTCACCAAACTCATCATAACTTACCATCAATCGTAGGACTTACATTGCAGCCCCACATAGTAGAAGTCGAAGGATACGATGGGTTATCCTTCATATCTCCATGTGAAATTGTTCCCTTGTGCTATTGTAAACCAATGCCACATTAACAATATTCAGAAAACCACAGGCATTCTCAAGTGTTCATTTTCTTGCTAGTTATGTACATGTACCAATGTTTGTACAATAATGACAACGGCTTGCGAAAAGGACTTCTTGACTTTGGCATCTTTAGGACTAACCTCTTTTATTTTTTTATTTTCACCAAAGCACATGGTCATGAGTTTCAGAGTCTCAGAACTCCAGGTGCTCCTAGGTTATGCAGGAAGGAACAAGAGTGGTCGCAAGCACGAACTACAGGCCCGAGGTTTGGCTCTCCTGAAGAGCGGCTGCAGCACGTCCGTCCAAATCAAAATTCGAGAGTTGTACCGGCGAAGGTTTCCCAGGAGACTGATCAACCCACCCCAATTCATGCCAGGCATGTCTGACGGGGCAGGGTCGGGGGGCACCACCACGCACCACAGCGTCAGTAACCCCCCGCTGCCCTCCTACCCGGCGGCCATGAATTTACACCAGTCGGTCCCCCACGAACTCTTAGGAGGCTCACTTCAGCCGCAGCCTTTTCACCCCGACGTGAAGCTGAAAACGTTACCTTTCTACGATGTGCTAGGAGAGCTTGTCAAACCAACTGGCCTGAGTAAGTTGGATTGCTAGTTTCGTCTTTCGTTTGTTTGTTTGTTTGTCTGTCTGCAATTTAAGTGATAGCGGAAAGTTTGGAAGTCAATAAACCAATTTCATGAAACACAACCAAGTGTAGCTGAGAACTTCTCTGTCCAAGGTCATCATATAAGCCTTGCTTTCAGGACTGATGGCAATATACTCATCTGCCCTAGTCATTTCACATTGTATTTATGGTGGCCAATGTGTTGTTTGCGTCGTCTTTTGGCAAACGTGTTTGATTTTGTTATATTGCCAACAAAAGTTATGTTGTGTCATTGTTCCCAAGCCCTTTGTTTTCTGTCGGACATTTGCTGAGTAGCTTTGCACTGTAGCTACTTTTGTATTTAAAGCCTATAGAACGATGTGGTCAGTATTATTTGACTAATGGGATGAACAAATTGAATCCAAAAGCTGTCCAGGTGACGTGTTAAGTTGCTGTCTGGTCTGGCAATCAAGCCAGTTATATTAAATTTTCCTTGTGGGTAATTGAGTAAATGGTTGATCAAGCCATAGGCTACTTAGTGTCTTACTCGGACGTCACACCTCACAGTCTAACAGTGGAATCATCGATCCCACCAAAAATATAATTGGCCGTTTGCACAGTGAAAATGAAACCCTTCATGATATGGCAGGCCTTAATTTTTAAGGAGAGTGAGAGTGATCACTCTCCTCCGCTCTCCTTAATGTTTTCCAAGGAGAGTGAAAAAAAGAGCTCCTAAACAATTTAAGGAGAGCTGCCCTTTTTCAAAACATCAGATACATTTTTCCAGCCAACTTTTTCCCTTTGCGGAAAATACAACAATTTTCAGCAGGACAAGCAAAATTGTGCATGTTCTCTTTTTCCGACACCGGACACATGCGGAAACTTGGTTTAGCAAGAGCAAACTGCTCTCTTTATTCACTAGTATGAGTAGGCCCTATGGTGATGTAAGGATTTGAATTTGCGGCTCAAACTTGTTTTTTTCTTAGCGAGAGCAAATCACTCTCCTAAATTCTGTATGTTGATTTTTTTTTTTGCAGCTCTCCTAATTTTTATTAAAATGAAGGTCTGATATGGTGAATTCAACATTCATAGTACAGTGTAGCAGTGTAGCTTGAAGTGACTTTTGAAGTGCACGAAGCCTCCTTCTTTTAGGTGCTTGGCGGTTTAAAAGAGAAAAATAGAGAGTGAGAAATGGACGAGAAACAAATGTACAATAAATGCAAAATTGTACATAATGTGTAGTGTTGTTTACATGTAATTCAGCATAATAATAATAATAATTACATTTATTTTGCGCACAATGCATAATAAATAATGTTCTAATGCGCATTACAAAAGTTAGTCTTACAATTTAATTAATTAAGAAATAAAAAAGTAGCATGGCTACAAGAAGGCATTTATAATGTACATGTAATAAGATGTTATTTGACTTAATTGATCAGTGTACATAATTATGTACGTAATAAAATCTATTCATATTTTGGCCCTTATGTTCAACAGAACAGGATGTCACTGGATTTCCTTAAATTCACCTCCAAAGAACTTCCTTTACAAAACTTCCCTATAAAACACATTTCCAAGCTCAATACATATTGCACATGTTCACTGATATTTTAGCTTCCTTGATTGTCTTGGCCATTTGCAGGGCTAATTGAACTACCGGTAATTCTCCATAGTTATAGGCCTACAGTTATAACTGGAATTTCCCCCTTTTCCCCTCTTTTTGGGGGGCGTTGGGGGTGGGGACGCCTCAATGGCATTACAGTTTTCATTCATTCCTTTTACAGGGAATGTTTTATGGATGAATTAACACAAATGCTTTGTAAAAAATTCTATATGGGTACATGTATTGCCAGTCACAATACTGCTTCATGTATGTGTACACTGTACAGCTGGTCCATAGGCCTAGATACAATCAAGTACTGTATACTAACTACAGTGTACGTGTACCAGGCCAATGCAGAGGGGTTTTTGTGCTGGAAATTCCCACCGTAGCTTGCAAATCAAAGAGCATTTAGTGAAATGAGACTGTATGTACAGTGTAAGTGCCAATGGGTCTCTGGATGTCGCAAAAAAGTCTGATTCTCCAATCTCCATATTTGTAGTACAGTGCACTAAACTCATTGATGTGCACAACTTCATGTACACAGAATGTACTAATTGCAAATCAGAATCTTATAATACCTGTGCATAGATTACATGTAAGACAGTACTGTATCTGCCAGTATACTTCACATGGGGCTGTCAAGTTCAACCCTGCCTGTCTGCCAAAGGAATTTAAAATGTCCCCCAAAATCAACCTCTGATAACCAATCTCCTGAAAAATGTTCATGTCAAGTTGTAAAAACAGGCCACTTTGATCCGGATGAGTTGGACGAAAGTGCCCACGAAACGCCTTAAAACATTTTGCCGCAACACACATTGTAAATGCCAACAGCCACACTAGAATCCAAAATATACTGCAAACCTTTTTAAGTGGGCTCCGATCGCCGCACGTCGCACGACATAAAATGCTTCATGCTACCCACTTACATGTTTTATGCCGCCCTGCTGAATTTTTTAGGCTGTATAGACACGGATCTGTAAATAGACATTCCGTACCGTAACCACCTTCATTTTGTAAAATCAGAGAATGGCTGTGGTCAAAAAATCTACATCATGGGTGGAGGGTGTAGAAATGTCTGGTACACACCATGTTGTCTTTGTTTAGGCACTATTTATTTGTGTGTGTGTTTTGTTTACATGTACTTGTATTTATTTTTTCTCACGCATCTTTTGACATTTTAGGACTACATAAGTACATTTACTGTATGACTGTACATTATGCTCATGTGTGTTAATGTACCGGTACGTACACTGTACATTTACTTCAGGCATACATGACATGCTTGTACATTGTAGTAAAAATGTACTGTTATGGAGATTTGTGACATTTACATAAAGTGCATCATGTATACACATTTACACACATTGCATCTACATGTAGTGTAGTACATAGATCAGATGCATTATTCAAAGTTACTGCAAATATGCCAGCTGAACATACATGTTATGATATACAGCAGGTCGACTGTGTAGGCCTACACCTTGAAGGATTTTCTCCATGAATACATACTGTACAACAGCCCATGTATGACTGCACACATACAGTACATACAAATGCACAGCACCATCACCATGCCCCATAATGCAGAAATGTGACCCAGTATCCTGGGTGTTAGTTTACCATTCTAAAAATAGATTTGTTGGGTCTTGATGAGGCGGGCTCATGGACCATCATAAGGCACAGGGCTGACGGGGTCCCCTGGAAATGCAAAAGCCAAACTGTCAGCGCAGATCCTGCCCATGGTTTCAGTTACATGCTGCATGTATATGTAGGTATACACAGGGAACCATCTTTTGTCTGAATATTAACTTGTAAGGCAAACTACATGAAGTTCTTGCAAAATCTGTACTGGACATTGCTACAATGCAAGTACATAGGCATGCTTATTTGTACCATACATGTACCTCTATGATGTACATACATAATACATCATGTAGAAATGTTGACTGCCTATGTAGAACTGAAATCAGCATGCAATAACTAGTACCTGTAAATTAAGTTGAAGACCAGGAGCCATTTTCTTGGAGCTGCTAAGCACAACAAAATTGCTTAGCGCAAAAATGTCTTGCCCAATGAAACAAACCACCATTACAAATTCCATTTCATTTGATATTCATGGTCAGCGAACAACAACCAAAAAACAATCATACACAATACACATACAGTCATACACAAACTCATAGAAATGTGGTTGTTAGTCCTGGTTTTTATTAAGACAGAAATTTCATGGTTAGTAAATTGTTGTGCTAAGCAGAATTAAGCCCCTGGATGTGAGCAGATGTACAATGTAGGCCCTACACGATGCGTGAATGCTCAACATTAGGCTCTACAGATGTTTGGAATTCTACATTAAATAATTAGTATTACATTTTCATTTGTGCTTATTTTAGACATTTTTGAAAAACAAAACCCTGTTTTGACAGTTGTCATTTTGTTTGGTTTGTTTCAAAATGATTCAAGTGCATGTACACATATGTATCTCATAATCACAACAGTCTGTGATAACAGTAATATCCTGGGCCTGTTTGCCACTTGAGAATACAAAACAAATGGGTTTACTGACCAAATTCCTACAATACTAACACATGAGATTTCATGCTGAGAAAAAAAAAAGAATTGTGCAAAATAAAAGTCACAAGCAAAGCATTGTACACATATTTTTTCCAGTTGAAGCACAAAATATGTCTTTTGTTCACTAATTGTCAAGGATGAATGAGCTTTATTGGTATGGACAACGTGTGCATATATTGTACAATGTACATGTATGTTTGTGTTGTACAGGAACGCCTACACATTTTCAATATAATGCACATGTACATGTACATGTAGGATATATACATACACTGCATTGCATTGGAGCCCATTGGTTATTGGAAAAGGGCTTGTACTTGTGTACATACATGTATTGAAATTCAAGTTGACTGTTATTTTCCTACAGGTGCATGTAATTGAAGGTTTTATGTTGCTATTTAGAGTACACTCTATAGTAAATGGTGTTTTATTGTTTCAATGATCCAAATTCACTGATGAACCAATAACAAATATACCAGGCCGACAGTGTGTGATTTTTAATGTTCTTTTTAGTTGTTGTTGTTGTTGTTTTATTACATACAATTGACATATTGGATTGCAAACTCACAGTGTAGGCTGATGGCCATTAATATCCTTGTGTAGTTGTGTAGTATAAAATCTACTCCATGTTCATAAATTTATACATTTTTTGGGAACATGATACATGTAAATGTATACAGCTGTACTCATGCATATTTGATAAAAAAAATACATACGTGTACAGTATTGATACTTGTTTTTAATCATTCATTTGCTATTTTGGGAGTGGTGATTTGTTTAATTTAGGCCTACAGTACATGAGCTGTTGAGTATTTTTTCCGTTTAAGACGGCTGTTTGACTTCGGTGTGATTTACATGTTCTCCATTAACACAGTTTGACGCACTTGATGACTGCTTAAGTGCATCTAATGGGGTGGCATTACATGGCCTATGATGAGAGCAGAAGGAATAATATGAATATTACCTTCGAGTACCCTCAAACAGTACTAAAAATACATTACAGGATGAATTTTGTTACTATTTTAAGAATATCATTATCAGACAAACAACTGTGTTTTTATTTTGCTTGAATCCATTGCAGTGCCCCCGGTCGGTAGCAAGTTTCGTGAGGTTCACAGAACGGTGTTTTTCCACTTCACACCTGCTCAGATGCAGCAAATACTTGAACAAAGGGCGCAAGTGCAATTAAGGTCGGTATCTTTAATTCTTTTTATTTAATTAATTTTTTTTCATGAAATAAGTTTCATTCTTTATTTAAAGGTAATATCATACTTTGGTTTTTGTCAAAGAAATTCAGATTCATGGGCAAAAATATCAAAGAAGTTACAGTCACAGTCATCTGTGAAAATTTCAGTCTCATACGGTGGCCACTTTTTGAGGAAACGGTGAAAAACAGCCACAGTATTTCTTAAGTCTTTTCTCTTTTTTTATCTATAAAAGATCAAAAATAATTTTGGCCACTGGTTTTGCTCTTTTCTGGATAAATACAGCATTTCAGTCAGAACAATTTTAACGGTATGTTTCTATCATCACCATATTTATACCCTGCAAGTTATGCATGTAGTTAAACCTGTGAAGATTTCTGTTTCGGTATGATATCAAAGTATGATACAGCCTACAAGTAATTTTATTTGTGTAAATTTTTTTCTGAATGGTATTCAAAATATTTGTAAAATAAACGTATACATTTCATAAAAAGTATGTTCAATTGATGGTGTCTTGACCCACTTAGAGATTTTTTTTTTGTAAGCATCATTATTTATCCACTTTATCCCAAGTATGTCAGCTCAGATGCATGATTTACTGTACTTGTAGTATCTACATTAATGTATGTATGTTTTAGAACCCATGCTGTATTATGAACAGCGTACATGTCTGACCTAAACGGTGAAATGTAACCCAGTGTTCTGCGACTTTCGTTGCAATTGATGCAGGTTTTGTTTGGCAGAGACGAGCTGCGATCAGGAGGATAAGTTTCCAGCCAGTGTGTGCGTCAAAGTCAACGGAAAACTCTGTCCTTTGCCAGTAAGTTGTCAACCTATCTAGATCTTTTATCATGTATACCGTAATGTTATTGTGCACTTATCACAGCATATCATGTCATTGCATATGTTTTGTCTGGCATTTTCAATAAGTTTGGGTATATTTGTTGCCGCCTGTGTCCCCATGGGGAATGTTGTACGGGCACCACCCATGATCTTCTATGAAGACTATCAAACGAAAGTTGACTCAATCGCATAGTGGCCTGGTGGTGCACGTGGAAGTCGGTTTGTTAAAATGTGAGGGAAAGCCCCATTATATCCCTATAAGTTTCCGTCTGACCTATTGTGACTATAAAAATGAGAAATGCAAAGCTGGAGGCTGATTAATGGTTAAATTACCTGTATGTACACAGAAACCTTCCCCCCTTGAGGAAGAAATGCCATGCACACGTAGCATATCATTATGCATGGATCAGCCAAAGTGAGGATATTCTCATTGAGAGACAAATTATCTAAGTTCTACTGACTGTATTTGAAAAAAAACTATATATTTGGACAGAACACTTCATTAAAACGCAAACAAACAAAAAGAAAACAAACAAATAATTTGTTTCCTCAAGTTAAATTCTGGGTTTGTGAACTGTGGTCTACTCTACATGTAGGTTAGTATCCATCAGTATGGATGTGTGATGGTTTTTTTTCAATAAACAGGCAGTTTCTTGTAATGTATGCCACGAAAACTGTATTTTTTGCTTCATTTTACAAAGTGAAATAAAATATAATGGGCATATAGAAGAATTTTTAAACAAAGAATACCATGCACCGGCCAAGGACAATGCATACGCCTGTTGTTAACCATCCCACTTGTTAATTTTAATCAGCAATACAAAAATAAAAAAATTCAATGATATTATGATAATGATCATAATTACAATTTAACAACCAGCAACTTGCCGTATGGAATTGATGCATTTTAATTGCCCAGAAATGCAGGAAACTGTGCATGTTGTTGAGTATTACAGATGTACATGGTACATATGTAAATGTATGTACATGTACGTGCACTGCAACCTGTCCAGCTGATTGTATCAATAATGGCAACTATGTACAAATTGTCAACTCCTCTCCAATCTCCCCGCCCCCTTCCCCCCTCCCTACCGGAACACATACCACCCGGTACACACGCATGCCAACTTGCTAATTCCTATGATCAATTAAGATTGCCAATTGTACCTCTAGTAACTATGTACATGCTGTACAGGGTGTCCCAGAAAAAAAACGCAACACTGTGTCGGGATCCACTTTGTTAAAATTAAACTGTTTATCACTTCAAGATTCAGATATGTGATACAACCATGTCTTGGCTACCACCATGTAGAATTTTTATAAGCAAATTGGGGCTGAAATTGGGGAAAATATGACCAATTAAAAGAGTACTCCTTAAAAAAACAAATTTGCAAGGATAACACGCATAGTGGTCAATATACACATAATGTGTATGAAAGAAAGATGAAAATCGGGTTTTGAGGTTGAGTGATTCAGTCTTAAAGTTTTTTCACTCAATTTTAGAGGATAAGAGCTTCATACAATGTGTATGTATGTACACGTACGTTACTTGTACATGTTGTATATCTTTGAATAAACCCGAAGGGAAATGTTTAGAAACTGATAAGATTGAAGGTCAGTGTCACTTTCCGCAAATTTTCCCATTTGAAGTCGCTTCAGTTCTCCTTGCATATTGTGTATTTGATCTATCATTATCATAATTACACCAGTCTTGTTACAGTCCTACTACATACATGTATGTAAAGAAAGAGAAGAAGAAAAAAGGTTCCTACACATGTACATGTATGTATTTACACGGTTTATGTACATGTACACATGTAGTACTGTATATGTACTAGTAGGTCAATACCTTTTAATACATACATGTAAATTGTACACCATACAGGGATGAGATTTCTCAGATTAAAATCTGATTTCAGAGTTTTTTGTTTTGGATTTCAGATTTTTTTTCCCCTCACATACTGTGTACAAAAGTAAAGGAGATTTTCAGATTTCAGACTTTTTATGCTCCCTGTCGGCTGTTTTCAGACATTTTTATCGTTAGTCAATCTCATCCCTGACCATACATGAACATAACTGTACATAATACGTGTACATTGTACATGTACCAGGATGTAGTGTAGGTTTTTTCATATTGTACACATTAGTCCCATGTGTACATTATTCACGTACATACATGTACATATCGAGGCAAATGGGAATTAATAGGCCGTGACATTATTTGCAGGCACATAAAACGTTAAGTGAAGTCTGGCCGCTTTGACTTGGCATTGTGCCACTATATTGAGCATCTTGGTTCTTGTTCGGTTGAGGCTTTGTAACGTTAACTCATGCACAGGTAGACCGCCTATTGCCTGTACATGGTACTGTACATGGATGTAAAAAACATACAACATCTCATTTATGTACATAATCAGCGTCAAATGCATGCACACTTTGAACATGGCACGTGTACAATAACAAGGTAAGCGCGAGCAACACACTGCTGCAAACATCAACCAAAATGTTAACCTGAAATATATCAAATGCTTGAAGTATGCTTACATGTAAGGAGAGCCTGGTATTTGAATCCGAGCAGAATCTGTCTCATAGGCCCCAGTTTGCTCGTGCTCAACTGTTCAGTGGATTAGGATTTTTCAAGAGGTACATGTACACACACGTATACAGAACATATATTTATACATTTGCTAACGGACATTGTAGTTTTTTGCACTATGTGAGTAAAAATGATGCGTGTACATATGTACTACGTGTAGACAGTATACATGGACTCATGGGCAATTTTTATTAAATCATTTATTTTGATTAATCTTTTCATTCATGAAGTGGAGCAAAGGGTACAAAAATGTCCATTAATTGTAAAAATGGTAGGCCTATGTCTTTAGGTTCTCTGCAATTACATTGCAACTCATTCAGGAAAGTTTTGTTTCATTTTTGTGGGGAAAAAAACAAACAATTTATTTATAGAGCGTACATACTATACACTGTACATATAGGCCTACATTGTGTACACTGTGCAGTTCCAATGAGTGGCTAATTATTGTTAATTACATTACATTGTGGGATACCTGCATTGACCTTGTGTTGTGGCATACCAATCAGTGTGCACATTAGGGCATTTCTTCAAGACTGTTCAGTACTGATGATAAGGCATTCCTGCCTTATCATGTACATGTACTGTCAGACTGTTGTACAGTATGTACAGGCACAAATATCAAGTTGTATACATCCATGTTTACATACAATATAATTATGTATACATTAATTAATTACACTACAGTATATACTGATATAGTGTATTCAGTGTGTGTAGTACACTGTACATGTATGTAATGCAATGTACAGTGTATGTGTGCCTCTTTGCATCGATACAAACATTTATACATGTAAATACTGTATAATTGCACATGTACGTGTATCATACATCTACTGTACATGTATGTTAATCGGGGGAATCTTCAAATACATGTACATGTATGTCGTGACCCATTTTTTTCATCTTGTGGGATCTCTTCGTGTACACGATGTTGCTTTGCCTGTTTATCGTGTATGTTTAGTTCTTTCACCATTTGGAATGCACAAAATCAAACCCGCAAATTGTTCACGCCCCCGGGCATGTTTCGCACACATGAAGGACCTCCGTGGTCTATTTTACTGAGCCACAAAAGAAACGTAAATGATGGGTCCATTAGATTTATTGCCATTTAAGGCACTTTAGGTGTGCTGTGGCCATTTCAGTTGGGACCACTTTTTGGTTATAATGACAAGAGCAACACTCAAGTCAGAAACTTTGTACCCAATTTTGTTGCATTCTATTCATTTAAACAGCCGCCATGAAGTGTCAAAAACATGACACCAAATTTAATAGACCATCATTTGTGTTTCTTTTGTGGCCCAGTATAATACAGTATATAGTATACGTGTACATGTATACAGTACATACAGTATAAATGACTGTCCACAATATGCTGTTTGAATAAAATTATGTATCTGCAACATTCAATCCAAATATTGTCACAAAGAAAGACCATCCATAATTTTGACAATTGATTAAAGAATCATGGTCCTAGCTCTTCCACTTTTGAATGACGAGCTACTTCCTGTTTCGCCGGAAGTACAGTTCACTGAGGTCAAGCAATGTTTTACACATCTATTTCTACCTCTATGCACACATGTACAAAAAAGGCCTTCCCTAACATTGAAATTTGGCGAAAGAATCACGATCCTGGCTGGTACCACTTTTAAATGAGGGGCTACTTCCTGTTTGACCGGAAGTACAGTGTAGAAGTCACAGAGGTAAAGCCATGTGTAACAAAGAAAGGCTGTCCCTTACATTGACTTTTGGTGAAAGAATCATGATCCTAGCCCTTACCACTTTTACATGTAAATGAGGAGAACTTTACATTATACTTCCTGTTTGACTGGAAATTGAGGTCACAAAGGGACACTGATTAGAATGGTTCACTATTCCCGTGGGTATTTGCCCCCCCCCCTCCCTTTACTCTCCATTAATGTATGTGAACTGAGGTTGGTACATGTACAGTATGTACATGTAATGTACATGTTTTCCGTTTTATAACATGCCGAGCTCTGTTGTCATGGCATCATCATATGGACATTTTCTGGCAGCGTTAGTAGAAGCGGGCAAAAGATATGGGCATCCAGTGTTTCATGAGACGTCGTGCACATGATTGTGCGCTGAGTGTGATGTGACGTGAAGATGCAAAATCAATGCATGTACACACATGGACTTTGTAATCAGTGCGAGGCACAAGGGGACGAATGACGGCAGAGCGGAGGTTTATTTTTACATCATTCATGTCACACTGGTGTCATCTGCTTGGCATTTGTGTGCCCAATAATGCACTGAGATTGAAAATGGATACATTATCGTGTTCTTTGTCTGTCAGTCTGTAAACAAGAGAGTCGAGGGAATGCCAAAGGCTGTTCATGTACAAGTACAATGTACATATTGTGTACATATACATACAACATGTATATCAGGACATGTTGTACAGTTTGTACATCATCTGGCTACCTTACAGTACTCTGGGGTAGATGAAAAGAGCAAACTGCAATTTTTTTTTTTTGCATTTAAAGGTGTAATACATGATTGGTAAAGGTCACAGAACAGCACTCACACTTTGTCTGATCAAGCATGTACATGAAATGATAAACCTGTGAAAATTTAAGCAAAATTTGACATATCTGAGTCACAAGAAAATAGCAAAAAACCGACTTAATTTTTCTTTTAAAACATGAAGAAATGGTTTTGATCTACCGGTACTGTAATACCCTGAGATCATAACTGTTTTCGGTCATTTTAGTAATTTCTGGATAAATACATATTTAAATTAATATTTCGGGCGGGAACCTTTTCAACGGTTCAGTTTCTACAACCAGCACCATCTTCATAACCTGAAAGTATATGTAAATCTGTGAACATATCTGTTTGAGTATGTTAACCAATCCTGTATTGTACCTTTAAACTTGTATTTTGCATTTAACAAAAACACCAGATTTATCAACAGATCTGCAACAACCCTTGCCCTTGGAAGCCATTGTATTCATTTGACATCACTCTGGTACAAATGTACTGGTATTAAACAATATAAAAAGGAGAACGCAATTCTTTGTCTTTTTTTCATCACGGCATGTAATAGCGCTCCGCACTAATGACGTCACAAAATCCCCGGCTGTTTGACAAACATTGTCTCACACACGTAGTGTATATGGACGCGCACACCCACACACGTGCATGATTGCAATGTTTGTCTGAGATCTAGTGCTATTTTTAGCGTAAGTGCGGAGCGCTATTGACATGACAGTGATGTACTACATGAATAACAGATGAGCAGTACGTGTGATGTACATGTACTAATGTGCATAGTGTGTATTGTGCATGTTCAACATGTAGAGAGGCATTAACGTATGTATGTTAATGTACATCATTTTACATGTAGTACGCACATGTACATGTACAATAACATACCATACTGAGAATGTATGGTCACTGCCCATGTTGTGCACACAAAATTTAGGTAGTTTGCATTGAGCATATACATCCTTGCTACCACTTGTAATGTGTACAGTATCACATGCATGTATGCATACATATACTGTACAATGTAATTCATGCCCAGCTTTCAGACAGTCCATTGTTTAGGCTATTTTTAGAGCTTGTTAAGCATCCTAATCCAATCAGAGTAAATTGCATTCAAGTCTGCCATCATCATCATCATCCAAACCTCTCTCTCTCTCTAGAATCGTCCATTTATTATTACCATTTCATGTCTTCATCATTCATTGGATTGCAGAGCTGTAGACAGTTCTGTAGCCCACTATACTGTACATGTCTGTACACGTTCAGATACAGCCAGGTACTTAGTGGAACAATACCTGGATTATTTCATTATCCATTCAAATGAATTAAACAATTTAATGAATGATGCTTGTGCGCACGTTGTACATAATTATACTATATTTTTTCTTTTAAATCTTTATAGGGCTTCATACATACATGGTACAAATGTACATATTGTTTCCATGTTTTATACATGTTTTACACAGATTGTATGCATTTGTAATTTTGTGTACTTTTATGTACTTGTACAGGTTTTTTTTTTGTTACTGTATTTAATAAATTGAAAGATGAACAAAGACAAATTAACTGTAGCAGAATTTGAACCTTCAATATCCAGCCCTGTTGGCAGTGTACCAATCTGTCAATTATCACTTTGTTTGCTGTTTTTTTTTTTACTCGAATTGAAACAATTTATACAATACTCTGACAAACCAGATAATTCAGGCAGTTATCCCTTTACAGTCATTATGAAGCAGTCAGTTGCCATGGTAACGTCGTGGGACATTTAGTTGCACATCGAGGATGCATCCGTCCGATTGCGCACGTACTACACGTAGGGCTAATGGGATTCTTACAAGTATAGAGAGGATTAAAAGTGTGGCCAGAACACAAAGCGAAGACAAGTCCACGGTATTTGGATTGGAGAAATCCCTCAGAACCTACTCGTGTTTGGCTCCGTTTTCACAGTCACTATACTGGCACTTCCCAGTGTTTGTTCCAGCCTTGCATGTGCTGACACCCCCTCCCCCTAGGGGTGAGGGGGGGGGGGTACATATATGGGGGGGGGAGATGGGACAAAAAAGGAAAAATGAATTCCGCCCCGTGCAACTGCTAGTAATAGTAGATGTCTTTCTTTTGTTTTTCTGGGAGCCAATATGCGGTGGTTCATGTATGTAAAATTAGCCGGGTAACCTAAAGCTAGCTTTGCCAGGGCTTCCGTTCGGTTGTGTCAAATGTCACTCCTCAGGGAATTTCTGATCCCTCACAGGGGTAACTTGCACGCAGGTAGTTTTGTTAAAGCAGGCAAAAGATATTGGAAATGTTGAAGAAAAAAAAAGCCTGAACATTATAATGTTCTCTGTTCATTGGTGGCAATGCAGTATGTAGGCCTACATGTAAGCCCTACATGAGCTAAAAGAAAAAAAGAAGAAGATCCTTTCTTTGAGCTAGAATATATATACACTGTACATGTATGCAATGTTATGCTTTGTTCTGGGATTTTTTTTTATTACTTTACGTTTTTATTGTATCTTTTTTGTTTTGATGTAGTGATGACTGTACCCTTTAATGTATCACAGGATTTTATGACAAAAACAATCAGTCAACAAATGAACAAAGAAATCGGAACAAAAAAACCCCCAAAAAACCAATAAAATGCTAAAGCCGCACTTACAATGTGTGTTGCTACAAAGCATGGTGAATGAAGCGCAGTGCGTTACACCGGTATTCATCAATTTGTGTAGAAAAACCAAGACTTGTGCAGGTTTGTTTTGTCATCTGTCCCTACAGCCAGCGGGCTTGCACATCTGCATCTACAGTAGATGTCACGATACATTTAAAAGCCATAACCTGGGAACGTTGGCTTGAATATTGTAGCACACTGTGGATGTTCAGTATGCCATTCATTACTTACTTAAGGCCACTAAATAGGGACCCTACATGTACGTTATACATGGCATGCATGTGCATCAACCACAAATCACTTTGAGATAATGTTGCCTGGCACAGTGAACTCTCGCATCAACTGGCAAAAAGGAAAATGTCCTCGAATCACTTCTCTTGTCTTGATGGAAGCGGGTACATTAAGTTGAGGCCTTGCCTTAGCCCTAATTGAGCTGTTATGCGCCCGTCTGTCACTTCTTGCCTTAAATACATGTATGTATTCATGTACACACATGTAATGTACGTGTAGGTAAATAAATAAAGCCAGCAGTGCATGCACACGTAGGCACATACACATACCGGTACGTGCATTACATTACGCACAGGTTTTTTTTTTCGGCATATACATGTATTTCACTATGTGGTACCATTGGTTGCCAGCTCAAGGAAAGAAATCAGTATTTGGATTTGAACGAACGGGAACCAATCAAAAGGCTCACCACGTGCGCTGTCTATTTACGTGGCCAACATTCTGGAATTTTGTTCCGTTTATTGCATGGCTGCGGGACAAGAGACAGCGATGCTCATCCACCATGGGAACAAAAGTGAAGTACTGATTCGTGCTTGAAAACATGCATTTGCTTGAATCTGAACAGACTGTGTGTGTGTTGTACATGTATACATGTGTACATCATGTACATAAATTTACAATTTACATACATGTATACCCGGTAACAATGATGAGATCATTGCTTATAAAACTAATGGCAATTTAAGTATACGATTGATTCCATTATTGTTTGGCATAGTTGTTTGTGCTGAATTGAAGGATATACATGTGTACATGTAATTATCTCTTGTATTGTCTGTCTGCCGTCTTTAAGGAGCTTTTCTGAATTTTATGCGCATTCATGTTCATTGCACATGTATACATACATGTGTGCACATAAGCCACGTACATTGCGTATACACCCACAAGCATGACAATTATTCATCTACATGTAAATTCATATACTGGGTTGGGACCGGTGGTTTTTTCCCATGAAACGGGGAAATGGACGGATTAACCAGAGTTTACATGTAACAGAAAATGTTGTCTTTGTAAGACTAAATTCAGAATTGGAAGCAGGTACAGTAAACTGAAATAATGCAAAACAATTTAATTTTACGACTGGAGCGGGATTCGAACCCGCATCCCCCGGAATACCATATTAATACTCTTAACATTTAAGCTTAATCCTTTGCTCTTTGTTTTTTTTTTATTCCTTGTGTTGCTTACTTTGTACAGCCATTCCTGCCACAAACAAAAGCGGGGTCGGAGCCCAAGCGGCCGAGCAGACCGGTCAACATAACCCCCCTGTCACGGTTAACGCCTACCTCACCCAACCAAATAGACGTCCAGTGGATACCGGAGATTGGACGGGTAAGTTTCCCAGCCATAAAGCAATAAGTTGGGCTATCACAAACCCCCTGAAGGGGCACCAAGGCCAAGAACAAGGACAACGAAGGCCATGCCCTCTGTGGCCTCGGTTTAATTCCAGGCTGGATAGTGTCACTGCAATCAATCCCTGACCTGCTTGCCTCCACCATGAATAACCTGAAATCTCATCTCATTCTTTTATTGTATATGGCAGTCGTACTGTGTCGCTGTGTACCTGGTCAGACAGCTGACGGCAGAGATTCTCTATCAGAGATTGAAGAGCAATGGAGTCAGGAACGCTGACCACTCAAGGGCACTCAGTAAGTTGGAGTGTTAGGTTTGTCTATCTGATTGGTCACAGATCGAGCCTTTGTATAACAGCCTGGAGATATGTCACAGTGTGAGAAGGCCTTGTGGCATGTGTGGATATTAAACCTCACCATACATGTAACTATGACCCCTCCCTCTCTGCCAGTGTTATAGAGAGCCCATTTTGAGTGCCGGCTAAATTTACTTGTTATGAAGCTCTCACCCCTCACGGGCGGGGTTCACAAGATAACACATGGTAGCTAAATGCAAATCCGTATGTACAGACAGAGCATTTCAGCAATATTCCGTTTTGTTATTGGGGATCTGGTCAATTTAAAAAGTCAAAATCTTAATGTTCTTTCAGTGGAAAAACACAACAATACACCATTTATGTTGTAACTTGTGCATTTTCTGTGATTTTCAAGATTTATTTTGCCGGTCGGTAACATGATTTTTAATCTCAATGCCGTTGGGAAAGGCTGAGCGCCGGCTGTCTCCGACTGGTGCCGACTGGTGCCGACCAACGTGGCTAGAACACTGCTCTCTGCCTTAACCTCCTTCACCTCCTATTAATCCCCTTTCTCATTGTGTCCTTACCTCCAGTCAAGGAGAAGTTGTCCCACGATCCGGAGAGCGAGATAGCCACCATGAGCCTGCGGGTCAGCCTGATGTGTCCGCTGGGTAAGATGCGCATGAGCACGCCGTGTCGGCCCAGCACCTGCTCCCACTTGCAGTGCTTTGACGCAACGCTGTACCTCAAGATGAATGAGAAGAAGCCCACATGGATCTGTCCTGTCTGCGACCGAAAAGCGCCGTTCGACTCCCTCATCATTGACGGGTTTGTACATTTCAAATGTCTTGGTTGTTTTTTCTCTCTCTCTTTTTTTTTTGGTACACAGAAACAAATATGAGATAACATTATCTTTGTCTGTTTGTTTGTTTGTTTGTTGGTTGGGGTGATGGATTGTTTATTTTATTCTTGTTTGAGTTTTTTGTTTCTTTAGATGTGAAAGTGTTCTGAAGACTTTGATGAGTGTGCATGACTTTGATTTTCAGTGATTTTTATATTATTTATTTTTAGTTTATTGGATGAGTTATCATTTGATGTTATTATTTTTTGTCAGTCCCTAATTTCTACACCTTTGTATTTTATTTTTCCTCAGTTTGTTTATGGAAATCCTCTCTCACCACACGCCCAGCCTGGAGATCCAGTTCCTGGAGGACGGGTCTTGGCAGACGCTGTCGGAGAAGAAGCGCAGCTACAGCTCGGTCACGAATATCAGCAGCATATCGGACGGTAGGCCAGGGGCCTCTCTCAAAGCTTAGCTCAGGCTCAGGCTCCGGTTCTGGCTCCATTTTCATGAATCCATTCTAAAATAACGGGTATCAAATAGAGGCATTTGCCTGCTGCGGTTCGGAAGTAGATTCTCTGGTTTGAAAAAGAAGAAAGAGCTTCAGGTTCAATGAAATTCCAGAACCACTATTTCCAGCACATGGATACATAGACGAAGCCAGAGCCTGAGCTGAAGCCGAGCTTTTAAAAGCCCCATTGGCAACTTGGTGAATTTGTCAGGTCTGGGAGTGTAGTAGCTTATATAAGCATTGAGTAGTGGGTCTCGTCTCTCAGATGGGTTGTCAATGCTGAAGGTTCCCATGTTATGGGCACCAGTGCATGTGAGGGAACCGGGGACATCTATTAAGAGGGTGTTAGGGGTTTGCTTCAGTGTCTGTATCCCCAAGGTGATGCGGATATTTTTCCCCTGTACAACAAGTCTTAACCCTGCTGTCTAGTAGTTTCTGCGTATGATTTCATAATAGCAACTTGAGATAAGAACTCACTATTTCCGTTATTGTAAGACTGTCAGTTGTATGCAAAGATCATTGACTTGATTGCTCCTTCTTTTTGACAAAAATTTCTCCTTTCATACGCTGAATGGGTTGTGATTCGGAACTGATGGCAATATGCTCTTCATCTTCTCAGGGGAAGGTTCGACGCCCCACAAGAGGTCCAACATGGAGTGCATCGACCTGACCAATTCCAGTTCGGACGACGACGAGACAGAGGAGGAAGTCAGCAGCGACACGGACTCGGAAGAGGAGCTGATCCAACTGCCCCGGACCCAGCACCGGGCCTCCACCATGCGCGTCACGGAGGACGAGGAGGAGGAAGAGGTGCGGCTGCCGGAGACCAGCATCATCTCCCCGTCGCCCAAGTCGCCCCCGCCGCTGACCCTGGCCAACAAACGGTGGGTGCCGAGTCGAATGCCCCCCTCGCCCTTGCGCTCCCAGCCTCCCCTCTCATACATGCCCCCTACGCCCACCACTCCCTCCCCGCAGCTGTGTCCTTCCCACAGCCTGTCCCCCCTGCCGCACGCTTGCAATACCCCCACCGTCATGGATCTGATGACGACTCCTCGCAGTGTCAGTCCCGTTGATGACCCCTTGCACATTGACACCATTGATATTTTGAGTGCATCTCCTTCCCCCATTGCCAGCAGGGTGCGGTCGGGATTCCGCACAGCCAGACTGGCTAACTACGGAAATGACCAGCCCAGAAATTATTACCATAATCGCCTCCTTAACTTTGAATATTGAAGATGAGATATATTCATCCTGAAGTTTGATTGCACCAAAAGACAGCAACATTGACAGCAACAACAACATCAATAACAACATCATCATCAACATCAACAACAGCATCAACATCAACAACAACAACAACCGCATTAACAACAATCAAGAATCTTAGTGTCTCCTCCATCACTGTTCCTCTTTGCTCAGCTCATATCTCAGAATCTGCAGAAATCCTACCCCTTTTTTCATAGGATTTTTTGTTCACAAATCTGTATTTTTGTATTACTGCAAAGGCACCTTAAGGAAGGGATGTAGAGCCTTACTGGTCCAATTTCAGTTCTATGTATGGAATATAGGCAGGGATGAGATGAAAATCTGATTTCAGATTTTTTTGTTTTGGATTTCAGATTTTTTTTTTCCTCACAGGCTGTGTACAAAAGTATAGGAGATTTTCAGATTTCAGACTTTTTATGCTCCCTGTCAGCTGTTTTCAGACATTTTTATCATTGGTCAATCTCATCCCTGTATAGGCTTTGGTGGATTCAGATACGATTCCTTTGCCAATTTTGTTGTGGGGAAGCTAGGGTTTATTTATAAACTACCAAAAACAATCCACTACAGTGACAAGGCAATCTTGAGTAAAGAAATTGACCTTCATTGTCTGAGACACTGGCTGAAAATAGAAAGGTTCAGTCCTTGAGAGATGCTGAAAATAGCCGCTAGAAGGAGAAAGCTGAATGGCACGTCAAGAATTTTATCAGAAAATTAACGTATGTGGCTCCTGAGGTTGTTTTGTCTTGTTTTCTTTCCCCTTTTTTCCTTCTAAATATGGAACCCCTTCACAGAAAAGCAAAACAAACAGCACACAAAAGACTTGCTGTAGGGCAGATACTATGTTAAAATAACCTGATTTAAAAACAAAATCAAACTAAGATGGGTATTTTGCTACACTAAAAAATAGAAGGAAAAACAAAGAAGATAAAGATTTGTTTATATCAAGAGGAAATTATATGGAACTGTGTTTTCCCCAATTATGGGGTGAAAAAAGAGCTGTTACAATGTATGTATAAATGGAAGTATATGTTAGTTGTTACTTGATTAATTCTATTTATTTGTTTGTATTCCTTGGATGGTTTGCTTAATTAGGGAAATAATTGTCTCCTAAGAGGAGTGTTATTGTTTGTTTCATTGTTCTGTGTTGTCCCTAATTTGTTTGTGTGATTTTTATGCATTTGAATTCTCCTGCCTATTTGAGTCATAATTGACAGTCAAAATGCTCGACCGCTTTGAGTTTTGAAATCGGGGTTCCAGTTTTTGCAGCTCTACTTTACCAAGGAATTCCTTGCTTGCTTTCATTGCTGAGGTCTGCTCACAGCACAAGTCCACATATTATGCGGTATAAAGCAAAAATACACCTGTTGTGGGAACATAATGAGCGGATACAATCAAGTATTCCCAAGTTGCTATATTCTACACTGTATACACAATGTGCCTGTGGTACATAATGTATTAAAAGGCATGAATTTTATTTTTCTCGCAATAAACAGCCATCCAAAAACAGCCAAAAAAACAGCGTCATTTTGAAACTGGGATCAGATGATTGATAAATTAGGAAATTGAGCCGGTAAAACAATGCAAACCAAAGAACGGTTGCCAAGTTCACCAAGTTTGATTGAATTGGCAGCTCATTGGAAAGTCAGGGATGAGATTTCTCAGATTAAAATCTGATTTGAGATTTTTTTGTTTTGGATTTTAGATTTTTTCCTCACATGCTGTGTACAAAAGTATAGGAGATTTTCAGATTTCAGCTGTTTTCAGACATTTTTATCATTGGTCAATCTCATCCCTGGAAAGTGTCAGTACAAAAAAACAATTGTCCATTTTCCTAATACAGCTGGATAAGCTCATGCAAGGTTAGAAGGAATGACCTTTGACCCTCCCTTGTTTTCTTCGATTAACTACATACTGGATGACAAAAACAAGTCTATCTTTTCATGCCTAGGATGAACAATTAAAACAAAAAGAAATTTCAGTAAAACTATCAGAATGTTGAAGACGTGATAGTTATCATATTGTACTTCCTTGTCAAGTGTTGCAATATCCTCTGTTGTGATTATTTTGTGTCCTCGTCGTCGTGTCTTTGCATTTGAAATTGTTTGATCAGTAGAAAATAAATAGAAAAACACTTTCACAACGAAGGGAAATGAGATTATCATGACTACAAAGGGGATTCCACATTTTTTTTTATGAATCCAGCCCAGTGGCCTTATTGAGATGGAGAAAATCATTCGAAACCACATTATTGTTTAAAAGCCATTGAAGCAGAATAATAATTTGAAAGCGTCACAAATCGAGAAACCAAGTTTTACCTACTTCACTTATTAGGTTTCAGTACATGGATGAAATAAAATACCTGTTTATTTATATGGGTATGTCTGCATTGTATAATGAGGAAATTTGATTAAAATGCAATTAAACTAGAACATTTAGGTGTTTTAATTGAACCACTAATTATATTAATGTACAGATGTTGTACATTATGGCAGAGATTTCCCAATTCCCAAAAAAAATATTGAACTGCTAGTACAGTATGTTATTATTCTCTTTGTTAAATTTTAATGTGCCTATATGCTAATAATTGATCGTAGTAAAATGTTCAACAGCAATCATGTTTATATTTAATAAATTAACAGATGTGTATTAAGTAGGATCTAACAGAGAATGGAGCATTTTAGAATACCGAAGTACCAATTTTTGAATTTGTGTCCCTTGCCTGGGTTTGAACCCAGGACCCTGGGATTCCAAAAGCCATGATCTATCTGACTGAGCCACAGACTAACTTGTCTGTATCATGGACAGCAATAACCTTATATGCACTGTGAATGGAGGTTGTTGATGGAATCACATTCTTCACTTGCCATTCTGGGGCCCAGGGATCCCCCATGCCCAATGAGCCACCTGTTGGCATATGCCCAACATTCAATTGACTGCAGAGATTGACATTCCACACCAGGGCTTTGTGTTTGTTTGGTGGAGGAGTGAATGGACAAACCTCTTTTTTTTTCTTAAACCCCAATGACAATGGGTTGTGTTTCTGTGGCAAAGACTCATGCTAGCAGTATGTAGTTATTGTGTATTCATCTTTTGTAGATGTTCTTTTTAGTGCAAGACAATGGTCAGGGATTGGCATTTTTCAGCCTGGTATTCAGGAGCTGTTGACTCTGCTTATTGTCAATCTTGCATTCTGTGTACAAGCAACTACATCTTAAAGGCTATTAGATCAAAGGCATAACACAATGACAATCAAATGGAACAAAATAATGAATGTATTGCAGTGATACGAATGGGAGACTTTTGAGAATCGGTCTTCAATTCAACAGCGCAGGCGCACGCAATTGTGAGCATGCGCGCGCTGTTGTGCAATGCGCGTGCACTGTTGACTTAAAGACCGGTTCTCAAAAGTCTCCCATTGGACTGAAACACATCAGAAAACCAAAGACATGAAAAGTTGATTTATTAATGAGTTGGATTTTTGTTTTGTTTTTTCGGTGTCCCCTCCCCTCCTGTGCAGGTACCCCATAGACTACAGCCTACAGCCACCCTTACCGGTATCCCATCACTCCAGCAGCATGCCCACCATGGAGCTGGGACCCACCTCCCATTCCCAGCTCCCTCTGTTTGGAGACTACAGCTCATTCCTGCAGATGCCACCGGCCATGTCCAACGCTGACTACTCCGGTGAGTTTATAGTGGGGGTGGGGGAACGGGGTATAGGGGTAGGGGTTGGGGTTAGTCATGGAATCCCCTCCCTTTTACTGTCTTTGCTCCTCCCCTTATTCTGTCCGTTTTCCTATGCCCTGCCTCCTTTATATTAACTGCTTTGGAGGGGGAGTGGCATTCACTGTCTTTGTTCCTCCCCCTATTTTGTCCCACGCCACGCCCTTCTTTAACCACTTTGGGGTGTGCTCTGCCCTCCTTTATTTTTTCCTCCTTGGGGGAGGTGGGAGGGAATGTTCCTCTCATTTACTGCCTTTGCTCCTCCCCTATTCTGTCCACTCTTCCTTTGTCCCACCCTTGTTTCCACCCCGTGTCCCGCCCACTTCCCATGTCAGCCTTTATGGATGACATTATTAGCTGACTTCCATTTTTGGATGAAAATATATTGAAAATTGAAAACTAATTTAAAACAAAACCCTGTAAGAATTGTGTATTAACACATCGCTTGAGACAATGCTCTTGACAACCCCATAGACTTTGTGTATAACTTTGAGACCTTCCAGATGTACATGTACAATGTACATGGTTAGTTTGTGCTGCGGTTGCATTCTAACTGCCCATTCAATGATTTTACTAATGTCATATTGTTGTTATTTTGTGCATTGTTTCAGGAATGGATCTATACTCCTTACTTCATAATGAATCACAGGTAAATATTGTGGTTAACTTTTGCGGGAGATTTTTTTCAATGCGACCTTATGTTTATTTTTTTAATACATTTTCATACATTTTCTTGTCCAACTTACTACAATGAATTCTAATGAGATGGGAAAAAGTCACCTGTGTTTTGCATGACCTGTTTTACCCTCTTCTCATTGAATACAAAATTGCACAACAAAAAATAATTGCTCATCCATTTTAATCAAGAATGTTTTCAAATAATGTTGATTGTTCCAAAAAAAGGGATAAAATATGAAAAATCTAATTGCACAGGGGAACTGGATCATATGACACACAATACCACAAAGTGGTGAATTGTGGTATTCAGGATACCACACTTACTCACAGGATAAATCCATAGCCCTTTTCACACGATGCTAAAACAAAATCACAAACCTTCACAAATCACAATTTTTTTCTCATGCTTGAGAAATCTTATGAAAGTGTCATGGTGTGAAAGGACACCAATGCTTGAGAGTGACTAACCTCCTTGGCGAATCCTTGAGAAATTTATCAAGCATGAGAAAAACTTTCAAGCCTTGCGAGGTTTTTTTTTTTCCACCATGTGAAAAGGCCTTATGTGTGTAAAATTATGGTGTGGGGGTATGGTAAGGTTGAATAAATATTGACAATGATGCAACTATCTGGGTTTTTTTTTACACAGTCACAGTACATGCCCCAGCTCCCCTACCTGGACCATCTAGCCACCTCCAGTTCCAGCATCCGCAGCGGCAGCAGCATCAGCACGGCCACCAGCAACAGCACGGGCACCAGCCGGGCGGCCAGCAACGGCAGTGCCAGCGGCTACAACCTGTCTGACGTCATCTCCCTCGATTGACAGCTTGACCCCAGTCCCGCCGAAGCTACATCACACAGAGCGGCTGGGCCGGGGAGCTACGTACCATCAGCTTACACCAGCAGTAGTAGTCATAGTTATAGTCACAGTAGTAGTAGTAGTATTAGCAGCAACTGCAGCAGCAGCAACAGCAGCAACAGCAGTATTAGTAGTAGTAATAGTATTAGTCGTCGTCCGTACCACCATCACCCTTATTACTACAACCCCCAGAGCTATCTGAGCACCTACGCTAGTAATTACCTATCGGAGCTCAGGTAGTATCCGGTTGGTCGGCTATGTCTAGTTTGTGTCTTTATGTGTGGCGTGTATGTTTGTGGTGCGCATCGATCGAAGACTGAACAAACTAACAAACAAAGGAAGGATACGATGCATCCTTGAATCGCAGCCTGTCCTCCGTCTGAAATTGTGTACAACTCAAAAGAGAAAAGGAAAAGTTGGTACGTGCGTAGCAACTGCACGTCATAAACAAAACGGTAGGGTGTGTACTGTACGTGTGTGCTTGTGTTTCATCGTGAGTTTTTTTAAGATGGGTTTTTAGCTGTACTGTTATTATGTTGTTGTTTTAATCCATAGGGATTTTGCCAAAGAGAGTCTGCAGTGTATAGTGTCTTCAGACCAGCCTCCGAGGTTGTTATCACTCTGGCTGGTCTCGTAATTTCATTTGAAACAAAAACTTTTTTGGGGTTTTGTTTTAAATTTTCTCTGTCTTTGCACCACGTCTACCAGGGAGCATTCATTTTTTTGTAAGGATCTTCATGCATCGGTGTTGTAGTTCCCCACGAGTACCTTCGTTTTACTTGGAACACCAATGCTTGTAACTCAAAAGCAGCATGCCACTCCCGACATGAACTGCATGTTGTAAATGATTGCCACGCAAGAAGTCTTGCAGGCCCTTGCCAAGTAGTATATTGGTTTAATATGCACATATCAATCAAATTTGAGCAGCACGCAGTTGGGCTTACAGTGCACATGCTTTGCATCAGTGGTGGGGTTCTTGACGTGAACTGCATGTTGTTAATGAGACTGTGTGATTGGTTTTGTGCATGATGATACCAAGATTTGAAATACACCAATCAACCAAACACTTGGTGAACTGATGCCCATTGGTTTTTGATCACTGTATCAGTGATGTCACTGCTGACGCGAACTGCCTGTTAGAAAATGATGCTGGCCAGCAAACATGAAGACCTGCATATAATTATGCTGGCAGTGGGTTGTGACTGTATGTTCCTTGACCATGACTACACATGGACAGTCTGTAAGTTGATATTTTGTTTCAAACCTTTCTACTTCATAACCAAAAACCCCCCAGAAAATCAAAAATTTTGAATAATTGGCTTTTCCGTGTTCAACGGAAAAGGTATTGTTTTTGTTCTGATTTTTTTTTTTTTTCTTCTTCTTCTTCTTCTTGTCGTTTGAGTTACCATAGACTTTTTCTGGATGGCACTTTGGCTACTTTTAAATTGCCGATTTTAACCAAACTTGGTCTGAAGGAAGTCCATATAGGGTAGTTGTCTCCCGAAACTTTTCATCATCATGACGTCATCAGGTGTCATGTGACCAGCGATTTGAATTTAATAATCAAAATATTTAAAAATCAACAAAAAATCAACGGTTTGAGATATTAAGTTCATTCTTTCACCAATAGTGATTGTTAGGCAGGGTCTTTCTTTGTGACACATTGCTTGACCTCTGTGACCTCTACTTCCGGTCAAACAGGAAGTAGCTCCTCATTTAAAAGTGGTAAGAGCGATGATCATGATTCTTTTACCAATAGACAATGTTAGGCAAGGTCTTTCATTTGTGACACATTGCTTGACCTCTGTGACCTCTACTTCCGGTCAAACAGGAAGTAGCTCCTCATTTAAAAGTGGTAAGTGCTATGATCATGATTCTTTCACCAATAGACAATGTTAGGCAAGGTCTTTCATTTGTGACACATTGCTTGACCTCTGTGACCTCTACTTCCGGTCAAACAGGAAGTAGCTCATCATTTAAAAGTGGTAAGAGCTATGATCATGATTCTTTCACCAATAGACAATGTTAGGCAAGGTCTTTCAATTGTGACACATTGCTTGACCTCTTTGACCTCTACTTCCGGTCAAACAGGAAGTAGCTCCTCATTTAAAAGTGGTAAGAGCTATGATCATGATTCTTTCACCAATAGACAATGTTAGGCAAGGTCTTCCATTTTTGACACATTGCTTGACCTCTGTGACCTCTACTTCCGTCAAACAGGAAGTAGCTCCTCATTTAAAAGTTGTAAGAGCTAGGATCATGATTCTTTCACCAAATATCAATGTTAGGCAAGCTCTTTCTTTGTGACACATTGCTTAACCTCTGTGAAGCTACTTCCGGTCAAATAGGAAGTAGCTCTACATTTAAAAGTGGTAAGAGCTAGGATCATGATTCTTTCACCAAATATCAATGTTAGGCAAGGTCTTATCTTTGTGATATATTGTTTGACCTCTGTGACCTCTACTTCCGGTCAAACAGGAAGTAGCTCCTCATTTAAAAGTGGTAAGAGGTATGATCATGATTCTTTCACCAATAGACAATGTTAGGCAAGGTCTTTCATTTGTGATACATTGCTTGACCTCTACGACCTCTACTTCCGGTCACACAGGAAGTAGCTTCTGATTTAAAAGTTGTAAGGGCTATGATCATGTTTCTTTCGCCAAAAGTCAATGTTAGACAAGGTCTTTCTTTGTGACAGAAATATGACCAAGTCACGTGAGTGTATGATTAAAGGTGCATACTTCAAAAGTATAAAACATAAGAACTTAATCAAATGTCTTTGTGTGTATAAGGTTATGTTAATTTTTCTATAAAACGGAAAAGCCTTGTGTTCTGTTTTCAACAGACACAATTTCTAGTTTGAAATGCTTCTGTTACAGAGGAATTGAGGTCATGTTTGCTTCCCTTAAAGCTTAAATGAGAGTTTATAGCCCACAGTGCAATTAGAAATTCTGCCTGAAAATTTTTTTTGTTGGAATTGGTTTCTTAAATTTTTGTATCGGTTCCAGGTAGGCTATTATTGTCATGCAATAGGAACGTTTTTGGTGTTAATTTTTAAATTCCTCCTTTTTTTTTTTAAGAAGATGTGTTTGCCACCATTGGGAGTTTTTATTGCTAGGAACCCGTTTTGTGAAAGAAATATTGTTAATTTTTTTTGTATTACATCATAACAAACACCACATGTTCAGTATTGTTATCGAAAAGAATTCCACTGACAGCCATAACGGAAACAGGATTATTTCCTCCAAGAGTTAACTAATTGGATGCAAGTCATGATGAACTTCAATCTCAGGAGTGAAAACTGGTGTAGCTTATCTAAAAAGTGAGATTTTCAGGGTTTTTTTTACCTACAATTATACACTTTGAATGCAGCGGTAGCCATTTTTATCAAAACGCCCTCTGTTGGTCCCATTGGTTTGTGCACAAGTGATGGCCGTCAGTGGAATTCTTTCCTTGTTATCTTTATTTATTGAATTTTTTTCTGTACATGTAGGTCTGTGCATCATTACTGTAATGCTCAATATTTTGACGAAGATTAATTCAATTTTTCAATCATCTTGATTTAAGTATTAGAGTGACTGGCGGTAGGTTTTCAAACATGCAAAGAAATATATCTCAAGAAAGATAAAATGTTAGGTTTTCCAATTTTGGTTTGGAATCCATGGGGGTGAATTTTGGCTGACTTGGCTGCCCATACTGAAATATAACGGCATGCATAGTACATGTAATCATTGTATGTGTAGAATTAAATGCGGAAAGAATTCCACTGACGACCATTATGGAAAAAGGGTTGTATCCTCCAAGGGTTAAAGCTACAATACATGATTGGTAAAGATCACAGGACAGCACTCGTACTTTGCCTGATCCAGCATGTACATAAAACAATAAACCTGTGAAAATTTGAGCTCAATTGAACATCTGAGTCACAAGAAAATAGCGAAAACCTGACTCAATTTTCCTTATTAAACATGAAGAATTGTTTTGATCCTACCCCGATATCAAAACTGTGTTTGGTCTTTATTTTACTAATTTCTGGATAAATACAGCATGTGCACCAACATGGATGCCCTTACCAAGCTGCCGTGCACACTGCGAGTTAGCATTCTAATAATACACGTAGCATTGAGTTATTGGTTATAGTGTTATAAAGCAAAATGTATCTCAGCCCAAGAAATCCTTGTTTTTTAGCAAGCTATGCAAAGTTCAAATGAGATTTCTTTGAAGAGTTCCAGAATGTACAGGCTGGAACGTAAAGTCCTTACAGATGCAGTTCTTTACAGAATTGATTCCGTTTCTAAAGAGTACCCGTAATTCACACGTTCACACTGCACCATGATTTAAAATCATGTATGTTTTATACTGCATCACTGTATGACATTATTAATAACCAAAGACATGCATGTAGTTTTAACAATTCACTTGTAATCTGAAATACTCATTTGCACAGTCGCCAAAATGTTCTTGAACCAGTCAGTGTAAATGTCAGTGCCCTTTATGTTGGACAGTTTTGTGATGGGGAAAATGCTGATTGTTCTTCCGCTAGCTTTGGGCATAGGGTTGTGTGTAGCAGTACAGAATCACACTGAGATAGTTTAGTTGGCGTGAGAGAGAGAGCACTGCTTTAACTCTATTGCCTCTGCCATCAGGATGATATAGGGGCAGAATAACTCAGTGGTCATTTGGTCAGTGTCCACGTGGCTTGTGGCATCTACAGTGTCCGCATTGGTCACCTAATGACCAATGGGTCACCCTCGTATTCCCACTGATGCCTCTGCAGTAAATTCTATGCACTTAGGCAAAACAATTGTTGTTAACCCTAAGCTTCTGTACCTACCCCAAAAGACGAGCTGTTTATCACACATTACCACTGTCTCCACAGGGGGACTGGATCGTATAAAGCATGTATTACCACACGAGCGGCAATCGTATAAACCATGCATTACCACACAAGCGGCAATGCGGTGCATTGTGGAATACAGGATACCACACTTAAAGGCCATGTGTGGTAAACTGTGGTATGCAGATGGGATAGTGTAATAAGGCTCATATGTTCCGCACAGCCGCACTAAGTCTGCCCTGCAAAAAATCAGTTTTACTCACTCTTGTACAAAATGCGTGTGCACTTTTTGGGTGGACAAAAACATTAGACACACTTGGTGTAGGAAGCAGACCTAATGAGCCATCAAATTTGTTTTAAATCAATTAATTATTAGAAAATCATCTCAAATTTACTCACCCCCAGCATCAGCATGTGTACATATTCAAACTTGTTACTGCTTTTTTTTTTTGTATCACATTTGAAAAGTAAAAAAATTTAAAAAATAATAAAGTAAAATAAATAGCATCAAAAAAAAAATTGCTTGAAAGTTCGGCTAAATTGCTTGCGGCGTCGGCACCCAACAAACTGTGCCTGTCAGTGTAGCTGAAATGTCTATAGAGCAAAAACGTATTTATGGAAATTTATAACAAAACTATTTATGACGGGAGTATTTAAAAAAAAAAAAAAAAAAAAACGAAGATGAAAAAGAAAACTGTGATAAGTATAAATACATAATATGTGATATTGAGACGCTGTGTACATATTGTACTGTATCTATTCTTGAATGTGCACGGAAGTGATTTTTAAGCAGTTTCGTTGGTTTTCATGTCCGTTTTATTGTTATTTTTATTTAGTCTCTGGTTGGTGTTTTTTTATTATATACATAATGTAGGTAATTGTAGGTAGGTAGATGCTTCCTGTCTATGCTTGGGGCCAATTTCATAGAGCTGCTTTGCAAAAAAATTTGCTAAGCATGACATTTCCATCTTATGGAAAACAGGATTAACAACTAAATTTCCGTGTGTTGTGTATCACTTGCAATTGTTCTTTGGCTGTTGTTTGCTGACCATGAATATCAAATGGATTTTTCAACATTTGGTGGTTTGTTTTATTGGGCAAGCTATTTTTGTGCTGAGCAATTTATTGTGCTAAGCAGCTCTATAAAATTGGCCCCCTGTTCAATTGTGCATGTCGTTTGCCAAGTTATTCGTACGCTGTGCACACATCGAGAAAATAAGAAGAAAACACGTCCACGTGATGCATTGATACTGTAATAGAGTTGGGAGCGTGTTGAGATACTGCACGGTGTTTGTTCAATTGGTTACTGTGTACTTTCTGTGAGGGATTTCACGTTTACAGTAGGTCCTTCCCACGGGATTGTGTGTGATAGAACCTTGGACCCAATTATTAACACAAAGCCTTAAAGATGGGTCGTCAGTGTTGCTATGGTAACTTGTATTGCGACATCTTACTGTCTGTTTATAGCAGCTGATGTTGGTATGCAGTTTAAGATCAGTCATAGCCTTTTGTGTAATTGTTTCCAATCCTGAGTATACTAATATCCTTCCAATGGGTCAGGCATGTAACTTTTCCTCGGATCAGCTGATTTGCAAAATTTTTTTTTATCTTCACTTTTATGCCAGTGAAAAATTGAAAATATTAGTATGGTAAAGATTGGATTTTCCTCTGTTTTGTAAAATCCAAGTTGCACGCCTGATGGAAGAAAAGCACACTTGAGTCTATTTCACCAAACTAATCGTAACTTACTATCAATTGTAGGACTTATGATTCACTACAGCCCGATGTAGGATACACTGGGTTATCCTTCGTAACTCGAGGAACGATCGATCGCAGGGCTACGTGAAATCGACCCCAGGTCACATATCTTCTACTCCGACCAATAATTTTGCTATCTGAAGAGAATTTTGGACTTATTCCAAGTCACTCCCCACCCCTTCCTCGATTTGTGTCACGATTCAACAGACCTAGGTGCACATGGCTTCACTTGCTTGAAAGATGATTCTTTTTTTTTTTGAGAGCGTGGTGGGGGAGAAGGGGTTGTCCTGCTAGCTCTCTTTCTGGTTCAAGATGGCGCTTTGAGTAAATGTCCACCAATTGTTTTTTTGTATAAACATGGTTTTGTGGCAAAGCAAAGTAGCACTTAAAAAAGTGATCACGTTGTCTTTAAAAGTTATTTCACCCGTTAGTACATGTGTACTGTAGTATACTATGCTGTTTGTTTTGTGACGAATAAGCTTACAATTTTGCTTATTGAGTTATTGACTTTTAATTTTGGCCTGCAGCGTCAATTATTCCTCCTCATACTCTATTTTCTTGTTCTTAATATTTATTTATTCATTTTTCTGCTGATCCTGGTCTTCTTGAGAGTCGCTCCATTTTGCAACATTTTTTGTCGCTTTTCAAGTAGTTGCAAGACTGTTTTTTATTTTGTATCTGTGGTCTGACTGTGGAGTTGGAGTACGATTAATTAATGTGTTTTTAGATGTAACTTTATTATTGGTGTTTAATTAGCAGTTGTTGTAACAAAACATCTAAAGTGTACTTTTTATCTGTTGTAAAAAAAATAATGATATTTGTTTTGTTTTTTATGAAACTTGAGTTAAAAGGGGGGGATTGGCCACCAATAGGGGTATCTGATGTGTGGGTATTTCACTCCGCTTTTTTTTTAAATAGAGGAAAATGCATCAACTTTCACAAGACTGTTTGTTTCTGGAAAGCATTGGCTTGTTAACACTGATCAGATGAGCCCTGCAAACAAGAATTGCTTGAGTTTACAGTCCAAAGTTTTAGGCAGGGAAAAACCACATTGTCATTCGTATCCAATTACATGTGTGGATGCATCAATGGCTCAGTTAGTAGTACAGTTTGTGCCTAACACACTGAACACTTCACTGTTATGGAACAAGCTCCCACACTTGCTCATAAGGATGACAAATTCATTTCAGTAAATTCAAATGACAATAGTCCTCAGTTATCTTGTTTGCACATCTGATAATTTGTATTGTACGATTCATTACTGTTATCAGAAGAATATCGATTGAATGATGAACCAAAACGTCAGAATTTACTTTTGAAATTCATTTCTTCTTTTTTTATTTCATTTCTGAATTAACATCAAATCAATAGATTTCAGCAAAAAAAAAACTTTGTCGAACAAAAACCAATATATATAATATCAAATCAGTTTATCGGTTTGTTAAGCAGCGTAAAGTGTCACAATTTATGCTTCTCGTTTGAAAGTTGAATTAGAAATGCATTGTCAGGTGGAGAGATTCAGGTGTCAAAGATTGACATTTCACTTGAAGCCTGATTCAAAGTCATCTGTGACATTGCATGTGCCAAGTCTAAGGCCGTGTCCCAATTCTCTGGCTGCGACCACAAATAACACACAAGTCTATGGAAATGGCTGCAGTCACTGGCTAGTGGCTGCCATAGGTACATGTGTAATTAGCAGCCGCAGCCAGAGAATTGGGACACGGCCTAACATTTCCTCATCCCCATTGGCATAAATTATTGGAGGACCGTTGTGTTCATTTTTAAAACTATATACCCAGGCATTGGATTACTCCTTTCTTAAAAAAACCACATGCCTTTTTAGAAGTTCCTCTTGTTTTTTTCATATTCTAGAAGTTCAGTGGTGACAAAATGTTACACGACTGAATTAATTGGGTTCAATGTTTTTGGTTGTGAAAGTATCGGAACAGACACAACAAGGTTTTTGGAGAGTGTTTTTTGACAACAGTAATTATTTCAGTTAGTATTTCTAAGGAACACAAAAACAAATCTCCCACTGTTGAAATGCAGTATTGTTTCACGTTATAAGGAATTCTTTCACGTCGTTCTATGTAATATATATGATTATGACTATAACCATCATAATTCATTTTATGTACATACAAGTGTGTAAATAAAGTTCGTATAAATATGACTTAATGATAAATCTTTTTCTTTCCGGATTGCTTGAATGTTGTTTTGAGATGTAGACGGCTCAAATGAGAAGATGTGCCTTCCAAAACCAAAGTCAATCTTAGGAACATACAAACATACATGTATCTCAATCTGGACATTGTGAGAAAAAAATTGTTGTAAACAACATAAATGAAAACCAAACAGGTTTTTTTTTTATATTTGGTGGAAAAAATGAACTTAGTAGATGAATCCAATTTGATTTTATTGGAATTTAAGAATTCAGAACCAAATTTGGAGTCTCTTAACTCCACACAAATACAACACCAGAAATTAGATTCCATCTCTAAGTCACAGGCTGACTTTGGTGTGCTACGACCCCTCAATGTTGTCTTGCATCCTTTTCTTCCCTAAAATTCTAGCTTCTCTTATCTTGTGGTCCGTGATAACTTGCCCGCCCCCAATCCCCTCGATTCCTTTGTCGGTACAGAGGCATCACTTCCCAGAGGAGCTCCTTGTCCCAGACCACCTGCTAGGTCTCCCTGATCCCCGCCTTCTGCTGTTTCTATCTCCCCTCCTCTGCTGTGATCTGTTATTTTCTGGCTCGGCGGTCTTCTTGTCCTTCTCGGCACTTTCTCCGTTCTCCTCCTCTTCTGATTCGCTCTCCTCGAAGGCAACAAGGTTCTTGACGACCTTCTCTTTCCCACCCTTGTTCCACTTCAGCTGGATTTTCCCTTTTTCTCCCGCTTGTTTAGCCTCTTCCGGGACTGACTGATCTGCAAGAGTTTCTGATTTCTCCACTGCACTACTGTTTGCTGGATTACCCTGATTTCTGTTGGATGTCTTGGATGACTTCTCACCAGTTTCATCCAAGTGTTGATGACTGGCTTCCTTGACGGCATGAGGGTTTGGCGAGGAACTGCTTTGCATCGTCTCAGTTCCATCCGGTGTTGACTTTGATGTTGAGTCTACAACAACAGGCTTGGCGATACCATTTCCTGCTGTGGCGTGCTCCTCAGCTGTGCTTTCCAACTGCTCTTCCTCTGGCAGATCGGTGTTGTCAGCTATCTCCGAATTCTGACCGACATCGCCTTCAGTTTCCTGTTCTCCTTCCTCGGGTTTAAAGTCACTACTCTCTGTAACTAGCTTGTCGTCAGTATTCCTGTCAGGATTCTCCTCTTCGGGTTCATTTCCTAAAAAGAGTCTCTCATAGTCAGATTTTTGTTCCGAGCTGTCTTGTACCTCTGCCAAGTCATCTCCCTGTGCCTGGTCTTTGCTTTTTGGAGGTTTCCCGGTCGCTTTCTCCTGCCCTCCTGAGAGCTGGAACAAGCTGGGGTCTCCGTGGTGGCTCGACATATTGGCAGCCTCCGTCGACTCGTCAAAAATGTCCACAATTTCCTGTGACGCTCCCTGCTTCTTTTCTCCTCTCTCCTGCCTAGCCAGCGGAAGTTGCACAACGTCCATCATCCGGCCGCCGTCCGAGCTTGCATCGGGCTTCTGTGTCATCCCCTGGACCCACGTCTGGCCCTTCTTTCCCGACGTGGTGGCGGCAGCCCCGGGATGCAGCTTGCCGCTGATGACGTTGTAGCGCCCTCTGGCTTTGTCCCACTTCTCATTCCTCTTTCGGGTGTGCGGCAACTGGTCCATGGACTGTGCTATGCCCGAACCCAATCCCGCATTCCTACTGTGGACGACTGCTTGAATCTGCAACAACAAAAGATAAATCTGTGTTTAAGAATGGACTTTATAGTCTAGATTAATGAATTTGTCTGCAGATTCATAATAGCTCACACCTGGAATTTCTCAAAGACTTTCTAAACCTTCCCTGGAACATCTCGGTCAAACATGCTAAAAATTTCGGAGAAAAAAACCCCAGAAATTAATCAAGACCTAATTTGTTATCAAACACCCAGAAAGAAAATGTTGAAAAAGTAATTTATTAATTATAGTGTAGTTTAATCGTAAAAAAACACCCAATGGTTGGTTGTAGTAGCAGACAACAGCATGTGTAAGCAGATACAGTTTACAAGTAGGATACGACTCCAAGAAATTGAACAAAGTCTAGAAAATAGGAAAAAATGAAGACAGTTTGAACGTTGGTGAGAAGAACTTACTGGCTCTTTGATTCCTCGGTCTCCCTTGCCGAGGGACTGGCCCTCAGACCAGCCCATCTTGGACAGCAACTTATGGCCCAGGTTGCTGGATTCAATAGCTCTGAGGAAGACAAAAAATAAACACAATGATGACTGATCTTTCTTCTTTCCAAGTTGCAATCTCTACACATCTCTACCCCTCTTTAGGACATGTTTCATTTCGTTTGATCATCTTGAAGTAACCAGCACTTCAGACTTCGAAATTGATCTGTGAAAGGGATTTTGGTCTCCACAATGACATGGTCTTGTGAAAAAGACAACTTACCCTGGGAAAATGTCTGTGATATGTTCTAGCATACAAAGCACCAGATTTTTAATAGTTGGCGACAGACAGCTTTAAAACCAGCCGAACAAGGATGTTTTGAGATAGGTCTAATTCGTGAGGGTGACTTCGTTGAGGCTCGTGGGTCAGTTTCACCAGGAAAACCCTATTGACTAAGAGACCGGGAGCTCTTTACCTGTCCACAGAAGCTGGCTGATCGTCAGGCTGGTAGGGGTTGTCGCTGCCAATGGTCCGACGGCGATCCCCGGCCCTGTCAGTGTAAGCAGGGTTCATCAGCGACGGGTCGTGGGCCATGTAGTCCTCCTTGGCCAGATTGAACTTCTTCTTCAGGTGACGGAGTTCCTTACGGCGCTGCGTCTCCTTGTTCTGTTTACCGCTCGAGGACATCCCTTCAGAGTCACAAAAACAAAAACAGACGATGACCTTCTTACAGAACCACAAACAAATGTCACACAGTTGGATATCAACTGTTATCCCCACTTTCAACATTTTTATTCCATTTCCATAGAATTGATTTTAAGCTTTATAAAATTTCCACATCCAAGAGCAGATCCAATAGCAGATCTGGATCTCCAAATTGCTCACTAACTCCATTATTTTACTTGTAGCGCAGAATCGTCTCTGACTCTTCAAGTACTTGGTCCTGTCTTATACTTATAGTGTGCCCCCCAAAAGACCCTCCACCCTTCCCGAAACTGGACAGATTAGCCACAAGAGGGCCTTGCATACCTCCTGATGCTTCGTTCATCTGCTGGAGGGCCAGCAGGGCCTGGACCTGGCCCGGCTCACACTCCTCGCAGGTCTCGTCGCCGGAGTGGATGTGCAGCCTCAGCGTGGTGCCGCCGATGGTCAGGTAGTCACGGTGGGACAGAGGGTGGGGCTCGCTGACCACACGTTGCTAAAGAAGAGGTCAAAGTGTAAAGGTCAAAGAGACGGATAAACATCATTATCTTCTGATCAACAAATCCGTCGTACTGAACTACGATGCTTAATAGACAAAGCTTTACGCCAGAATCCTCTGGCCATTCAACACACCGAGCAGCAGGTTATACAAAGTGTGCAACAGAACTACTAGTCCAGTCTCCACCTAGCAGCTGCAGCATTCTCCTGAAGACGGAACGTCGAGTTAACCAGCTCACAAAAGAGATAGACCTCACCAGACTCCTTCGTCTAAAATTTCTCAGCTCTCACCTCTGAAAGCGCTTTCCCGTTCAGCATTGTTCCGTTCTGACTGCCAAGGTCTATGATCATATACTGCCTCTCCTCGGCATTGTAGACAATCTGAGCCTGCCGCTTGCTGACCTTTACACTCTGAATCAAAAGAACGTGACTGCTGCCCTCTCTGAGAAAGAAAAAACATCCGGTGTGCATAAGTTACAACGAGGTCAAGAACTTCATCTTCTTCCATATGACTTCTGTACCCTAACCCTCTGCACCTACTACACAAGACAAGAGCTGCTTTATATTACACATTACCACAGTCTCCATGGGGGGACTGGATCATAAACCAAGCACCACACCACACAAGCCACACTATGGTGTATTGTGGTATTCAGGATAGGTTAAGGTTAACATAGTCAAGATTAGAAACTGCAAGTTCTCCTTCCAAAATTCTGAAGCCATCATTACTTGATATTTGCTTGTGTAGCACACAAGACACTTGGCTATCTTCAACAGACTTTTCACAATGAACTATGTGATTTATACTAACTTTAAGACCTACAATCTGTGTGGGTTTGTAACTGTTACGATCTCTCACCCAGTGCATAATGTTCTTAGCTTGTTAACCTACCTGCCAATAGTGCCACCGGTGCACGTGACGATGTACAATGATCCAGGCTTGAGGGTGTCTGACTTTGTCACTATCACTCTGATGCACGGCGGGTAGTCAACCTTCAACACTGGGATGGGAAATGAAAAACAGTCAATTATAGCAGAGGTTCCAAATAAGTTTGTTACTTAGTCATTGTGTTCTTTTTCTCTCAATGTGCTTTTATCTTTTTCCATTTTTCCTGGGCAAAGCTTTCCACAGACCAATCCTGACAACATTTTTCTGACAATCTACAGGTAGTAAATTCATCTTCTAATACTGGAAGCACAAAGGATTTTCAGAGGTTTTTTCAGGCATGCAGCGTAGACGTGTTATGCGTCCACTGTCTGGGGTCTTAATAAAACTTCACATCAATCCTATAGTTGGTGCTAGACCGAGAACTGTCAAAGAGATAAGTATTAAGGTTCACATGGGTATACATGTATGGCCTTGCGAAAGAAACAACACTAAGGCAAATTCTGGTCAATCGGCATGAATTGGACTGCCTGAGTCCAACCTTGTTGGAGGTCCTACGGCAGGAGACTTCTCAAGCTGAAGGATATGTTGTCCTTCAATACTTCAATCCCACATGAAGTGTTTGGAAGTCTGCCGATGGATTCTGAGCTAGTGTTAGAGTGCTATTATATTATTTTGATTGATTCTAGCAGGGCCAACACTCTCCTGATGGCACCTTACCTTCAACGCAGCCAGAGTTATCAGACTCTACCCAGACTTCTTCTAAGTCCTCCTCATAGGACTCGCTCTCGGACTCGAGAGAACTGCCCTCACTGGAGGAAATGTCCGACAAGCTATTGGACAGTTCGCCCTCTTCCATCTCGTCGGAGCTGAGGACAATCGGCTCTTCGCCGTCCTCAACAATCATGACGTCATCAACTATTTCCCCGTCTGACATCTCCTCTTGCTCCTCCGGATGGCTCTGATCTTTCCGATGGTCATTTGTTCGGCTCTTCTTCCCGACTTCTGCAGACTTCGAGGGGACGCGATGATTTCTTTCACGGCTGCCTTCCTCTTTAGATGACCTCTGAGCTTCCTCTCCACTCTGTGAGTCGTCTTTGGCAGTGGAACTCTCTGAGCTACCTCTGATTATTTCTGGGCTTCTTCCATTGGTCCTTCCTTGTGTCTCCTCTTCAGGATTTTTCGTCTTACGGCTCTTTGTGGGCAATACCTGATTTGCCTCAGCTCTCCTTTCAGTGTCTTGCTCCCGAACTTTGTCACCATTGTCCAGGTTTTCTCCACTCTGTTGCCCGTCTCTTTCACGATCCTCAAACTCTGCCCCGTCGTCGCTCCCAATCTCACCATCCAAAATCACGTCCATCGCCTGCGGGCTCTGTTGCCCTTGGACGTATTCCGTGTCCTTGTCTTTCTTTCGCCGATCCCCTTCCTTGGATGACTTTTTCCTCCTCCTGGAGCGACTCTCTCGCTCGTGCTGCCGTCTCTGTTCACGCGATGACATCCTCTTCTTACGGTGGTGGTCTCGTTCGCTGGTAGCCACCTCCACCTCGTTGCCGACGTCTTCCCAACTGCCGTGATCTCTCCTCCGTCGCTTCTCCCGATGAGCTCTACGACTCTCCTGGCTGTCTATTTCTGATTCTCTTCGGGAGCGATTACGAGACCCATCCTCCTCGCGTCGCTTGCGATGTCGATGTCTGTTATCTTCGCCCATCTCGATGATCTGACAGTCCATATCCTGGACTTTATCCGTCCTCTGAAGAGGTGCATTCAAGCGAGCCAAACGGTCCAAATTCATTTGGAAAGGAGAAAATGTGGGGGGAAAAAAGAAAAGAAAAACACCACTTGTTAAAGCTTCACGTACCTCTGGAAATGGATCGAGCAGAGAGGTTGATACGGATTCTGGGAGCAGTACGGATGTTGGGCTTATCAAGTGTGTGACATGGGGTGTAATCGCTTCTATGGGGCTCATTCTCAGGTTCTAATGAGAGTCTTGAAAGGGCGGTAGTCAGGGATTGCTCCTGAAATGCAATGCACACACACACACAAAGAGAGGACTCTCAGCCACTGTTTTTTGACAGATCACAGGTTTGACGGCACAACCATAGCCAAGAACATTAAAAAGTCTTGTTCGCACTGAGCTAGGACAAAAAGCCTCTTATAGCACAATGATGCTGCAGACCTTGGACCCTGGAAGCACTATTGCAACCGTGAAACCCAAAAGCAGTTTATGGGTCACTGACAAATAATCACCTCTAGAGTGTACGAGATGTTCAAGCACTACAATCTGTTGAATTCAATGATTGAGCTTATTTGCATCACAGTCTATCTCTCAACAGCGAAACCTCAATCAATTGGACACTAATATACAGTATGGAAAGGTCTTTTTTTCACAATGGCTTACTGATCGTGTTTTGCACTGTCCAGCACCAGAGCCTACCAGCTTTTCCTACGAACTAAAACTCTGGACATCTCTGAAACTCCCCACTACATGCAAACCCCACCAAAAATAAAACACTTGAGAAATTTGTTTCCTTACCCTGTCGTCTCCACCCCTGGCTTCCTCGGACCGTGGCCTCTCCTTCTTCTTCCCAGAAGCCCCGCCCCGTCTTGTCCCACGCGGCAACTGCTCGGCCTGGCCCGATGCCGGAAGCTGAACCTGCGAGTGGAACTGGTAGGAGCTGGTGGCTTCATCAAAGTAGTAGTAGATGCCGGTGTTGGGATCGTAGTAAAGCTTGTTCACCTTGAGGGAATGGTCAGGGCAAAGGTTTAGCAGAACTGTCGGAGAATGATGACTGTGACTTAATTTGTGAGTGCAGTAGGGGGTAAACGAATCAATGTCCTCAAGCATCAAGACACTATCATTCTTGAGTAATGCAGCATCAATGTACACACAGGTTGTTTCGCATACTGAATCAGATGATTACATTCTCCACCATGTCAAAAATAATGTACCCTCAATGTAAGAAGGAAAATTACGCTTATAAGAGCACCTTTACCTGATCATAGTAGTAGCCGGAGTTGTAGTCGTAATACATTCCGCTGGTCTTGTCCAAGACAAAGCCAGTCTTGGAGGTAGTGGCCTCGGCGATGGCTCGGACACTGTCTGCAACAGACTGAGTGGCAGTCTGACAAAGGAGAAGAGAAGGATGGTGAATAACAAAGAGGCTTACAGCAATGGTAAATTGCGGGTTTAAGTATGTTGCTTGCATGGTGCAGATGATATCATCACTCTTGCCAGGCCTGCTGTGAACCCTTAACATTTAGGATGAGATAGAATCCTTCAGTCAATCTGTCAAAGTCCAGCACAATGTACTCCTACTTCATGGCGCATTCTTTGGACATGGTATGCAGACCTAGTTGAGCCAGTATGCCCCAAAGAAATATCTGCTACCTTGGCTCTACAGTACCGTGTCCAGCAAAGTCTAACAATACCCAAGTTGATCATCAAATAACAAACAAGGGAAACTGACTGAATTTTGTAAGTCATTGAAAAGTGAACAAATACAAAATTTACTGGAGCGGGATTCGACAACTGGCAACCTCCTGAATACCGTACAGGCGCTCTACCAACTGAGCTATTCAGCCCTACGTTGGTGGTGACCCCAATAGTCAATTATCTTTGTTTGTTTGGCAGTCAGAAGCCATGAAACCACGCACATACTGCTATACCCCAAGGTATCATTTTATCGATACTTGCAGCAATGCTGCAACCTGCCGCAACCGGCAACCAATTTGTATATGGCAATAAAATCTTGACCGACACAAATGTTTCCAACCTACAGATGGTCCTGCTTCCATGGTCCAATCCGTTGGACCCGTGCTCTCTGTTCTGGCGCCCTCTGCTGATGGCACGGCAGCCGTTGGGTCCGTCTGGCAGCCGACTTCCGTGACAGACTTGCCCGAGTCACCACGGAGGCTATTTAGCTCATGGCTTAATGTCTCAACCTGTGAGAGGAATTTAAGTTACTCTGTTAACTCAAGACAGTGACACTTATTTCACTAGTTTATAGCCATACTTAAACGCTCCTTCTGCCATTAAAACAAACAGACAAACAAACAAAAACACAACTTTTAAGCAAAGTACATCTTCCAGGCCTGAACAAACACAACACTGTCTTCTCCAGTGCATCACTAAAGTCTGGCATTCTCTCTCCAGTGGACGACCAGAGCACACTGATAAATTTCAGATAATACAAGTAATAACTGCTGCAAACTGCTCATCAGCCAAAAAATGACCTGAAATTTATCAAATGCTTGGAGAATTGGAGGGCCTAACGCATTTCGATCCTAGCAGGATCTGATGCATTTCGATCAACGCATCAGTCCCTCCTAACTCTGAGCAAAATTTCAGATCGTCAAATTCATTGGGGAAAGCTTTCCCTCAAATTTCCCTCAAAGGCAGGACACACATGGAGGCAGGGAAGGCTATAGTCTTAGTTCCCCTTCAAACGTTCCAGCTCACAATTTCGATTTCCAAGGGAAAATGCCACACTTCTTGATATGAAAAAAGTCCATGCACAATATTCTGATAGCCTATGATGCCAGTGTTTAACAACCTGGGGTGTCTACGTACTAGACAAATCATACATTACCTTCTTACGGAGGTCTAGACTACATGTTACGGCCTCCTCTTTCAGCGCCTGGGCCGTGGCTAGTTCAGTTTGAGCATCGGCCAACTGCTGCTTAGTCTGTGCAAGCTCCTCGCTCAGGCTATTGACCTTTGACCTCAGTGCATCCATGTCCTCTGCGGTACACTGCAGCGCATCCTCCTGTAGCTATCAAAGGGTTAAAGAATGTTAAATTTCGCATTAATTATGATTGGACCAGATAGTGAGATACAGATCCTAATGGGAATGGATTAGACAATGCTGCAAAGTCTCATATTGTCGTTACAAATTATGGACACATTTGTTTTAAATTGAATACTTCCACTTTTTGCGGCACTTTATGATTAGGATGTTAGGATTAGCTTTCTTGAAAAAGAATTGAGCCTTACACTCAGTCTTTATGTTCTTAAGAATAATAAGCCTATCGTGGACATAGAATAAAAATGGGGTTACCTCAGTTTAGTATATACTCAGGTTAGCTGGTATCGAGACCCAGTTGGGGATTCCCCACATTTATTTTCTGGGGAATTTTCATATTATTGTTAGGATAAAACTGGGTAAAATAAACTAAAAACCGGCAGCAGAGTCATGAAATGAGAGTGGAGGCCAAGAATTCTTCCAAAAACCGACAGAAATCTCACAGACCCGGCTTTAGCTTTGTCCATCAGTCCTTTGTCATTGTCCTAAATAAATCACTAAAAATAGTAACTAAATCATGATCAGTGAATCATTGTACTGCTAGTGCTACACTACTATAAATTTAATTACCTCCATGGTTTCACTCATTCTGACGATCTTCCAAATCGATAAAATGCTGAGAAGTGAAAGACTTCCACTGGGAATGGAGTGTTACACGACAGAATAATTTGTCCTCTGCAGACGTTCAATTCCGCATTTCAGCAAACAGCAGCCATCATCAGACAGATTCAGCGGCTAGCGTTTGCCAGACGAATGAGCAATGTTTCAGGGGGTCATCCGTACTCTGCTGCAAACAAAAACGAGATCGAAAGGTTAGATTTCATGTTTATAACCACAGAACTTGTGATCGCAATAGGAAATGATCGGAAATAGAGGAAAAAAACCTTAAAAAGATGTCACAATCTCGGACGATAAATCCGCCATGTTGATCAACTGGACAATTTCTGCCCATTGGTGGCGCTTCGAAGATTTTGCCCCCCCCCCCCCAGCCACCAAATTAAAAGTTGAACATGCAGATCAGAATATTCAGACTGGTGTGGTTTCATTAAAATAATTCACTGTAAACTGAAATTGTGGATAATATTCAGCCTCGTTGTGAAATGATTGCAACTAGTAGTTGTAGGCCCGATTTAACATAAAAAACTAGATTGTTTGCTTCAACAAGCACTAGGGGCGTTTATGAAACGGAGGCTCAGGCTCCAGCTCTGACATCCATATGCTGAAAATAAAGGTTGTGGTTTTTCATTGAAGCTGAAGCTGTTTTCCTTTTCAAACCAGAGAATCTACTTCCGAACCGCAGCCAAAAGCCTCTATTTTGATACCCGTTATTTTAGAAAGGATTAATGAAATGGAGCCGGAGCTTGAGACATATGAAGCCCAGCTGAGCCTCTTTATTTCGTAAACGCCCTAGGTATTCAGACTACTTGTTTTAAATATTGAAAAGTGAACAAAGAAAAATTGACTGGAGCGGGATTCGGACCGGCGACCTCCTGAATACCGTACAGGCGCTCTACCATGACTGAGCCATCCAGCCCTATGTTGGTGGTGACCCCAATAGTCAACTATCTTTGTTGTTTCAAATATTGTTAGTTATGCATTTAGAACCATGGAGGTAGAAATCCATGGAAGAACTGAACCACGTATAATCCTAGCAAACTTTTTAAGTAGACCTAAGCCAAATTTATCGGATGTTTGTATCAACTAACAGTTAGCAAAAGAATATTGCATGTGTTTCAATTAATCCTGGTACATTATAAATAATTTATGTTATTAAAACAAAAAAACAGATTCTTAATTAATAGGCACCCACTCCTTAAAATGAAAAGGACAACGAAAATTGAATTAAAATTTGAAAAAATACAAATACAGAATGCGATTATCATAATTATTATACAAATATTTGTTATATTAGTTGGCAGTTCTTCCCAATTCAACCCCATTCCCTTTCCCTACCCCCCCCCCCCCCCCACCACGCCCCGCCCATCCACTACCAATACCGAATATCGTTACTTCCGAGTACTCAATTATGGTGGACAAGGCTTTCCATACATTCGCGCCACAAGCAGCTAAACAAAGTTTGGGATAGTGTGGTTATGGTATACAGTGTACTGCATAATACATGCGGTTCTACGTTGAGATGGAGTCGGGGGCTGGAGGTGAGTGTCACACGATAAATGTCGAATGAGATTCTAATTAATTTAATCTGTGAGCTGATTTGATCTGTAGTGTTAGTTAATCATGGGTGATGATTAAGGTGTCAAATTAAATTGAGATTTTCTGTGTTGTTTCAGTGAAATTAAAAAGCAGTTTTCAGTTTTTCACGAGCAGTTCCACGATGACTGTAGGGGCTTCCTCACTAGTATTGGGTTCTCCTCGCTAGACATGGTTGACTACACGTCATAAGGTCGTTGTCATGTTATTGTGTACAAACCAGTACAGGAGGGTTAGGTCGATTTCTGCACCCATGCAGCAATTGCTGCTTAGTGCTATAGGTCCTGGGGCCGATTTCACTAAAGCTTTGCGATCATCATAAAGCTCAAATCCATCGCTAAACGGAAAATTGCTACGCAAAGTAGCATTCGATTTTCTGTTTAGCGATGGATTTGGGCTTTATGATGATCGCAAGGCGTTAGTGAAATCGGCCCCTGATCTGCACACTGGATACAGTTTTAAGAAAACATATCAACCATAATTATTATTGTGTCACACCCCCAGGAGCTCACAGGCCTCACCTAGCCACATACCAGTATAAGGCGTCAAGGGCGTTAATTAAGCATCATGTGGTGAAACAAAAGTAGTAGGCCCCTAATACTAAATAGGCCTAATAGCAAATTAATTAACTTTATTGTAACTAGTACTAGTAGTAGGACCACTAGGCCTTTTTTACCATTGGTTATTACTCCAGTGACTGAAGCCTTACAACACTCAATTGTTACATTGACTGTTGCTGGGGATAAATTTGACATGTCAAAATATTGAGTTCCAGTTAGTTAGTCTTCGTAAGTTCGTACATTTGTAACTGCTAGGCCTACCTTCTTAAACAAAATATATACAAACAAAACAAAAACAAAGACCCAATTATGCAATATCCCATTGTAAATTTCTTTTAGGAAGAAGCATGATGAAACTTGCAAATAATTATATTACCCCGACAATAAATCTTAATAACAATATGACTTATTACTGCAGTACTCGCTGTAATATTGGATTTGAATAAACCCCCACTGGCTCCAGTTTTAGTGATGGTATGACATAGATCTGCAATTGTAAGCAGAAGGTTGTGGGTTCGAATCCTACCTGAGCCTGAGCTTTAAATGATTTGTTCATGCGCTCTCAAAAGCACTGAACGTGCAGTTATGATACATACCTGTGAAGGGTATAAATTTAAAGCCTAATTAAAAAGGATAATGATAAATTAAAAATTTCTTTATCAGAGATAACTCAAAGACGATGTGGCTCTTTTACGCAATTTAAAAAAAAATTGGTCACTTGTCACTAATTAAGCCACCATCTTGAGGTGATCTCCGTAAACACCTCGCTATCATCACCGCGGTCGAAAATTACCTAAATTATTTATCTTCCATTTAGGCTTGAGCACGTAGTGCCTAGCTGACACATTTTGATAAACTAACCCCCCCCCCCCCAGTAGTTGATTAAATAAATGAAGCTAGAATGCAAATTGCAAATCAACACTCCTTTAAAGGGTCGGCTCTTTGCTGCTCATTGATTTTCCATTTTTGTTTGTTCTGCTTTAATAAGATACTCCAAAGAAGGTTTTGTCATTGTAAAAACTAACAAACATTTACACACAGGCGACACAGCCCTGTCCCAATATGAGTTTGTTGTATTGTACATGTATCATACTGAAACAAGCAAGCACAGTGTACATCATACAGTGTACGTGTTCACTTCCAGAATTGGAATCAATTTAATTCAACATTTATTTCCCATTTGACCAATGAGTCGGAGGTGGTACATTAAATCCAAAATTGAGGTAATATTATGATCGAGCTGTTAATAATAGCTACCCAATGTTCACCATTTTGTACACTTTTTGTACACAAATAATTTTACAGATCAACTCTTTGTTTATGTTAAAATACAAAATAAAAAAGGGTAACAAAGAAACCAAAAAGTGTAAGAATCTGCAGTTCATTTTCCTAGGAATGGAGGGACCAAATTTTTATGTTTTTTAAAAATTGGATTGGATGGACCTAAATGTTCAGTTCTAGACAAAATCTTGTGTGAAAACAAATTCTACGTGATGCAATAAAGCAAAAAAAAGGATCAGCAAAGTTTGATCAGCTGAGCCATGTTAGTTATCGTCAGTCAGTGACACGTCTGTTGAGTGAACAAGATATACCAATACATATACATGTATTATTCTTTTGACGTCAACTGCACGTTGCCGTCTCAGTTACAGCCTCATTTCCAGTCCCCATTGTCCTCACTTCGTGACAGTTGTAAACAACCTGTGACAATTTTCGGGCCAAGTTTCCAAAATCTGTAGGTAGTGCACAGAACGATGTCACATGAAACCAGTCGAAAATAACGGTTTGAATTACGTACATATACACTAGGAGAACTATGAAGAAAGGAAACCTTAGATTACAGACAGGTGACAAATACAGGTACTTAATTTGCTGCTCGAAAAATAACAATTTGGTAAAGGTCAAATTCTCCTCCTCCTTTCAACTACTTTGGATGCATAATTCTCAATTATCCTATTTATGTATAGTGTACTTTTATTTAATTTTCAGCTTTATGAGTATTTTATTGCTTTTCATTTTTTGTTGTATTTTTGTCTAATATTTTTTTCCTTTTTTGCTTGGAGTTAGGAGGACCTGACGCATTTTGATTCTTCCAGGATCTTTATCAAAGGCTAAAGATCCTGCTAGGATTGAAATGCATCAGGCCCTCCTAACTCCAGCATTGTGTAAATTTCAAGTCATTATTTTGACTGATGAGCAGTTGACAGCAGTTTATTACTTGTATTTTGTCCCCAATTTTAGTACCGGTACATCTCAAACAGTTAACTTGCACTAAGCATATAGGCCTATACAAAATCAAAAGAACTTGGTCAGTCCAGAAAAACATAGGGAAAAGTACAGTAATTCAACTTTGTGCAAACATGTAACTTAGACCATTTAGAGGATGAGTGGACATATTTTTCGGCTTTTTAATGTTTTTTTTGTGGGATTGTTCCTTTTTCCCCAGTTTAATATGACCTAGTTCATATATGGCTTACATGTAGGTTATAATACTTGGCAGGCTCAGTAAGACTCTCACCCAGCCACCTGTCCATCTACCTAATGCCCAGGCACCAACTACTCTGGACGGGCAGCTTCGATGGACTAAAAACCCTCCATGAGGCCAAAATCTGATTAATTCTCTTCTGAGCAACGATTAAAGTGGTTCCTTGGGCTCAGGTTACGGCAGAAGAGTATCGCTGCAACATTTTGTTTGAATTTGATGGGCAGCGTATTTTCTTTTCCCTCCCTGTTTTTAATAATCTCCCGTAACGGCCAGAAAGACTTAATGAAAGAGTGGTAACTGGAGATATCTTTAATTTTGTTTTATTGGGGGAGGGGCTGAAGTAGGGGAGGGGAGGGGAGAGGATTATCAAAGGGTTAGGACATGCATTATTATCGATTTGAGCCAAGGCACAAATTTGTACTTGCCATACTTAAGCTGTTGACCACAGAAACTATATTTATCGGTCACCTTTATACGGAAAAATTCAGTAGTTTATTTAGTGCAATATCGCCCTATGATAAATTGAGGCTTTATCATTGCTGCAATTGAAGCTACACTAAGTATGTGAGTCGTATACCAGTATGCGTACATACATGTAAGTGCGTATCTTCACAATCACTTTGATAAATGGGTTATGGGGTTATGACAACTAAGATACCCTAAATACATGTACAATGTCTACATGTCCAGAGAAAAAAACCCAAAATTAACCTTGTTCCCAACTGGATTCTGTACAAACATCAGAGGGTGAAATTTTCCACGAAGTGAGTGAGTTTAAAATGCCATGAACAAGCTCTCGGTGCGCAATTCGCATGCTCTGTACCTGTGCAGCTAACCAGCATTTTACCCCCAATATGAAAATGTACCGACGTTCAAATTTATCTTGGAGCTTAAAAGATAATGACGTCTGCGTGCAAATATTTGATTTTCAATACCTTTACTGACACGTATGTAAATTTACAGGATGCAAAAAATTAACAAATATAGGGTCTCCAAAAGACCTTGATAAAAAAGCTGAGCAACAATGATAATATTTCCATTGCCTTCAATACATGTATGTATACATGTATGTATACATGTATTGAGCGAGGGAGGCCAATTGCTGCTAAGCCATTTACTGTGGACAGAAAAGTTTGGCTTTGATGGCAAACTAAACGTGCAGGCCCTAGTTTCATTGGTCTGTAAATTTACAGAGCTAGAAAGAGTATAAAAGGAGAACCAGCACTTTATACAGAAGCCAAAAACTCTGCTAATGAGATCCTATTTCATGAATTGGCGAGGAATTTTAAGTTGTGGGAATGCCTACTTAAAATGTAACTCTGGATTTCTTGCTTACTCAGGGTTGGGCGCTAACCCTCTAAGTGCAGAGTTCTGAGGTAAGCGGAGCCATTGGTCCCAGTTACCAACGCAAATGCCATTAAGTTGTGAATATTGTTTTGTTTTGGGGCATTGTTTATTAAATTTCGGTATGTTTTTATTTACTTATTTATTTTGTATTACTTGCTTAGCAAAGACAATTTTGTAATAAATACTTTCTAGATAGCTCTATGAAATTGGCTAAAGACGTTACACCTTGGCCACTTTGCTACTGAGAATCAGAACGAAAATTTGTCATGACATTTTTCCTGTTTGTTATTTGCTTGTGACTGGATCACTGTGGACTGTTCGTTATCAATTTGTTAATCATTACGCAATTGAGGCCTGCTTTAGTTTGCCTGTGTGTGTATGTCCGGTATGAGAGATGTAACAGATTGTGGGCAATATCGGAAGAACTGAAGCAATGTTTGCACAGCGTACATGTTCATAGCTATACACGCCACTGTCAATTGCATTTTTACTTCATTTGGCGCCGGAGGTACATGTTCATGGGTTGGCCGTTAAGCAATGTAACAGTGTATTGTTTTGTTATGGATTACATACTAGTAATAAATCCAAGTGCTTTACAATTAAGTTTTGTTATCATTATTATTATCCATTTACTGATAGGGAAACCGGTATCGAGTGCTTAGGCATCGTGCCGATGATAATCAAGTTTTGATTGTCCTAGCTCTGTCCGTTGGTTTGCAAATTTGCTCTTAGCTGGAGAGAAGCTGTCCACGGTTTACTCTCTTTTCTCAAGAATATTTCCTGAGCTAGGGACCGGCTTCATACACCGGACACGACTGCACACGTGTCTGACGCCATTGCATCCATGGCAACGCACGACACTGTATCAATAACCTGTGTTTATTATTGAGGAAAGATATTTTGTTATAAAATAATTATAAACTCTTTTTTTTTCCTTCTGTTGTTTTCAGTATTGATCCTTTGCTGCTCAGGTCATCGGGCACAGAAATGATGGAGTGTTAAGCCGTGGTCACAGCAGATATTTGCCACACGTCACCTAGTTTGGATTGTACTAACTTCCCAGCAGTGTTGGAACTCGCTGGCATGCAATGAAATTTGACAAAAGAACAAATTCAAGAACTAGATTATTTTGAAACAATTAATGTCTTTATTTGAGTCGCTCTGTATTGTGCAAGAAAAGGGTGTCGGAACATGTGACCTAAGATTTTTATTTTGCTGTCAAAATAGTTGTGGTAGACTGTGAAATGCAAACCGAATTTGTGATCACAAGCCACAAAAAACTCAATATTCTTTAAGTTGCATTGACAACTTTAACATAAAAAAAACGTTTTTTATTTTGGCAAATTGTAAATTGTGAAGTTGAGAATAATTCTTGATGCAAACTCGAATGTTGCATCATGGACAGCGACAGGAAAAATGAAAACGACGGCAGCCAGTGGACTGCAGAGCCTGCCGAGGAGCCTCAATTTTCTTCAGACGGCGTGGGACTTGACTCTGGACCTGTGAAATCTGAGGATTGTGGTAATGATGATGATGTTAATGGCAAAGGAGGTCAAATTCTATCGTGGGGTTGCGGAGAATTTGGACAGCACGGGCACGGGACTACTGACACTGTCAGCACGGACGAATCTCCAGTACGATACCTCTACGATCAGACAGCTAAGATGGGTGGAGGGGATGCCAGGAACACCATGTCATCAGGATCAGCAGGCCAGGGACTGAAGATATTTGCCTGCGGAGCAAGCCACACTGTGGTTGTAACTGGTGAGTTTGAATTTGTTTCGGAAACAGGGTAGGGATTGCCACTAAAAAACAAAACAAAATAGTTTCTCTACTTTTGGGCATTTGGTGGGACATTATGACCTTGTATGCATCTGTGTATTAAGCAAGGTGATTTTAGACAAGATTTGAAAATGGGATGGTCTGATGATCAGCTTCTGCAAATTGTTGTGAATTTGTGAATTTGAGTAGATTCCTTTCTCATTTGCATTGCAGAAATGGTAGATGGAATAAGGTGCTAGCAGGGTGCCCAGAATATTCTCTGCCTGAAACCAACCTTGTCTTAAATTTGGGGACTTTCCGCATTCCGCCCAAACCCTGAATGTCATTTTGTCACTTTTCCTCCTTTTTCTGTTCTCTATTTTTCCGCAATCTTTAGCCAGCAGAGGCTCAACAACCCAATGTTCAAATTCTTGCCCAATCTTTGATGGACAACTTCATGTTTGCAATGTTCAAAGGAAAACAAAGCAACTTGGAATATAAGAACAATGCAAGTAATAAATTGCTGCAAAGTGCTCATCAGCCAAAATAATGACCTGAAATATATAAAATGCTTGGAGGAGGGCCTGATGACGCATTTCGATCCTATCAGGATTTTTATCGAAGGCATAATGAAACATAAGAAGATATATTGTTCAATTCACGCTGTTGGCTGGAACGTAGCGATGTTTCGGCTGTGGACTGCAAGCCTTTAACAGGCTGTTGAGAAAAACACTTGGTTATGGCTCATTGTTCTTGATAGGAAAAGGACCAGCATGAACAATTATATTAAGTTGATTTGCACTACATGCATTGGAATGTATACACTCTTACAGCTGGAAATCAATATGCTTGCTGTGAATGGAATACAACAATTAGTTCAGCTGCTGCTTATTAACTACAAATATCAATATTTAAACAAATTTTCATTTTACAGTTGCATAAATGTCATCAATGTTAAATGTTCTCCAAAGGAAACTGTTATATAACCGACACTACAACATTTATTTTGTTGACCTATTTTGTAGTGGATATTACATATTGATTTGAAATTCAATTAAAAATTACAAATTTACCAAATTCATGGCGAAAATTGAACTTTGAATGTTTGCTGATAGAGACACATGTTTAATTGTCTATACTGCTTTGTCATTCTTTGTTCTTGAAGTGCGGGTACACAATTCATGTTAACTTTTCGTTTCTGTTGCACTTTTCAGAGTCGGACGAGATATACACGTGGGGAAATGGAAACAGTGGACAGTAAGTTATTTGCAGGAAAAGATCAAATTAAACCGCGACTCTGCGATAAAAGGTTGAAATCTGGCAGGACCTTTTGTAGTCAAAGAACCTTCATCTAATGTTAAAATGCACCTCCAGTTCTGGCCCAGGTCTTATCCTCTAAGTTATTTGACTTTTCAGGAACTTGGACTTCAAGAAACCTAGACCATTAGGATGTTGGACCTGAAGTAGCTTGCCCTTGAGAAGCTCACACCTTGAGGAAATTAGACCCTGATGAACTTGCACCTTAAAGTCTTTGAGATTCTTGGTGTTGGTTCCAAGATCCCTTTAATTGCATGGTCTTGAACTTCAGTACATTCAACACCAAGGTCAAGGATGCGAAGTCTTATGACTTGTATCTGTATCAGAACTTCTTTGTCTTTGTTTGGGCCTTCCAGTATCAGCCTGTGTCTTCACTGTCTTGGACATTGTTTGTTTGGTTAATGGCTTTGGTGCCCATCTTGACATCATTGATTAGAGTCCTGGACAAAGAAAAAGAATGGAGGGACTTTAAAAAAAATAGTACAACTGCCCAGTTCCTTTCTAAAATGCTAATTTATTTAAGAGTTTGTGACCAATAAAAGCATTCTAATTATTGACTTTTTCAGCATGATCTATTTAAAATCAGCAGCACTATAAATAAAAAAGCTGACCAAACTCTCCTTTTACAGACTGGGTTGTGGTGACAAGGACACCCACTTGACTCCCCAGAGGGTGCGACTCCCCACCGAGGGGAAGGCAGCGTCGGTGAAGGGAGTGGCCTGTGGCAGCCGCCATACTGTCCTCTGGAAAGAGAACGGCCTGTGCTTCAGCTGGGGGAACAACTTCTATGCGCAGCTTGGCTACGACTTTCGGATCGAGAACTACAAGGATAACCAGGTTTGTGCGTTTTTAAATACTTCGATTGGCAGATGCAAGGGCCTGTTTGTTTTGACACAAAGGATCGCAGATTTAGGAATCCACCTCCTATGCAGGGTACACTAAAATGGGATCCGGATCAGTAGAATCTGTGAGCCTGTGCATTAAACAAACAGGCCCCTAGTGTCAGTGATGAAGGGTTTGCATCTTTTAAATAAGGCACTGTCATGGTGAAAATCACTTTGTGGTGCTATCAGAACACAGGCATATTCCTTGTATGGGCCTGTTTGTTTCAGGCACGAGATCAGTGATCCTGCTGATCTGGATCCTATTTACCGTATCCTGCATGGGACGTGGATCTTCAAGCTCACTGTCTGATTGCGTGCCGAAACAACCGGGCCCTAAATCTGTGTTTTTCATAGCCCGTACAGTAGTTTTTTTTTTCAGCCTGATGACAAATGGTTGTAATGAGGCTCTTGGTGGCAGCAAACTGAAAGGTCCTTGACCTTCTCTATACACCGATCCAACAATGCGAACAAACACAACGGTGAAAAACACCCGCCATTACTAGTGTGTCCCCGCCCGTATTTTGTCCGGCAACAAAAGAATTTGCCCTCCGACACACTCGATACTGCAGGGTGTACATCCCCTAATCATGGGACAAATACCCTGCAATTATAAGAGTGCGGATGGAGGAGCACAAATTCTTTTGCTGCCGGACAAAATACGGGCGGGGACACTGCAGTAATGGCGGGTGTTTTCTACCTCCATGGTCACGCCGTCGGTGTATAGCCACCAAGAGTTTCAAAACTCTTCTCTCATTTTTGTCCACAACTCCTTCTTTCTCTCTCTCTCTGTATCTGCTTTTCATTTTTGCTTTACTGACATTTCATGTGAAGGACTTTTCCATTGGACATTTTTTTAATTCTCTCTCCATTATTAAAAATCTCTCATCAATTTCTCAGAAAGAAAGTAGCAAGGTGAAGAAAAGTAGACAAACGTCTTCATATGTCATCAATAATCTCATTGTACATGTACATGTATGTCTCCTCAAAAGCTCCATCAGTGTTCTGTCTTTTTTTTCTTTCTTTTTTCTGAGCCACATTTTATAAGTTGCTTAAAGTCTACCGGTGATATTTTTTCATCATGAGAACTGTCAACACATCAAAGCAAGCTTCGCTTGAAATAAATATAAATTCCAGTGGGTTTTTTAAATAATTACTTTTTTAATTAATTCAAATCTGCATTAAAGCATTCAGCAAGTGAACAAAAAAAGATTAAAAAGTGAACAGAACAAAGACAAATTTACTGGAGCGGGATTCGAACCGGCGACCTCCTGAATACCGTACAGGCGCTCTTCCAACTTAGCCATCCAGCCCTACGTTGGTGGTGACCCCAATAGTCAACTACCTTTGTTCGTTTGGAAGTCAGAAGCCATGAAAAAGTAAATTGTTTAGACACAAATGATTTCCATTGGTAGAAATCTATGAACAGATGTACACACTGAACTGCATGATGTATGTTGTTTACAGGAAGACGGTATGTTTTTATGGTTCTATATTCACTCCGTAAAAAAATAAAAAAGTAAACAATAAAATATGGGCTTATGGGCCCCATAGGATTACCGCAGGGACATAATTATATACACAAGTTTGCTGTCGTGCCCGGTGGGCAGAATGTTACCTTTAGAGAGTTCAATTAGCGATTAAATGAGCCAAAAAATTCAACTATTACGTTTGGCACACTTGTCAGTCTTAAAAAACTCTCATTTTGGAAAATTTTGACCCAAACATTTTGGCATGGCACCATATAAAATGGCACCATATACATTGTAATTATGGTATTGAAAAGTCAAAAAGTGTCCGGTTCAAATCATGTAATTTTTGTATTTAAAGAGTGCCTGTTTGTTTCAGGCACGCGATCAGAGATCCTGCATACAAAAGCTAGCTGCTCCGGATCCCATTGTAGTGTATCCTGCATGGGACTTTGCAAGATCACTGATCGCTTGCCTGAAACAAACAATCCCCGAGTTTATGGGTCATGCTTTCAATTAATATGCGCAGATGAATTATAGTTTTTCCTTGTCAGGTATTTTGGATGGTGAATTTTAGTGTCCAACCTCTCATTTTGCAGGCAGCCCGACAATTCCTGTTGCAACGCTTGGCTAGAAAAAACATCTGTGACGAGGTACAATCGCATGCATGCCTTGTAGATCGTGCAAATATTTATCAGCTTGTAGATGGCGACGGCTAGCTGCCACTAACATAATGCTTGCCTCACAATTGCATGTTCATCCTCAGAGAGTTTGCACAGTTTCAGAATTCGTCTAAAACGTTGAGCTTTTTTGGGTTGTTCTTTTAACTTGAACCTGCCAAAGACATACAGAGCCCTCTGGCCTGAATGTCCAGTTCAAACTCTGGTTCTTTGTGGAACTATCTTTTATCTTGGTGGTCCTGCAGTCCAATATACCATTTATGTCTGCACTTCCAGGCCTTAAATATTTCATGCTCACCATGTTCATGTTTTAATGTACACAAAAAATCCCTTTTGATCTTCCTTCATTATGACCTAATATTATTTTAAGAGACTTATTTTGAACAGGGCCAGAAATGAAGTTCTGATTGAACCTACAAGATGACTGCCTTGTTCTTATTAACCCTTTTTCTTTTTATCCTATGATGCACAGCATTCAGCCACCATATCACACGTTCACATCCCAGGGGTCGATTGCACCAAACTTTTCGTAACTTTACTATCAATCGTAGGACTTTTGATGCATTGAAGCCCTACATGGCATTGGCCCCCTACGATGGGTTATGCTTCGTAATTCGGGTTACGTTCGATCGCAGGGCTTTGTGAAATCAACCCCAAATCCTATTTCGTAAAGCTGCTGTGGGGAACATTGGTCAGCAAATTTGTATGCCAAGCCAAAAAAAAAAAAAACTCTGAAAATCAGCGGAAAGCCAGTGACAAGTAATACACATAACATTGGAATTTGGCCGGTAACCAATGTTCGCTATTAAAACAAAACTTTCAGCAAGTGTGTATGCTTGCATGTACTAGCATTGCACCTCTTACTTATTGGACTGCATGCACGATTCTATTAGTATGATGAAAATCCTAGCCATTTGCTCTTTGGCTATGTACTAAGGCTGGATCTAAAATAACAGCATGACTATAACTGCGGCTGGCTATCACTGGGTGCATTTCTATGGGCTTTTACGAAACCTGGCTTGAGGCTAGGCTTGGTACTTATTTCACTACCGCCACTTGAGACCCACAAAACAAAATGAAGGGATTGGGCCACATGACAAAGCCGAAGAAAGTCTTCAGCTTTGCCATGTATCTCAAGCCCTTCATTTCATTTAGGACACAAACTAAAAACACAAAAATAATCCCAAGCCTAACCTCAAGCCTCATTTCGTAAAGGCCCATAGTACAGATTTACCTCAGCCCTATGCTTGAGTGTAAGCAGCCATTAATTTGGATCCGACCGTATGGAAAGTTGAGATACACTTGCATTATAATTGATCTAACCAAGTATGCAAGGTATGGTCTGGTCACCATTTCCCCTATCCCAACCAATCCATACATTACCTTTGCTTTAGAATATAGGGGAGACAGATACCAGACCAAATTGCCGACCCTGATTACTGTATTCCATTTGCCATAATTTGCTATACTGGATCTGATACTACCAGCACTTTTTCTGCCAGCTATTTGCCACAAACATTGCCACTCCCCCACCCTCTCAAGGCTTCACATTGCTCCAAGTCGCATCCAGAATCAGATTTACATCATCTTTTACAACTTTTTTATTGAAAAGCAAATTGATTGTAAACAGACTCCCAGATATTTGTGTTTTTTCCTTCTTAATGCATTTTTTTTTTACAGTGGGAGTCAACAAGACTTCAATTTTTGAAGGTTTTGTATACATGTATGTCGGAATGGCAATGAAAAACAAGAACTTTATACAATTATTATCTATGACCCAAGGCTTTCATCATAGCACTGCATGGGATTTCCATCGATGTATTTCATCCCAGGGTGAGTTCGCCCGGGGTGAAATTTTTCAACCCTGGGGGGTAACGGAGGGGTGAACAAGTGGGAAACATGGCCTTTTTTCACCCCTGCGTCACCCCGAAGATTTGGTCAAGTGGGAACTGGCCTCCTACTCACCCGACCCAGAATATAATAAAAAACCCTTGGTCAGAGAAGCTCAGGTCAACCTGGGGCAGGTAATATCCCATGGAAAGCAGGTTGTAGTGTGAAAGGGATATTAACTCTTGTTCTAATAAATGATATTAATGGCAGTTATTAACCACTATACCAGTGTGTTTTGTTTAATATTGATTTTCCCAATAATATCCCATTTTTAGTAAAACAAATTCCTGCTAGTAATATTGATAATGAATAACCAGAATTAACACTTTGTACTGATGAGAAGTGCTTGCTCATTATTTTGGCTAGAAAGTTCAGTTTTATTTTCGTTTTGAATAATATTAATTTGTTTATTTACTTGTTTACCCCATTAATTTTGTAACGTGGCCCACATTTTTCAGACAACGCGAAAAAAGAGACCACCATATTTTTGGTTTATAAACCTGAAAGTGCTTCTTACTCTACTGGCACCATCTTGTAAAAAATGAACTAGAATACAAGATGTTTCGTATTTTGATGGACTGCCATAGCTATAATAAGAGGGTGTTGTTACTGCAAATGATTGATGGGAGGGATTTCTTTCCTGATCCTAGAGTGACGGGCGTTTCTTTGTGTTTTGTTTGATTTTTCGGGCAGGTCTCCCCACACATGCTGAGTCCCATAGCACATTTGAAAGTTGTTCAGGTAGCGTGCGGAGAGAAGCACACGATGTTCCTGTACGACACAGGAATAGTGGCCACATGCGGGTGAGTAGGAATTAGGAAGATAGAGGGCAGGGTTTGCACTTCCATTTTGGTATAGCAGGATTGTTTTCTTTAGCATGATCCACAAAATTGATGTAATTTTCTTGTACAATATCGCCCTCTACATGAAGTGATGCAAAATTGTTCAGTCTTGGTGAAAGTTGTTTTTGGTCTTGGTCTTACTCATTTCTGGATAAATGCAGCATTGCAGGCAGAAATATTTTAACTGTATGTTTCTACCATCACCATATTTATCATACCCTGTATTAGTTATAGGTCAATCTGTGAAGATTTCTGTTTTGGTAATTGCCCAAATGTCAACTTGTTGATAAGTTGAGAATGTTTCTCCATGGAAAATTGGATTTTCCTTAGCATTTTAATTAGCTGTCTTTTTCCTAGGTCAGCATTATGTAGGTCTAAGAAACGTGAAATAAACACATTTTTACAAATAAAAATGTACTCTCTCAAACTGCTCATCAATGGAGCAAGAAACTGTAAATTTATACAGTGTATATATGTAATACCTATTAAGGAGGGCCTCATGGCCTCTGAGAAAGATCTTGATAGAACCAGAAATATGAGCCACTGCTGGCTCTGGCATATCATCTAGACTGCAAAAGTAGAATAGCCCCCTCTATTGGTCAAACCAAGATAGCCCAAAATACAAAGTTACATGTTTGATTACAATAGTCACATAACCTGAGATATTTTGAAAAATTGTATCAGCAACCCAAAATTTAATTGTTTCATTGTTTTAATTTGATATTGTATTAGGCCAGTTTGTTAAATAGATTAATATTTTTCTCTTTAATACTGTAGGGTAAAAACCAAATAAATTATACTACCGAGTATGAATGTTTATTTCCTTATTCATTTTCGCCCTCTTCAGAAGTAGCACCTTTGGACAGCTTGGATCTGGTAATCGGGGAGAGCTTGTGTCTCCGAAGGCTCTTGATTATCCAGAGGGGGTAACTCACATTGCCTGTGGAGCAAACCACAGTTTAGCTATAACAGGTAAGATGAAAATAGAATTTTATAACATTTTTAAAAAGGCAGTGTAAGGTATACATGTGCAAAATGGCCGCATCAACCGAGTTGGATTTTTAGGAGCAGAATTTTACAAAATTGGAATATAATCATCAAATAACCACAAGGGAAACTGACTGAATTATAAGTCATTGAAAGGTGAACAAAGAAGAAATTGACTGGAGCGTGATTCGAACCGGCGACCTCCTGAATACCGTACAGGCGCTCTACCAACTGAGCCATCCAGCCCTACGTTGGTGGTGTCCCTAATAGTCAATTATCTTTGTTCGTTTGGCTTCAGACTACCAATTGTAATCAACTTCGTATCAACTTGGATTATATTCAACAGATATCAGCTTATTTAGTCATATCCACATTTTGTTTAACATATTTTGTACATCCCTTTCTTCAAATGTTCTCTTTTTTAGACCAGAAATATGCAAAGTTTGATCACATGGGGTCAACTTTTGGCAAGGATCTTTTTCTCTTCTTTTTTTTTTTATTTTGCATTCTGAAACATATCATTCTTTTTTCTTCTTTAAATTGAATTTTCACTGATTTTTTTCTCTTAGGTTTTCTAAGTCAATCAGATTACAATTTATATGTCATTTTATATGATATTAAAATAAAATATTAAAATAAAATATATAAAAAAAAATATATATAAAATATATATACATTTATATAGAAAAAAAAGGATACAAGTAATAAATTGTTGCAAACTGCTCATCAGCCAAAATAATTACCAGAAATTAGACTTTGATAAAGATCCTGCTCGAATCGAAATGCATCGGTCCCTCCTAACTCCAGCCGGCAAAAAAGGGATTAAAGAATTTCCTATATGAAAACTGGAAAACTAAATCTTCTTCTTGATTTAATGTATTCGCTTTGCAACAGATTTTAAAATTGAATGAACTGGTGGCTTTTGCCATTTTTCTTTTGCTCCAAGTGCTTTTGCAAACTTCATTTTCGTTTACTTAGCATTTTTTTTCCTAAAGAGATATTCGGTCATTATTATTCATAAGGTTTACCCCAGAGATACAAAGGAATTAATCTTCTGCAGATTCATAGGAAATCGCATTCAACAGGTCTTGGGATTGGCTTTTACAAAAGCTTCTTCCTGCGGTTTAGTGCTGGGTCAGGTTGGGGACATACAACACGTACAGAGTTAGGCAGTTTTTGTGGCACCCACAAATCCAGTGATGCTTTGACATAGTTAGGCAGACTGTGCTTCACATTTGTCAGGCAGCATTGCCAAGTTAGGCAACACCAGGGGACTATGCATTCAACCTCTGAGATTATTTCTTGTGGTTTTTAAAGTGTTCTGGTTGATATTGCTTGTTCTTTATTTTTGTTTGGTGGTTTGTTTGTTTAAAATTGCTTGTTTTTTTCAAAAGTCAGTCGGCTGAAAAATGTGTTTTCCTTTTCTCACATTTTTCTGTTATCTTACTTGTTCATTTTGCTTTTATTTGTGTTTATATTTTGTAGCATTTATTTTCTCGTATTCTTTGTTTTGCCTGAGGAGTGTTTGTGTTTGTTTTATTTTTTCTTCAAACTGATCAATTGATTGTTTTGTAAAATGAACTTGTAGTGCAGTTGCCCTATTGTCATTTCTTGATCGTCTGCAAGTTTAAATTGTAGTTTTTATGTCGTGTGCAGTTTGCATGTAGGTCACTGTATATGGGTCACAGTATTTCTTGTATTCAGCAATGTCATTTGCACCATATTGCAAGTTGAACGACCCTCCAATTTTGGTGTGTTCACTTCAGTAAAACTGCCCAGAGGCGGATTTCTTTTACAGTGCTTTGCTACAAAAATACAACCTTTCCCCTAAGATATGGTAGACCTAAAACCAAAAAAAAAGAAAAAGAAAAAAAGATTAAAGTTAAGGACAGAATATAACAAATCACAGATTTTTTTGGGGGATACTTTTTTGTTGTTGCTCCCTAGTCATCAATGTGCGATTGTTCTTTTGCTTTGCAGCCAGTGGAGAACTTTACTCTTGGGGCTTAGGACGGGCCTGTGGGCAACGCAGGGAAGACGTACTGCGTCCGCTTCGCCAAATCATGCACAGGTCCGACGCATTAGTGGCCGCAGCCGGTGGGAGTGCGCACTCTGTCGCGCTGTCAGGTAAGTGAGCGAGGTCATTCTTTGCCCAAGATTCACCTGCCCCCCTTCCTTGTCTTACCACTCCGCCCTCCTCCCCCACGGCTTGTGTCGGCAGCCATCTTGGCACGTGCATTGTTTGCGTCGCTGTTCACCGTTCACGAGGGCGCTGCAGCTGAGCGTGCTCTGTTACCCGCTCGGCATGATGGATGCCTCATTAAAAACTGGGATCTGACACACATACAAAAAAAAATAATGAAAAAATTGCGGCATAAAGATGACCTTGCCTTTTTGACCCGCGTTTCTCATCTTAAGGCGAATAGAAAATTGTTGGCACGCACAGCGTGAAGCACAGGTAGGCATGCATGGATACACAGACAATGCAAAGAGAATAAATCAGGTGGAAAGGGGTTTAGAGTATGACCAGACTACAAGTGGAGTGTAAATGAATCATTGGGCAGAAGAAACCTTTTTCCGTGTTTCAACATTTGTTTGTTTACTTCATCTCTTTCGTTTTGTTTTGCTTTGCTTTGCCCCCCTTTTTTATGTTTTCTAATTTCCTCTTCAATATTGGATTCTTCCATTTTGATTATGGTTTTTGCCGATGAATCAAACAGATAGTGATACAAATCCACAGGTCTTTGGGTACGCTGAAACAATGAGTGGAAAAACAAAAAAAGAGAAGTGTTCTGTTGGTGTGTTAGATAAATCGATGACGTTTACACCAGAATTACTTGTTAATGCTGAATTGGTTTTGTTTGTTTGTTTGTTTGTTTTTGAATATAGCACTGTAATCATGTATGCTACATACTTATTGGATAGTTGCTTGGTGGTCATACATCAAACTTTACATGATCTTGTCAAGTAATCATTTAAACGCAATTTGGTGCAGTAGCTATTGGTTACTTTCTTTGTCTTTTAAAGATATAAAAAAAGGGGGAGCGAATAATTTTAATAAAATGTTGATTGCATGAATGCCACTGGCCCATGCTGAAATATTTACATGTACGGACAAATGTACCCTAATCGAGTCCTTGAACGTACATGCTTGCGTCTTTCTTGGCATGCGTCACAGTTTTAGCATCGCAAACCGACCATTGCCGTCAAATCGGCAGAACTCTGTATTCCCATCAGTCTGGTGCCGCAAATATGTTACTTTTTGGCGAGCCTACCTGTACCTGCGATTTTATACTAACCATCATGGAAAAAAAAAGGAAATACTGTATACTGGTATACATGTAAATCCATTTCTTGCAAATGTATGCTTATTGTCTGTTGGTAATGACCGTCATTTGTCAAATTTGGGAGTTTGTTTGTTTGATTCTTGACAGCGTTTGATGTTTTGTTTTTGGAGGGGGGGGGGGGGGTGTTCTGATCTATTTTTAGGGTCTCCTTTGTGGATATTAACCTATAAATGACCTATATGATTTTATAGATGGTTTGATTGAAATGTCAGTGTTAGCCGGCAGAATGCAGACGGGGAATTCAATATAGATACTAGATTGCTGTTCTGTTGTCTCCAATAGCTGTGGAAAAATTATCACCTTTAAAAGCCGGCTCGGCCGTTTGGGGCCAGCCAAGGTGCGACCTTCACTTTCTCTTAGCAGATTGAGCAAATATTGACTTTCATGTGTGTCTGCGGTAAAAGTAGCTCTCCTCTCCTCCCTGTATGCCCCTTGGGTGATGTGTACCAATCCCTGAAGCAGCATTTGCCTACCCTGGGGTGGGGGGATAGAGGCTAGGGGGAGGGGATGAAACAGGGGCCACGGAGGGAGGCAAACAGCGGTCGATATTTGTTTGCTTTTAACCTGATGCATAGATTTTGTGCAATTAATTTCCATTTTACACCAGTAAACCATTTTTAGCAGGAAGTGGGAACCAATCGCAATATGCAAACGATTTCTTTATACACCCTAAGGCCCAACACAACCGCATCATCAGGTAACTTTTTTAAGTGTTTTGCAGGACTAATAATGTACATGCAGGAACAATGTAGGTATATTTCTCAATATCTATGTATCAGTTGTTGTTTTAAAGATGCTGACCTTTGTGTACTTCAACAATGTATTGTCAAATTATTATGTAGTTTGTCTTCCCTATCTTTATGTAACTGCGCGTCAATCCATTTTGGGGGTTTTACCCATTGAAGCAGTACTTTTATTGGAAATTTTACATCCTCAGTGGCTGTGAGTTGTCCATCTGTGCTTGGAGATTCATTCAATAATGTGAACGATTCTTAATCTTGATGAGTAGTAAAATAGGGGTGAAAATTGTGCAAGAAGGGGAAATAGTCTTGCATTTCCCCTAATTGAATGAAAAAATTATATAAGCCTATAATATCTGTAAACTATATTCACATTGTGAATTTGAATAGCTGGGAAAATGAGTTATGAACCCCATATGTGTATTTGGCTGTCATTTCATGCGTGTCTGCCATGCCTGTTTGAGTTTAACCTCAAAATTGATTGACAAGAAAATCTCAAACATTCGTCTTACCTTGTGCACTCGTTCAGTTTCAGTGATTTTTTCGTCTTTATTTTACTTGATTTTTGTTTGTACCCGAAATCAATAGGAGAAGTCTTCCTTTGAGATTTTTAATCTTCCATGACCTTTTTTTTTTTTTTTTTTTTACTTTACTTTTACTTTTACTTTTTTTTTCTTCTTTAAAATCCCACCTGCCCCACCTGTGCTGCGAGACTTAATCCAGTGGTCGTTTCGGTCTTCTTTTTTATCTTTACTGTCTGGATTGTGTTTCTCAAACGAGCGTGGAAAAGCCGCTCAGCGGGTGGAAAACGATCACAGCGACCGTAATGATTCCATCATGTGATCGACACGCTTGCATCAGTTGCTTTAAGTCCTCTCATTGTGCGACGGTCGTGTAGCCTTCCATGCCACTGGTATTGTTGCTAGTCGATGGAGGATGGCATCGCCGACCTATGAAAAAAAGGATAAATGAAAAAAGATAATAATAATAATAAAACAAAAATAGAAAGGACCTTTGACCCACGGGATCTGTTGTGTTCACAGACAGGCGTAGCGTGTCTGATCTTGACCCTGATGCTCACCCTGCAGTGCAGTCATGGCCCATCCTCTGCCCTTTAATTTGGTCCAAGGACAGAAATTAAGGCCCACCGTTCATCCTCCTCAGTGATAGCTTGGCGGCCTTGGCATCATCAACTGCCGACAATTAGCCGGCAAATTGTAGGCAGTTGACTGTCAGACTGACTGCTGTGCAATGCGAGGGACGTAGTTAAACACTTTTTTCTTTCAGCTGAATGAACCCGTACACAGCGGGAAGCGGGGAAAAAAACTAACAAACCCTCGAGAAAACAAAATGGACACATCAAGCCTACATATCATACCTCTCAAATTATGATAGCCATTGATTGAAGAAGTACATCTCAAAATGTCCTTTGAAATTGGAATAATTATATATGCTTGTTGAGGTAAATTGTTCTATGCTCGCAAATGTAGACAGATGTCTCTTCTGTAGAAAAACACTGTTGTTCTTTGTTTTGATTCTTAGATTTATTAATGTGGTGGTCTGGTGGGGAAAATTTTTTCCCCAAAATTCATACTTCAAGTCCTACATAATTTATTCATTATAACAATTTTGTATTACTTGTTTTCATTTCAAATATTTGAACAAATGACTTTCTGAATATAGAATGATAAATATAGTAATGATTTTTTTTCCATGTGAACTGTCGTCATTTAGTGCAGCCCCCGGCACTGATCGATGAACGATGCAAAATCCCGTTGATTCCGATCGCAAACACTGCTGGTGCCCGTTCAGCGCGATGCTGCGCGATCAATAACCAGCCAAATTGTACATAACGTAACACAGACAAATGACGGACGACGTATCCGCCAGCAAGCACACAGTAGACTGTCACAGGATTTAATGACCTACACGCACTGACAAATTTTGTTGCGGCTGATTTTTTTGATGATTTTGTTTTTTATGTCAGTGTATATTTTCCCAGTTCAGTATTTCATCTTTGTGTAGCTATGTTTGTGCTGTGCTTCATGCCTCATAGATTTTTATAGTAAGCTCACATAAATTATGAAATCGGCATTATGCTTCATTTTCCATGATGAAATTAAGTTAAGCTCAATAGCAAGCCTTTAAGTGCCCTATTTTAAACAGCCGAGGCAGAGGCCAACACTCGGTTACCATGTTATATCGTCGTTTTGCATTGAATAGGCTTTCGCATTCAGTGCATGTTTGAAGTAGTGAAGTGTTTGAAAACATGTTTAAGAGCAAAACAAGAATTCCCCTCAGCTGATGAGGAAAGTTGCATTTTCCATCAGCAGAGATGTAACTTTGTTTCAAACAAGAACAGAAACAAAAATTGCCAGGTGCCATTATTGTAGAGTCCTGTCATGGCATTGTCGACTAATATCTCACTCAAATTCATCAATTGTTCCTGGGATCATTTTCATGAAGCCCTGTACGAGCGATCGTAACTCGAGTTACGAAGGATAACCCATCGTATCTTACGCAGGGCTGCAATGTATCACAAGTCCTACGATTGATAGTAAAGTTACGATGAGTTTGGTGAAATCAACCCCTGGTCTTGCAAGAGACACATTGACCCAGGCATCTTTGTTAAAGTGGTCCATTCAAGTGGGGAAGAACAATTCAGTTGTTGTTTTTTCCCTTTCTAAAATATAACTTTCACAGAGACCTTTTTTTTTATTTAAAAAAAACACGTTTCTGATGGAGGAGGTATCTTTTGCAGACTTACACTCGGCTTTGATTTCTGTAGATTAGGATTTGTTTCTTACGTTGAGAACCTAATTGGGTGCAAGAATGGCTTTTATTTTCCGTTACCATCCAGGGCTTGAAATATCCACTAGACCTTGGAACGAGTCTAATGATTTCAGTGTCGGTCTAGCTAAGTGTGTAGCGCACTAACGTCCGGCTGTCTGGTGATTTTGTTTTCTTTGCACAATTTAAAATGGTGCCAAAATTGATGATTTTTGACATAGTATTGCATACAATTATGATTTTCCTATTTACATGAATGCCTAGTGAAGTCTAGTGAAAAAACAGTTCAGGGGCGGATTTCACAAAGCACTAAGATTGGTCTTAAATGTGAATTGATCTTAATTGCTAAGCAAAGTGTGATGTCACAATATCACTATGGTGATACTGACAACTCATCTTAAGATAATCTTAGTGATTTGTGAAATCCAGCTCAGGTCTAGTTAAACGCTTCAATTACTAGACATGCTGTCCAGTGGCCAATTTCATTGAATTGCTTAAGTACGAAATTTGCTTAAGCATGAAAATTCTTCCTGGATCAAAACAGGATTACCATCCAAATGTTCATATGATGTTTGCTGCTTTTGACTTGTATTTGGCCCTTATTTGCTGTGCAAAACTTTCACAAAGAGTTTTGGCGGGCATACTGATTTTTTTGGTTTTTGCTGCTTATTAAGCAAATTTTGTTGCTTAAGCAGCTCTATGAAATTGGCCGCAGTGCTTTTTTTCACGACGTTCGCGCCCTGCCATCCCATACACTCGACCTGGCCGCCACTAGTAAATCTGTGACTGTCTCTCTCGCTGGCAGCACAGTGCTCCTTGGTGACAGATAGACAAGACAACCGACTAATGAGAGGAATGAAAAATTGGCATCTCCCAGTGCAAATATGCGTTGTGTTCCTAACCCAGTTTTTGAGAGGCGGTGTGAGGAAAGTGCATTTTGGCGCGACGATGGTCCTTTCAACTTTGTGATTAACTTGATGCCTGGGATCATCCTAGCTGGTTGTCATTTTCACTGGTACCCGAACTTCAGTCTTGACCCTGTTTTCGAAAGAGATCGTTCCAAAGGAATTAGATGAGGTCTTTTCGAGAACGTAATTCCGTAATTTCTTGGTTTTAGATTTGTTTGTTCATTTTTGTTTGGTTTTAGCTTCTCTTTTGTTGTTGTTGTTGTTGTTGTTTTTGTGTTCCCTGGTTGTCAAGGCAACTAGGTTGCCGAGGAAAACTTGTCATTCTCCCTATTTTGGCTGGTCATTCAACATCTGGCTTTGATATTTTGCTATCAAGCCATTCTTTGAAGAATTCCGATTACTTTCTTAGTTTTGTGTGGTTGTAATAGAACCTGTGAAATGAGGTGCAGATAGAGCATTTCAGTTGATTTTGCTATGGTGCATTGTATTTATGGATTTAGTTGGTTTTTGTGTTTGGAATTGGAATATTGTGTTTGTTGTTCAAGTTCGGTAATTTTATACACGTTGAAAACACCTATACATTTGCGACTTTCCCCTCTATCAAATCAGTGACAATATTTAGAGTTAGGAGGGCCTGATGCGTTTTCATCCTACATGTAGCAGGATCTTTGTCTTTCTTTATCCTGCTAGGATCGAAATGCGTCAGGCCCTCCTAACTCTGAGCATTTGATATATTTCAGGTCATTTTGGCTGATGAGCAGTTTGCAACAGTTTATTATTTGCAGTGACAATATTATTAGATTGTTGCAAATCTGTTCTTTGGTTTCTTTTTGTTTTGTTCTGGGGTTCTGTTTTGTTCTTTTGTGTTTTGGCCTGTTTACTTTCTAAAGAACTGTTTCCCAGGTATATATGTAAAATGATAGTTTACAAGTCTTCTGATTGGTCGAAGGCAGTTCATGCTCTGCTCCGACAGCTTCATACATTCAGAAATTTCACATTCCAAAATGTCAGTATTATTGATAACCCTAGCTACCACCTTGCAATTCCCCCCACCAAACTTTATGTTTGTTTACCCAACCGCTCACGAGAGCGCCAGGAGAGCCTTATCACGCACGTACCCCAAGTACATTCTCATCCGCCTTTTCGGAACTACTTTAATATTGATGACGCATGTCATCGGAAGGCTGGTATGTAGTGGATGCGTGTTATTAATTACATTGCTTCGAGTGCGGTGCTGTTTAAGCGCCATTTTGATCAGTTTTTTCCTTTCCTGTTTTAGTGTTGCCTAGCAACCGCCACAATCACATTCTTCAATACGTCCTTGCTCTTTAATCATTTTCGAATATATAAACACAGGTCGATGAAGCGGGGTTCAAAAAATTGAAATGTAAATATTTCCCTAACTGCTCGATCGGTGCAAAGATAATTCAAATTTCGTGTCATATACCAAGTACATGCACACAAAATGCAGACTTTTTGTTTGACTAAAGAAATAGCAATCTTTTAGCTGCTTTTAAGAGATTTGTTCACAGTAAGTAAATAGTTGACTGATAACGGTAACAGTTTTATTTCTGTGATCGAAGCCAGTTTCGGAATCACACTGAAATTTATTCAACTATACGTTCCAATTAACCATGATACAGCATGTGTAAAAATGATGAATTTGCTTTGTTCATTAAATCAATGACTAGAAACATTCAATCAGTTTTCCTTGTGGTTATTTGATGATTAATTTTCTAAGTTATTAGACTTCATATAAATCACACAGAACAAAAATCCACATTAATTATTGTTATCGATTAAGAACAATTTCACAATTGGACCTCAAAATGTCTGTTAGAAATTTAAACACTGAACATTTCTTTCAGTGTGTCCCCCAAAAAACGATACCCATTTAGAAAAAATTATGAAAAGAAATTGTATGTTTTCAGCTATTTGATTTTATAGTCTATTGCATTCACCCAGGTCATGTTTTGACGAAATTTCAATGCAATCCATTCATGCATCACTGAGCAATTTTAATGGTTGTCTGAAAAAGTCAATTTTTCTGCCATGGTGGCCATCTTAACATTCTTAGTTGGTATTGGGTTTTTTTTTGGGGGGGACACTGTAGTGCTGTGCATTAAATTTAACTTTTTTTTCAAATAAAATTGTCTTGATTTTTAAAATCATTTTAAATGAGAAAATTATGGTTTTCTGTTTTGTAGACCTGTGCGGTCTGGATGTGTTCAACATCAAAAACACAAACGTTAAGAATTGGCAAAATTAATGTTTTTGGCAAATGGTCTCAGAAAAGAATTTTAGGCAATTGAATTGGACTGTTGGATTTGGTGAACTGGTTCGTGTCTGATTACATAGCTTCCAATCCTGATCCATTGTGGTCCTGACATCATGTCCCCTATTCAGTTGGGAAGGGAAGGGAAGGTGGAGGAAAAATACAAGACATACACCAAGTGTCTGTCAGTAGGTCATGTTAGCTCTCTGCCATACTTGGTCTCTGGGTCTGTTTGGGTGGCCTCTTGTCATCAGGGGCCTCACTGCCAGAGAAAAGTAACTGTCTCGGTCTGAGTCCCACAAGAGTACTTGGTCTAGCAGAGGAATGGATGATTGCAGCTACCATATGTTGGACATGTGACATACCCTATTTAGCAGGTTTTGTTCAACTCGGTAGGTCTCAACTTTGAAGAGCTCAAGCTTGAGCCACTCATGTTTGAAGTTAAAGTTCCCTTAAAAAAATCGCTTGTAAATCACTGTCGACAAATTTGACTTGTAGATAACAACTCATAGAGGTGGAGGCAGTCGCCGAATGACATTGAAACCCAGAAATGTTGGTGTCCATTTAAGTAAGTGCTTGGTAGACTGTGAGGGACACATACTTGTGTGGAGTAAAAAGTCTTGTTAAGATTGTCGAGAGCAAAGCTTTGTCAAGATGATTAATTTTTACGACTGATGGAAAATGGGGAGGAAAAGAGAAGAAGAAAGAAAATTGGGCTTCAACAGCTAGCTCCATTTGAGTGGTACGGCACCCTTGCCGGAGATTACACCAATCACGTGAGCTTCCCACAATGGACCTGGATTAAAGAGTAAAAATAATGAAAACAGGACCCTCTTTTGTAACCAGGACGACCTCTGGGTAGCTAAGCAAGCAAGTCTGGTCGTCACAGCCGCCAGTGATTATCCTCCGATACACAAACAATGTCACCAGACCCGCTGCCATTTTTTTTTTCTCCTTTTGGCTCGCTTTCTTTTCTTTCTTTCTTTTTTTCTTCTTCTTCTTAAGTCTGGGGAGTTTGCTTCCTTCTTTTTTCCTTCTTCTTCCCTCCCAAACAGCATCCATTGAAGTCTTGGCTGGGTGTATAACATTACACCCAGCCTGGACCCCTCTGGGACATCCAGTCGGTTAATCCCCCCCTGTAAATTCAATAAATGGATTAAGTCTGGCCCTGCTACCCCTCAGTTTGTTTAGCAAACGCAAACCGAGTTCCCCCTCGGGGAGATCTCAGGAAAGAAAAGAGAGAAGGGGGAAGAGGGGGGGAGGTTGGTGGTGGGAGGGGAGAAAGAAACGGGAGAGAGCGCCGCGGATGGTTGACCGGTTAGTTCAAAGAAAGACAACGCGTATATTGCTCATTTTTTGTACTTAATCTCCAGTCTTGTAGGGATGAAAACATTGTGGGTATAACTCTGCGGCATCATCGTTGAAATCAATTCCACTGTTGGTTCGCCGGGACCCGAGCAGTCAGACAGCATTCATGCCGCTGCACGCAGGCTGGCTGTGTCGTCCCCCCTGCTCCCTTCCACCCCCCCTCCCGATTTATTTGAACTTGACCCACAGGGCCCTAGCCCGGCACCGGCCAGGCACAGGTGGGTCCATTGATCTTCCCCGTGACAACAAAAGACCGAGAGAGTGGCCGCTGCCCATCATTCTCCGGAGGACGGCGTAACGATCGGGTTTCATAACACTCTTGCCCCGGTATAAGAGGGAGGGAAAAAGAGGGAGAGAACCCGTTGCATGAATGTAGCCTGTGTACATCAGCGCATTCACCTCCCTCCCGTCCCGAGGAATCATTTACGGGCGGATCGAAGGTGAATATCCTAGCCATGTTTTAGTTTTCTCTCTTCGTACGCCCCCCCGAAAACCGCCTGAGGTTTATTAAAGCTTACAGGGCTACACGTGTGTTATTTTTGCTAATCTGCTTAGGCCTGAGACAAGGAAATCCATACGTCTTTAAGCCGGAGATGGGTTCTGTTTCTTTTAAGCTACTTAAATTTATTTCTGAAAGGTATACGTTGAACTCCTCAAAGTTTTTTTTTTTTTGTCTTCTGTTTTTTTTTATATTCTCCTTTGTTTGTTTTTTAGTTTCTGTCAAATATCAGAATTCTTACAAATATTCTTGCGATGCTTTTTTTTTTTGGTGTCTGTTTTTTCCCCCTCTTTCTAGATATTTACTATATTATTGGCCCTTGATAATTTGGTCCATAGGTAGCTAGTCCAGTGTTTTATTCCTCAAATAGTGTTCCAAGAATTGATTTCTTTTGCCACATTTCCCCTCAACAAAATGTTGTCAAAGATGCAAGCGATGAAAATGTTTTTAGAAGCTGCTGCCTATCTACGTCGATTTCATGTGGCCTGGCTCTGTGCGACTTGCACAAGTTCAATACACAAAATGAATGGAAATAATGTAGAAAGTATAGTGCTGCAGAAATGTAGGTAATGGTATTGTAAAACCACTGATGCTATCTGCCTCTATGCATACAGGGGTCAATTCCACAAAGTTCTACGATCGTAACTCGAATAACCTACTGTATCCTACATGAAGAAACATGCATGGGACCGCTTTTAAGAATTGCAATGGTTCCCTGGCAATTTCACCATGTCCATAACTCTCAAGCACTCCTGATTTTTGTTTTTGAAAGTTGAAGTCAGAATATAGATACCTCTATATGTGTATCAAGGACAATTCTATTATAAACAAAATGCCCCTGTTCAAAATCATAATGTCCAGTTTTAATGTTGAATTGTACAACTACCAGGTGGAAAATTGGCCCCTTTAATTGAATCAAGTCACGACTTGTTTGAAGAAAAATCACACTGATCTCCGAATGTAAAGAACAGAACAAAAAACTGTCAATAATATCAGAGACTATATCACTGTATTGATGAACCTTTGATATGCCAATAGTTCAAGTGTGTAAAGGTCTGTTAATAGCCCACAAAGAGGGCCAAACATGGCACTCGAGCGGAGATCCCGCCTCAACCCTGTATGCTTTATACAGTAGAGCCGCTCTGCATGTACCAGACGAACACTTTGGCATTAACCTCCGGGGTCAAAGGTTATGTAATGAGGAACAAAGGTCGCCTGTTGCTCACCCAGAAGAGGTCGGAAAGTACATGCACAATGCACTAGTATGTCAGGCACTTACCTTCCCCTCAACTTCATTCAATGATTTCTTTAGCTCTTTTTATCAATAAATTGTCGCAGTTCGTTTTGCACTGCTTACTTTTTGTACGTGTGTATGACTGTTGTGGCATGACTCTGACTTCTAAATGGTATATAGGCCTATATATATATAAGAATCTGTTAACATTGCGTAAACAATTGATTGCCATGGCAAAGTATACATTCCGGAGACAAATAAACCGTCTGTCTGTTTTCTGGAGTAAAGGATTTCTTCCTGTTGGGGAGATTGGTAGGGAAGGGGGTATAGTGGGGGTGAGGAGAAGAGAAAGTACTGTAGTGTAATTGGTGGAATGGGATCAGTGTTTGTTTGGACTGCTTGTCCGCACCACCTGCGAGCGAGAGTGATGGATGTGCAGGAGACGGACATCATTGCCCGTCATTGCATGCTTGACGGCGGCGGGCGCGGAGTGCACGGCGGGCGGGATGCTATTAAACAAGATGTGGGAGGGTGGTGTATGATTTGATTGGTGGAGCTCTCCAAAGCTTACATAGGGGGCGCTCTGTCTCAAGCTCATAGATTATTTGGATGTGTTCCGTCAACTTGAGCATCAGCAATGCCAGGCATTCCTCCTCTCCCCTCTCTCTCTCAAAGAAACTCCACACATTGGTTGCTCACTTATGATATCTTCTATTAAAATACTTCCAGTTGGAAAAATACAGTCTTGTAAAATATAACATGACCCTGAAAAAAGTGAAATATGTTGATTTAATGATTGATGGACAGACCTGGGCTCAATTTCACGAAAGGCTAAGACAGATCGCAACATGCATATCAATCTTAATTGCTAAGCAAAGTGTGATGTCACAATACTAGAGTTGCTATATGGAAACATGAACAACTCATCTAAAAGATGAATCGCAAATCTTTATGAAATCGACCACTGGGAAGACAGAAACTTTCTTTCTCAAAGGCATGACAGTATTTTAGTTTATAAAACCATGTTCAGGTGGATGATGTCTTAATCTGCACAAATAAACATTTTCCACGGTCTTGATTTATAGTTGACATGAATGCTGCATAGGGCCCAAGGGGAATGAGAAGTGGCTATGTCCCATGAGGTGTCCTCTGTCCATTGTGTGGAACTTTACAGCAGTCTGATGTGTTTGTGTCCAAGCAGACTATAGTCCCTGGGTAGGTCAAGTTGTCAATTTCTTGTCTGATTCACACAACAGTAGTTGTTGTCAGGCCAACTGACTAGTAAATCCACAGTTGTATTGTTTTTAGCTTTTTTAAATATTCAATACAAATAATAATCTGCTGCAAACTGCACGTCAGCCCAAATAATGACCTGAAATTTATAAAATGATTGGAGTTAGTTTGGAGGGCCTAATAAACACGTTTCGATCCTAGTAGGATGTTTACCGAAGGCCGCTAAATGACAAGGACAAGAACATGCAAGTAAAGATCATACATTTTTAAATGGATAAGATGATCAGGAAAAACTGCTGCAAACTGCTCATATGCCCAAATAATGACCTGAAATTTATGAAATGCTAGGAGTTAGGAGGGCCTGGCGTTTCAATCCTAGCAGGATCTTTGTCGAAGGCTAATTGACAAGAGGACAAGAACATGCAAGTAAAGATACACATAAATGGATGAGATGATCAGGACAAAAGGGAGTAGGGTTGGAAGGGTGGGAGTAGGTAAGTGTGGTCAGAGAAAGAGGGGTCAGGGGTAGGCAAGATAATAGGTGGACAACAACAAATAGGGATATATTTTTTAAAATATTGTTATAATTTTTCGGTGGTGATACATTCTACAGGCTTTTCATGGCTACACTCAGCCCTTTAACGTGACACGTAAACTCAACTTCGTTTTGTGACCTTCTCTTTTGTTGGGAACACATTTGAACAAACAGGTTTGGTGTGGGAACCCGCTTTTCGTGAATGTTGAATTACTAGTTCTAATAGTAATATTGAATCAGTGAAGTGGAAAACGAAGAAAACTCTAAACGAACTGTATAGGGGTCCCTACCTATTGTGCAAATGTTTTGTTCCATTCAATACGTGGACCAAAAGTTACCGAAGCGAATTGCGAGCAACCCACAAGCTCTTGGGGAGTTGTTATGATGTTTTTGAATGAGGTGATTGAGAGGACTGCAATTTTTTTTTAAATGCAGCACGTTTTCTTTTTGTATTTCAACTATAAACTGACTGCTAGCTATGCGCGGTTCTAGGGGGGGGATCGGGGGGGGGGGGGGGCGACTAGGGGGGAGCCCCCCAAAATGGTGTCTAGCCCCCCCCCCCCCAAAAAAATGCAATTGAAAAAAAAAAAAATTGAAAATAATGGATCTTTTCAATTATTAATTGCCAATTACATTAAAAAACATGTTGTGTGGGCTATATGTGCATGTTTTTCGACCCCTAATAAGACATAGCAATAGCAGAAGCTAACCCCCAAAATTGTGTTTTCTAGCCCCCAAAAAGTCAGTCCAGTTCCATGGCCCTGCTTGCACCCAAGTTTACATTCATCATGTTTCCCTTAGAGGATCTGGGCCACATTAGTTCTACAAAGTGCACAAGCATCATAGTCACACAAAGTATGGATATAAAACACAACTGAACATTTCTCACACATCTGTGAAGCGGTGTTTCCAAAGCAGAGAATTTTCTGCTTCTGTAAGCACCTTTTCTTCTCTTAAAGCAAAGCCAGGAAATTTGGCTTTCATGAAGCTCTACGATCGATCGTAATTCAAGTTACGAAGGATAACCCATCGTAGATGGCCTATTCTACATGTATGTGGGGCTGCAATGCATCAAAGATCCTACGATTGATAGTAAGTTACGATGAGTTTTGTGAAATCAACCCCTGGACTCGTAAAATGTCTGTGCTTTTATGGATCATGCTGAAAATGGTTATTAACTTAGGATATCCATAACAAAATTTGTACAAAAACAAAAAACCATCAAATTTCACGTTACATATCTCTTTAGAAACACATATTTATTTTAGTGCCAGATCTGCGTTTACACACGTAGCAAAGTATTGCCATTCAGTACAATTTGATCAACTCTCCTGTTCCGGGAATGAAGCGGCATTTGAGAAAGCCAGGAAAAGTCCCTTTAAAACAAATAATTGTACAAAATGTCTAGGGGTCTAGGATATCATGCCCAGTCATCACACTCGCAAATTGCAGGTAATTCAGGACCCGGTTCCCCCCTGCAGACAGACAGACAAACAAAACAATCAATAGATCATGTTTACCAGTCGGCACACCGCTCGACCCCTGGACTTAACCCTCTGTCCCCGGCATTTTGGCTCGATCAAGGTGTGCGCAAAAAAAAAGCCAACACAACTGGTACTGCCCTTCTGCTCTCACCGATGACGACTGACGATAACACTGGGAGTGAACTCCAGGGCTTGTATTGTCATTACCACCCACAAGAGAGCACATGTAGATCAAAAAGGCCATTTTATCAGCTGTGCTGCAGGTCCCTGTGTCATGGTGTTTCAGATGTAGATATTTTTTTTTAGTGGTTGGGGGTAGGGGTATGGATGTAGGGACAGGCTGTGACTATGGTACGGTGTCTCTCCTTATTTTTCGTTTTGATTTTCTTGTCCAAGTTCAATTATTGGAAAGGGGAATGCGTGGTCTAGTTTATACTAGTTTGCTAGAGACAGCAACAAATGTCTGTGAATGTTTTGCTGTGGTCCCTAACGATTAAATTGTGTCACAAATGAATACCAATGACAAGCCGGAAGAGAAAGATTGGGGAACCACCAACAAATACCCAAATGATATGCTGAAATACCTTTCCTCTTTAAAGGTAATATCATAGTTTGGTTTTTATTAAAAAAAAATACAGATTCATGGGCACAAATATCAAGACAGATACAGTAACAGTCATCTGTGAAAATTTCAGTCCCATACGGTGCCCACTTTTTGAGAAAACAGTGAAAAACAGCCAAAGTATTTCTTAAGCCTTTTCTCTTTTATTTTTGATCTTTTAAGAGATTCAAAAGATTTTTGGTCGTTGTTTGACTATTTTTTGGATAAATACACCATTTCAGGCGGAAATATTTAATGGTATATGTTTCTACCACCACCATCCTCATACCCTGTAAGTTATACACAAATCTGTGAACATTTCTGTTTTGGTTTCATACCAAAGTATGATACTACCTTTAAGTTTCTTTAAGTTTTTTTACGAGTTGACAAGACCCACGACATATGAAGTCCATTTTGCAGATATTCTCCACCGAGCCTCGTATCGGCCTCAGTGGTCTCCAGACTTGTAAGGGGTTTGGTGTGTCTGTCAGCATTATCAGTAACCTATAAATAGCCCCCCTTTTGGCATAAACACCTCTACCCCTGGGTCATAAATATTATGGTGGAAACCATTATTGGGTCTTTTATTCGCACTTTTCACTTCATGCATGATTCACTTCATTCAGTACCCTGAAAACCTCTCCAGAAATCCGGGAGCTTTGACAGTTTGGCATTAAAAGCTGATAATAACTCGTCGTCGGTCCTCAAATCAGAATTTTTTCAATTAGGCCATAAAAAAAAATTGTTGTATTGGCGTAACCCGCCGACCCAAAAATATTCCCCGACCGTAAACATTAAAAACAAAATAATAAAATCGGGAATAAAACAACAAAATCGCAGATTTGTATGCAGATTAAAAGATTAAAAGCTTAAAAGGAGCAAAAGATGGAAACCAGACTGTTTAAAGTTGTTATGTCATTTCTTGTCTTTATTTGACTCGTCAAATACTGTGATATACAGGAAAAATAGCATTTAATACAGGAAAAAAAAAATCCGCCCGCCCTACCCTATTTTCCAACCCTCCGTTACTCCAATACAACCATTTTTTGTATGGCCTTACCAAGCAGGCCCTATTCACTCCAAAGTGACCCCCCCCCCAAAAAAAAAAATGTTTTTCAATTTTTTGGACGTGCAATTTCAAGTATCGTTATTTTTCATTCTTGTAGGGCCTGCATGTCAAATCTAGTTTCAGCGTGTTCATTTTGAAACATTTTTGTGTGTTTTCCCTGCAATTAGTGATTTGGTCAACTTAGTTTGTATTTAGGGAGTGATGCTAGATCCGAGTTTTCCGCGGTAATTTGACCTAGAACTTTAAATTGGGATTTTTGTTTATTCTTGTTTATATTAAGTTACAAACTTTTATGTTGTTATATTATTGTATTATTTATTATTTACCCTGAAAAAACCTTTTTCCAGAGGTGCCCAGCAATAACAATAAAAACCAACAAAAGCCCCCCAAAAAAGCAACAATCAAGAAAAAATAAGATAACAAATTTGTGAGTAAATTCATATTAAGTAAATAGATTAAGGTATCACTGACAAAGATGTGTTTGATTCATTGAAAAAACAACTTGAGAAATAGAATTGTGTTATTGTCTGTCGGGATCTGTACAATGAATTGCGTGTAGGCCTATTGCTGGTCCTTATGCATTATGAATGAAACTACAGTATCGGATCTTAAGAACGCGAGATTGTGATCTTTTGGGCAATAAATAACGACCACCATTGCAATAATCTCCCCCCCCCTGTCCCCCAGCAGTTAACTACCATACACTCAGCATAGTCCACCTAAAATGTTTTCAACACAAATACTTAGTGGAGCTCCCCACTGGCCACCAAAGCATGTGATTGATAGCTTTTAAGGTCACCTGTGGTCAGTTGGTATGTGACCCCAGGGCAGAGAGGTCAGCCGAGGTCAGCTCAGGACAAGTTTGACTACATAAGGGTTAGATCACGAGGGAACACTTCCTTCAAGAAAAAAATAACTGGTTGGAGGCAGACCAAAGGCTATTGTGGTTACTGTAAAATTAGGGAATTTGGGTTGTTGGTGGTTAAACTTTGAACTAGTGTGGGAACTTTGTGACCTGGTTAGGTCAAGTTGTGTAATGTTGGTATCGGATATTGCTGTGACAGATTGCTAGTGTGCTTGTTTGCATGTTTGCTGACAAATACTTTGATTGCTTGGCCAGACCATTGAGGGACTGTAATGCAGGGGTATTTGATTGTGTGTGGTTTTCCAGAGGATTTTAGCAACAATTTAGAAGACATCCCAGATTTCCATTTTGGAAACTCTATAGGGGGCACAGGCCTGTGATTAACTTCTAGTTATTCCATTACATTATTCCATTTAGTTTGTTCAGTAGTGTAAATGAACACCGCTCGTAGCGACATCAGTGTTTTATAAATATCCGTTACTTAGCATTTATGTGATTGAAATCCTTAAAAGTTGAATGTTTGTTATGGTCTTTTGTGTCGAACTCCTTCACATCTCTTGGTCAAAGTGCCCCCTTTTCAGTTCCACTCCCTATTCCCCCGTTCCCTACCCCCTCCCCTGAATCTGTCCTTCTCCTTGCCCCCACTCCCCATCTCCCCTCCTTCTCCCCCACGCCATTTCCATTTTTGCTCTCTTTAAGTCTAGCCCCAGACTGGAGAGAAAAAAAAAAAAAAAAAAAAAAAAAACGTCATTGTTTGGTTACATACTCGTGAACCATAACCCACTCTCTGACCGCTTTACACACCCGAGCGCTAAAACGAAAATGCCATAGCAGCTCCCCGTGAAAATAAACACCGGCACTTCTAGCGTGGCCCGAGACCGGCTGGGCCTTGGATTTTTTCCCTTTCTTTTTTTTTTTTTGGTCGGCGGAGGATATCAGCACCAAGAGCCGGCTGCAGCTCTTCGAGAAGGAATTTGGGAGGAACGCATTATTCATATTCCTTGTCGGCATAAACAAGTGTCATGACTTCGGTATGTGAATGCATGTGAGACTTAACCAGTCTGCCTTGGAAAAGCTTTGACTCGCACAAAAAGGCAAAAAAAAATTATAACAATTTTATTTATTTTTTAAATGAATAAAATAAAAAGTAGGAGAATTTGTTCTTTTCATTTATTTGAATTTGATACCAAAAGATTCAGAGTATAGATATTGGGGAATTTGGAGAAATTAATTTGACAATAATTTGTTTTTATTCTTCTAATATTCCTTTAAAGGTTATCATGATGTTTGATGGTACATTCCCTTTCCTGAAAAGAAAATCTTGAATACTAAGTGTTGTAGTTTTCAAAGCTGTCAAAATTCAATAGCCAACTTCCCAGATAGTACTCACCCTTGGGGTGCTTGCTTATAAAAGAAAAAACCTTGATGCATCAAAAATCTTTACTTTTAAGCAACATTGTTTGTTTTCCAACAGTTTCTTTTTTTAAAATCCATTTTTTCTTGTTTTTAATCATTCTTGAATTTGGCATTGGTATTGTTTCAAAGAATACAACATTAGACAAAGTTTTCAATTTTAGGGCAGTTTAGTAGCTCCTGTGCACTCATGTATAGTATATGACATAATAAGGGACTTGTAGAATCTTCAGAGCAGTAAAATATGTATTTAGTGTACAATTAGCTGGCCAAACAAGAAAACCAACTTTTCAGACTTAAAAAAAAATGGATTGATGTTTTAAAAGCCGTCAAGCAACTCTTTCAACCTCCATGGTTAACCACATGTTGTTCCTCATTCGTCTAGTTCCATCTTAAACACTTTGTACGATGCTGGAAATGTTGACAAGTTTGGACAGGGGGCCCTTGCAAGTTGACCTACCTTTAGCATATCCCCATTTTGGGGCAATTTGCAAGCCCCATGCCTGCCAATAAGTAGAACCCTGCGGGTACCTTATTACGAGGTCCTTCAGTCAGTCCCTCTCCCACCTCTAGTTCTCGCTCTCTTAGACCAGATATTTCCAACCGCAGACGGGACACCCAGTGAAGACAAACTGAATAATTCCATATCATGCAGTGCTGGGAATACTAGCCAGTCGTGTGTTTATTATACCGTTTTATGATTGGGGCTTCAGTGCAGCAAGCACCAGCATGATAATGCAACGTAGACAGACTCAGTCATAAGCTTCTGAATTATTTTAAAGTTTACAATCTTTATAGATTTTACTCCAAGATTTCTAACGACCTTTAACTTTGTATTAAATTTGAGTTTTGTTGCTTGTTGAAAAATTGAAGATTAAGGACTGGTTTTCTCCACATCAACTCTTAAAATGAAAGCAAGGCATGTGTGATAGGCCTACTTTTAATGCAGTTCCCTTAACTCAATTTCCTCCATAGTGGGAGGCTCCAATGTCACACAGAGATATCGGGTCAAAAACTGGATTTCTTTTCTTCATCATTTTAAGGGCAACAAATATTATTTTCTGAAAAGGATTTTTTTTTTTCTGTTTTATACGTGTGAGAAGTGAGATTGTGAAAGTGATGAATCATTAGAGTGAAACAGATATCATATTAAAGGTAGTATCATACTTTGGTAGAAATTTGTCTGCCTGAAATGCTGTATTTATCCAGAAAAGAGTCCAACCAATGACAAAAACAATTTTGATCTTTTCAAGATAAGAAATAACGGTGAAAAGATTTGAAAGATACCTTGGGCGTTTTCACTGTTTTCTCAAAAAGTGGGCACTGTATGGGACTAGGAGTTTCACAGATGCCTGTTACTGATATTTTTGCCCATGAATCTGTATTTCCTCGACAAAAACCTCTCTTCCTCCTGTCTTTTTTATTAGAGGTCACTCACAATGAAGCCTTTTCTTTCTCAAATGTTTTAATTGTCCTCTTTTTTAGGTGGGAGAAAACTTATAATTATGGATGCTGCACTAGGGTACATCTGTTCTGATGTTTCAGTTTCAGTCAGTCGGCAAATTTTGTTTGGGCGAGAATGTTGGCTTCACTTGGGAGTTGGTTGTTTGTTGGAAGCTGTCCAAAACAGATGCACTTGATCAGCCGTGCCCCGAAATAAACAGTGTGCCGACCAAATAAGGGAATTCAGGACTGTACCCTGTATAGAGCAATGATTTGAGCCATTGTCTTAATCTCTTGTTATGTGTGCTGTGCCTACTGTTGTTATGAGAAGAACATGATGTTTTTGAACTTAATGAAATCTGTAGACCTTTTTACTAAGGGCGCTGTATCATATATCACATCTTTGTTCACAAGTCAGGGGAAAAAATCCCACGAAAGTACTTGAACATTCATTACAAATTTAATAAAATCAAGATCAATTCAAAGATAATTGTCTGCAAGAATGCAAAATATATTTTGAAGAGATATTTTGATATTTTGTGGCATAATTTTATGCTGTATGTGCCCCTAAAGATGGTGCTGATTGGGCGCCCTAATGGGCTGTTTCAAAGATACAACTTAGAACAAAGGAATGATGGATGAAAAAACTACAGGATCCAGGAAATCATTATGTTATTTGCCGATGCATATATACCAAAGTACTCGTAAAATGTCATTGCACTTTGAATAGAAATTTGTTGATTGTTTCTTGTTTGCGAGTACATTCAGATGCATGGAGTAACCTTTAGAGACCTTTCAGATGGAATGATTTAAAGATTAATTTGCATATTTCCCTCCAGCTGCTGTTTTTTGTTGTTTTTGTTCTTTGGGGGGGAGGGGGGGGTCCTGTTGTAAATGTGATACATTGCCATAGATACAACCGTCATAGTTGAAGATGTTGGCGGCTGGTTTTTCATGTGCCTGATAAAAATTAACTTGAGAAATGTTTTGTCAGTTTTGGTGTCGATGGGAGAGTTTGATTTTTCTGAATACAGGTTTTAGTCATCAGTGACTTCGAAAGGTGCCGGCCCACTTTTGCAAAATCTCAATTTCATCTGAGCTATGTTTTTGTTTGTTTGTTGTTGGTTTTTTTATGTGGGAGAGAGAATGTGAAACAGGCAGCGTCATTTCACGGGTCGATTGCATAAGTTACTCTGTGTCATCGAATAACTGGTTTTTGTCTGGGACTACCATCCCTCCTAGGATGTTGCGAGTTAACCGGGCGAATTCGGTCATGCTCTCTGCCCGATGCCAGCCTAGGTGTCAGGTTTATGGTCTCTAAATGTCAAGTTGTTTCTGATACGAGCCAGATGCTTGCTTCTGTATTCTCTGTTTTTGCATTTATTTTTGTTGAAGGGGGAGGGGGGGGGTATGTTTTGTTTTGTTGTTTGTTTTGTTTGTTTTTTGTTTGGATTCTGGTGAGTTTCCGTGGCAATGATACCTTTGGAGACATCGGGGCTCGAGTGTTATCACTCTGAGGTATTGTGGGGCAGTAGCCTTTTGAATTTTGGACGAGGTGAAGTTCCTGCTTGTGCTACGGTTTATTGACGACGACTCGTTGGCCGTTGCAAGGACGCCGGTGAGATTTTGTGGAGAGGTCGCAGGGAAATCCAGCGTTATCATTCAGATGGGGAGGGTCATGATTCTCTAGTGGAACCGGTCCTCTTCACTTCAATTTGGTTCGTCATCTTTCAGTGGATGCACATCTTCCGGCCCCTTGCCACTCAGAGTGCGAGCACTTTGTACCGTTTTTTTATAAATTGTACTTGAATACTCAATTCTGCATATACTTTTTAAAATTTCAGTTTTCTTTTTTCAATTTCCCATCGCTTTCTGCTTCACTTGAGCATCACATAGTGAAGCCTCTCGTCATTCATGCAGTGGGCAAAGTGAGGTACACCTGAATCCCCGCATGTATTTGGTGCGGCTGGCTTGTGATTGATGGATTGTATTCCTAACGGCTTCACCCTTCTTGATTTCCGACTCTTCACATCATATCTTCCTTCCATTTTTGATGTCTTTGCTCCCTGATTCGACTGTTTTCATTTTGTTTTTCACTTTTCATTTTACTTTGCATGAGATTTCCCTGCTTTTCCTCTGTCCTACATCATATATCTTTACCCATTCCCAGTTGCCAACACTTCCTTTGTGACGTTCCATTTTCCCTTGTCTTAAGCTTGTTCCTCTTCCATCACTTGTTTGTTTTCCTTTTCTTCCTCCTCCTGCCCTGTCCTTTGTATTAACTCATGTTCTGTCAGCAAGTTCAATGCCAGGTTTCTTACTGGAATTCTGAGATAAGAATTCATGATGTGACTTGAGTTTTTCTGGTGGTGTTGATGTCAAACACTTGTACATTAGCGTTTATGAAACGGAGGCTTAGGCTCAAGCTCAGGCTCCAGCTCTGACATTCATATGCTGAAAATATAGGTTGTGGATTTTTATTGAAGCTGAAGCTCTGTTTTCCTTTTCAAACTAAAGAATCTACTTCAGAACTTCATTATTGTAACCAGTTATTTCAGAATGGATTCACAAAATGGAGCTGGAGCCTGAGATGGAGCCTGAGCCTCCATTTCATAAATGAACCATGTAGCACATATGGCTTCCATGTTGTTAAGCAGTCTTTCCTCGTGCCTTTGTCTGGAGTTCACACAAAATGTCCACTTTGAAGAGGAGGGGATTTGTAAAAGCTTAATATATTTTGGTTATGCAAGCAAAGATGCGGCCTGCCCTATCAGGTCTCACGCCTTCACTTTCTAAAGAAAGGCACTGATTCAACATGGAGGATGTTTAAGTTTTATCACCATTCAAAAACTGATAATCAGAAATTAACCATCAACCCAGCCAGCAAGCAGGGGCGTGAAAATCCACAAACTTTGCCCGAGGTTAACCATCTGGAAGTGTATGACGCACCTCAATCACCCCATTGTACGTCCCAAGAAATCGTCCTGTTTTGTTCCCGGAGAATGGAAGCATTTGTATTTGGAGTTGAACTCGTGGAACGAGTGGACTTTTCACCTCTCCTTGTGGGAGCTCTTCTGCTGTTTCTTCTCAAAAGATTCAGTCTTTTAGTTTTGTTGTGTTTCAAGGAGCTAAGCTCCCGAAGGAGACTTCCGAAGACAATCTCCCGGACAGATGATTTATGAACAAAGATGAATAAGCAGCGGATTCTAGTTGTATTAAGGAGGAGAAGACTGAGGCAAAGTCCCCCCTCGTTCGTCCGTCCGTCATTTTTCTTCTGCTTGCTTGTGTTACCGTAAGCCTGGATGTCTTACGTACCTTCCCAGAGCTTAATTCTTATGACATCCAGGTCGTTCACTCTTTAAATACATTCAACAAATCCGTAATCATGAACCACATTTACTAGTATTTAAAAAAAAAGATAATAAAGCAAAATCGCCGAGGGCCTCGATGCATCAACGTGGATCACGATCAGTGATCTATGCATTTGTTTTCACACCAGCTCCCTGTCTGCCATTTGGAGCCGAAGTAGGGTCAGTGATCGAGATCCAAATCTTGTGTGAAACAAACAGGCCCTTGGAAAAAAGAAAAAGGGAGCAATATCAATTGCTGAAGGATAGTTGAAGTGATTTTTGTTGAATGTATGATGTATTTGGTCTGGCATCCAGAGTGTAAGAACGATCTACAGAGTTCATAGACATAGTGCATTCATGAATACCATGGAGGATTCAGGCAGGGTAATTGGTTCTGGCATGCAGTAGTAGACAGGGCACAGAGCCTACAAGATGGTCTGCAGATGAAAATGTTCAAGATGGGTCGTTACTTGTCATGATAATGATGAAGGTTCCATACACAAGGAAAACATACATTGCTACTTGATATTGTCTGAAAAAAAAACTCTTAGTTTAAAAAGCAGTGTCGGCCATCTTTTATACAAATGTGAGATTATCTGTTGCTGATTTAGTTTATCCAAAAATATGAAATCAATGTTATCAAATATTCAATGTGAGATGATTAAGCAGAGGCAACTGTATTATTTGAAAGTGTTGGGCTGTTCATCAAACACTTTCCTGAGTAAATTACGTCCTACATACCCCTCCCCCTCTCCCCCTCCACCTTCTTCCCCACCCCCTCCCCCAAAAAAACAAACACAAATTTTGTATGCACTCCTCAGGATGTGACATAAGCCTTCTGTGATTGATTCTGACTCAAGTGGGTTGGCTAAGTTGTTTAATCTCGTCAATGACGTCTGATTGAGTGTAATAAGTGCCATCTTTCTCCATGACAAAACCATCGCAAGTCGATATCTTAAAAAAATATTATTAACATAAATAGTTTAATTCTCATAGCATGGAACACTAGGCTTATTAAATTCAACTGACGTACGAGTTCGCATTTGAAATTTTTGTTTTGTTTTTTAGTTTGACTATATGTAATTAATCAATCACGGTAACTATGGTGACACAAATGAACTCAGGGAGTTCAGTTCCCATCAGCTCTTGGCTTTCTTCCCGGTCCCCGGCCTGTCCCGAGAGCTAATTCTGTTATAAATCATCTTCCTCTCTTTGGAGTTTATCCTGTTGATACTCACTCCTGACCGCCCCCCCCCCCCCTCCCTCCCTCCTCTCTCCCTTCCTCTCGTAACTTTTGTTTTTTAAGTGAATCTCAGTGATGTGTCCCCTCAGTCCGTCTTTCGATGTTCTTTGTACTGTGCATTATCACCGGTATCCCCCCCCCCTCTCTCAACAACGAAACAAAAAAAAATCTGTTGCTGCCTTTAGAAACAAGATAGCTGGAAGGATTCTGAGGTCCAATGCTAAAATAACATCGGCCACCCCTAGTGACCGCGCGCCGTCCACTTTCCCCCCTCCCCTGGGGAAGGCAGTGATCGGGCGGTAGAGCAGAAGGTGAATATACAACACAAAAATGAGAAAAGAAAAAAAAAGAAGATGGCCGGGAAGTGTGTGTGTTGGGGAGGATTTGCCAGCCAGAAGTGATAGTTTTTCCTCGGCAGATGATTCCAGCACCTCGGGTTTAAAATGCAATTTGGCTCTCCTCCGTTTCCTCTCTCAAGTCTCCCCTCCAACACCCCCCCTCCCCTACCTTCCCCCCACACTCTTCTCCGGCTCGGCTCTTTGCCTTGGCAATCCGGAGCAGCTGTAACCTTAAGTCTATGTCTCTTCTCTCCTCCTTTCTCTTTCTCTCTCTCTCTCTGCCCCCATTGTTATCTACCCCGTAGTTATATACATTGCCGGGGAAAAATTCATCTATTGTTGTTTAGTCTGACGCTTCCACCTGTCAAAATATGTTTTTCTTTTCCCAACCTGAAATGCCATGATCTCATTTTTTATTTTGCTAGTGTTATTATTTTGTTTTGCGTTCAGTTTTTCTCGCACAATTTTTTTTTTTTTTGGTGGAAGGGGAGGGAGATACGTTCAGTCTCATTTTCAATTTAGAATGACCGCAGGGTGTCTGGGAAATAACAGAAATGTTTATGAATAGGCGAGTAAACCGTAGGATGAGCCTCTTTTAGTTTTGATTATCTTCTTTAGATATTTAAAGAGGGTATGAGTGACTATGAGTTTGAATGGAGAGTAGATTTTGTCAGTGTGTTAAGATCAGGGTTTGAGGTTTGTAGTTGGTGATCGACGGTCGGGAGCTGTGCATAGACCACAGCCTGGGTTTAGGTAAAGAGCCAACCAGGTCCAACTACTCCAAGGGAGGATATAGTTTTGGGCCTGATGGATTCGTTGACTTGGTTGCAAAATAGCTCAACGTTTCGGTCTTCATTCTCAGACCATCTTCAGAAGTGTATCTCTGACAAGACTATTATTAGAGATACTGTCCTGAGGAGGGCCAGTAAAACCCTAAGACTCTCCCATTTTCCCAGCATGGTTTGCCAGGACTCAGTGGATGGACTCCCTGGGGGGATTGAGGGCTTTTCCCAGGCTTGATCAAGAGTGATTATTATGCTGGTTGGGCTTGGAGTTCACTGTCTTCCATATAACCCTGAATTTCATGTCCCACGCAACAACCAAGCAACAACCTGTACTAGTGGCTACTTCTAGCAGTAGGCAGACTCAACCCAATTGGTATCTAGAATAAAATGGCATTTTGTTTTTCTTTAGGCTTTTTTTGGGCCTGTTTCCATTTTTGTGTCTTCAGAGTATTCTGAGTTTTGGCTCCAAACCAAGCGTTTTTACAGGACTGGTTTGCGAATCACTACATTACCCGTGGGAAAAAGATGATGTATTGCTGCCCACGCAATGTATTTTTTTTTTGGGAGGAAGCAAATATTCCATTGATTTTGTGTATATGTGTGTGGATAACTTGATTTGGCCTCAGTCTGACAAAACCTGATTTTTATACCCTCACATTACACCGCTCTTTCCACCGTTCATGCATGGCAAACAATTCACTGTGTTATTGTTATTTTTATAAATGTATTGAGATCATATCAATACACCTGCATGGGACCCCAACCAGCACGTCTGGTTAAATGTCAAGCCCTCTTTTTAAACCCGGCTGTGCCACCAGCCGAACTCCCTCCCACCGGCTTCTACCAAGGGGTGTGGTGAGCTGCACACCACTCCAGACAGACCCCGGCTGTGCCACTTACCGGGATCCCTCCCCTGGGTAAAAGGGGTGGTACTCTGGAGTTGATTGTGTGTGGACTTCATCCGGAACTACTTTATTTATGATTTGGCTTCTTTTTATTTTCGACTCCCTCCTCTCTTTTTTTTTTTGGGGGGGGGGGGTGTTGGGGGTTGGAGTTTGGGGGGCGGTGATCAATGCTGTAACTTTGATTTGTGTCATGCCAGTGCAATATACTGATTACATTTTGAGAAAGTTTTTTGGTCTGGGTCTCCTATAGTGCTTGTATACTGCCAGTTGCTTTTTACTTTACTTATTTATACCTCATTGTAAGTTTTGGGAATGAACAGAAATGGTACCAATCGGTGCAGTGTTATTCACTGTTAAGACCAGAATTAGTTGTGGAGATTTACACACGAGAAGTTTGTTCTTACATTAGTCAAACATGGAGATATCCACGTACACATTTCTTCTATAGTTTCGTTTGTGAGCAAGGAGTTTCCCCCTTAACATACTTTTTATGCTGACTACACAGAAATCAAGTTTGGTATTTTTTTCAGTTCAAGAATTTAAAGGTATCGGTGATAGCAATTGAGCTGTGCAGAGTTTTCTTCCTTGCAAATTTAAGGGTTGGAATTTGTGTTCATGTGGTGTATTTTGATCTATCCAGGCTTATCAGTGTAATGAAGCATCAACTATAAGAGACAAACGCAGCGTGTATCCGGCGGAAAAAGGGAATAATTATTGTATGATGCCTGTTGAGGATGCCATTTTGAACTGATCTGTTTTATACACAGAGTGAAACATGTCGCGATGGCTTTTGTGCATCATGACATGACCTTGGTCTATGTACACATGATACACTGCGCCATACAATCTCTTAACGCATCATTATACTCGTTGAATATCATATATTGACACAGCCTTAATTAATGTTTAGCGTGGGGAACGCTCATGGAGAACTGCTCATAGGAATGTATGCACACACATACATGGCAGACTGGATTTGACGTCTTAATAGATGCGGGCTTCACATTAAGTTGGACTCTTGGACATCAGGCAACATCCTATCGGCTTAATCTTCCAGTGTTGCATGTACGTAGCACCACCAACTAGTTGTACCTTTTCAATTCTCTCTAATAGGGACTTATTGAAAGAAGGAAGCGCTATCAGATTATACAATTGTAGGCCTACCGTTTCTGACCTGTAGAACCCTTGTCTTGAATTATTTCAGCCAGAAATGATATAAAAAAAATGTCATAATGTTTTTTTTCTCATCTGCTGAAGATTTAAATTAGGCCCATATGAATTTGTGCAAAATAGTTTTGGATGAAAAATTTATTTTGTTTCTGTTTTTGCTCATTTCTCACGATTTCGTTGACAAGGTGTTAATGTAATGTTCATAGAAAATTCGCAATTTAGGGCATTTTAGGCCTAGGTTTATGTTTCTGGGATAGGCCTGCTAAAACTTGGCTGTAGTTTCTAGCCTCCTTCCTTAAATGAAGTGCATATTGCATTCTTATGAATATTTCGCTCATATTTACAAAATGTGTGCATATTGTCAAAAACTGTTAAAGCATGTCAAAATGTACCAAATTGGGTTGATCCTCGGCAACATATAATAATCACCTCACTTTTCAGTGTGATAATGCAAGCATGCAGCATGCACCCACCTTTACATTGACATCTGTACATGCATATAAAGACTTACTGCACTGATTGGTCGTTGTAGTTTGAAATCCTTGAACCTGTTCAACTTTGCCAATTGTGCAGATCTTTTGTACACATTCATATATTTAGTTACATAAATATTGTTGTATGGGTTAACTAGACACTGTGTATGTACTGCACATTGTGGGTCTCTTCGGTTCCTTTTTTTTGGTTCCTAAATTATTTTGAAATGAGGATATGCTTGGTCAAGTTCTAGAGGTGACTATCTGCATTACTCCATTTGTAATCTTTGTTCATTGAGTAGATGTAGCAAAATTCGTCATCTATATCTGGAGGCAAGAAACCATCATTGAACATGGCTTTCAAAATGGGTTCTTAAAGGAAACAAAACTATAGTGATGACATTTATATTGAATTCTATCTTCTTGGAAAGGCATGGGCTTATTTCTCAAAATATTTTTGAAGGAATTTTGTGGTTAATTTTGCGTATGAAACAGTAGTTTGTGTATTTCCTCTCTCTCTTTTTCGTGAGATGTTGCGAAGCAGTGCGAGTCTATGTAATACCGATTTCCATCCGTCTGTCCGGCCGTCCGCGTGAAATGTTAAAGTTTTTTTGTTTTATTCAGATGAAAAGTTGAAGTTTTTCAGTGCTTCATATTTTTGGGTAAATTCAACCTCAAATTAGAGTTTATACTCTTAAAATTAATAATTTTAATCCTGAAAGACAACAGAAAAATGTTAGTTTTTTTTTTTTAAATTTGCTATCATGTTTGTAGCTGCACGTAAAGGCTGCTGCGAGCCATGAGAGCTTCGCTGTTCTAGTTTTTAATACGTAACTAGAAGTATAAACCTAACAGTTGTGAATTCTAGGGTAGATGGTTCTGCCTGTGCACAGTGTTATTCACATTAGTTGTAGGGGACACCCAGAAATTGAAAGATACATTCATGTCTGGACTCTGGCATCATAGAAGGGGGAGGCTCTGAAACATGACCTCTTGGTTAGCGGCAGGAGGGTGTGGCCTACCGGGGATCGAAGTATCCCCCTGTTTAGTCTGGTAACCTGACAACAAAAGGTATAATCTGCTCCAATTAAAGCCTGACCCAGATCTGCTGGGGCAGAGAAGTGCAGGATCCACTGTTTATGTTTGCCCGGGCTGATCTCTTGGCATCTGGGTAACTGGAGCGCTTTTTGCCCGGTTCTCCTTTCCAAGGGTTTGCCCCAGTATGCTAGCCGGGGTTACTAGACAGACGGAATGCTCTGCTTTTGACTTGAAGACTGCCAGGTGAGGTTTGTCAAAATTGCAAATGCTGGTATGTCAAGAAAACAAGAACTATAAAACAGTATACAAATTGAAATAAATATATAGTAATAAATAAATCTAGCTAATGTAATCAACAATAGGAATTACTTTTCTAAAACCCAACTTTTTTGTGTCGCCCAGAAACTACAAATTCCAAGAACAAAGATCAGCACCAATCCCTGGCTGAATTACCTTGTTGGTTTGGCTGGTTACATGAAAATGATATCATTTGTCAGAAATGGCCTACTATGCAACGGTCTTCTGTGGTCCTTTCCCTTTTTAAAGAGGTGGTGTCAAGAGGTTGGTGTCGAGAAGGTCATTAAGGGAAGCTTTAGAGCCAACAATTTGACGATTAAAGTATTTTTCCTCATTGTATTGAAACAAAATCTAGAAACGTTTACATTTTCTATACATATACATGTGTTTATATTTTTAAGTAAATTTTTTGGCAAACTAATTTTCTTCATGCCCTCCAACCTTCCAGTCCATTAACAAAAAAACAGGCAACTCACCAGTTTTTCTCATTTGGTCCAAGGTGGCTGATGTTGTATTTTGTGGTTTTAACCCCACTTGACCCCGATTGGACCAAGGTCACAAAGATTTGGCCAGTTTTCAAATTATGTACCTCCCCCCTCTCCCCTCACTTCAACTGGTTTTTGCATCCCTTATAACAGGTCGCCTTGTAGAAAAGACAGACAGAGGACAAAAGGGAGGGGGGACGGAGTGGGCCCCGTCCTCACAATATGCCGTCTGTTCTTCTCGGTCACAAAGTGCTTGTTGTTTTCTCGTATTACAGGCCCTGGCTACAGGTTTATAGTAGATTCTGCTCCCAGAAAAGAAAAAGAAGGAATTTTTATGTGTGTACAAACACAATCCTTTCTGGCCGAGGCACAAAGTGCAGGATACTCAGAGTGTTTGTTTTGCACTGAAGGTGATTTTTGTAATGTTTTTTAAGGATGGAAAAATGAAAGCCGTCATTTGAAATTGAAATCGTGGAACAGAACAAGAGTGTTGAATTACGATTTACATTTTGTTAAAGTTGGTTGGGGGAACTGTGGAGAAATTCTTTTCAATGATTTAATCTTTAAAAAAATTGTATCATTTTGAAAATTCACGAATATTATTACAGTCAAATTACCTTCAGATTATCATGAAACCTAAAGAGAAAGTGAAAACAGACAAGATAAACTGAGTGATCCACAAATACGCAGTTTAATGGGTCGCCACCATTTCTGAATATGGAATCATAGTTGTATAGTATCATTCGTGGGAAGGAGTCCCTGTGAAGGGTTCGAACCCACTCACAAAGCCCATCCAGTCATCCCTCCCCCTAAACAACTGCATGTACATTTTACACACAATACAACGATTACGCTTCATTAGAATTCAATCAAATGCAATGTATGCAAAATCTTTTATTTCAGTGTTCTTAGGTTGGTTATTAAAGATTACAATTCATCAGTCAGAATGGTTTTTCCCCTTCCAGATTTTGGGTCGATTTCACAAAGCCTTTCAATCGATTGTAATTAACTTGACTTTTAATAGGATTGATAACCGATCGTATCCTACGTAGGGCTGCAATGCATCATTATGCCCTACGATTGATAGTAACTTACGATGAGTTTGGCGAAATCTACCCCGAGCTTATAAATTGTTTTGTAAAACTAAAAGCAAACCCCCTTTCAACAACACCAAAACTCTTCCCCTTTTACAACCACAAAAGCATCAAATTCAAAGCACCTTGTTTTGGACACAGGGAAGGATTGTCGCACCTCTCGTCTGCATGTATAATCACCTCTTCTTAAAAAAAAATCTGAGGAATTTTCCATCATCAGACAGCTGATTCGTTTCGAGACTGCCCACCCTGCCGTAACTAATTTCTCAAATTTCAAACAAAACAGTGTGCCTCCAAATCTTTAGCCAGAGCTGATTTCCAAATCAGCCTGAAAGCCCAAGTACGCACGGCATGGCGGTGGGGCCCGAGCTTCGTGTCTTCTTGAATTTCAACACAAACAGAGAATCTTGGAGACACTCTTCAGTCTTGTGTAGATGGGAAAAAAATAGCCGCAAGAAATGACCTCGGTTGAAATATAAGGCCTCATCTCCGACCAATTTGAGCCTCAGCACCCAGGGGCTGTGGCTCAGACAGTGCATAACCCCTCATCAATTTCAGGTTTTTCAAAAAAAAAAAATGTTTGATTCAAGTTTCAGTTTTGATAGTCGTTTTTTAATTTTATTACCGGAAAATAAACAAAGTTGAATGATTAACCAGCCTGGCTTGGTTGATGAAAACAGATTTCATGTTTTGGGATATATAACGTGAAACATGTCTGCCAAGCACATTAAATTCTATTTAGCCCAGTTGGCTGGCTTTAGTCTCCGGTCTACAACGCTATGTGCACTCTTGAGAACAGATTTAAAGTTTCAAAATAATGCAAAATGAATCTGCCAACCACATCAAATTGTATTTGGCCTAGTTTGCTAGCTAGGTTCCCATGACGATTCTAAGTCATGGTAGCCATGGGGCTTTGAAGTAATTGCCCTAACAGCGGCCTCCAACCTCAGCTTATGCAACCAGACAAGCACCACCTGACCACAGTACAAACCCTTCCAGTCCCTAACAAGATATTCTCCCCCAGGTACACAGCTGTGGTTGTCAAGGTCTTGACCCAGGCGACCTCCAGGGTCAGAGGTCAAACAATTAGTGGTGTTGAGGGAGGGCTTGTGAACTTGACCACATTTTGAGGTGAAGTGGCAGGGGTCTGTTTGCTTTTGTATGGTATTTTGGGTTTATTTTAGTAAAAACGGAAATCTGAAAGTATGCTCACTGTGGGTGGCTTTTAACTTGACTAGTTATATATTCAAAAGTGTAAGTGACAATTTTTTTACCGAAATTTTTTGGGGGTTTATTTTCAAACATAATGCCAAACTTTACCCAAATATATTGCTGGAAATTCTTTACATTTGTTTTTCCTCAGCATCTTATAAAATCCATCTTTTCTCATTGGTGGAAATACATGTTACGGTGTTGTAATGAAGCACTCTGAATGACTAAAAGTATACTTCATTGGCACAGACAGGTGATGAAAAAAAAATGTCACCATCCAAAACGACAACATTGTAGAGGTTCTGAAGAAAAGTCTGTCTTAAAGTCACTATTTTCTTTGTGTAATCTTGAAAAAGAAAAGAGAAGATCAAATATGCACTTTTTTGCAAATTACTTAATCAATTAAGCAATTTTTTTTGCGGGGCGGGGCTCTTACTTAGTCTTGGTGTCGAAATCCTAGTAAATCATTTTCTCACTAAACAATTTGAAAATGTACCAGAAGCATTCTAGCTTTAATCATATTTTGTATCGCCCAGTACAACAAAAATAAGAAGAGGCCAAAAAACATGGAAAACGTGTTCGCCATCTGGTGTTTTCTAGGGCACAGGGCAGGCAAGCAGGGCGCAGGGGTAGTCTATTCCTAGCCCTTGTTAGAAAGGATGGTGGGGGAAAAAATGTGACGTTTTGCGGGTGTGTATGAGTGCTGGGACCCGCTGTAAGTCCCATAGTGCTCCGGCCCCCAGAACCACATCTGGATCGCATGGTATGCAATTAATGTCAATCCCTATGTGTTTAGCGGAATGGAACCAGTGAGGTTTCACTGCGGGTAGTTTTTTTTTTGTAGTTGTTTTTTAATATTTTTTTTATACTTGATGGTATAAATTTTTTGGCTGCATCGAAGATAGTGAGGCATTCGTGGTCCGATAGTAGCAAAATTTGGTGGAACTTGAACCAGTCTTAGACTTGATGTGTTCTGCTTTCGTTGGATGGGATTTGGAAGATGATGGTATCCCTCACTTGTTGCAGATTGCGCTGGGCGTCAGATGTGTTGTGTATTGTTGGAGCTTCAAGGCTTAAAGACGCATATTAAGATAAGGGGTGTGAATATGCATTAGATCCCTTCTCCAACATCATCCAACTTACCGTCTTTTCTTGACCACTCTCAACAAGCCATTGAAAATGTGGCTCGCATAAAAGTTCTTAATGTTATTGTTTTGAGATGTTGTAGGTCAGGTTAAGTGTCTATTCACCATCAGATAGCAGTACCTACCTATATGTGGTATTTTCTTCTTCCCCAATTTGAAAGCTATCAGACCACTTTCTTTCAGCTTGTCCCAAACTGTGGAACTCTGTCCCCATCAACATCAGGAATGCTCCTTCTGTCGCTGTTTTCAGGAAGCGTCTTAAAACATTCTTGTTTTCATAACCCCCATCTTTGTCTCTTTGTTTCTGTTCAATTCCATTGCTTTGATCTTTTTGTAAAGGCGCTTTATAAATACTCATTCTTATTATCAAATTATTGTTATTGATTCCTGTTTTTTTTTTTCAATATTGTTTTTTTGACACAAACACTTTTATTACTAGACTGAAACCAAATTCATTCCCCGCTCAACTCTGGGATGTCTGTTTGTCTTAAAATGCATGATTGGCGAACTTTCAACGTAATCATTTCAACAACAGTTCCCGTTGTCTTTAAACCAGTACTTAACTTTTTTGTGAATGAACAAATAATCAAATTACTGGCCCGGCTAAAAAAAAAGAAAAAGCTGTGGGCCCGGCAACTTAAATATCGCATCTCTGTCAGCAAGAGTTGAGTTCAAACCGCCACGGCCTCTACCGGGTTAAGGTGTGAGGCCCTGTAAGATGACACGCACCCCTGCGCAACCCGGGCCCCCGCGCCTCGGCTCAGGTATATATGGCTAGTTCTTCACCAGGCAGCTGGCCTTGCTCGGAACTCCCCGGCCCAAGGAATGCTTCTCACATCCCACCTCCATCATCATGGTGATCCCATTCCAACCGCTGAGACAACAATGCCCCCTCCGAAATTGCATCACTCGTGGACTGATTGTATACACAGCGGACCTGAGCCAGGGAGCCCTCAGATCATTGAACTCCAGGTCTGGATATCACATGATGCATCCGCCATCCTCTTGTGAAAAAAAAGAGGACTTGGTATTTTACTATTTCATCGTCTTCTTCTTCTTCTGTGTGTGTGTTGTGTTTGTGTGTTGATTTGATAACCTTCCCCCTTTTATGTCCAGAAATTGGCAGGGGCTAAGCTTAATGGAGACAGTCAGTCAGATGCTGAGAAGGATTTATAGTCGAGTTGGTCAAGTAGTAGTCTTCGACCCACTAACATTGACCTGAATACCTAGTTCATCACTGAAAGACTCACTTTCTTTAGAATTCTAGACAAGCCATAATTCTACCTCGTATAAAAGATCGGCTGATGGACTACAAAAGAGATGCAATTATTGAACTTTTACCGGGAAAATATATTTTTGCTTCAATATATTAGTTGCTTCATACTGCCTTAGCAGCTACCTCTAATTACAGTGGAACAGCGCTATAACGAACATGGCGGGATGCACAGATATTGTCCGTTATAGTGGTCGTTCGTTATAGTGATTTTAAATCACTCACGAATAAAGAACCACTGGGTATGTATTGTAAACAAAAATTTGGCACCAAGGATGGTATTCGGTATAGCCAAATGGTCGGCAGCGGTGCTTGTTATAGTGGCTTTCCACTGTTTTTGAAGAAAATATAAGCATTGGACAGTCTGGGCTGAAATGAGAATTAGACATTCATTTCAACGAAATTTCAATTTTTGTAAAAAATTACAATAGTTTCATTTCATGAGGACATATCTCTCAGAGAAAAAAAAATGTAAAAAACAGATGGGTTTTCTTTTTATTGTGGAAATAAAAAAAAACCAAAGAAACGAAAAGTGAAGCCGGCTGAAATTGTTCCAATGCTTTTCATTTATGCGTGAAAGGTCGGGTGAGAGCCTTCATATTGAGATCATTGCCGTGCAGTGACCGAATGCTAAATCTGATGGCCAATTGACCACAATTATTTCAAGGATGGTCTATTTTTTCCCTTTACTCATCTTCTCTTAAATTTCTCTCTTTGAGGTGATTATGAACGAACTGATACATTTTGAAAGGATCTTTATTGAAAGGCCTTTGAAAATTTGTGACCGTAAAAATGAGTGAAATGTAGCATGTATGATTTAGTTTTCCCTTTTGGTGTTGAAAATGTCTGCATAAGGACACTGCTAGTTGGTTGGGGGTGTTTGCTTGTTTGTTGGGGTGTTGGGGTGTTTGTTTGTTTGTTTGTTTGTTTGTTTGTTTGCTTGCTTTCTTGGATGATTGCTGGTTTGTTTTGACAGGTTTGGGATATTTTGAACCTTTCCTCTGTTACTTGCTGGCAATCAACTGTTGTCCCCATTTTGGACACAAGAGGGCTCTTGTCATGATCACCAATATGATTCATATATACTTTTCATCACTGAATCAGTGAAATATGTGATATTCGAGGGGAGGAGGGGCTTGAGAGGGGCAGCGGTTGTACTTTGGTTTTTGTACAAGAAATACAGATTCATGGCCAAAAATATCAAGGAAGAAACAGTAACGGTCATCTGTGAAAATTTCAGTCCCATACGGTGCCCACTTTTTGAGAAAACGGTGAAAAACGGCCACAGTATTTTAAAATGTTTTTACCCTTATTTTTTTATCTTCTGAAGATCAAAAATGTTTTTGCTCATTGGTTTTACTCTTTTCTGGATAAATACAGCATTTCAGGCAGACAGATTGGAATGGTATGTTTCTATCATCACCATCTTTATACCCAGTAAGTTATAGGTAAATCTGTGAAGATTTTAGTTTCGGTATGCTACCAAAGTATGATACTACCTTTAAGATCATGTAAAGGCTGTTGTTAAACAAAACACAGTCAGGTGATGGGAATATGTGCATCCTCCCACACAGGATGAAAAAGTGGTATTCAACCTCTCCCCCTATATACCTCTCCCTACATCCAGTGGCCATTGATGAACCCTAATAAGCTGCAATATCCCCCCATCTTCCCCCTAACGGAAAGAAGACAAATTGGTTCTGCTTTGACAGCTGGTGAGGGCTCCGGTTTTTCTCTTTTTTCTTTTTTTTCCTGTCTTTTTTGTGTGTGTGAACCTGGTGAACCCCTAATGATTACATTCAATGACCTCATGTATCGTCATGGTTACATAGCATGTTGCTGTTTTAAGTAAAGTACTGTCCGTCTCTATACTGGAGTTCAATTGACATTTGATGTTTGGTCGGTTGCTGTTGTGTTGATTTCACCAGCCTTTGGGAGAGCAATATATTCTCTTTGCAACAACTGGTTTGTCAGAGGTAGTACGATTACTTAAGAATGATTGATACATTAGAAGCAACTTGCATTTTCACATGGCAATTGCCGAAGAAGGTGTACAATATTCATAAATTATTTGAGGCTTGTGTCCCTAGCTAGTCCCCGTCACCCATGGTGTCTCTTTGTGTTAGCAGCCAGCCTTTTGCTGGGCCCGTGCATCGGTGCATGGAATACTCAGGCTGTCCTTAGGAGGCAGTGTTTGATTAACACATACGTTGTACTCCTTCGGTTACCCTAGGGCACTCTGTCCGACCCTTTCTAGCTTGCTTGCGTCTGTCCCGATATGATTAAGCATCTTTCCCCCGCTCGTCCGACCTTCTGCAGAAGCTGAGACAGTGAAGAGAAGGAGCGGGAGGCAGAGGGAGAAAGAGAGTGAGAGGAAAAAAGATAAAACAGAAAAAAAAAAATTGAGGTGAACCACCCCTAGTGACCCATCCAGATAAAATTAGGCCTCTACGTTAGTTCGTCGACGTCTTCGCTGACAAACCACTCATTGGAAATTACTCGTGCTGGTTTCAGTGAACTCCCAGGCGTCTGCGGGCTTTTCGAGGCGATTAAATTACAACTCAATTTGCATAATCGTCTTGCGACCTTCTTAACCCGTACAATTGATAGGGGTAGGCCAATGTGAAATCTACTTATTGGGAAATTCTGCCGTTGATAATGAAGTTCTTTTCAAATTTGAGGATAAAGTTACATTTAGAAAAAAAAAATCTTGTTTGTTTTTAATAAGCAATTAGATAAATCATCAGTGAGAGCAATGATTTTGTAACATTTTACAATATAAATTAGAACCACTGGCTTTGCTCTATGCTTTTGCTTAAATTTCTCATGAAATTATTGTTAAGTACACAGTTTAGTGTCTGGATTGTGTGTGTGCAGTGTGTGGGATCCTGTATTCCACGTCAAAACAAAAGGGTCTGAAGCGGTCCGTGTCTGCGTGTGGGAGCAGGGGAAGTGTTGGCTAATTACCGTCGTCTTGCATTTCTACCGGCTCTCCTCTGAGCACCTTCGATCGGAGCCCAACAACCTTCGAGAAATGTGCTATTGAACCATTTGACTGGATATGCTGAAAAGACAGGGACTTCACAAGAGTCCATCAAGCGCGGGGGGGAATTATCGACAATAATCTTCTTCGAATTTTCTTAACTTCCTCTTCTTCTTTTTTTTCTGTTCATCATTTTGGTCATTGGAACCCAATTCTCTCCTTACACAAGCTGCGATCGACCCGTTGCTCCAAAGAGCAATAACCGCAATTTTTTTTTTCGTCCTGTTTCTTTCGCCACATGCCGGACAAAAAAAAAAAAACGGAAAAAAAATTCAAGCTGTAAGTATCCAACGTCACGGTTGCCGTGGTGATTCGTAGAAGCTCGGGGCTTTGCAAAACCAGCGGCCCATGATTGGGTGGCTCGAGGGATGGATTGTGTGACAGACGTACGGACATAACGCCATTGCATCGGATTCTATTGTGGGCCGAGGCTGGACTACTGCAGTGGGGGTTTCCCGTCCAACTAATGTTACTCCCTCCCTCCCCCCCCCTCCGTCAAACAATCGTCAGTCGGTTACTTCGGTAATAGTCTAGCCTGACCCAGGTGCCGTCTACACGTGGGCCTTCTGCTCCAACAACCCCCAACCCCCCCAACCACCAACCTCCCCCCTTTACTTCCTGGCCCATGTCTCATTGCGACTTCATTAGAGGCTTGACCGCACTTGCCACCGTTTGACCCCTTCAGGTCTTTGCAGCGAATCCCAGTGCAATTAGAAAAGAAAAACATCCCAAAAAGGGACTGTCAAATCAAAACTGGGGGGAAAAAAAATCACCCGAAGTCATTTCAAAATTGCGCTGAAAAAAAAAAAATCTAGAGGTTTTTTTTTGGTGAGTCTGGCATGGCGTCCTTTGCAGCACGGCGTTGAATTTGTAGTCTGAGGACAAGTTTAATATTCAAAATCATATTTTCTTTGGTTCTCTTTCGTCATTTCTTTATTTTTTTCCCGATCATATGCGTCTCAAGATTTGTCCCTCTCAGCATTTGTCCTGAAGACTGCTTTTTGATTTGATTTCTGTTTGATTGATTGATTTATTTCTGATATTTATTTATTTATTTACTTTTTGACTTAAAAAATGTGCCTGCCCGGAATAATTTGGGAATGTGACTGAACGTGTCGTGTGCAGTTAAGGGATACATTTTCTTTTTTGGGTGGGCGAATTTTGAAATGCATACTAAGTAAGACTGATAATAACACACTGATACTTTATGAAAATGCAGCTGAAAAGCAGATGGCAACTCATTAGAGCCACAAGCAGATTATACTCAGTGATGTCACTGTTGCATAGGGGAATTCTCCTACATTTTCATGTTGCTGTACTATGTGTAGCCATCTTTTTACTGGAAAACTAATTGTGAGAACAATGTGCAAATGATTTAATTGGCAAAGAATATTAGTACAAGAGCAAAAGGAAGGCAGAGAGGAAAGCGAAGCGATGACATAAAGATTTGGAATGAAATAACAACATCATCCTATGCAGATGCAGAAAGGACTGCTTTAAACAGAATCAAGATGGAGATTCATGGTGGCCAACCTTTGCTACCTAGACGGCACATGATAATGAAGAATATTTGAAAGATAGTGAACTTAAAGTGATTGTGACTCATTGGTAGTTTCTTAGTGATCTTTAAAACAAACCAAAACCTTGAGGGTAAATTTGAAGGAACCATCAACTAATGAAGCGACTTTGAACTTTTTATGCTAGTGTGGCCTTGATTGAAATTACAGTGAGGAGACCAGGGGCCGATTTCATAAAGCTCTGCGACGCATCGCAACTCGATTTGCGACGCGTCGCAGCTGCGACGCGTCGCATCTATGCGGTGAGTCCAAAGAAAAAGGATGCGTCGTAACTCTGCGACGCGTCGTAAGTTTTTTGAAATCGGCCCCAGCAGTGCTTGTCAAATGGTAGTAGACATAAAGGAACAGTGAGCACCTCAAGTTATCAAGTAACAAAGTTCCAAGTCCCACTTAACAAGATTACACATTTTTACTCTATTATACCTCTCATTAAAACAAAGTGCTATTACATTTTGTTCATAACTTAGTCCTCATGACTCAACTGGAATAAAATGTTCATTTTTTGTTCTTTTACCCATTCTAAGGAAAATATGTAATCGATGAATGAGGATGCAATTCCCGTTCTTACTCAACTGACCTTTCATATTAACCTGTCTATATTTAGCCGCACATGGAGTGCACTTCCTTCTCCCTTGGGTCTGCTAGCTACCACCATGGATGTTTTGTGTTCTCTTTTCAATTCACCATATACTTGTTGCCTTCAGTTATATTTAACAACAAGTAAATCCCTGGCCTACATATACCGATAGATACAGAGGCATTGAAGAATGCCGTCAACTGTGAAGTCATCGTCGGAAGAATGAATAGAAAAAATAACTGAATGCGAAAGAGAATAGCTTCATCATTTTGTTCACGCATGGATGTTGTCCACAATAACTGCTGCTATTTGAGCCTTCTCATGTTTTGTTCATCCGAAGTCAAGTCTTTTTTTCTATCCAAAGATCATCTGACCTCGTCAGGGTGATGGATGACTGTGGAGCAACACAATGTTGGCTGAGCTCCCCTCAATGTTTCAGTCTCTCTGTCTCTTTTGGCAGTCAGTCAGTCAGTTCGGTCGGGGGAGCTCGGGCCCCGTGATGTATGTGTTTAGCACAGATAACTGAATGAGTTGAGGGTTGGCACGTAGGAGCGAATCCTCGCCTAGGGAACAGCAGCCTCGGCAAAAAAATACCGAAAAAAAACAAACCTTGAATGTCTGCCACGAAACTGTCAAGATCGGGGAATATTCAATCACTGCCAGGGAGGGAATGAAACTGAACATGAGCTTGACATGAAGGAATGGCGAGGGGGGGCAGCAACAACAAAAAAGAGAGAGAAACAAATTCAGCAAAACATGGTGGCATTGTTTGGCTCAGTATGTGATATCTTTTAAAGTCAGGCTAAATGTTGGTCCACTGCAGTTCACTGCACACATACATGTAAAAACTGTGTTATCCAGACTGTGTCCCATTTTTAAGGATGACATTTTTCCCCCAGCGATGGGGGAGTGATTGTATTGGGGTTTGACTGCCAAAGTAAAGATACGATTGGTGAAGTTACATGTAATATCTCTCATTGTGCTTGACAGTGTTTCCCGCTGTCGCATCCCAGAATGCACCGCAGGAAGTGCCTGTTCTTTTTATGGGGCAGTCACTGTTGTTGGCTGTGCACCACTGTGCCGTAAGCAGTACGTGGAGGTTGATAACTAGACTAGGTTAAATGGGATGCTTCCAGCTGGTTGCCATCCTGCCGTGAACCAGACTAGGCTCTGCCAACCTCATAAACTGATTCGTGCCATTTAAAGAGTTCTGTTTATTAGTTGCTGGTTTTCTTTTTTTTGGCAAGTTTTGTTGTTTTGTTGGTTATCCACAAACAATATCCACCTGCCCTCCTCCACTGACCACCTATTTACCAACACTGTCCACCTGCCTGCCTCCCCTGACCACCTATCCACCAACCCATACACCTGCCTCCCTCCAATGTCCATGACCATACATCCATCCACATGCCTGCCCTCCTTGACCACTTACCAATCCCCATCCCCATCCCCATCCACTTGCATTGTACCTGTCTCACTACCCTATACCTATCCACCTGCCTGCTTTCCCTGGCCGGCCACCTACCAACTCTCCATCCACCTGCCTGCCTCCCTCCAATGTCCATGACAATCCACCTGCCTGCCTTCCTTGACCACCCACCTAGCTATTTCCATCTCCTTACCTATCTCCCTCCCTTATACCTATCCACCTGTCTGCCTCCCCTGACCACCTCCCCACCAACCCCATCCACCTGCCTGCCCTCCTTGACCACTTACATATCCCCATCCGCTTACCTGTCTCCCTCCCCTATACCTATCCACCTGCCTTCCCTGACCACCCATCAACCCTCCATCCACCTGCCCTGCCTCCAGTGTCCATGACTGTCCATCCACCTGCCTCCTCTCTCCTTGACCACTTACCTATCCCCATCCGCTTACCTGTCTCCCCTACATATGTCCATCCACCAGCCTAGCTAACTCCCCCGGACTCCCCACCCACCCATGACACCACTGCCTTACACTTTTCTTGTAAATATGCTTCTTGTCTCACTTGCTTCTTTGCTTGATTATTTTCAGTGAAAGACACAGTGTTTTTGATGGACTTCAAGGTTGAACATTTGGTTTAGAAAATGATGCATTGATAAAATTGTTTTGATCTCAGAAGTTGAGAATGAGATAGCACAGTGAGTGCACCCTTCAGTGGAGGTATTAATCACATTGATAAGATTCATAGAAATTCAGATATTTTTGTGTGATGTCTCATTTGAAAGTCTGTGGCTTTAGTGCGACCTTTAAAAAAATAACAATTCGGCCTGGAAGTGACTCTGTATTCTTGCCAGCGATCTCTCCCTGGAGGTTGCAAGTGACCAAAAATAAGCACAATTTGGAAACGGGACTCCGAACGGTTCTCGCAGTATAACTCCGACGAAAAGTGGCTTCTTGCTTTCGTTGCAGCTCAAGATAAATATAGGTGGGCATTGTACGTGTTGACATAGCGTGCCGACAGAACTGTGGAGTGGATTTGTGCGCAGATTTTCCTGTCTCTCAGACGTCCCTTGAGTTGTCCAAGTTACCCACCCGGAATATCGCATGCATTTTCTTGCGTCGCGTCTGCACTATAGTGATTGCCGCTAGTATCCCACAGTGTTCTTGCTCGGTGTATGTCGCAAAACGAGAGGCCAAGTTTTTACGGTTACCTCTTTATACCTTAATTTATTAAAAGTGCGTTTAGTTCCTTTTGGTTCAGAACCACGATAGCCTGTTAGCTTTACTGGTTGTGGTCCTCAAGTTGAACCATTCATCCATGGTTTAGTCAGAATTTTATTGATAGGGACATTGGTGACATGAGTGATGTTGCCATCGTAGTGATATTAGCACTTTTACTGAGCACCACATCCATAAATGCATAAACCGATTTCCAAAAGATAAAACATAAACTGAATCATTTTTTGTTTAATAAATCAACAATTGGGAAATATATTTAGTAACCTCCAGCTCGTCCAGGTCCTTCCTTTCTCTACAAAACAAACAAAATATCTTCACACTCGGAGTAAATATGGTCGGAGTGCACCCATCCCTCTCACACATTGACCTATTTAAACTCTCTGAAGTAATGAAAACTATATATTTATAAAATCCACCTCTTCTGCAGGCTCATTCACATCTCACTCCACGGGCCAACAAGTTCATTTACCCCAGCCTTCTCGTACAGACTTCCCATTGTGCCCTGGAGTCTGCTCCCCTCGGGCCATATTACTTTTTTCTCTCTCCTTTTTCCCCCTACCACGCTCGACTACACTCCCATTAAACAGCAGCACGTTAAATTCTTCCAGTCCAGAGCCAGACTGTAGACTTCATGTCTGATTGTGTCCTGGGATGGCCTGACTGACTGACTGCTCCCATTGCTGGCTGCTTCCCCGCCTCCCCTTGACTGTCCTGGGTCTGGGATAGTAGCCCCCTTTTGAAGCCGGGCAGCAACAAGTTTTTGTCTAAATCCGGTGGACGACAAAACTGTAATAGCCACAGAATCTTTTAAAAAAGGTTCTAGGTTCTATACAGTTGTGTTTCATGAGCTGAGATAATCTTTCCAAAAGTGACGCCAGTCAACCAGTATCTAATAGATTCGTTTATCTTGGACTGACCGCTTGACCGTGTATGAACATCAATCACCGAACGTCCAGCCCTCTTCGTGAATATTCACAAGATGTCTCGGCCAATGGAATTGGTCCAACAGGAGCCGAGTTGAAATCTGGAGAACAAATGTTGACGTGAATGCATTTGGGTCCCTTTAACAGTTGTGATTGGTTTTGGGTGGTTTTTTTTATAGACTCTGTATTTTGAGCAGGAATGTTTGGGGTCAGGTGTCTGGTTTCGTGGTGCGACCTCTGCTGTGCCCTCTTAGCATGTGGGTGATTGGAGGGTTTGACTCTGACCGACATTGTCCCATGTTATCTAGTTCAACATCCAGAGACATGTTCCCTTGGGTACGACACATTGGGAACTGGCAACCTCCCCCTCCCCTCCCCCAAAAAAGCAACACTGTGATTTGTATTCTTTTTGAGTTTAAATTCCTTTTGAGCTCATTTCCTAATTTCACATTGCTGTTGTGGTACCCTGTTAATTCCTTGATGCAAGACATAAAAACAAAATACAGGATTGATGAAGCAATATTTAACATGTCAGTACACCGCCACTGACAACCAAGTGTGCTTCAAGAAACATTTGACGGTAACCGTCAAATAGACCTGGAACTCTTTCCCTTGCCTTGACCTGAGCCCTGATTTGTTGAGTGGTGGTCTTGACATGACAAGCTGACTGTCTTGAACTAGTCCCCCCTCGGGCATTCCTACCGTTACCCTGGTTACCTGTCAGTTCCCACTCATCAAATGTGTCTCGTCTAGTCTAACAAGTTGCAGCAGGGGAACTGTCGATGATAAAATATATGGCTGGGGCTGGGGTCGGCCAAGCGTGATGATTTTGAGGTCACCCCGGGCCAATTTCTAATGATTGTCACACAATAGTACTGTCAGTACTTATGAGCTGCAAACTTTGAAGTAAGGCAAGATTTTGTTGGGGCTCAGTTGCTGTGAAATTTCAACGTTTGGTTGCCAGATATTTCAGACCAGACCATAAAGTGAGGAACATGTACAAGCTGTCCATGCAGTTTATATCTTTCACCGTCAGGAAAAGCTGTAACAGAAGGGATAATATTGCTTGGTACATTTAAGCATCAGTGTTAAAATGAACATCGGTAATTTTGTTGACGTGTTTATTGTGAAACATATTAGGCCTACAGTGGAACGCCACTATAACGAACACACCGGGATGCACAGAAATTGTTTGTTAAAGTGGTCGCTCATTATAGTGAACAATATTCAGTAGGTCAAAATTGGGAGCCAATGATGTTCGGTAGAGCCAAACGTTCCGTATAGCGGTGTTCATTATAGTGGCATTCCACTGTATTGTAGGCCTATTACATTCAACTAGAGTACATACATGTAGGCCCTACATCCCAATTTCTACAAGCATTTTGAGGTAGCATGGAACTTGACTGTACAAACTGTATGGTTCTACGCTGTAAATTCAAGTTTATTTAGTAGTGAACATTTTTGTGTGTTAGCATATCCCTGTTAATTCATCAAAATGTTTAAAATTCTTTTCAAATGATATCCTACAATGAGTCACTTCTCCCATCAGCAGCAGAATTTCAAGGAATTGTTTTGGGTAGAAAGCACCGAATGCTTATCACAGTGCCTCACTGTGCAGAAATTCTAAACTTTAAGATATGGCAATTGTAATTCCATATCCTGTGGGTGGAATCATTGAGCATTCAGAGATTAAAAAAAAAAAACAGCCAAAATTGTTTGACTTCTTCGATCAGGGCTCCCTCTGATGAAAAAAAGTATGCCCGATAGCGATAAGTTATTGTATGTTATAAAAGGATGGGACCAGTAACTTAGAAAATCTCTGCCAGATTAGACACACCAGTCTCAATCTCTCTCTCTCTCTCTCATGATGTGAAAGTAAAAACTTTGCCCATTGGACGTAGCTAGGAAACGCCCATCTGACACGTCCAATCACCATCACCGTCTCATTATTCCACTGTATCGAGACAGATAAGAGCGGAGTGTGAGAGAGCGCCGTGACCCAGTAGTGCAGCCCCATGCTGTGTGGCCCTCGGTATGGGTTTCAAGTCGGGGAATAAAGCGTGGTCCCGTATAAAGTGTGGTCCCGAGTCTGATGTTACGATAGCATATCAATGATTGGATATCCGTTGCACTGCACACAGATTTTGTTTTGTTTTCGTCGTACGCGTATAGTCATCACTTGTGCTTGTTTTAGACAAACTAGCCATTTTTGGCATGTCAATGTATTAAAAGTGCCAATGCCTGAAGTATACATGTACTTTTCCATAAATTGATACTTCCCACAACACAACATTTTTACTAAAGCTGCATAAATATTGGTTTCTATACACTTTCTGGAACAAAAAATGGTCATTTGACAATTTTACCAAATTCTATACTGATGTGACTGTTGTAGTTGTTAATTTCAGTTGATTTATGAAAAGATTATCGTCCAAATGCTCTGTTGATGTGTTTGCGCTGTTTAAGCTTAATAATGTGGTGCTAAGTTATAGGGATATCCATGTATTTTGAAATAATCTCAGAAAAGATATCTTGCAAGTTAACTCAGGTGCACTTTTAGCAGTCTTTTCTTTGCTAGTGCATAAAATAAAGGGCCTAGACCTTTTAGCATATTTTGTAACATTTTCTCATTTATTTGGGTTTTTTTTAGTCTGAATTTTGACAAGTATTTAAATTTCAAATTGATGGTGCGATTATGACGCAGTATTCAAGAGTTTAAAAGCTTACATAATAATTATGACCGATTTGCTATTACATTTTGCTGAATGAAAATGACACTCAAAAAGCCAAAGGATGAGAATGCTTGCTATTTGGTGCTGAAGAGAAGAGCAACTTTAGACTGGCTAAGTCTGGGTGTGTGAGGGCGCTCTTTGCCTACTCCATCAAACTTGGGATAGTCATCAGTTGTGCTATGTATTCACTGAACGGCCCGTTATCAGGTGCATAGTACTACAGATTGTGTACAAGAGTAGCTCAGGATAATTTAAGTATATGAACTGCTTTGTGGATGAAATGCAAGTCTCAAAAGTTTGCTGCTCTGTCCTGGCTTTACAATAAAAAATGATGACAAAATTTAATTCTCTCTCTATTTCTGCAGAACCAAATCAAAACCCTGACACCAATTACACTTCTCCACCAAACCTATCTTTGACAAATATAAACAATTTTTTAAAGAAATTACAAAATTTTATTTATTTATTTTTTTTTTTATAAAGTATCACACACAGTCTAATTTGAAAAAATAAGCAATAAATAGGGACTGTTTAATTAGTAAACTGTTATTGAAGCTAGTGGGTGGCTTATTATAATTTTTTAAACAAAATTTTATGGCCTTTCCTTCCAAACATTCCTGAATGAAAATTGAGATATAAAAGTAATGCAATTCATTGGTTTTTAAACCTCCACCCAGTGTGGAATATTAAACAAATATGTCAGCAAACATATACCCGCCTTTTATTTGTACGAGATAATGACTCCTTGTTGAAGTTGAATAGACACATTCATTCTGTAGGCATTGTAAAGAACATACTGTGAGTGTGCATTCATTTTCTATAAGTGCATTTATGGTTGAATAGGAGCAAGTTGTACTGACGCTACTTCAGCGTTGTTGCTCGACAGTGATATTGTTTCATGTGATATTATTAGTACCAGCAATGTTGAATGTGAGAAATTGTCTCAAGTTTAAGAACAAAACCTTCAAAATGAGTGTTTTTTTTGGTGAATGTATGTATCCATTCAATTGCTTGTTTGATAGATTAGGGGCAAATCAATTGTCTTTTTTGTTTTTGTTCTTGCTTGGAGTTATAGGAGGGCCTGATGCATTTTATCCTAACAGGATCTTTATCGAAGGCTAGTTCATGCTAGGATCGAAACACGCCAGGCCCTCTTAACTCCAAGCATTTGATATCATTATTTCAGGTCATTGTTTTGTCTGATGAGTAGTTTGCAGCATTTTATTACTTTTATTTATTTATTTATATTTTTTTTTGGTCGTATCAGAATCAAACTTTGTTATGTTAAAAATGGGCACAATGATGTGAACGATGAGATATGATGGATTTCACTTGGCAACAATGTGTATTGTTGCCCTGTCTGAATTTCAGTCTTAGCACAGTGGACACTTTTTCCTGAAATAATGACATTATCTGCGCATGCACACTTGTGTGTATTTTTCCTCTGTTTCAGAAAGCTCTTGTTAATAATAAGTCCACCGGTTTGGAATTGTTTTTGAATGAAGTCATCGACTAGAATTCAAAAAAATGTTTTCTCCTCATCAAGAAGTGAAATTCTAGGAATTATTATGGGTTGCATAAGCCGCAAATCAAAATGCTTCAAAAGTTGTAACTCGCAAGAATCGGCATGTGTCATAGCTCCATATATCACACTCTATGAAACATGAAGTATTCCACGAGTTTAGAAATGAACCTCTTTTGAGCTCACTCCAACAACAATTTGAACAAAAAAAATTCAGTGCTAAAACTATCTGATATGAAATGAAGAGACCCTTTTATTGTGCAATGGGTATTATGTGTACGCTTATGAGTAATTGAGTATGACTTGAACACCACTCTTTGGCTTGGCTTTCCCACTAAATTGGGGTAAATTACACAGGATTGTTTGAAACGCAATCCTGTTAGTTGCTGTATACTCCATGAAGAAAATACAATGTAGCCAGTAATTGAAGATTTTTTTTTTTTAGTCTACGCACAATTATATTTTCAGTATTATTCAGAGTCAGTGACATTTTGCTACAGAGCTACATTTCTATGAAAGTTTTTTTTTTTTTTTTGGGGCACACTGAAGTGAGAATGGACGTTTTGCTTTTTACATAAATTGCCAAAGTTGTTGAGATCATTAGGTCTTGCTAGGATCAAAACGTGTCAGGCCCTCCTAACTCCAAGCATTTTATAAATTTCATGTAATTATTTTGGCTGATGAGCAGTTTGCAGCAGTTTATTACTTGTATTGTTGAGATCATTAATAGTTTTTCTCATTTTCTGGGTGTTTTTCTTACCTACGCCTGAACAGAGCAAAAACTTAATAGATTAAAAACATTCCCAAATTGTAATTTTTCATTCCCTGTTGAGTATGCTGAGTATGAAACATGAATTATATCTTTTTTGAGTTGTGTGGCTCTGAAAAAATAGCCGATTAACTCAATGTTCCAGCACGATACTTTAGCTGGGCTTTCTTCAAAAGAATGTTTTGTATAATTAAAACAAAGAAAACCACAGCAATAGCAAATTGTTAGGGCAAAGATTGTCAGTAATAATCTATGCAGTTTTTCCCGAAAGTTTGTCAAAAACTGATTGTTGTAAAATGTTTTGAAAAATTGTCATAATTTTGGTACCAACTCCTCTTTCCCACCAATTTCCCCTTGTTGCAGTTTAGCACCAGTAAAATGCACATTCACAGACACCCGGTCTACCGTAGTCTAGACATTATTCTCAGGGAATTGCAGCATGCGTATTATGTGATATTCAACTTCCGACTCGCTTCTGTGATTTTTACACTCCAAAAAGCAGGGACCAAAAGAAACCATGATGTTTACTCGTTGAAATGGACAAAACATGCCAATGAATGCGCATGGATTGATATATATGTGCATTTGCTAGCATGTTTTTGTGTGTGCGCGCACAATTGAAGGACTAAATACTGATTCGGAAAGGTGAACCTGAATGTACTTTTGAAAAAAATTATGTATGTTCTTTTTCGTTCTTTTTTTTCCCTTTTTGTTTTTTAGTTTAGAGGTGGATTTTCTATTATATGCCCTAGTTGGTTTTTTAATGGTTGCCACAATTTGTGATTTATCCTGGGCGAGATGGAACATTCCGAACAATTTTCATTGTTTTGGTAGCAAAGATATGGATGGGACTTTACAGTATTAATCTGTTTCGTCTGGTCATACTTGTATTAATTTTGTTCAGTTGTGACCCAGTGGGGAACGGAAATGCTGTATTTAAAATGCCACTCATGCATTTCATGTTGTTGTTTGCAATAGCGCCCTCGTGGTATCTTCCCTCGTTTGGAAGTAGGGATACCAACCCTGAAGAAATGCCAGTGCATACTGAAAACATTTTTTTGGGTGGAAGGGAGTATAGAAGAATGTGGGACCTGAACCCTGTACCGCTGGATTAGCACATCAGGGTTTCACCATCTCAGCTATGATGAGGCCTTTATATTAACATTATCAAACTGTCTTGCAATGCCACTCACAATCCCCAAACAACAGTAGCTACCATTTGACTGTGGGAACTGGCCGAACTGCCATTGTAGCCAATTATTTCTCCCCCATACATTTTCTTTCAGAATTGTTATGTTTAGATTTTTCCACTGGATAGTCTAGAAGAATACAAAACAAATGTTGACTAACATTTTTTGTTAAGAATTGTGGTCATTTATAAATCAATGTCTTACTATTTACTGCTTACTAATAAATACTGCATGATGCTGTGATGTTGAAATGAAATAAGGATGGCTCTTCCAAGGATTTCATATTTCCTTTTTATTTTGTGGCATCGTCTAATCTTTTTTCGTAATACATAATAAGCTCTCGGATGATATGATGTTGCGGAAGTATTCCTTTCGTCAAGAGGTAGTGCATGAAGCCACTCACATTACTTGTTGAGGGGATTTTTATCAAAATGCAAAACAAAGCCTGTTTTCGTTCTGGATGATACATGGAAAAGGGCTTAGAATACAGTGGCCATCTTGTCAAGGATGGTGTGACGGCAAAATGGTTAAACAGGATGTTGGCATTAATTACCTTCTGAATGACAGAAAGATCATAATTTCAGAAGGGAGGACTTTTCCTTGAAACATCATGTCCTATAAAGTAAGTCTGATGGAGTGGAGTCGTTCTGAGTAGACACTAGGGGTGAGGCTTTAGCACCAATCTCACTATGAACTGTACGGTGGGAACCTGCCTTGCCTTCTTAGTTTGTAGGCATCAGGGGCCAATTTCATAGAGCTGCTTAAACACAAAATTTGCTTTTAAGCATGAAAAGTCTTCCTTGATCAAACAGGATTACCAACCAAATGTTCATGTGATGGTAATACTGCTTTTGGCTTGTTTTTCGGCAATTGTTTGCTGAGCATAACATTCGCAAGGAGTCTTGGCTGCCATACTGGTTTTTTTATTTACCAAAGTTTTTGGTGCTTAAGCAAATTTTGGGGCTAAAGCAGCTCTATGAAATTGGCCCCATGTACCACTTCCTGTGTAGGAAACTTCTGTACCTGAGTGTGACTAGAAACTGAACTTCAACTGCAGACAATTGCACAATATATTCCGTTTAAGGTTATTTAACATGCATAACTTCCAGTTGTAACCAACTCACCATCTTTTGTTTTAAACTTCTTTTCTTGAGAAGCTTTAAGGACTGAACGAAAGTAAAATCCTATAAGTGGCGCTGTTGTAAATCCACCGATTGGAATTTGACAGCTTTTTTGCTCTGACTTCACGGTGGTAATGATTGCAACGCTGACTGGCAACTCGGGGGTCACACGGAGTTCAGACCATAAAGTCCCAGTTCAGAGACGCAAAACAAAACAAAACAAGATTAAGTTTCTTGCATTCCTTCATGCTCCTCAGGGGTGTCCGAAAAAATGCAATTTTTTTTCTTGTCCTTTTTTTTACTCTTTCTTCTATTGAGATAATCACACAAACAATACCCAGGAACTGAGAGATATAGGTCTCATCATTAAACTTGAGCAGCAGGCAGTTACCAGATTTGAGAGGAACATTTGTCATAAGGAGCTGATTTGGCACTCCCTGGAGGGTATCAAATGTGAGACTTGCCAGACGAGGAAAAAGAAAGAAGGGAAAAAAAGTGCCAGATAGAGGGGAAATGAAGTTCGAAGTTATTGATTGCTTTGGAAGAACAAAGCCGGTATTGTTCCTGCTCATTTTGTGTCTGGTGGAAATGACCTCAGGGAGGGTCATTGTTACAGCTTTTTACCCAAAGCTGGTAATTATTGAAAGACAAGCTTAAAGGTAGTATTATACTTTTGTAAGAAACCAAAACAAAAATGTTCACAGATTTACGAATTTGTCTTTCTTTCAGTCCTTCTTAAGCTTCTCAAGAAAAGAAGTTTAAGACAAAAGGGTACTCGGGTACAGGGTATAAAGATGGTGATGGTAGAAACACACCGTTACAATTTTTTCGCCTGAAATGGTGTATTTATCCACAAATTAGTAAAACAACCACTGAAAATCTTTTTGATCTTTTAAAAGATCAACAATTAAAAGAGAAAAGACTTAGGAAATACTGTGGCTGTTTTTCACTGTTTTCTCCAAAAGTGGGCACATTTATCAGACTGAAATTTTCACAGATGACTGTTACTGTATCTGTCTTGATATTTTTGCCCATAAATCTGTATTTCTTTGACAAAAACGAAAGTATGATATTACCTTTAAAGGTTGGTAATATCAACCTTAATAGTGAGCATGTTTTCAAACATCAAACACTTATAGAAACATGGTGACATTGCTCTTGCAAGGTCTGAAATTAGCGGGCAAGGTTATGATGAGTCATGTATTTAGGACAAATATTGTTGTTTTCCTTTCAGCAGTGGGGAGTTCTTTTGTTTATTAGACCTGTGTTATACACATGGCTACACCAGTTGGTCCATGGTCTATGTCATCTTTTTTTCTACCTCTTAATGTTGCCAAATTAGTGCAAAAAGTTCATATTCTCACACTAACGACTTCATTGATCAGTTGGAGGTATAAGTGTGAAGACGTTTGGCCTTGTGGCACAAATTATTGCTGTTAATTTATGTAAATTTATACAAAAAAGACATGGTGCGATATAAAACATTTGTGTGTGTGTGACCTTGCTGTATTTGTACAACAATCTATGCCCGGCAACCAATTAAGTGATGGATACCGACTTTTTTTGTGTTTGGTTTGTTATGCCGACATTAAATGGTAGAAGTCTAATGACAAGTTGCTTATAATGAAGTCAGCAGGGGCCAATTTCATAAAACTGTTAAGCACAAAAATTTGCTAAGCATGACATTTCTGTCTTAATAAAAACAGGGTTAACAGCAAGATTTTCACATGTTGTGTATCACTTGTGATTGTTCGCTGACCATGGATATCAAATGGAATATTCAATGGCGATTTGTTTTATTGGGCGAGACATTTTTGTGCTAAGCACATTTTTGTGCTTAACAGTTTTATAAAATTGGCCCCAGGCTGACATTATGACTATTTTGCTGTTGTTTTTTTTTCTTCATATTTTTGTGATGGGGGTGAGGGTTGCAAAACCTTTTTATATATTCTTTTTTCTTCTTTCCCATGTTTTTCTTCATTTTATTGGTTGTTTGTTTTAATTGAAAAAAAGGGAAAATCCTATTAAAAGAAATTGACGGTGTAATTGTACGGTGTTCAGGAGGTCGCCGGTTCGAATCCCGCTCCAGTCAATTTTTCTTTGTTCACTTTTCAATAACAGAAATTGAAATACAGTAGATGAAATGTCAAGTTGATCCTATACCTGATAATTAAATTCCAATCATTCACACTATAGCCAATTTTGCCTTCCCCCCCTTTTTTTTGGATAAGTGTTTCCGTGGGAACTAACAGGAGTCATCACCATGCCTACGTGCAATGTTTAATCAGGATGGTCCGACATAGGTGAGCTGCACATGCAAGCTAGCTTCAGAGCCATACCGCCATCGCCCTGCTACACCCCCAGTCACCTTGCTCTCTTACTAGGGGGGCCAACACGGCACGCGTGGCCATTGTGTGGGACCAGCCTGTACTCAAAACATTGGTCTGCAGTCTGCAGGGGTGCTAGGTGTGGTACACATGTATAAGGGAGAGGGTGATCAGTGGCTTGTGAAAAGGAATTTAGAATTTTACCAAATTCATTCCATCGGCGGTCACTGATGTGTGTTTGGGATTTGTGGTATGATATTGCATTGTGCCTGCACTTTGATTTGAAGCTCCAGTGTTACATATTGTAAAGCTAGTCGTCATCTGACAAACTTTCTTAAAGACTATTAAGTTCCTCCGTGAGGTTTATTTATAATGGCCAACCACTCTTTGAATGTCGAAGGTAAAATGGAGTATCTGTAAGACTTGTTCACAGAATTCATCACATGCTGAATGTATGACAACACAACATGTCCATTGTCTACATACGTCTAGACTAGGTTTTTAGACCCATCAAGTCAGAATCCTGAGCAAAATTAGCTTTTATGAAAACAGTCCGGAAATGATTTTGTCATAACTTGAATGATTTCATCCAAATTTGCATCCCAATGTTTCTGATGGTAACATTTTCTGGAGACTTTGAATTGTTTATGAACAATAAAGGTACATGTATGTTTATTTGATAGTGTTGTATTAAAGTCATTCCTTTTTTCTGTGGCAGTTGAGTGGCATCAATGTGGTGGCATGAAGTTTAAGCAGATGGTTACTATGGTAAACCTTATCCAGGAATACTAATCGTGCCCTCATTTGTTCTGTATTGAAGGGATTCACATGGCTTAATTGTTATTTGTCCATTTGTTGTTTTTTGGGGGCAACATTTGCCACGTGTACAACTAGAAATTTTTGTCAAGACACAAAGCCACTCTCCTGAGGACGGAACAGAACACACTGTTCGGAACGTCGAGATAATACCAACGGTTCTTCTCTGAACCACACACTCTCTCAGGAGATCACATGGTGTCACCGCAAACCTTCTTTTTTAAGACACAAAGAATACAACAGTTTTATAAAAACAAGATTCAACTTAAAAAATCTGTATTCCATTTCCCCAAAAGTTGAACTTTTTTTTCTCTTCCAAGGCAGGCGCTAAGAATCTCTCAAAAGTTCCCCTCCACACCCTCTTCAACAATAACAAAATCTTTTTGGTGTGAAAATCGTTTGCAATGCTCATAATCTAGTTATTATGACTTGGGTGTGAGAAGTGTGCCCTCACCATTGGCAATCTAACAGTGTCATGCTAGCACTAGAATCCTATTTTAAAAGGTTGGGCTGTGTGTGAAAGGGAACTGTTACACAGTTAATTTGACTTGGATATTTATGCAGGTGTCCTCTGGTTGTTGTCTGATATTAAAAGTCACTGATGGAGCAACCGGGGGATCGGGAGGGTCTCCCCTGGGAGGGGGAGGGCGTGTGTACGTGTGCTCACCGGTCGAATCATGTCGGGAGGATTGGGGGGAGGGGATACAAAAACAAAAGGCAGTCCTCTGATCAAGAGGTGTTAAAAATCATCCTCGGTGTATACATCAAAAGCTTATTAAAAGAATCCTCTGTGTAGCTTCCGCGCTTGCATTTTTTCACCTGTGGTCCAAACGGCACGCCAGAAGTGTGTCCGGAGCAAGTTGGTGCTTAGACGGACCCTCGGAGCATGTGCCACTCGTTCTGGCTTGTGGCTTCTGTTTTTTTTTTTTTGCCCCCTTTCTCCTTGTTTAGTCCTTATGTAAAAAAGGGACTGCCTTGATTAAATTGAGGTCAGCGCGTGGATATTCCCACGATTCAAAATCGTTGACGTGTTAAGTGTGTGGTCGAACTACAACCACTGTGTTCACAGCCTTTAATTTTTTTCTTAATATTTTTTTTTTTAACCAGGCCAACTCCGTATTACTATACTCCCCCAGTTATTTAATTTCATTCCTGTATATTTTTTTTTCTATTTATGGACGGCTTGAGACAGAAGTGTGCCTCTAATTACAAGGTGGCCCGTGTCGTTTTTTTTTTTTTTTGTAGAGCGGCCGGGGAGTTGCAGGCCGCCCACACCGGGAGAGAACTCTAGACCCAAATAATCATCGCGTTGAAATGAGATTGCGATTAAAATGAGATTGCGATTAAAATGCCGTTATTGAAGAGAATCTTTGGTTGAGTGGTGTGGAAAAGGGGGGGACGTAGAAAAGCCCTTGAAGAACAAGGTGTGAAGACCAAGTACTGGAAATAATTGCCAGGTGGCTGGATTGCTTTGAGTTTGTTTGTTTTCTCTTGAAACGGACACAGACACACACAACACAAACAAAGATTCAGTAGATTGACAACGAACTTGGAAGGAAGAACTTATAGTGTGAACGTTCTGTCCTTCAAAAAATTTGATTTACAACTCAAATGTACTGTCCTACTTTGGTAGCATACGAAAGAAAAATCTTCACAGATTTATCTATAACTTACAGGGTATAAATATGGTGATTGTAACAAACCGTTCAATTGTTTCTGCCTTAAATGCTGTATTTATCCAGAAAAGAGTCAAACCAATGACCAAACACAATATTGATCTTTTAAAGATCAAAAATAATGGTGAACAGGTTTTAAAATACTGTGGGCGTTTTTCACTGTTTTCTCAAAAAGTTGCCACCGTATGGGACTGAATATTTCACAGATGACTGTTACAGTATCTTCCTTGATATTTTTGCCCATGAATCTGCATTTCTTTGACAAAAACCAAAGTATGATATTACCTTTAAACATACATTTCACACCCTTTTTTGTGTCCAGAAACTTTTACAGATTTGAGGTTGTAAAAGCCTTTAATTATTTTTCTCGACTTGTGAGACATTTGATAGAACTTTATGAAATGTACGTATTTCTTTTATCTAATTCATTTTTTGTTCTGGTGTCTCGAGACCTTACTATTACATGTAGAATGGACGGCAGGTTGTGTGCATGGTGTTGGTGGTCTCGTTCCCAGAATTCACTGCATGCAAGTGCAAGCATTACAAACCCAAGTTTGGTGGAGTTCATAAACCCGCATGTGTGTACACCGCCTAAAGACGTAAAATGAGTTACAACACTATTGTACATACATGAAGGCCTATACCTTATAGTCCATGGGAACGATTTGCATATGCTTTGCATGACAAAGCCAGTCAAATCATAGACATATTGCAAATTTGTGACATTATTCATTAATAATAAGAATGTTTTCTTCAAAATGTCTTCATGATCTTTTTTTTGAAGGGCAACACTTATAGGAAATGTTAAAGTGTACAATGCATGAATGCAAGCCCATTACTAAGCACACGACACCACACAATACAAGTAGAATGAATATTTGTATTGGTCATCAGTGCTCCTCAGTCAGTGTTTTTTTAAGTCTAATTTGCTGTGCACAATTTATGCTTGCCATTTCCTTTCTGCTAAACGATGCTTACTGCTGCACATTTTCATGAGTACGTTTGAATTCAGTAAAAACATCCACAGGTAGGGCTGCTTCATGATAATTTCAAAGCTCAAAGGGAATTTGTCAGGCCGAGCTAGCAAAAAATCATTCCGAAGGGATGTCTTGTGTTCAGTTTTTATTTAAAAGCAAAAGCAAGTTAGTCTTTGACTTTGCATAAGGTTTTGTTATTGTTAGGGTATCACATCAAGCATCCGCCATACTGAGTATTTGCACTCCTAATACACTGCCTGGATGTCAGATCGTTGCATTACAGGCCAACCTCGGACCTTAACAAGAAGAGGAGAGACAAAAATTACAAAATAACAGGGATCGGTTTGTTTCACTTCCAGAAGAGATTGGTGATCAATGATTTGAATCAACTAAACAAATTTCCGCGGTTGTCCACAAACGCTTGGAGCATCAGCGCTCTTCCCAAATCCAATAGTGTTTTTCAAACGTGTTTAAAAGTAAATAGCGAAATCAGAAGGTTTTCAAAATCCACATGTTGCAGATATACGGCCCTTTTCCTCCTGCCCGACTGCTGATGTAATTCCTTTTTGCAGAGTCTCCCTTTGGGTACGTAACGAGCCAAAATTGAATGCGCGGAAATCTCATCTGTAGACAAAGTCCTTCCAATCCCCCGCGAGCCCCCCAAACTGAAAAATCTGCCATCCTCTTCCCCGCAATCAATCGGTATCTACCAATTACCCAACTCTCCGAGTTCAATGTCTCACCGTTCACTCTCTTGGCTCGCTCCCGTCTACAGTCTTACGCCTCCTCATCCCATCCCTCCTCTCCTCTCTCTCCCCCCTTTTCCATCTTCATCATCCTCTCCTTCTTCCTCCTCCCACTATACTCCCCCTACTCCCCCCCTAGGGACCACCCTGGGTGTTGAGACAAACTGAATTGGCAAATGTGTGGCCGTGGGGCCACGACGAGTCGGTTCCGTGACACCCGTCCACTGCAACGATGAGCTAAAAGCCTAAGCCGGCTGATTATTATCAAACCACCGGGGCTTGACCTCGGCCAAGACATGGTTTTTGCAATATGGGATGTTATTTTTCCTTCGGAAATACCAGTCATTTTTTTTTTCTTTTTTTTTTTTTATCCTCAAATCAACAAGGTTGATCTGACAAACCATCCCTCTTTTTACGATGACATTTTTAAGGCTTAATCGTATATTGGTGTCGAATCATATCTTATTGCTTGAATCGGATCAGTAAATTTGAAATGCTTTAGGGCTGTTGCATATTTCAGTTTGCACAAGCCAACCGTTTATTTCAAATGATTATTTCTGAAATGTCTGATGAAGCGGAAGCAGAAAGATGCAAATTTTAAAACTGTGACATGTTCTTGTCTCAGGTCCAATCATGAAAATGTCACCTTAGCTGACAGAAGTAAATGTCAAAAACTAAAATACTGTAAAGTAGATATGGCAGATTTAAAATATAAATGTAAGTACAATCTGTGAAGATTCTTTGGACAAAACCTGCAATAATCAACAATCGACAATAATCACATTGCAATAAATTCTGATGAACATATTTAAAAAAATATGTTTTACATACAAAGAATAACCTGGATGGGAAGTCACATATTAAAAAACGAGCATTTACACTAAAATAATTTCATATTCCCATTTGAATGAGCAAATTACTTGTTAGAATGGAACTTTGCTGTCCCATTGTTAAAATTTAGGACAGAATTTGATTTTTTGTACTGATTCTTACACCATGATCTTTTGTTGTGTGAAAACCAGATAGATTTTGTTCTGAAATAATGATTGTGTCATCAGTTGAACAACCATTACCGTGAAATGAGAGTGCTTTGTTTGAAAAGCCTACTTGCTTAATTGTACCATCCCACTCCTTTTCCCTTAGCATCCACCTGCCAGAGTGTGCTGAGTTTCTAACTGATGGACAGAAATCCCCTTCGGTTGAATATGCCGGATCCCAAGTCAGTTTGCACAGAGTAATTGAACAACATCCTGCTCGATAAAGGACCTTATTCCTCAAAAGGTTACCAAAACAGTAGATATTGATAAAAAAAAAAAATGACCTGGGAAAAGATGCATTGCAAGTGGCATCTTCGACGCTCAGGCGTTCGATTCCGAATGGTCCCACGCGGGTTCACATCTACCTCGAGTTAAAAACCCCCGGGGAAGGAGGTTGTCAGTAGTCTGGTTACTTGTGAAAGCAACCTCGGGGAGTAACGTTGTCAGTGTTTTTTGTCTTGACTGTGTGAAAACCTCTTAAGAAATGTTGAGGATTTTTGGCACCAGACTATCAGGCGGTGCTCTCTCCGACTTTTTTTTTAAAATATAAATCCCCTGACACTCTGTGGCAAATGAATAATTTCTGCCGTCTCTTTTTTCTTTTTTTTTCAAATTGGACAAATATTTTCCGACCCTGGCTAATCGATATAGACATCTAGAGTATTACCCTGATGAGAAATCTTTCGTTTTATATCATATGGAATGATTGGGCGGCATTCCCTTCGATTGAGAATCGGCTCTTTTTGCATACAGTTTGAGAGTGAAAAAAGGGTTTTTATTATGGGCACCATTTTGGGAGTCCTCTCATCCACGGTATTTTTTTTTTTTTCAAGTTCGGGGCAATGAATCAAGGGTCCCCTGTGCCATAGCACCTTCCTAGATGATCAGCCCTCTGAACTGCCTGGTGAACCGGCCCCCATGAATTTTGATATGTGTGCAGTATTCATGACCCCTCAGTGAATGGATTTTCTGACTTGTTTTAGCGGGGTGTTCTTGAGGGACCCACGGAGGATGTCATTCATGTCCTGTTTTGTCCAGGGTCTTTGGATTTTTTTTGGGCTTTTGTCTTAATGGTTATTTGTGAGCTTTGAAGAGAGTTTTTTTGTGAAAGCTGGTTGGGGAGAGGTTTGGGCAGGGTTCAGGAGAATTTTTGGTGAAGTTTTTGTGAAGGTTTGTGGAGGATTTGGGGAGGTTTTGGGAGGTTTTGTGAGGGATGTGAGAGGGTTGAGGAGATGTTTGTTGTGATGGTTAGCCGAAGGTTTTTGTGAAGGCTGTGGAAAGGTTTTCCAAATTTCTTTAGTGAATTAAGGGTTTTGTTTGTGAAGGTAAGAGACAGGTTTCTTGAAGGTTTTCAGACATTTTTGTGGAGGTGGGGAGTAGTTTTGATAATTTGTTGAAAAATGGTTGGTAGGCCGACATGCTGGGCATTCGGTAGGATTAAAGAGTAGTTTGATCTTCTAAGCATTTATTAAAGTAGACTTAGATATTAAAATATCTTTCAATAATTCTACCTTGCACAAAATTGATGGAAAGTTATAAAGCTCTAAAACCATCTCATTTATGGAATTATTACTGAGTCAGAAGGATGGAGCTCATTTCAAAAGTGTTCACTGTGAAAAAATCCTAAACTCTCCAGAATTCCCACAAATTCATCTCCGTCCACCATCAGCTATTGACCCAGGTCCAAAGAAAGTGCTGTCATGGTCCTGATGGATTTTGGAGGATTTACGAACCTTCCTGTAAACTGCATGGGTGGTAAAGGTTTACAATTCTCATACAGAAATCTGTCATTTGTTTCCGAATAACTTAAAACCACATAGAAGGCCTCATTGTCTCTGAAGATAGCAGACAGCACTTCACTGGATATAAACACTGCCCTCTGTTGTTCAGTATGGGCCATTCTATCTCAGTTTGAAAACATTTCTTTGTTCCAAGGCTTTTGTCATGTTGATATTTGCCCGTGCACATAATTAGAGCCCTCTAATTAACGATGCATCCATCTGGATATTTGGTAAGTGGCAGGACAATAGAACTCTTGTTGTTAAATATTGAATTCACCTGTGTGCAAAAAGTTATAGGTTTTGGTATCCAATTCAACCAGGGGCCAATTTCATGGAATCTGTTACTGTAAGCAAAAAAACTTCGCTAATAGGACAGCAGACTTTTTTGTTTACAGTTAGCGTATTTCACGGGATAGTTGTCTTTCTCGCTATGCTAAGCAAGAACTTTCTGCAGAATGCATACGACAGCGCGTTAGCAGAACAAAATCATGGTTAGCCTAGAAAATATTTGCTAACCGAAAGTCTTGCTTACGGATTCCATGAAATAGATTTCGCATGTTTAGCAGTGCCCGTAAGCACAAAAGTAGGCCGTAACGGATTCCATGAAATTGGGCCCTGGTTTAGGTGTCTAGCCAAAGTGTATGAATGACTGTCAGTCTCGGAAAATTCATCAACTCTCTCTCCTCAGTTTTCTTTGGGCTAATTCCTTCTTTTTTTCCCCTTGAATGTTTTCAAGTACTTTAGCTAGGTTGGTGCGAGGGCATAACATTTGCGTTTCTTTTTGAATTCTGTTTCCAGACTGCCAATTTGTATAAGGTGTCGGAATGCAAGCTTGATTACAAAATTGGTATTCATAATAACCGATCCTCAGGGTAATGCCATATTTGGACAAACCTGTTAGCAAATTCTTGCCAATCACTTTCCGGACAACAACAAAAATATCCTGTTCAAGATCATCCAGAGTGCTTCTGAGAAACAGCGGTCTTTGTGTGTACACACCAAGACCTTGTCATCAGTGGACCTGTGCCGCATTTAGTCCCAGCTGGTTTTTTGTCTAGTTCCAGCCTCAATGGGGTCCGGGAGATGCCTCGGTCTTCGAGGCTTGCTTCCAGCCCCTGGCAGCACTGCGGATTTCTCCGAGACGAGTTTGCCCTGGGGGCAGAAACCTAGGTCTGATCTTCTGGGCAAGCACCCAGAAATCACTGCTTCATCCCCATTTCTTCTCCTCCCCCTCTTCTTGATAACTGTGCCAGGATAACATTTTCTTTAAAATATTGCTTAAAACAAATGTGAAAATGCACTAATGGTAGAGCTCTATAGTACCATTTATAACAAATTTCACTTGCATCTAAGTTTACATACATATATACGTGTGTGTGTACAACTCCTGCATGCATCGCAATTGACCAATACAGTGTCCACTACGAGCTAGCATGACCTTAAATTTTTGCCGGAGGATGAAAGAAATTTGTTTTCTAGGAACACTGCGTCACTATTTTCATTGCCGGGGCAAGTGCTTTGACCCGAGGTGCTAAAAGACAAAAAAAATCAAATCATAACCCTGGTCAGGAGTGTGTGTGGTTGAGGTCGAATTTGCTCCAGGGTGAGATCAATTGTTGGCGGGAGGGGGGTAGGGATTGCCCCTGGGGTCGTGTTATGTGGTGTGACGCCTCATGCGCGTTCACCCCTGTCTAGTGTACATTTGGTGTCCAAGACGTTGTCTAGTGGGACAAGACCTGCTTTGATTGCGGCTTGCTTCTGCGGCAAGCACTGCACACCAAAATGCAGAGACAGTGAAATTAGCTAAACAGTGCCTGGCCAGTATGTCAATGGTTTATTAATCAATTCCTCCCTTGAATTTTTCCTTGTTTTTCCATCTTGAAATGGACAAATAAATGTTGCACACTATGTGGAGATTTGTCATGAAATGTACACACAACCCATTTGACTGTTGAGTTTGACAGATGCGATTTGCGGAGAAAAAAATGTTGGGAGCCGATGGTGAACAGTTTTAAAATTCAGCCAGAAGCCATCTTTTGCTTTTGTGAGTTATGTTGAGTGCTATATGTAAATATGCGTCTGCCATCTGACGGGTCAGTAACCCTGTTCCATTTCCACTGTTTTTTCCTCTCTCCCCCACCCCCCTACCACTGACAACCCCCCCCAACCTCCCTCCAGCCATAAAAATCACCCCTTAACTCACAATTCCCGATTGTGTTTTTTGTTGACTCAACCTGGGGTATTGCATGGACTCAGCCGTGGCATGATGTCAAGACGCTCGTGGCTGTCCGGTGGTCACTCAACTACGATTCCTTCTCTCCCTCTTCCCTCCCCGTCCGGCTGGCCGTGTGGATGTCAGAATGCCCTCAAGTCCTTGGCAGTATCCGGTCACAACACCCGACCTGGCTGGCCGGCCGTGGACTGCCCGGCCCAGGCCCAGCCCGTCCTTGCCCGTATATGCACACACAGGTTTCTGGCTCAGGCCAGCAGGCAAATAATAATAGGCACAGTACCTCCATCGTAACTGCCGAACCACTTTACACCAGATCATGTGTTGACCGTCAGCTGTATAAGCTCTTGAATAACAATAGAAGTCTGAAAGGTGTAGAAGGGTGTTATATGTTTAGCCAGTAACAATATCGGTGGTCAGTGAACTTGACCTGTTGTTGAGGGTGGTCATTTGATCCTGTCCTTGTTTTCTTTTCTCGACTGCCTGGCAAAGTTGGGGTCATTGTTCGTCAAAGTATTGTTGCGGTGATTGACATGTAAACAACCCAAGTGCTTACATCACATTAGAGTGGTATTCTGGACAGTCAAGGCATCTTGTTTCATAGTGATTTTAAATGTTTACTTAATCTTTAGATTTGTTTTATAATTTTATATTTATACAATTAATAACAGTGCAGTTCTAGGTACTCTGTACCTTGTGGTTTAAATGCATCAAAAATGTCTCTTCACTTAAAATATAATTATCAAATAACCACAAGGGAAAGTGACTGATTTAATAAATTTTAATTTTAAATCATTGAAAAGCAAACAAAGAAAAAAATACTAAAGTGGGATTCGAACCAGTGATCTCCAGAGCGCTGTACCGGCGCTCTCACCAATTGAGCTATCCAGCCCTATGTTGGTATAATTATAATATAATTGTTTGCATGACAGTTTGGTGATATCATTGACAAAATGACAAATGCTCAGTTACTACTAGAATACATGTGGTTTATAAACAGGACCGGTTAAAGCCTAAAGGTAGTATCATACTTTGGTAGCATACCGAAACAGAAATCTTCACAGATTTACCTGTAACTTACAGGGTATAAAGATGGTGATAGTAGAAACATAGCATTAAAATGTTTCTGCCTGAAATCTTTGAAAGATAAAAAATAACGGTGAAAAGATTTTGGCCATTTTTTCACTGTTTTCTCAAAAAGTGGGCACCGTGTGGGACTTGAAATTTCACAGATGACTGTTGATATATCTATCTTGATATTTTTGCTCATGAATCTGCATTTCTTTTACAAAAACCAAAGTATGATAAAAATTACCTTTAAAGGTTTGGAGGGGAGTGACCAAACCAATCCATACCAGTCTGAATTTTGACAGATGGCAACATGTGGTCCTTCCTGCAGGGATCCATGTGTTTGTGTAGCTGAGGCTAAAGAGGAAGCATTTTATGTACTTTTAATGGGAGGCACTGCCATTCCTTTTGTCTTTAGGTTCAAGGGCTACAGAAGGATAATTGTTCCGATCACAATCTCGGGAAAACACTCAGAAATCTCAAAATTGGTCCCGTGTCGACATTTTTTTTCTTCCTCATTTTCTTCACAGAAGGCCATTTGTTGTTGAATGCATTGGTATGACTTTTATTGGAGTATTCAGGGCCAATTTCAAAGAGATGGCGCACTACTCCATACAATTATCAAAGGCTTCATCGCGGTCATCCATATGCTGAAAATGAAAGTTGTGGTTTTTCATTGAAGCTGAAGATCTGTTTTCTTTTTCAAAGTAGAGTTTGTAGGCCTACTTCCAAACCACAGGCAAAAGCCTCTTTTTGATACCAGTTATTTAAGAATGGATTCACAAAATGGAGCCGGAGTCAGAGCCAGAGCCAGAACCCGAGCCTGAGCCTGAGCCAGAGCCGGAGCCAGAGCCGGAGCCAGAGCCAGAGCCGAGCTTTGAGAAAGGCCCCAGGTTGCCACTTTTGCATAGACGGAGGCCCCTATCTCTACCTCTCTTCCCGAAGGTCTTTGGGTACTTGGATCTGCGGTAGGGAGGCTGGTATAGTTATGACCCATCCATGCAGAATCAAACATCATAAAGTCTAAAGAGCATAAACGTTAGCGAAAGCCATGTAGTAGTGACCTATAAACCAAACAAGGTCAGTGGAGGCAATTGCCCTCATTGGCCCTGGTTTGTCTTGAGAATTATTCCCATTGGACATAAGTCTGCATCTCTCTCAATAGATGTGACCTTTGCAAGAGGAGAGAAATTGCCCAGGCCTTCTGCAAGGACATAAATCAAGGCCTACCGTGGCCAGATAATGTTAAGGTGGTAGGAGCTCACTTAGGAAATTAGTTTTTGACGAATTACAAATACAGTATTACATTTTTCTCCCCAAGAGTGCTTTGGCCCTTAGACCATGTAAAGTGGTTGCTTTATACTTTGGTAATAATTGCTTTAAGGAACTATTTCATTGCACTTTTCTGGAATAAGTTCAGCCCAATGCATTAATGAATTTTTTTCAGCTGTTATGTGAAAGGAACTTCAGTCTAAACAATAACTGTGAGTTTGATTCATGTGGAATGAATTTTTGCGTGCAAAATTTTTTGCAGATAAACAGAAGTGTCTTTACTCTTGTCACACCTAAATCTTGTGAAACAAGGCCCCAAATTCATGAAGAGCAAAAGTCGGTAAAAGATGAAAGATGCAAAAAAAAAAACAAGAAATGGTGGGAGCAATAGAAAATTTGCTGATAAAAAAATACCTTGATTTCCATTAATTTCCTTTACAAAAAAACAACAACATAGTTTGAACATGATTTATATTGGAATGTTTTCAAGTATTGATTGAAAAGAAAAAAGATATGTACAGGGATAAACAATATTTATTTGGACTTACTGATGTGAGTCAAAAAGAACTTGCAAAAAGCCTGCAAAATGAGTACCTTTTTAAAATCGATAAAGGGGGTTTACGAAACGGCGATTCAGGCTCAGGCTCAGGCTCAAGCCCTTTCTCTTAATTGAATCTTAATCGTGTTTTCTGTCCACCCTTATTGCCTCCCCTTAATGATTTCATGAAGATTTCAGAGAATACGGTGACAGAGGGCATTTTAAACTGTGGACCCTTGCAACAAGTTTGTAACCAATCCATCAGTGATGGTGATAACCAATCACTGTAACGCTATACTGCCTGCCTGTCCTGTGATATACTTCTTACTAATTGGCGGTTAGTCCAGACACTGGTTTGGGGATGAGGTCAAATAGCAGGCACAATGGAGGAGGTGTTGGAGGCTTCTTCAAGCATGGTTGGGGCCAGTTTATGGTTCATCAGGGCAATCTCCATCGAGGTCAGGTGTTGGGCACCTCCCATTTACCATCGTTAGGGATTGTGTTAAACCATGGAGATAGAACTAGACAGAGGCCAGTGAAATATTGGATGTTGGAATGTTCGTTTTATCACAGAGGTATGTTTACCTCTATGATACTGGAAGAGGAATTTGTCCTTATAATGGTTGTGTTTTTAATAAAGTTAACTTATTCAGGCTCAGAGTTTTGGTTGGCTTAAAAACCGTCCCTTTCTTGGTCTAGAATATATTTTTGGTGCATTTTGAGTCGTCCATTTGTTTCAGTTTGACTTTGAGAGGCATACATTTCATTCAGACATGGCATAAAAGAGGTGAAATGATATCAGGATTAGTTTAGTGGAAGAAAGAGAGAGAAGGTGGGGATCACTTGGGAGAGGAATTGTCCCTCATCTCAGAGGCAGAGTGTACCTTCCATTTGGTTGAGCAGTGAGCATGCTTCCATAGTCTAATTGGAGGTTGGAATCTTTTAGCGTAGTCAGTACACATCACCGTTGTTGAGTACGTGGGAATTCCTACGCGTTGGCCACGGGCCACAATTACATGCTCTGCAGCAAAGGGCAATAACTGGCCTCGTTGATGAGCGGTAATTTCCCTCTGGAGAAGTACCACGGGGCCAATAGCTATAGCTCCCCGCTCCCCAGAATGTCATCCTTCACATTTCTGTCTGGATGTCATCCGGAGCTTCCCATCCCGTCCGTCGTTGTCTGGTATGTTCCGCAGATTTTTCAATGGGTGTTGGAGAGCTCATTGCCCGAAGATAGAGCTAGGGGCTGTCCTTTGCGAGGTTCATACCCGAACTTGAGCGTAAGACCTGTATTATCAAACATGCTTGGCAGATGAACTCATTTGCAGCAGTGGAATTTCATAATTAGTTTGATTTGTTGATTTGTTTGTTTTTATCGCAAAGAAAATGAGTTAGTAGGTTCGTCAAAGAGTTGGTTTTTCCGGCTTGAAGTCAGGGAAACTAGGCCAACCAGATCAGGTCCCTCCCCTTGTCATCTCGGGGCAGGCTGGAAGGGGGCAGAAGTGATTTGTGTAGCCTGTCGTTGTTGCATCCACCACACACCACCGCAGGTTCAATGACAAGAGGTCCCAAATTTGTGGCGTTTAAAAAAATGCGGCTGATATTTTGTGGCCTTGAGACGGGGAGAAAACCAGGACTGCAGAAACATTCACTATTCCCCGGAGGTTCATCAATTACTAGACCTGAAAGATTATACCACTACCAGATGTATATTTTATGGAGTGTAAAATTGCCTGATGTTATATAGTGGAAATCCAAAAGAGGGGGTTGAATAAGAAAAACCAGGAAGACTTTTACTCGTTTTTTTTTTTTAGTTTGGTCTCGGTCATCATTGCCAGTCATCATCATCATCCATCGTATTCGCAGTAGCAGACCGAAATTAGAACATTCTGCAAAGGCTGTTGATCAGTACCAAGCTACCTCTCTCTGTTGGGTGCTGGATTGTGATTTATCATCACAAGTGGTTTCTAGTTGTGCCTCTAGAGAAGGAATAGAGGAGAGGGGGTGGGGGGGGGGGCTTTTGAATTTTTTGTTTTGCCTGTAGACATACATGACTGAGAAGGAGAGTGCAGCAGGGGCTGTTCTCCAAAGTGCAGAGGCTGGTCTGTGGAGGTGTAAAAAAGTACAAAGTTCTTTACAGATTGAGTCCCAGAGGACGCTTTGGATGAAAAGGGTTTCTGTAGTCTGTACAGATTGCCTGTTTAAGGGTGTTTCTTCTCTCTCTGCTGTGATGGGGCAGGGGTATGGTGTTCTAGGATGATTTTCTGATGATTATTTTGATGTGTCTTTTTGACATTTGACCTGGAAAAGGTCCAGATTTAAGCCATTTTTATGAACATTTAACCTTCTTTTGGGGCCACAGAAAATGCATTTCAGTTTATCACTTGTGGTTAGATTTTGGAATTGAGGTAATTATTTCTGGCATTGTGGTTTGGATACAGGATTTTCAATGAATTTTCCACTAGCTTTTTGATTCATCTGTTTGCATGTTATTTTGTTTCGTTTCCATTTTAGGTGGGTCATAATGTCAAATAATTGGTAATTGTTCTTAAATGGGACAATTTTTCCATTGCAAGTAAAATACAACAACGCTCTTAATAAGCTTTTTTTATTGTCGTGGTATGTTTACCCCTTGATATGTTTATAACCAGAATTTATTCCTTTAAATTGATGCAGTTTTCGAAATATCCATCTCCTCCCCTCTCACCTTTATTAGTCTTGATACCAGTCCTTTTCAATGCCACCGGAGATCATACTATGTATTCAGATTCAAGCCAACAAAAAAAAAATTGGAAAAAAAATTCCCTTTAATGACGCACCTGCGCCCCGGAGTCTAAAAAACCCCCGAACATTCCAGGTCGTCCCTAACCAATGTTAGTATATCAATATCACATGCCATGCTTGGCGGCTCAGAAGGTTCATGTGAGACCAAGCCCCCTGCCCGGCCCTTAATCCATGGCTTTGGGGAGAAGGCTGGGATCTGGAAATCCTAGGCCTTGATTCATAGTCCAGGCCTGGCAGTTCTTGCATCATAAATACAAGGTGAAAATTGATGGTTGAAAGGTCGTAAATCGTTAACTTTTTTTTCACCTTAGCCTTTTTTTTTTCCTTTTTTTTTTACTTCTTATTTTTTTTTTGCTTTCTTGCATTCCCTTCGAGTTTAAGGTTCAGTATCGGTGACATTTCATGAATAGGGGACACAGATAGAGAATATTAGACAAAAAGGGTGGAATAGTGCATTTTGTGATGGTGTGTGTTGTGAAACAATCGCAGTTTTGAGGTTAAGTGAATTTCTTATTCAAGTTCCACCCCTCTGTCCCCTCCCCTCCCCTCCCCTTACACCTCCACTCACACACCAAACAGTCACCAGAGGAGTACTCATATTCACGGAATGCTCACGTCCAAATTGAAAGGGGAAAAACGTCAGTGGTCCGGCCTTTTTCAAACACCGGCGCTGTTATTACTCCTGATGGAGAGGACTGGTACGCCTTTGTTTGAAATTTGGATTCTCCAAAGGCATACGATAGGATAGCTAGGTACAAAAACACAAAAAAAAGACCTAATGCTCCCAATAGATTTTGTTATTTCAAGGTCATTGTTGATGGAACTCTGCGCACACAGGCTGTTCATTGTTTGACCAGACGAGTCAGGGTGCCAGAGCGGGTTCAATGCAGTTTAAGTGACTTGAAGTCACACGAGGGAGACATTTTATTAAACAGACCACTTCCATGAAATGTTCCAATCAGACACAAGTATATACAGTGCACTGGTTGCCGAGTGTCATGTTACTATAGTTTGTGCTAGCATTGTCATTTTCCAATAGTCTAAATTGCATATTGTGTGGAAATGGTACAAAACACCCACAGCCATATTTAAAAAAAAAAAAGGGGGGGATTTTAAAAACAAAATGACTCCCTCCAAGAGCTATTTTCCAATTTTCCACTTTCCAACAACACAATTTTTATCCAATTTCCACTGCAGAGTTATGTTATGGATTCTGAGGTCGATTTCACCAAACTCATTGTAACTTAAGATCAATCGTAGGTCTTATGATGCTTTGCAGCCCTACGTAGGATACGATGGGTTATCTTTTGTAACTAGAGTTATGATTGATCCTAGGGCTTTGTGAAATCGACCTCTGTGCAGACAAATAGGTCTACCTGTAATTCATTGTTGAATTCTTGTTCAAAATGTCTTTGATTTTGAGTCCTTGCTGAATGTTGTTTTTTGTTTTAGCATCGTGCTTCGCAAAACATCACAATGTATATTATTTCGTCTTTTCATTTCGTATTTCATATGTTATTAATGTCCTGGGTCACCATTTTTGTTGTTGATTTATTATGTGTTATTAGTGTGATCATTATGGTTGTTTTTGTCTGGAGGGTAAATTATGAACTGGAGTATGCGCCTGCGATATCAGTGCGTCCAGCTATAAATCTCTGAACTCCCCATGGCACTATTATCGCGGTTACCGCTCATATCGCACCCCCTTTCTACCCCGACACATGTGGTCCTCAATTGTTTTTTAATCATGTTGTGTATTTGATCGTCTAGGCAGTCTGCCTCTTTATTCATTTTTTGTAGTGTTCGGAGTCTAGCTTTTCCTCGCTCATGAAACGTCTTTGTTGGTCTGGCTGTTTGGTTTGGTTGAGCTGTTTTTTCCGATATTTCACTTTTTTTTGTTTCTATGAATGAGGCTTGTGTTGGTTTTATAGTAGAAGAATTTGATGTCAAGTGGTAGACTGCTCATGTTGTGCGAGTGTAGATATTACAGTCCTTGTATGAAGGTGGCTTCTGGGTACTAGACCAAGAAACATTCATGGCTCAGTAGTGTATTTAACCTTAACCCTGCTGCATACCACAGTTTACTCCTCACGGTTTTTCCTGTGGTGAGTGTGGTATCCTGAATACCACAATACACCACAGTGTGGATTGTGCATGTATGGTAATGCATGGTTTATGATCCAGTCCTCCTGTGGAGACTGTGGTAATGTCTGGTAAGCAGCTCTTATCTTGTGTGGTAGATACAGAGGGTTAGGGTACATACAATCCCAGACACTAGCAAGATTTTGCACTTTCTGTTTCTTTCTCACCGTCTCCTTTTTTCCTCCCTAAATGTATAAGCATTATAAGTGTTACTTTCCTTTTCTTCACTGAGTGGTCGGAAGTTACAATGTTTTTTCCATCGATGGAAGAGGCGTTATGAATCAATTTTCTTCTGTCTCCCCGGTTTGCAAGTCTTCTTGTCACCACCCACCGCGTTGTGAACAAGACAGAAGGCGACAGCTCACGTGCTATTTTCTCCACTCGACCAAAAAAAAAACGGACGAAGAAGCAAAAATGGAGAGAAAATAATTAAAAACACATTCATAACTTCGCAACTTTCAAGAGGAGGAGATGGTTATGCGTCGTCCAAGGCAAGGGCCGGGTCCATTCACAAGAAAACACCGAGCGCAGAGGTATATGAAGTGGAAATCCGATCAAATTGGATTATCAGTCCCGCAATCGAGTTTGAGGTTAAGGATGGCACAGCTGCAACAGTGGCCCCCAAACTCTGGCACAAACGTCCGTACGTACAGCGGGGCGACAACGTATCAGCCCTCCCGACTTGAATGAGAATTAACTGCAATTGATAGAATAACAGACTCATAACCCGGGTGAGATCCCTTCACACCTCACCGGAGCATTGATTGAATCGCGAGATCTCCCCAATAATTGTGAAGCGTTTTTTGTAGTTATTGTTGTTCTTTTCTCTCGTTTTTTTTTTTTTTTTTTGGTCAATTTCAATGGCGATGAGAAAGTGTTTGGAAGGGTGAAAAAAATGAATCAATGCCTGTTAGTCGTCCCTACTGTATCCATCACTGATGCTGAATGGCGTTTGATTGTACACTTAGCTCTATAAAGATATATCCCCCCGTGGTTCGGAATCCATACAATGCAACAATGATTTTTTTCTCTACTTCTGAGTGACTGTTGTGAAAAGTTAATATCTATACATCTATGGAGTTTTCACATCAAAGTATGTTTTTTGTTATGGACTATTATAGTGACTGTTGTCAGAATGGTACACTAAAAGAAAGTTAGTTACCGCTGGGAAACAATTCAGTATAACGAATCAATTAATGTCTACTTCTGTTGAGCTTGGCTTTTGACCAGTTCATTTTCATTTTGTTGTCAAGGGTATGCATACAGTAAGTGCATTAAACAATTTGGTTGAGGTTTCATTTAAAGAAATAATACATGATTGGTAAAGGTCACAGAGCAGCACTCACACTTTGTCTAATCACACATGTACATGAAATAAAAAACCTATCAAAATATGAGCTCAATCGAACACCTGAGTAACGAGAAAATAGCGAAAACCCGACCTTTTTTTTCTTAAAGAATGGTTTTGATCTTACAAAAAAAGATTAAAACTGTTTAATTCTGGATAAATACAGCATTTCAGGTGGAAATATTTTAATGGTACGTTTCTACCAGCACCATCTTCATACCTTATAAGTTATACGTAAATCTGTGAACATTTCTATTTTGGTATGTTACCAATCCTGTACTGTACCTTTAATAAGACAATGAAGACAAAGCTTCTTCTTCATGTCCACCCATATGATGGAGTCAAATATTTGAAAATCCTGACTAATGGAGTGAGGATTGTGAGCATAACCCATTTTATTCATAGGAGCGAGAAAAAAAAATAGCTGATTTTTCTTGTATTGTGATAGCTGTGTCCGAGCGTCACATGGGAGACACTGTCTGACAGAGCAAAATAAAGAGAGATCTTAGCGTGGCCAGCTGGTTGAGACTAAAATTACAAATGAATGAGGTGGAGCGTTTCGTCCCTGCATCTCAGCAAAAACCCTTAATTGTTCCGACAATATACCCCCCACAACTTAAAGATTGCTTTGCCCGAGTTGTTGCAGTTCTCGTACCGATAGGCGTAATTTTAACACGGATCTATCAAGTCTCCCAGGCTGTGGAGCTATGCAAGATGGAAGTGGTCGGACGTGAGAAATTTGCCAGCATGGGCCGATGGTAGCACCATCCTTGTCCTTGTGGGAGGCTGTGACTCGTTGGAAGCTGGTATTAAAAGCTGCTAGTCACACCTTGAAAGGAAGCTGGAGAAAAAGAAAAAAAACGGAGACAAATTTTGAGTCTTTCAGATAGCCATTGATCATCTTTTTTTGTCCCTTTTTCTCCTCCCCTCTCCTCTCAGTCCTAATGAATAGATCATAGCTTTTTGTGTCGGAGCTTCAGAAAAAAAACGTCATTCAAGAAGGGGAAAAAAATGAAATTAGCGCTCAGTGTCGACTGTATACCTAGGCCATGAATGAAGCATTAGGCTAATGCGAGGTGATTGCCTTCTGTTAAGTACATGTAACGTCCTGTATTACCTCCAAACAACGTCACTTGGGGATTCTTGACAATTGTAGATTTGAAAACAATTCTGTTTGGTTTCGGACCCATTCAAGATGTATGTATGACTTGATTATGTTGCATTTTTCTGAAGCTTTACATGTATGCAATTATCACTTCAGACCAGACATTGACATTTAGTGAACAATGGTTCGGTATCATTGTTTCATTTACTGTTACAAGTCAGTAAACTTAACATGTAGCGGTCATAGACCTTCTATAAAACTCTTGGTGGTAAATTGCAAAATTGCCAGTCAGCATTTAGAAAAAGGAAGATGCTTAGGTCTAAGTCTTTTACTCCATAACTGTCCCCCCATTACAGACACAGGCATCCTGATTCTCAAACCATTGGTTTGCATAAAAAACAAACCCCAAAAATATTTCTCTTTACAAAAAGCATTTAGGCCAGTTTCTCGTCAAAAAATCAAACCCCAAAAGAGAAAAATGCAAACCCCCCAAAAAGAAGAGAAACTTAAAGTGGAAAGTTTTCCCTGTTTTCAAAAAACATGTCATCTCCAAAGATCTTTTAGATTTCTGACAGATGTTTGGAGAAGTTTTTCCCAGCGCGCCGCGTATAACTCCTGTTACAATTCATCAGGCTGTCAAACGTTAATACCGCATTGTAGAATGAACAATTGCAGCTCGCAATTTCCCCAACCGCCACCCCCCCTTCTCTCCCCCACCCTCAGCGGACCAACGTTGTATTAAAGAAAAACACATTTATCGGAAGTCGTTTGGCATTCTGGAGTGTTTTACAAAACGACGACGGTGTCATGTAACTGGCTCTGGTCTTCAATGCCTCACCGGGGAGACAAATATTGTGTTTGTCACAAGACTGACCACCGGAGTAAAAAGAAGAAGAAGATGAAAAAAAAAAAATCAATGTTCTTATCAAAACTTACACCCGGTTGTGTTTGAGTTTTGACTGGGAAGAGCAATTATAGAAGTGGGAACCACGGAAGGCGAAGTTTGGGTGCGTGTTGTTTTTTTAAAGAAGATATGTTTGCCAGACGAGTGTCAAGGGATGTTTTCGGTTTGAAAAGAAGGGACTAGCAACCACCTGAAAATGGGAGAAGACTTGTTAGACCAAGAGTGGTTACACTACCATTTCTTTGTCTCTTTTGGGCTCTGCCTGTGACCATTTCTTTTTTGGAGGTCAGGTTTTCATTTTTTTTTTTTCATGAGGATTTTTTTACGTTGATTGATCAGTTTCCATAAAATATCAAACTTTGCCTTGGGTATTTTCATTCAGTGTTTGGGTTTTATCATTTGTATAGTTCTTGGAGTTAGGAGGGCCTGACACGTTCGTTTCAATCCTAGCAGGATCTTTATCGGAAGGCTATTTCATAGTTCTGTTTTGCCCTCAGCATATTATGTGCATGGCGGATATCATATGTTTTGTTGAATGTTGGCACAAGAGTCGCACAAAGTAGAAAGGAAATAATCCTTTATTAAAAAAAGGAAAGCAAAACTTTGTCTCTTTAGCTTTTTTTCTTCTGCTTTTTTCGTTGTCGTCCGTTTTGATAGATCTGCAGCTCCAGACGACCTCTGAGTCGAGGTCAGACCAGAGGGGACAGACTTAATGAAAAAGGGTCAGGATAAGTGAAGCAAAGTGCAACTGCACTTCATCTACATCTGGAAAAATATTTCCATCACCTTTTTGGTTATCACAAATATCCGATCAGAGCTGTCAGATCCCCCTGAAATGGAAGGGTGTCAGGTCGAGGCCCTGTGGCGGTCTGGGGGCAAAGTGCAGTTTTCATCAGGTAGGGAGGGAGAGGGGGAGGAGGGGGGTTCTTTTTTCGTCCTTGCATGCTTGTTTAGGTTTTTTTTTTATTCAAAGTGCAAAACCGTTTTCATGACTCAAAATCCAGAGGCAAACCCTCACGCTTGCACCAGAAGTGATTTTTTTGGTTTGCCCGCAGGCCTGTTTAGCACCGGGCTTCACACCCGACGGTCGTCGGAGGAGGGTGGGCGGGCAGGGATTGTTGCCCCCGGGGCGATCAGTTCCAAAATGCTGGGGAGGAGAGGACCGGTTGTATCCTGGATGTGTTAGTGTGGCAGCTGAGATAGCAATTGCCGGGAAACCCTGTGAAATGGCCTAGATAGATGTGTGTGCACGGGGAAGGGCTATGGGGGGATCGTGCCCTCGAGGGACCATGGGTCTCTGCATGTATGTATGCTCTAGCTTGATCCCTCCAAAGTCCCTTCAGAGATGGAGGTGGGGAATACGTATAGGTCTTAAAATCCTAGTATTGAGCATATTTGATCGGATGCAGTGGCAATGACACCGTCTATGTGCATCCATGTCTGGGGCTAGTCAATAGTCAGCAGTGGCAGGTTATGTCATGTTCGTCAAGGGCTTTTCTCAAAGCTCGGCTTCGGATCCGGCTTCGGATCCGGCTTCGTCTCCGTCATCCAAATGCTGAAAAGATAGGTTGTGGTTTTTTGTTCAAGCTGAAGCTCAGTTTTCCTGTTCAAAATAGAGTTCGTACTTTCAAGTCGTAGCCAAAAGCTTCTATTTTGATGATGGTTACTTTAAAATGGATGCACGAAATGGAGCCGGAGCCGAAGCCGGAGCCACGATTTGAGAAAGGCCCCTGGTGACCAGGAGGGGCCACAGAGTACCAGTGACCGTCACACCCATTTGGTCGCATAATCACCACCCCTTTGAGTTTTTCTTTGTACGTAATCATATTCTCAGTAGGTATATGTGATTGCGTATTTTTTTCCGGATCCGTGTATTGAAAGAGCAAGCTGAGAAAGTTTGGCCAACTTAGTGTCTTCAGTGGTCTCTTCGACAGTGTCTCCCCAACAGTCCTCCTTGGACTTTCTTGTGTGTGTTTTGCCTAGTAGGTTGGTCATCATGTTGACTGAAGGGGTTGTGTACCGGTTTGCGTGCTGATGAGGAATACTCATAAATTGCAGCATCTGGTAAAACCATCCCGGGGGGGGTTCTTATGCCCCTAGATAGGCAGCCATTTGTGTAGGCATTTTACTCACCGATCCCGACAGTCAAACTGATGACCGCGTTCCTTTCCCCCTAACCCCCCCCCCCCCTCCCTCTCCTCGTGTGCCCATTCATTGGCCTCTTTCCTTAGTTTGTGCTGATATGTTTATGGTGGTGTGTCTCCCCCCCTCCTACCTCTACCTACCGTGATCGGACAGGGGGCGGTGGAAATTAGATGCGGTCGTTAGGATCGGGGTTCCCTGGTGTTGTCATCGCCCGCGCAGCTGTGCAATTCGTAGAGCATCGCGGCTTTGTGCCGCTACCTCAGGTCTCATTCCGGATGTCAAGGTTTAATGCTTGCAGCCCCCAACCGAAAATCGTCTTTTAAGACGCGGTGCGCATTAGCGCGCACCAGCACCATTGGCTGTCTGTGTGGGTGGTTGTTATCGTAATGTCGCATCGTGCTTGGTAGTCTGTCCTCGCGACCTGATTGCATTCCACTTTGCTTTGCCCGGGGACCGAATTTACCAAAAGGCATAATTAGGATCCCCTCGGCTTATTGGCTGGCCACGGATCGCTTGTCAGGTGATGCGATTTAGTGATGGCATCGCAAGGGGGCAAGTACATTGGATTGAGCAGCTCATATGGGCCATCATGACAACAGATACGCTCGTTCAGCACTGATATCCCCGTAATCCCAGTATCCAGACCATTCACAGCCCTCACCCGCGGCACTTTTCATGGGAAATCAGTCTCGCCATTCGGGAAAAACGTCTCGCAGCCGCGGAGGCCTTTTAGGGTCCGTCCGGTGTCTCAAGAACATTGGGGTCGGGTCTGTTTTTGGAATCAAATTCCTGGCATTGAGCAGAATTGGCAATGGCCCCCACCGTCATCTACATACTGGCCCGCTAGCCATGCAGAAAGTTGTCCACGGTCACTTCAGACCAAAATTGCTTCCAAATGATGCAAATTTGCACCCAATAATCAAGTTTATTTTCAAGGTCTTCTGCGTGCAGGGCTTGCCCTGACCATGAGCTCACTGCTTGCTTAATGCTACTCACATTGGCATAGTCCTAGTCCAAACCCAGTTTTGCTGAACTAGTTCAAGCCTTTCCACTAGAATTTATGTAGAATAGGGACGATTGGAAATGCTTGTACTACCTAGGAACCAAAAAAGTCCAGCTTATTAGCTTGTAAAAGTATTAACAAAAAACACACATCCTACACAGCATGTATATATTTTTTTTTCAAGTTTGTTTTTGGGTGTTATGGTGTGTGTTTTTCTTTACTAAAAGCTTAGTTTTGATACTAGAGAAACACTTTAACTCCACTTTAACCGGCCCATTGAGCTCGGCTTGAGTCAGCTTTGTGTGATTTGATTTTTCTTTGAAAGCCTGTCCATGGGCAATCTGCGATTGATTTGCAAGAAGTGTAATCTTGTCCCTGTTGGTACCACTCCCATGTACCAAGTTTTCTGAGCAGCCCCTGACTATTACCCGTACACCATGTCTTCTACTCCTGGGGCCAATTTCATTGCTTAAGCACCAAAATTTGCTTAAGCACCAAAAACATTGAAAATAAAATCAGCATGCCAGCCAAAACTCCTTGTGAATGTTATGCTTAGCAAACTGTGGCCGAATACAAGTCAAAAGCAGTAAACATCACATGAAAATATTATTGGGAATCCTTTTTGATTGAAGAAGACTTTTTATGCTTAAGCAGATTTTGTGCTTATAAACAAAGATGACTGTTGATATGATATCATATAAGGATTAACACATGAGAAAGCCGCCTTTTGATCACATATGTATATCATTATTCCATGTGGTAGTATGGAGGCGGAATAAATGTATACGATGGCTTATCGGTAGAGTCCGTTTATTCAGCCATGATGGAAAAGACAGAGACGGACTATGCACTCACACAGATACATATGCATGCGCACATAAAGTAGTATCACAACAGAAACAACCAATCTTTTCCCTAATATCAGAAACCGGAGCTTTCATAAAACAAATTGATTATTTACTAGATAGCATGCTCATCCTGTTAAAAACTTTAGCAATTGAGAAGGCATCAGATAAAAATGTTTAATTCTCTCAAGTTTAACACTTGGGCAAGCAGCAGAAAGAATTCCACTATAGCAGGGAAGCACTTCCTGACCAATCAGATGCCAGAGGTGAAACTTTTGACCAATGAGGCATCAGATGTGCTTTGGTGACAGATCCCTGGCTATAATGGAATTCATGTGATGATGACCACTCAGTGCAATCACTGTGAATAGTGCTCTGTAATAAGCAGTGATGTATCCATGTATCATATACCTAAACCATATCCCACTGTATATTACATGAACCCCTTGTAATAAATGCATTATGACAGTCAGATTGAGTGATTGACACACTGGAATGGCTGTGGCTGAATAGCAGCATGATACCTATGGAATCATTGCTCTGTACTATAACTGGGTGTGTAGATTCATGCAGATACAATTCTGATTGAATTCCCATTCTCTGACGATTGCGGTGGGGGGGGGGGGGTGGGGGATGCACCAGCATTCAAACATGAGAGATTAGTTGTAGAACAGAATAAGATTTGAGGAGATGGGGGGGGGGGGGGGGGGGTTCAAAACACTAACATGTGCAATAAGTAATACAGTGGAACACTGCTATACCGAACATTTTGGCTAAATACCGAACATCATCCTTTGCTCCCAATTTCATGTGCAAAACACCATACCGAACATTGTTTAAAATCCCTTAATAACGAGCGACCACTGTAACTGACAATTTCCGTGGATCCTGTTGTGTTCGCTATAGGTGTGCCTTCATTGTACTACATACATTTGTTCAGTTTGGGGAAAAATAAAATGCATGAGGAAGACTAGCAGTTCCAGCAGCAGAAATGTCGCTACCCAGCAACACAACATCGCGTGACTTTAATCACCTTTTCCCTTAAATCTGAAAAATGAAGTGTTGGGAAAGAGAGTAAATACCCCTTCCTCTAGATTTCCCTGCATTGTTTCCACTGTTCTTGGGTACTTTGAGGCTCAACGCTTAATAGTGATGAACCCCGACTGGATTTTAAATTTTTTTTTCCACAATTTTTCACCGCGGAGTAGGGGCAGAAGAGCGGTTGGTTTCTCCACTCTGTCCTACCAAGCCCTCACCCTGAGTGGCCATTTGGCCTTGTATTGCAGGCAATTTCCACACCGATGAAGTATTCTTAAATGCGCTCGGCAGCAGCGGCAGTGCAGCGGGCGTACACAAACAATACAGCGCCTTCCAGAAATTGATTTCAACTCGTCCAGCCCAGCTGCGGTATTCAACATCGCAGGAGTACAATTTCAATATTGGTGGTTTTTGAGACCTCACTCGTCCAATCAGTAGTCCTTTAATTTTCACCGGGCCAACCTCCTGCGAAATACAACACCGCGGTTTTGTTTTCATTTCTCGTTTTCATAAAAAAAAGGGAAAGAAAGAAAGAAAGAGAAATGTCTGGTCGGATTGCTGTTATTACTGTTTTTTTTTTCACTGAGAACAATATTTTTACATCGGAGACTCGTGAGCAAAATCAGGACGAGCAATCATTCCTTGCGTCCGTTGTTTATTGTCGGTCACCGCGGTCTTGTGTTTTAGTCCCTTTGCCATTTACAAGATATCTTTTAGCAAGGATTTTAGTTTAGATGCAAAATTGTCTTTCGAGTGATTCACTCGCTGGAAGATGCCACGCAAACTGTAGATTATGCTGTTCAGTAGAACGCAGCGATAACGGATACTGCTTTACCCAACATTTGGCTATACTGAACATCATCCTTGGCTCCCAGTTTTTGTGCATAAAGCATACTGAACATTGTTAAATCTCTTGAATATTAAACAAACGAACAAAGATAATTGACTATTTGGGACACCACCAACGTTGGGCTGGATAGCTCGGTTGGTAGGATAGCTCGGTTGGTAGAGCGCCTGTATTGTATTTAGGAGGTTGCCAGTTCGAATCCCGTTTCAGTCAATTTTTCTTTGTTCACCTTTCAATGAATATTAAACAAACGACCACTATAGCAGACAATTTCTGTGGAACCTGCTGTGTTTGTTATAGCAGCGTTCCTCTGTAGACCAAATGCAGTTTGAGATGCATTTATGCGCAGAGTGACTCTTATTGCTTAAACTCTGTGAATTATTTTTATATTGAATTGTTGGGTTTATTTTAATTCCTTCCTTTTGTGAATGAAATAATGATGCTTTGAATGGTGGGAATGTTATGTGGGAAGAAGAAGTTTCTTTACATGAGTATAAAGGCTTTTAAAGAATAAGCATTTGTCTTTCTTCAGTTTATCTTCCATTTTGACGTACAATTAATTTCTCCCTTTATCCATCCACTTCTTCTTGCCAATACAAGTTTAATACAAGTATGGTTACATGAATAAATATGGAAATAAGAAACTATTTCATTATTTTTGCATTCATAGAAAGAAGAAAACTTTTGGCTTTTTTGGCTGGACGCTTTAGTGTTGTCACAAAGATAGGGTTCTCAAGTTGTGCCCCTTATGTAGGAGTTGGTTTTGAACTACTAAAAACAAATCAGATTTTTCCTGAACATCCACTTCATCCCCTAGAGTCCTCTTCCACTGTTGACTTCTCTAAAAGGTCCCACTCTATGGATGGGGACAGCGGTACGGCTCACTCGGGACAAAGTCAACGTTTGCTTTGCCGGAGAGTTACCAAACAGACCGTTCTCGCTGGGCAAACAGACGACATCTATCTGGCGTGAGACTGATACTGGCCTCGCCGCGGCCACTTGACGCGCCGGCCAGCATCCCGGGCTTTGCCGCTTTTTGTGTTGCTTTGCTTGCTCCCCCTCCCCTCCCCCCGCGTGCGCTCCGCAGTGACGGGAGGGGAGGAAGAGAAAGAAATTATCGGGAGATGAGTCGGCCCAGCCTGTTGTGTAAGCACGGGGTACGGTTGAATGATAGAAGGAAAACAAAATATGACAGGGACGGTTTGTAATAGCGAAAGATTTTCGGGGAGATATCCGTGGATTGAATGACTGGTGGTTGTCGGGGTTTTTATTGTTTGCGGAGGAGGGTCTGTGACCATGCTGCCAGTGGCTGGCTTGGCTTGCCTTGGCTGGCTGGTTGGCTTGGCTGTCTAGCAGGATGCTGCTCTTCTCCTCGGCTTTGAGATTTCCAAGATTCCGAGGTGATTTTTCATCGGCGGATTTTTTTTTCTTTTTTTCCATCATCTGGTGAGATGTGACATATCAGCCTTGCGCTTGTGTTGACTTTGGTGGTCAGTGACTTGCCCACTGGTCTCCCGCAAACGATAAAAACGATCATATTTCGGCTTTTCTAATCATGGACAAACTATCGGATAGACAGGACTTCGGTTGACTTTGAGGATATTTGAGGCAATAAAGTCGATGCACAATCATTTTTGGGGGGACCGGCCGAGATGAGTTTGTTTAAGAGTTTGAATTCCATTAGCTCAGTGTGCAAGTTCCGAGCAATAATTCTTGTAAGTGTGGAGCTCCGAAAGTGCCCCGATGTATTGGGGAAATCTAAAATAAATAAATACGCATTGTTATCATTTTGTCAAAATGAAATCTAGAAAGAACAAATTTCAATCGAAATCTTAGCAAGTCCCATCTTCAGTGGTATTCGTCAAGACTTTGATGAATTCATTCATTTTGGTATTGTATTAAGCTGCTTAACGCAGCTTCATTTTTGCGTACGTGTGGGTGTGTGGGTGTGTGTGTGTTTGTGTGATTGGCATGACTGCGTTAACTTTGTGCCCATCAGTGTCCTCTAGTGGTGAACTCATGTCGCGCCGCTAAGTGGTTAGGAGGTGGGGACGTTGGGGGGTAAGGGCGGCCATGTTCCCCGACTCTGTCGCATAAGGGAATCCACTCGTATTACGCCTCAAATATTACACCAAGAGTGTCACTTCTAAAGTCTTGGGCCGTATAAAACGTTGTTGTTGTCTTTAAGTCGAGACGAAGGGGGGATGGGAATGGGATGGAGGGGAACCGATTGATCTTGACTGGGGGAAACCCCTTTAAAGATCGATGCCTCCCCTTGATGGATGGGTTGACTGTCTATGGTCTGAGTCACTGCACTCAAGGGTGCAGAACCCATGCAACAGAATCCACCCTCTCCGCCTCATGCTCCCGGTCATTAATGTGCAGAATTTGTCCCCTTCATAACAGATGGCAGTCCACCTGTCCTTTCATATTTTTTTTTTTTCATTTGTAAAGGACACATTACCAAAAAAAAAACATATGCACAGTACAGTGGTATGTGGTATACTGGAATCCTGTCTGTATTAAATTGGGATGGCTATTGCCAACTCTGTGAAGTGCGGTTTAAGATCAAGTTTGATCGATTCGAGCTATCGTAGAGTTTGCAGCTGGAGTCAAATCATTTAATATCGGGGAGTCTTGACAAGTTTGGTTTCCCGTGGCACCATAGCTAGACCCCGAAGTTGGTGATTTCAAAGATTACCGCGTACAATTTGAAGATAAATGTCTTGCTCGCGAAAAATCCAAGAGGATCGGTTAAATTCTGTAGCCGTTTTGCCGGCACTTCCCTCAAGTACTGAGAATAGATCCATTGGTATAGTGATGAAAAGAGCTGTGTCTTGTTCCCGGAAACAATTCCATGCTTAATGCACACATATTGGATCAATTCTGGAGGTTACCGTACCAAACATTCTCTGCTAACTCTACCTAGCTCCATCCATGACTACACTGTATTGGTATTTATTGAATGTCTCCTATGTAGTCTCCTGTGTGCTATACGTTCAATGCATGACACGTCATACAACCTGCATGAAGTCACCCAGTGCAGTATTCAACCCCAGAAATTCGTGAAATAACCACAAGGGAAACTGACTGAGTTATTTTAAGTCATTGAAAAGTGAACAAAGAAAAATTGACTGGAGCGGGATTCGAACCGGCGACCTCCTGAATACCGTACAGGCGCTCTACCAACTGAGCCATCCAGAAATTGGTAGAACACAAAATAGCAAATAGCAAATGCAGTTTACCAGCCAAAATTGTACTGTTATATAATTGACTGTGGCTGGTACTCTTTTCAATCTGCTGAATGAAATTTGTAACAGTGTTCTTGAATCCAAAGCAATGGCTATGACTGTTGCACATTCCTAAGCAAAGCCTCTACTACTTCAGTGTAGAATGACATACTGTAGTGTGAGCTGTTAGCCATAGCCGTTGTAAATTTGGACTCGGCAGCAGAACACTTGTCAAATTTGTGATCTGTTTCAATACCAGAGTGCATTAGCTTTGACCTAAATGCCTAGAACTCTATGCATCGGGATACATGCACTGTGCTGTGCACTGTACTTACAGCTTCAAATTTCGTCTCGCTTTATGAGAGCGTTTCATGATTGAACGCCTGTAAATTACTGGTGCGAGAGTGGCAGGCTCCATTTGGCACGTTTCATGTTTTTCTCGTCACAGAACACATGACATGCGATGCAGGTTCGTGTACATTGCGTGTCCTGTTACCCCGGAAACGCTGACCGATTTGGGGAATTGTGCCATTTACTACGTCGTTCGAATCACGCGAATCTGTGTCATTGGTTGCTATGGCATACATGTATGATGGGGCCAATTTCACAGTGCTGGGACGAATTTCATAGAGCTGCTTAAAATACCAAAATTTGCTTAATAAGCATCAAAACCCTTGCTAATGATACATGCTCAGCAAACAGTAGCCGTTTTCAAGTCAAAAGCAGTAAACATCACATGGAAATTTGATTGGTAATCCTGTTTGACAAAAGAAGACTTTTCATGTTTAAGCAAATTTTGTGCTTAAGTAAGCTCTATGAAATTTGCCCAAGCTTTTAAAGCACCAAATTTTACTTGAACACCAAAAGAACTTTACTAAATAAAACTATGGTTCTAGCCCAAACTCCATGTGAATGTTTATAATATATAAAGCAAAATATCAAGGAAATTGAGTCCAAAACCATACAAAAGAAACAACAACAAAAATGTAAATTCAGTGGTTATCCAACTTATCCTGTTTTAAAATCAAGGAAGCCTTCTAAGCAGTGTTTTGTGCATGAATTGGCTTCAGAATAATACAATGTGATGACTTCTCTGTTATATAAAATTTGTATGGAGTTATCACTGGATCTGATTGATGGTCAGTCAGTTCCATGGAATACACTGGGGGAGTATGCATCATCTCAGTGCTCTGGCATCCACAGCGACTGCACTTGACAGTAATCAACCTCATCGCGAGATAGGCAAGCACCTCTCTGCTCCTACGCCGACACCCGGTCGCTCACGGGTGCGGGGTAGGGGGGAGGGAAGCCAATGCACCTGTCTTGCTCAGAGACAAAGGAATGAATGATCTCATAGTTGGGCGGGAGGGTGATGTGGGGGGGGGGGGGTCACTTAAGTCACTTTACCGCATTGTAGAAAGGAAGGAGGGTTAAATTTGATTAATCTGTCAAGTGTACGGAATGTCGGGATTTGAAAACAATGCAGAACGTAACAAAGCACATCGTTAAAGCCCTATGGTTAGTTTTAGGATCATCCAATATGGCAAGGATTGGGGGCAAGTCTACTTGTGAGTACCAGTGAGGGTACAGATGAAGTAGACCTGTTTACTCTGATAGCAAGCAGTATCTGTTGAGTACCAGTTTGAGAGTGGGTTGAGTCTTGGGGCCTTTTCTCAAAGCTCGGCCCCGGCTCCGGCTCTGGCTCTGGCTCCGGCTCCGGCTCCGGCTCCAGCTCCGGCTCCAGCTCCGGCTCCGGCTTCGGCTCTGGCTCCAGCTCCAGCTCCAGCTCCAGCTCCAGCTCCAGTTCCATTTCGTGAATCCATTCTAAAATTACAGGTATCAAAAAAGAGACTTTTGGTTCAGAAGTAGATTCTCTGGTTTGAAAAGGAAAACAGAGATTCAGCTTCAAATAAAAAAATACAACCTATATTTTCAGCATATGGATTAATGAGACGAAGCTGGAGCCTGAGCCGGAGCCGAGCTTTGAGAACGGCCCCGGACTCGCAGACATCGGGCAGTTGGGTAACATTTCGTTGGAATCTCAACAGACATACATGTCATAATCAGTATAAATGAAGATCCACAGAAAAATGAGAAAATATAACTATTTATGACATCATCAGTCAACTAGAGCTAGATAATATTTTGGACACAACATATTATTAGTATAGTGACAATTGATAACAAGGAACATCATTTCAAAAGCAGACTCCATTCTTCATTTAAGCTCTTTTGCTTAAATTTTGTGTAAATTGAAGTAATTTGTGCCTTCTCCCAAATGTTAATACCTCTCAATTGGAGATGCTCACGCCTGACCGCATCTTAAGCATGTAATATAATTACACTGTTTATTTACATATAACATAACATGTAGACAATGTTATGGGGTCGTGCAGAAACCGGGTCATTACCGGTGCAGTGTTTGTGCTTGGAGGTACCAGTAGTTCTCGCCACCAACATATTTTTTTTTATCGATACTGGGTGATTTATTTGCAAAGTGTCATCCTCCTACCTCTATAAATTAGTTTGGTATATTTCCCCTGGAGAAGTGTGGCTGTGTGATGGAAAGGGACAGGGGGGATACAAAAAAACTGTCGGGAAACAATAATGGACGCGTTTACAGTTGTTATTTGTTCCCGATATGCAATGATTTAGATTGGTCTCGCATCTTTTGCTACCGGGTACCAGACTACCTAACCTTGGGCGGTAGGTATTTTATTTTATTTTTACGAGCGTTGAATTCTTCCTCATCAATAAATTTGAGAAGCCGACATGGAATGATTGATGTATGTTTGATAATTGATTGGTTTTATGCCACCCCACACCCCCCTTGCCACCCCCTCTCAGTGCCGATGAGGGTTTAGAGTTGGGTTTCTTTTTTTGGTGTGGGGAACAGAACCACTCCCGTCATTGGTGTATGACGCCTCCAACAATCGGACTATTGATAATCCCCCCCTCCCACTTCCCCCTTTAAAAGAAATCTGTATAGCCTCACTAAAAGAAAGTAAATGAAAACCCAACCTGTCGGGCATTAATCATACTTGCAGCATAGCACCAGTTTGAAATTCCCACCCCCCTTCCCCTGATGACGTGTACGTATCAAAATGCTCGCCAAGCGCTGCCTAAAAAATCTAGCACCCTGCCCCGTCATCTCATTCCTCCTTTATATTGGAACCCCAACAAGTATAATTTTGTTGCCATGCCGCCTTTTGTTGCCCCCTGCTCCCCCTCCCCAAATCCCGAATAGCGTTCCCGACAGCAAAGAACGCTACCCTTTATTTCTCATACCAGAAGATGATTAAGAAAAAAAAAATGTGTACATATAAAAAGAAATAAATGTAAAGAAAAGAAGTAAAAGAAGAAAATCTATTTCTTCCCTATTTTGGGGGAGCTGTACAGCTAGCTGCAGGGGGCTGTACCGTGTACATTAGACACAGAAGCTCGCATCATACCCTGGAGGTTATAATGCTACAGCCTCCCTGAACTTCTCCCATTGTCAATCCAGGCGGCATTCGAGACTTATTGTTCACGTCTTCGGCGGACACTTTTCCGATAGCCATTATTCACCCCCCCCCCTTCTCCTGCCGTCACTCCTCCTTGTTCTTCCCCTCCAACCCCTCCCCCCTCCCCCTCTGCCCGATCGAGGAGACGTTGAACCTTTAGCATTTTCTCCCCTCCTTCCCCCTCCCCTCTTTTTTTTTCTTCTTCTTCTTCGTCTTGCATCGACAGTGTGTCGCTAACCTCTCGTAATACCAGGCCTGTTGATTGCTTTAGCGGTTTAAACTGTGGGACGTGATCAGACTGCACGTGGAACCTTACCTGTCCGTGGGCTATATCGCAGCCACGCACGCGCACTGCACATAGTTCCCCGCATTTTCTTGTCACGTTTAACGTTAATTGATACCTCATGAATAATTCGACACACATGTAATTTTTTATGAATCACAAGTATCTTGTCAGCTTGTTTGGTAAAAAATGCATCAGTATTGTCCCGGTTAATGAATCAGACTTTAAGATGCTTTAAAATCATGCATCCAGTTGATTTCAGTGAGACTTGATGTCAGAAAGATCCAAGACAGTATAAGTGACCGATTCTTGGTGTTGCATCTATGAATGCTTATTGTTTAATATCCATTGTAGTTAAGGAAAGAATTTCAGCAAAAATCCAGCATTTTTTGAAAATAGTGTTTAAAATATTTCCAGCATTGATGTGCAACTTGACATCACGTGAGGAGTACCGTACACCCTTAAAAAAATCCTTATCGACCTCGGTGAATTCCGTCGGAGTTAAAGTCAGCACCCACCCCACTGACAAGAAGAATCAAGCAGAGACCCCCCTCCAGGGCTTATCATTTTAGCTGACATGTCTGATCAGACAGAGAAATTGAATAGGCCTGCCCATCTTATATCAGATGTGGGTGGTTTTTGTTGAGGGAGGGGGTGAGATTTGTTTTTTTTAAAGGGCAACTTCTTCTTAAAATGCAGGACGCCTTCCCGAACTGTTCACATTGGGAGAAGTATTAAGAGACATGATTGTGTACGACGTGTTTGAGGTTTTTGAGTGTTATTAAAACTGAGCTTTCTCTATCTTTAAGTGTGTGCATGAATGAGAGATGTCAAACTTGAGAATCAGAAAAATTTGATGTTTTTTTGTTTCCAAGGTGTCTATAAGAATAAGAAGCTTTTATTCATAGGTTAGAGTTTTTGTCATTTCTTGTGAGCAATTGTCACTGTACTTCTGTGTGGTTAGTTGTTGTGTTGGGACTGTATTGGTGATGCTGATGTAACAATCATCCAATGATGGTTTGTGTAGGAAGTATGTGGCATGTGTACATGTACACTAGTGACTAAAAATCAGGATTTTTATAGAATCTGAGCAGCAGCATCGCCACCTAGGCCAGGCAGGGTGCATATCCCTCAGGGTCAGGGTGCAAGTACAAGTCAGCCAGGTTAACAAGGGGTTAAACGGCAGAGGCACATCCAGTCTGAGCCCTTTTCATTGTCGCCCGTGTCAAAGGTCAAGTTGGAGTCAGTCAGACCGACCTTGGGAGGTATTATTAACCCAGCCAACACTTCCCAGTGTGTCAGAGGTCATGTCCAGGCTCGTCGTTGGGTTAACCCCAGTTTGGGATCCCCAGTGGAATTTTGAGCTTGCGCCAAAGGAGCCTTCGGGCTACTGTTGAACAGAGAGGAAACTTTTCATACCAAAATAGCACATGTGACACTATTGCAGTACATTGTAACTCCAATCGCCGGCTAGCTGCACCCAATCTCAATTATTTTTTTTTGGCCACCCAAGAATTATGAGACTGCCTATTATAATCATATCACATGTAACTGGTGCTACTTCACTTACAAGAAGAAAAAAAAAGGACTTTGTTATCATTTTGATGCCCGTGGAAAAATATGAGTCAGACAGGGTGAGCTTTATAGGTTGTGAGATCGGTGAGCGACGATGAATCCACATTGATAACTGGGCAACTTAAACCACATTTTGTACTGATTATAGGGCAACCAATACCCAGGAATGAAACTGCTTTTGACATCAGCACAGCATGCTGGAAGAGAGGGGAGCTCGAAAAGACAGCAAACTTATCGATGAGACCCTGTCAGGAAAACCTGTAATTCAGGTCGGGGAAGAGATTCCAGTCCAAAATTGAAGTCATTTTATGGTGCAGTGGGGTGGCACGCCACCACTGTCATCGACGCAGTACATTCAAGCATTGACAGGACATGATCAAATCAATACAGGTTGAGATGTTCCCGATTTGTGATGTGGTGAGATCTCAAGGGTTTTTGCCCTCGCCTCCCTTTATTTTCTCAGTGCCTCTTGAGTGTCCGATTGATAAGAGAGAGAGGAGAGGAATCCTCCAAAGTCTTGCACAATAAGGTCCGGAACAGATCCCGTGACCTGTCTTTGGTCAGTCTACTTGACCAAGCAGCGTTCAGGGAAGTGGCCAGATCTCATCCACTTTCGACTTCGAGTCCTGGCACTTTTATCTCTCGCCTTTTCACAACAAAGTGTGTTGACACCAACCGAGTTTTCTTTTATTTTAAGACACTATTTGTCTGGTGAGGTGGTGGTGTTGTCGTCAAGTTTGTTTCCATACTGTGATGTTGTTACTTGAATAATTCAGCACGGGCCACAGGAAATTATAGGGCCTGTGATGTTTCTACAAAGTTAGAAAGCAGACAGTTTTAAATGAATGACTCGTTTGAAATATGTTTCAGCTTTTTTGAAGACCCTTTAAATTTGTGTACCAATGAAAAATGATACATATAAGTAGAAAAATTGTTTATGAGAGTAAATACAAGTTCCTGCATACTTGATTTCTCAGATCATAGATCAGAGTTTGTAGTATGTTCATGTTCATTTTATTATGATTTGATTTCATTTTGATCCATTCTGTGAAGCAAATTGGAAACATGTGCGACACGATTTCATATTCCAGATGGAATGAGCAAAAAGTGTATGTAATTTGGACTCTCTTTGGTCAAGCGTGCATGCAATGACTATACAAATTAGTTGCACATTGTCACATGCACGGACCCCACAGGGGGGCGCTGTCCCGTTAATTAAAATCTGCGATTGTCTGCAGCCTTATATTATGAATTGATTAACTTGAAATAAATTTGCCTGGTGGGAGAGAGATAGAGAGAGAGAGAGGGGTGGGGAAGGGGGAGGGGATGGGAAGGGGAGGAGGGGGGTCCTTTAGAGAGAGACAGGAATAATCTCAGGAGACGGTAGTCGATCATTCTGAAGCTCGTGGCCCATGTCAGCTCATGCATGTTTTTCCTCATCCAATTTCGATCAATCGGCACTTCCCCCTCCGCTGGCCGGCCGATTATCCGAGGAACTTGGTGCATCTGAGCATGTCTGTTGGCTAAAACAGCTGCACATTAGTCCCGTAACAGTCATTGTCAGTCGGTCATGTCGGGTCGGGGACGAGAAAAAGTGGAGGGGGGAGGGAGGGGAGGGGGGGTGATTGTTTGATGAAAGGGCCAAAGGGTTTGAGAACTTGACCGATGGGAGTCTGTTAAGTTCACTGACACATATACATGGCCTATGACCTCGTCATAGCTTTCTAGTGCATGGCTGATACCTGCCTTTCTATAAGGGGAGAACTTAGTACACACCGGGCTCCCTTAGGGTCCTGTGCCCTTAATAAAACAGTTTTGCTTGAGTTTACCCAGAGAATTTCAACTGGCACCTGGGGAATAGGGGACATGTCCACTCTGATTATCCTTCAGCATCCCTTGGATCTTTGGGGGAGCATTTTATTGACAACATCATTTCAGACCATCAAACCATCAATACAGAAAAACAGCACCTCCTGTGAGTGGCACACCCTAAATGCAGCAACTTGTCCAAAGTTGAGCAGCTTTTTGAGTGTAGCTTGTGATTTCCTGATAATAATTTCCTGAAAACAACTAAACAAACAAACAAACAACAAAATCAAAAAGATGGACGAGTCTTATTGCTTTGCAAAAAATGAATATTTGGCTGCATCCGAAATAAGTTGTCTAGAGCTAGGTCTAGGTCTGGGCCCATTGCAAATGTATTGGAACACGCTGCCTATTGACGTAGCCATAGCTCTGGAATCCCGTTTCGGACACGGCCTGAGTGTATCTAAAGTAACTTCTAAGAGATACGACCTTGTGTATGTCATTTGAGACGGCGGCATTTTGTTCTTCTTCCTCCTGGTCACGTCTACTTGCTTTGTCGCTTTGTCTGAGTCACCTTTCAAAACAATCTCCACGGAAACCCGATGCAATAATAGCGTAAAGTAATGATGTAAACCTACCCTTTCATGATTGGTCACCCACAATCGCTGCCATGGCGACACCCAAAGTCATTTGTTACCAGGAGATGTTGTGGGGGAGATCAAGAATGAGAACAAATTTGCATGGCCGTTGGCTTTTTGTGTGGCGTGGCGTGGTGTGGTGTGGCGGCAGTCATGGTCTGCATGGTCAAACCACATGGCAGTTTTGCTGAACACAGTAAAAAACAAGGCAGCAATCAATTGTTTTCCTTAAACTGGAGATCAGCTCCAAGAACACTTTTAAGTTAAGGTCTGTAATGGCAAGATTTTGCAGTCTGTTGTTTGTAAAGTTATTTAGTGCATTTATTTTCTTCACTTTTCACCCTTTTGGGGGGTGTGGGGGGGGGGAGGGGTGGTACCAATGGCGCATTTGAACTGGGTTGTCAGTCCTTAACGAATATTGTGGATTTTGGCTTACTTCTAAAATCTGAACATTTTGCAATTATCTTGGTATTAGTCCATTAGTCCATGGAAATACAAATCAACATGGTGTAAGTGCAGGAACACTGATTTGTATATAATCGAAAATGGTATACCACATGATGATAATGAATCAGTGATTGGAATATTACAACAGAAATCCTACAATCCATAACAATTACCAATTTGTCCCCTACCCCCTTAACAACAACAAATAAAAACAACAGTGAAGAACAATTATAGATTTGCCACATACTTAAGCTAGATACACACAGTGGCCATTGCTATCTTGGTGTTGTTTTTTTTCAAGAAGAAAAAAAGAGGAGGAAAAAAAGCCTTGCCCCTGCGAAAACGTTTGATTTATTTTACTTTCAACTGACAAGCGTTAATTGGCCGCCATAGTCGACTGCTCTTTCTCACCGCGAGCGCGTCCACACTCGATCCGCAGCCGAATGTATTCTTTACAGTGCGTGTTTATACTGTCTGATGCCTGTGGCCCCTCGTGAAAGTCGAGACTGCCCGCGTGACTGTTTCCGGAATCTGCGAGAGGGAAGCTCGTACGTCCTTGTTTCGGGAGATAATTGGCTGGCACTTCACGCAACAATTTTTACGTGTGTGTCTGGGTCCGGGGCTCTGTGCCTGCGTGTGTACCTAATGTTTTTGTCGAGTCCTCCGTTTATTCCTCTTGCTGCTCGTTCCTCCTGTTTCTTCCTTGTCTCTCCCCGCCCGTCAAGACTTCCTGTCGGTGAGGGGATAAATGTCTGGAGATATTTGTGTGTTATGTTAGGCTCTGGGCCATATGTAATTTAATGTTATCGGCAAACATGTGAAGGGTTTACATAGATGCGCGTGTGTCAAAGCTCTGCAGATTGCTAGGGTGCAAGTAATCAATAGTTGGCTCAATACAGTTTGTTTTTGTTCAGTTTTTATTTTTTTTGGTCTTCTGCCTTGTTCCCCCCTGTTTGAATCCATGCCCCTGCCTTACCCCCTCTCCTATCTACCCTTTTGGCTTACCCCCAGCTGTAATAGCTTGGGCATGTGAGTCACTCCGCCGGGCACAATTTTGTATTTTGTCCTTGGTTCATGCCTGCATGTGTAGTTAGAGGTAGGATACTTTATTAGTTATTTAGAAGATACTTTAATTGTGCCATATTGCTCAACCAGCATTGTTGGGCATGATATTTCTCCTTTGGGATACAAAGATCAATTTCTTGAATGACCGCGAATGAGTCCTGAAAATAAATGACAGTGTGGTTTTGTAGAGCAGTATGTACAGGGATGCCATCACAAATTGCAGTTCACTGCCTTGGTGGTATGGTCTACATTCATCTCAACCTGAAGGGTGATGCTAGTAGAAAACACCAGGGCCCAATTTCATGGAGCTGTAAGCACTCAAATAAATTGCTTAGCACAAATTAAATGTCTTGCAAAAAAACAAACCACCATTACAAAATTCCATTTGTTATTCATAGAATAATCACAAGTGATACACAACACATGGGAATTTGGTTGTAAACGAACATAGATAATTGACTGTTGGGGATCAGACACCATCAATGTAGGGCTGGATAGCTCAGGAGGTCACCGATTTGAATCCCGCTCCAGTCAATTTTTCTTTGTTCACTTTTCAATGAGTTTAAATTTAGTCAGTTTCCCTTGTGGTTATTTGATGATTCTGTTTTTATTAAGAGATAAATTTCACGGTTAGCAAATGTTTGTGCTAAGCAGGGTCGTGAAATTGCCCCCTCCCGTCCATCCATCTTGCGCTAGTGGCTTCTTCAAAAATCTTGTGGAACACCTTATAAGGACCGGTTTCAGGTCCTGTCGTCTTAGAGCTTCCCTCAGTCTGCCTCCCCTTCCTCTTCCTCCCCACCCCCTACCCTGGAGGCATCCTGAACAAATTAATTTGTCAGTTGGGTATTCGTTAGTTCAATACCAACTAGATATCAATTAAGTATCCTAGGTCATTCTCTCCTAACGTTAACCCAACCCCTCCCTCCTCCCGCATCCCAAGCCAGTCAGTGTTTCATTCCACTTGTTTTGAAGGCTTTTGGGTTGTTGTGATAATAAGTAATCCTTTGTCCGAAACTGTCCGCCTACTTCCCCAGTAAAGTTATCGCAACCGAGTGTTGTCAATTACCATCAGATTTCATCCAGTGTGTTTTTGTCGCCCGCCCCGGCGCTTTCATTTCATGCGCCTCGTTATAAACCAAGGGGGGGTCATTAGATACTTCAAAATGTTTGTCTATTATCTTAGGCTCTGGGCATGATGAAACAGTAGTCTCAACTTAAACACTTAATATGCGGTTAAAATTTTGCCTGTGCTTTTATTTTAGTGCCCCACCCCTCCACAATTTGTATGCCATTGTAATCATACACGTTGATCTCTCAGGGCGTGAGGTGTACTGTCTAATATTGCACTGCGCTCCCCGGGCCACCCATAGGGGCGTACAGTGTCCATTTACTGGATTCTTTTTGGTTGGTTTAACTTGTGTACTTCTGCGCGCTGCTTCTTCACGCCTTCAACTAGAGCTCGGGGAAACAGTATCCGTTGTAAATCGCTTTCTTTTTTCTCGATTCTTCTCTGGAGGTGGTGGTAAAGTTAAACTTTTTGGAGGGAAGCAAAATGAGGGAATAAGAAATGATTGAGCCTGTGTGGCTAGACTTTTCATCTCTCGTAGTTGGGTAAAAGTTGTTGGTCTGTTTGGAAACCTCTGTGCATTCATCAGTACTTGTGTGTTAAGTATCAGTATGTGAACTTGTGCTGTTAGATGACAAAACCCTTCCGGTAATAATGGAATGATGGGCAGAAGACATTTGGAAGTCTGCGAAAATCTTAACGTTTATAATCCTAAACCTCAGCACCTACTGCACGAAACGAGCTGTTTACCACACACTACCACAGTCTCCACAGGGGAACTGGATCAAAAACCGCACATTCCCACCTAAACCACACTGGTATATTGTGGTATTCAGGATACCACACATACCACAGGAAAAACCATTTGTGATACATTGTGGTACGGAATTTTAGTTAGGCTTGATAACAACAACTTGAAAACTGACATTCAAATGAGCAAATGTTGTTTGAAAGTTGCAGGGTTTTGTTCATCGAAATCTTCCTTTTCTTTGATTTCCCCATTATTCCATATTACATCTGCCTTGTACATGTCAATTTGTTCTTTGAAAAGGGAAAAAAGACGTCTTTCAGACAAATTTTGCTGATTTTCCGACATTTATGGGTCCATTTCTTTCTCTTCACTGTCTTTGCAGCCTCGGGAAGAGTCTACACCTGGGGAGGCGGCACCGAGGGTCAGCTGGGTCATGGGTCAAAGGTCCTGTATCTGAGTGACCCTAGGCCCCTATCCCATGATGCTTTGCCCAGGTTTTCGCAGATCTCGTGCGGCGACTCCTACACTGCAGCAGTTACATGTGTGTATTTTTATTTTTATGTCGTTTATCATATCCCGTGAAAAAATTGGTGTCAAGCCAATAGCTGACCTTTTTCGTCTTAAATCATTTGAAATGTCCTGAAATTAAATATTTTCCATGGTTTTCTCCTTTTTTTCACGTATTTATATATTTTGACAATTTAAACAAATAACCACAATGGAAACTGACTGAATTTAATGTCATTGAAAAGTAAACAAAGAAAAATTGACTGAAGCGGGAGTTGAACCAGCGACCTCTAGAATACCGTACCCTATGTTAGTGGTGTCCCTAATAGTCAATTATCTTTGTTCATATGGCAGTCATCAAAAGCAACAAAAGCCACAAAAGCCGTATCCTCTTTTATATGCTGTATGTATATATGAAATGATACTTGGGATATAGCAGTATGGACCTGGTTTCATGGCTTTCATTACTGGTTCGAATCCCGCTCCTGTCAATTTATCTTTGTTCACTTTTCAACGACTAAAAAAATGTTTAAAGCTTGTTTGATTTTTATTTCTATTTATCAGCTGACGGCATCCTGTACATGTGGGGAAAGAGCAGTTATGTGATCCCTACCCCGGGTAACCCCAACCCCTCCACCCAGCATCCTACCCCAGTAAGGGTCACCCTAGGGGATCACCGGGTGTCTAGAGTAGCTTGTGGTTCCTGGCATGCTATGGCAGTCACTGGCCATCCAGGTGGGTTGGTTAATGAATCAAACTAACAGTAACACCTACCTTTCAAACTAATTAATCTTCTTCTTTTTCTGTTTTGCTATTAATAACTTTTTAAAGGTAGTATCATACTTTGGTTTTTATCAAAGAAATACAGACTCATGGGCAAAAAATACCAAGACAGATAAAGTAACAGTCATCTGTGAAAATTTCAGTCCCATATGGTGCCCACTTTTTGAGAAAACAGTGAAAATGGCCACAGTATTCCTTAAGTCTTTTCTCTTTTATTTTTGATCTTTTAAAAGATCAAAAAGATTTTCTGTCGTTGTTTTACTCTTTTCTGGATAGATACACCATTTCAGGTGGAAACACTTTAACGGTATGTTTCTACCACCACCATCTTCATACCCTGTACGTTATACGTAAATCTGTGAACATTTCTGCTTTGGACTCTTACCAAAGTATGATACTACCTTTTTAAGTCTTCTGAAACAAATTCTTACAGTTATTAACAATGATAACAACTGAAATTACCAATTGTTCAACTAAATACTGTATTATTCCAATAGGTTAGTAACAAGTGTTTTTAGTTTCGAATTGTTCACTTAATGTAGGATTTATCGGTTAATACTCAGCTTGCATCAGTAGAAAATCAGCATTAGCCCTGCATGTAAGCAGAGATGGGGATCATATTGAATCGGAGAATTATGCATTAAGCAGAGCCATGAAATTTTGGTCCTGTTCGGAAAACCAGTAATCCAAGTCCAAGTCTGTGAGCAAATACGATCCTGAACAGACAGAAACTACCATAAGGACTGAAGCTTATAGTAATTTTTTTTTCTGGCTGAGCTGGAAGTTCGAATCCACATTTGGAAGACTGTGCAGCATTTGAGAGAATTTTAAGATTAAAATGTGCTTGGTATAGAAAATTTGCCATTTTTGTGGTGAACACAGAAAATGTTCACCGAACCGGAACCTTTACCCATGACCAGTTTTCTACCAGTGTGCTATATATCCAGCCCCATGTAAGAGGTTTATCATCTATCTTGGCACAGGGTACCAGTTGGAACAGGGTACCAGTTGGAAGCCATAAATTTCATTAATATTTCACCTGTTTTTGGTTCAGAATTTTTTCCTCGTATTTTGAGCCTGGTTTCCTTTTTAGTAAGTGACATTAAATTCCAGCTGAGAATCTGCATATCGCTATGAACAGGCAGCAGCATGCACATGGATGTGCATTCCTTGCACTGTGCTCTGGGTTCTAAATGACCCCCACTTTTACACCAACGAAAAGCCGAAAGAAGACAAATTTCCTTTAAATTTCCTTTCCTATGTAAATTTGAAAAATCAAAAATATTAAAAATATGCTTACAAATTTCTATCATATGCATAACGATATACAAATAAGCCGTAACAAAAGTGCAAACGAATTTGATAATCAAGTGTGGGAAAATTAAAATTGTACGGACGCGTTCTGTGTACTGATTCGAGATGAACTGAGCCTAATTTATAGTGTGTGACAGATTGACAGCACTAATGGTGTGTAATAAGTCAGACTGACTTTAATTGACTAGTTTTAAGCCTGTCAAAATATCCCAGAAATTTGAGCTGCATTGACAGCCGTTTTTTTTTTTTTAATTCTCAGTTGGAGACTCATGTACTTTTTTTTTCCAGACATCTCATTAATAAAGTATTGTTTTTATGAAAGCGTGATATTATAATTAGTACCAGGTAATAATGGTTAAGTATGTACTAAAAGTATTACCGGATGGTTGCCTAGCATTTAACTTTATCTGCAATTTTATGCTGGATGTTTTGCGCATTCGCATCCGTTGAAAAAGTCAGCCGTCGAAATTTTCAAAATTCCAGTCTATAAAATTTTAAACTTCTATGTAATGTACAGCTTTACAAAGCACAGTAATTTGTCATTATTAGGTAAGAGTCAAGTAGTCCGTGATTATTCCTATTTTGTTTATCTAACACAAATAATAAATTGTGATCAATTGCTTATAAGTACAAATCCCTGTGTGAGTTTTCTTTTTGCTCATGGAATTGTCATGCTTAATAGACCGATCCATTAAGCCCCGCCCCATTTTGCATTGACCAATCACAGCCGCGAAAATCGGATCACCAATTGCAGCAGCCATTTTGGTGATCTCATGCTGGAGATCGCGGTATTGATTACAGTAGTGTTTACGTTTACGAACTGGAAAAACAATAAATACCTTCCTCTGCAAATGCAGCACAACTTCACAAGTACAGTATCTTTCTGCTACAAATTGATGGTGTTTGTATTTTCATTGTAATTCTGACTCTCGATGGCCTGGTAAGAGACGAAACGTACATTTGTGACTTTTTCCAAAACCAGAGTCCCATAGAGATAAGTGCTTTCGGTGATGGGCGTGCAACGCTTGTTGGTGATCGTGACACGTTACGCGCGCGCGTGTGCGTCGTTGCTTGGCCGTTGCTATGGTGGGCGTGGCCTACTGGATCGGTCTATTGTTTTATGAGTCTACAGTAAAGAGAAAACCTCGTTCAGGGTTTTCGTTTGCTGTGTGTGAAATAATCAAGAGCTAATTAAGATCTTGCTGTTTTCTAATTAATTAATCAATCATTAATCAGCATTTTCCTTGTGAGATTATATTTTGTTGTGCTTGCTAACGACCCTGGAAAGAATGTACTAATGTGTGAAAACTAGGTAAACAATTGTGTCGTCATGATCGTGGCATTTCGATGTTTCGTCGTTCTTCTGCAAAAAGTTCATTCCGTGTCTGTTGAATTACTGTCTGAATTATGAAGGGGCTTAGAATTTCCATTCCTTGCTGTGTTTTGGTTTTTATATGGCAGACATAAATTGTCATGCCTTGTTATTGATACGTGTGTGGCTTTTGCGATAAGAGCACAGGAGATTAGATTGTACCGGGACTTGAACCCTAGACCATAGAATCACCATATCAGTGCTTTAAGCCATAAAACCCTATGGGGGATCTCACTGTTTCCCAGTTTAGTTTGTCGCAGTGTCATTTAGAAATTTAACAGATTGACTTGTATACCCATTAACTGTGGCAATGTTGTAGAATCACTTCTGTACTATACTTGTTTCTCATCATGTACTCACATGGCAGCCTCTTGTATTTGAAAAGTTACAAATTGTTCAATTCAGTTTGCTCAAATTATTCAATGCATAATATAATTGTCATAGAGCTATTTGTCACTGACTATCTCCACGCTATACATTCTGTGCAATAATGAATCATGCGCTGGTAGTAAAATGATAGTATGCCACATATAATCTGAGTTATTAACCTATAGGCACGGCTAGCATCCTTCAATGTATACAATGCTTCAACTATGTACCCATATCATGTTCACCCTTTGGTGTTTTCCAGTCCTTCTTGGGTTCGGAGATGCCATTCATGGAGTAGGCCTTCTCCAACCCTCTCCTGCATTGCTTTCCATCCCGCTGCCAGTCCACTTACTGCAGTTCTTTCTCAGATCTCATCTTACTAAATTTGTTGGTCGATCTCTAGCATCCCTCTGTGACTTGTTTTCTTGGAATCGAGTCTCTTCCTTTGTGCGTCCATCTGTTGTTATTTTTATTTTGGTCTGGAGGGGTGAGTTGTCTAGCCGCCATCCTCTATGTACTGTCTTGGTGTGGATTTCTCTGTGTGATTATGCAGTGTACTCTCTTCAGCTCTCTGTGGTCGCGTCATCCCGCTTCATCCAATGTTATCCTCCCTGTGACCCTTTGTGCAACACATGGCTTCTTATTTTCTGTTCTTTTGGGGTTTGCTCAGGTGTCCAATGCATTGGTTAAAAGCCTACCAAACATCTTGCACTAAAATCTCTTAATTTGACCACAGTATGCCGTTAACCCGGCTCAAAATGTCATACCTTGGCGGTGGCAATATGGTCTCAAGCTATTGTAATTTGTAGCTTCAAAGATTTATCCGAGTATGAAATGTAACAAGTGGAATGCACACCAAATTCCCTTGGAGAAAAGAGAGGGAATACAGTTACACCTTCTTTCTTTATCCTTTCCAGCTCCCTAAATTGTTTGTCAACACGGCAAATCTTCATCATTGCACAGTCTCTATGCTCTGTTCCACACCTGACTAATTAGCTCAACATTGCTTCTTCGCATCCTTTCAACGTCTTGGGCATGAATCTTTTGCCCCTATGCCTTTCAGCTGGAATCCAGTCCATACCTTTATGACGTTTTTTGTCATTTTTCAATGATGCAGAATGGCAGCCTCTGATGTTGGATTCAGAGAGCGATGACATGGACTCTCAGACCGATGACAGTGATTCCTCCTCGGACTCAATGGATGCACAGTCTTCAATCGTTGACGTGCAGCCCAAAGATGTACGTTATACCTGTCTTCCTCACAAAAAGGCCTTGATATACTCATACCAAATTTGGGATATAAAGTTAATTTTGACAAGGAATTGTACCCAAAGTCACAAATTATCATTCCAGTGTACTCTAACATCAGATCTACCCGGTTCTCTGATGGAGCTACTGTTGAGTACCTTTACACCAGCCTTCATTCAAGTATAAACCAATTTACTGTTGAATGGATGGAGATCTTAGTCTAACAAGTGTTTGGAGTTAGGAGGGCCTGACGCATTTCGATCCTAGCAGGATCTTTAGACCTATAGTTGCTGCTCTGGGGATAACCATATAAGAAGGGGGACATTTCTGATTTGAAAAACCAAGGAACTTAAGGTAACATGACAACTGTCTGTAGGGCATTTCTGTCTTTGACTTTTCTCAGATTCTTCTGAGCCCTGTTTTTCATCTGTTCACAGCAGGCTTTTCTTCTCTCTGTGTTTTGATAAATAGATACATCCTGAGAGTATTTTGGTCAATAATGAGACACCACTTGAGCCCAGCATTGATCAAAGGATGAAAAATCGCGAGCAACAAACTTATCCCATACGTAGAGAGGCCACCAAATTGACGCTAGCAGAGTTTTATGCACCGACCCCTCTCCCAACTATCATTCCTCATGAGGAGTTCGACGATGAAATGGAGTCGGGGAATGAAGGGGATGCAGAAGGAGTTGATTCTGATGCTGAGGCTGCTCTTACTCCAGAGGAAACAAGATCAGGAGTGTTAGATTCCCAGAGGGAGGCGACTGCCAATGAGACTGTGGAAGAGAGCACTGTTTCAGACTCATCAAGACCCGTAACCAAAGAGGATTCGAGGAGTTTCTTTGTCGATATTGCTCCAAAAGCAGAGAGTGCATCTGGGAATGATCATTATGTCAGAGACAAACCAAAACAAGCAAAGGAGGAAGCTCAGTTGGGCATCAGGCCCGGTCAGCGCCAGGTCCGGACACGAGCAGTGCACATGGTGCGATCCAAGACCATGCCTGTTGTGAATCGGAAACCTCTGAAGTTGGCGCCCGCTAGTACTACGACCGGTTTTGACTGGAGCGAGCCCCCAAAGGCCACTCCAGACTCTAAACACGCGAAGGACCGATTTGTCATCCACAAGCATGTTTCCATTCAGATGAAAGGGAGCGGTTCCGGGGACAAGGCAGCTGGGAAGAAGCCGATTCCACAAGTTGGGGTTCTCGGCTCCAGGGATGGAGAAGCGCGTCCCGGTAGATCAGTAGACAAGAACGCCATGCCCCAACCTCCCAAGTTCAACCGGGCAAAGACATACTACGGGAAAATGAACCACGGAAAGAAGGTGGAGGCCGAACCCCGGCTGTCAAAGTTTTTGTCATCGCTACCTTCGGCTCCGTCGCAGATGTCATCAGCACCTGCCAAGACCCAGTCCCGCCGTCGGGCTGCTCTCGAGAAGCCGACGGGTTCCTCGGACCGCTCTCCCATCCGATCGAAGCCAGGCTTAGACCTGGCTCCCACCGTCTCGTCCGAGCTTCGAGGCCAACTGCGGGGGAAGCCACAGTTCTCCTCCGCATCATCCTGGCGCAGTAGAAAACCAGATGGTGATGTATAGCAATTACTTAACCCATTACCAGTTTGATGGAGGAAGAACAAATTATCTCTTGAGCAGGGCCAATGACAATCACATTCTTATTAAAAAATGTTTGCAACAAAACTGACAAACTCAAATTTGGACAGTAGGAATGAAAAACATCTTGCTTGTTGTATTAAACTTCAAGACAATCTCAACTAACTGGTTAAGTGAACCTGCATTTCAGGTAGCTATAAAAAGAGATGGATACAGAAAAGGAAATCCCAAAAAGATCTTCCTTTAAGTATTATTATCATAGCACTAAGTTTCATAATATAATTTTATATGTGTGCCTTTTTAAGTTTTTTCCAAGGGAGTTTAAGCTAAAATATTAATATAAGCATAATTTTACACATATTTTGTTTTTTAATCTTTGACTGACTGGGTTATTGGGACCATCGGTTCAAAAAGGGAACAAAAAAAGAATGAAAACTACTTCATGCATTCCAAACAAATTATTTTTGAAAGAGCATTTTTATAAGAGCAGAAAGAGCAGAGTGTACACTGTCAACAATTTCGGTAACATTTTACACAGTAAAGGCAACACACCTGGGCAACACGACTTTGGGCCCTGTGTACACTAGCAACATTTGGCCAACATGTTACCGAGATGTTGCTGCGACGTGTTATAATTACCCAACTCGTTTTGCTCTGTGTACACTGACACCATTTTCAGCAACAAGGTACCTGGGCAATATGTGTTACCGAGATTGTTACCGAAATTTTTTACAGTGTACACTCTGCATATAATGGTGAGCGTGTGATGTGGAGTGCAGTTTATAAACAAAATGGAGCTAAAGCAACATTCAGCATTGTGTGTGTGATTACTGATTATAAATTCATTCCGTCCATATGAAAAGCTTTATTTAAATTTCAAGATATATATCTATATATTTTGTTATATTTCTGCATTGTGTGTTTGAATCGTTATTCAACTGATGAGAGCAATAAATGGACTTAAGTATATTATATTGCTCCCAATGGTTCTGTTTTTTTCTGCGTTCATTTGTGGGATCTGTTTTAGTCTGGGGTCATTTTGCCTTGCATTATCAAAAGCATGAAAATAAGAGTGATATTATACAACATTTCTGATCGTTTCTAATTGTTGCCCAACTGCTGTTTAGCCACAGTCCTCCATTTTAAGACTCGTTTTGGGACTGAAAACTACCAGGGGCCAATTTCATAGAGCTGCTTGAGCAGAACAATTGCTAAGCATGAAAAGTCTTCCTTGATCAAACAGGATTACCAACCAAATTTTCCGTGTGATGTTTACTGCTTTTGACTTGTATTCGGCCATTGTTTACATGTTCACAAGGAGTTTTGGCTGGCATACTGGATATGGATTTTATTTGCCAAGGTTTTTGGTGCTTAAGCACATTTTGGTGCTAAGCAGCTCTATGATATGGGCCCCTGGTGTTGGTTGAATGACCTTGCCCTTTACATGAATTTGCGCAATGTTTTCTAAATTTGTATATTTCTGAGTGGATGTTGGATCTGGTTGTCATTTTTTTGTTTGTCTGTAGGTTGTTCAACTTGTTTGTTTAATTCGTTGGGTTTGGCTGTTTGGATTTTTATCTGGTTTTGATGGGATGGTGTCAGTTCGCAACCACTCAGACCATCCACCTTTTGTAGGCAATGAAAATCCCTTTAAAGTAAACATCACTTTGATGAAATCGTGTGCAGGTGGTTGAATTGATTTTTCGTTAAACTTTCATTTACATTTCCCCCCAAATAATTTTTTTTTGGGGGGGGGGGGGGTTCAATTCTGAAGAAAAAAAAAGAAAAAGTAATTTGCCCCCACAAAAATATGCAACACGTAAGACGACACACAAGTTACCAGACAAGAGGAGAAAATTTGTCTCTCGGGCGATAATCAATGGATGTTTGAGTGGCACGGCAGAGATGGATTGTGTACCGAAAAAGACCTTTAATCTTGTCTATAATCACCATCAGCGACCGGAGTTCCATCTTATAATCGCCCAGTTTTTTCCTTCTTCCATCTTCATGATATTCCTTTCTTATTATGCGTCGTCGAGGAAACCGAGTCATGGAACGAGATGCTATATGGACGAACCCCTTTTGCCCGCCTCGGGCTAACACGGATTGCAGGTACTGCACCGGTACGCCTCGCGGCATTGTTGTCCTAGGTTCCCCCATCAAATCCACCGGTCATTGTCTGCTAACCCTCTCCCGGGCTGGGTGGGAATTAGTCGGCCCGAGCTCGACTAGTCGACCCGCCTAGAGTGTGGGACTTGTGCGGTTTTTCTCCCCTCCGCCCAGAGTGCTAGCCGCGTTGATCATCAGGCTCGACCGGGGGAGTGTTAGCGTGTTTGGAGACCTGGGAGGGGGCTGCGGGGAGAAAACATCGCGGTATACTGGTTTGTAGGGGTAAAACAGGGGGCAACGTCCGGAACATAAATGTATTGGCGCGTAACATAAATCTTAGCCCCCGGGTGGAAATTTATTTCCGAGTCCCAGCAATCTTATGATTTATGAGCGTAGGCGCGCCCAATACTCGTTAGGGAGGTTTTTTTGAAATGGAGAAATAGAGAGAATAAAAAAGAGAGACGAGGAAAAAAAATTGAAAATCCCTTCTGCGTGCTGAATTGTAAGAAATGTGTTTTCTTAAAAATACCTAGGAAAACATCGGTGGAATTGCTCGGAAAATTGGGAGGCGGGTTTTTAAAATTTATTGTCTGCTTTGTTGACAATGTTTGTGTTCATGTTCGGGTTGGGATTCTTGGAGTGCTGGCCATTTTGTTTTGCTGGGAAAGTCTTTCTTTCTTCTCGGGAGGGTTTAATTCGACTTGGTGGCGATAACATCGGATCCAGTTTCCGCGTTAAGGAATTTTTTTTTTTTTTCTGGCGTGAATTAAAGATGGCCGCGATGTTTAAAAGAGTGTGAAAATGGATCTGAAAAAATGCATTAAAATTGTGGACAATCACAAATTCACTGATCTTAAAGACACAATGCCGTGACTCACGGAATGTAAACAAACAAACAAACGCAGGAAATAAACAAAAACAAACACGGAACAATAATGACTAATGATATAGGAATTTTGAACTGCAGTACCTTTCATAACTTTTGAAATTTTGTTATCATTAATCAGTCGTTGAATTGTTGGCAGGATATCGCGATACATGAATATTATGCATGTTTGCTCTGTTACCGACTACTGTTACGTTTTTGTTGTCTGTAGTCATATCTCGTATAGTTCATGCTAATCTAGTTGAAATATTTCAAATCTGTGTCAGCCCGAAATTCAAGACAAAGGGAGAGTCCGACCCAAAATGTACCGATAGTGTGTCTTTAAAATGTCTTGGTGGGTAATTAATTTGCGATGCGCCGAATAATAACCGCCTACCATACCAGGCTAGTTGGCTATAGTTGGCTGGTTGGCAGGCTCTCTCGCTCCCCGTGTCCCAAGATTGGTTTCTCGAAGATGTTGAGATAGCACCGTTCATATATGGTGTAGGTTACCACAGCCAATTCATTCACCCCCCTTCCAAACAAGTTTTCATTCAATTTAATACCTGGCTCATTCTAGTTAATATGAAAATGATTGATCTTTCAGGCGGGTATATACGGCCGATCAGTATTATATAGTACAAAAGTGGCGGGAACAAAATACAACATTGATTAGGTTTTATTATTCTAGGATTAAATTTTATCTTGGACTGATACATTACCAAAATAAGTGGATTTACAGTGATACCATCGGCCACCTCATTCAATTTCGTCTTGAACCAGTGCCATGAGGTTGGCTGGCCAGTCATTTTCTTTTCTTCTTTTTTTTTGAATGAGCAAACAGAACGGTGCGTATTTATTGCATTATAGGCTTATAAATAATGTGCTTATACATTCCGGACTGACAGTGTTATGACTGTATACCCCAAAAAATTGCAGATTTTCCTGAAGGAAACTTTGTTTCCTTGGCGGTTTAATTTTGTTCTATTTTGGGCTTTTTGTCATTGTTTTTATAAAGTTTGTTTGTTTTTGTTTGTTTTGTTTTCAACAGTCCTTTCCTTGAAGCGTCTTCGCTAAAAATACGAAAACTGAACATGGCTGGTGAAAATGTGTTATTGTCGAAAAAAAAAATGACGACCGCTTTAAAATCGGGGTAATTTACCCATGTTTTCGTGAAAACTGCAACCATTCGCGTCATCCTTTTTCCCGTTCGATTGCATTCAGATCAGGAACAACCAGACTTGAGACATTTGCATTTTTCGCCCAAGTTGATTGTAAATGTAACACTTTTCAGTGAACAAAAAACATTGTCCCGATTAAAATTCAGTTTCATGGTGGTCTCTATACTACATGTATCACAGTTCAACAATTAAAAAGTGAAAGGAATTGTTTGGAATGATTTGATTTTAAGCCTGTCTGATCGAGGGAGAACAGCTGAAGGTATTCTAGTTGAAAGAAAGATCGAAGAACGCATGGTTTTTGTTATTTCAGATTTGTATCCGCGTGTGATATGATGAATCGGGGATGCTGCGTGTATACAATCAAAATAAGACGAGATCAGGGTAATAATAATCATCATCAACGTGGGGGATTTTCATGTAATCGGTACTGTATGCTTCAATTTAAAGGTATGATACATGATTGGTAAATGTCACAGAACAGCACCCACACTTTGTCTGATCCAACATGTACATGGAATGATATAAACCTGTGAAAATGTGAGCTCAATTTGACATTTGAGTCACGAGAAAATATAGCGAAATCCCGACTCAGTTTTCATAAAACATTAAGAATGGTTTTGTTCTTACCCCTAGATCAAAACTGTTTTCGGTCTTTGTTTGACTATTTCTGGATAAATACATTTCAGGTGGAAATACTTTAATGGTATTTTTCTACCAGCACCATCTTCATACCCTGAAAGTTATAGGCTGCGTAAATCTGTGAACATTTCTATTTCTATTTGGGTATGTTGCCAATACTGTATGTACTGAACCTTTAAGATAGAGGAAAATTGGGAACAATTCAGAAGGAAAATACATAGAAAATCAGAGACGAAAATGTCGTGAAACTAAACTTCATGCAAATCATTATTGAAAATCAGACCCCACTTTGATCGGATTAATGTAAATTGTAAAAATGAAATCTTTGTAGCGTTTTGGTAACAGAAGCTGGACAAAGATATCAATGTTGTTGAATACAAAGCAAATGTAAACATTGTATTTTATTTCAGTAAAAATCGAATCAGTACCAAAAACATCTTCGTGTCTTTCTAATGCAGCAATTTACTCGACTATTTATTAGAAATAGGAAATTTAACAAATGATAACAAAGGATATATGTGATTGGTTTGATTTGGCAATTACAAATTGAGAAATCTTTTCTCGGTTAAAGGTATAGTATCATACTTTGGTACTGTATCTTCCTTGATATTTTTGCCAATGAATCTGCATTTCTTTGACAAAAAAACAAGGCATGATAGTGACCTTTAACATCATATTCTCAATTTCAGACACATTTATTTGCACTGTTAAATTAAAGCCACATTACTATACATTATCCTGCCATTTATTTATCATTCCTTTAAAGTCGTCTTCAAGTCGATCTTGTTCTATTAATGTTATTATAAAATAATCATTTTTATTATTAAACGGGTTCGATTTCTGCATGCAGCTGTGGTCTCGCGTCATATAAAACTATAAAAAAGAAAGTTATCTCAGATAAAGCAATTCTAAAGCGCCCTCAGCTTATGCAACCTACAACCCCCCTTTCAAAATGAGAGCTTGCAGGTCACGTATATCTGGCGACCCTCTGCAAGCATTGCTCAAGGTTAATGGCGGACATTTTCACCCTGATTTTTTTTTTTTTCAGAACAAAAAAAAAAAACACATTAAAAAAACTCCTGAAGTTCGGGTCTGCCTGAGAATGAATTCGTAACGGCTCCTTTCCTCCGTGATAATCTGGGGGGAAAAACGGGGTCTAATAAATCTATAGAATGAGGGGAGAAATTGATACCTTTCCGTCAACACCATGGCTCGCTGAAGGTTGCTTCAGATCCACGGTCAGTACCCTTGACACGACTGACATTGAACCGGTGCTTTTTCTTCTTCTTCGTCTTCTCCTCCATCCTTACCTCCCCCCCTTCTTTTTTTCCTCCCTCTGGCTGGTCGTCGTCTGCTCTGCTATTTGTAGCAACTGTTGCCCGCGGGTTGAATATGGTTAAATGCATTTTCCCGCCCAAAAAAGAAAAATGAAAGCTATACTGATGTCCTCGCTATATAGCTTGTCTGCCTGTTATATGGCGGTATAGCAGCGCACAGTGTGAAATGTGAGTCGTTACGAGCTTACCTTTGTGTTTGGGGGAATACTTTTTTTCTGAATTTGCTTTGATTTGTTTAACTTTGCCGATGTAGATTGGTTTTTTGTTAAAGCCATTGTCATCAGTGCGGGTATTTTTTATTTAAGTTTTAGGGTATGTTTCAGTTAGCAGGTATAATGCTTCTTGTATGTCGTGTCTATTCATTTGATGGTTTGTAAACTGCATGCATCCAATAAGTGTAACTATACTTACTTTTGTAAATTAATACGTCTCCTGATGAGGAATAGAGCAGACTAGAGCAGGCTAGTCGAAACGTTGAGACCTTACGAGAAGTGCGAACGAAATAGAAATGCGAAAGTACGAACGATTCTTACAAGGTGTTTCCGCAAACCGATCCACATAAATTAATACTTGTGTGCGATTTCTCATACAAAATTCGAAGTGCGGGTTGGTTTTATATTGAGGTTTTATTTTTCAAACTCCCTTCCTTGTTGGCCCTACTGTTGAGATATTTTGTTTTGCGCGTTTTTTATTGGTTTCACGTCAAGTCATTATCAATTGGGGGATTTTTTGTTTTCAAAATCATATACTCTTCTCATATCAAATTAATGACTATCTCACTTATTGCCCCACTTGGGACTCAAAATGGACACGTTTACATAATACCAGTGACAGTCTTGAAGATCAATACATATAAAAGTAGAACATTAAGGGCCTGCCATTATCTTGACCATGGACGAATTGATTGGACGGATAATTTCACCCTTTTAACTGACCACTCCGAGCGAGGAGTAGGGTATAGAATTACCGTAATGGAACGAAGGCTTCTGATGACGGTCAGCTCAGCAAACCGACTATGAAATGACCCCCGAGACGTCGGCTACGTTGACCCGCGAGGTACGCCAGAAAGTCCCCGGCCGTTATACGGTCCTGTCCGCTCGGTCCTGTCGTAGTCCGTGAGACTGATGAAGACTCGGTCGGAAAAAACACCGTCTTCGCGAACTGACCTGGGGTCTATTTCACCAAACTCATCGTAACTTACTATCAATCGTAGGACCTATGATGCATTGCAGCCCTACGATTGGTTATCCTTCGTAACTCGAGTTACGATCGATCGTAGGGCTTCGTGAAATCAACCCCAGGGTCAAGATTGTGGGCGACATGCCTCCATCTTCATAACTGATTCGCATTTTGTGGAATTCGTGTTACTGAGTGATCAGGCAGCAATTACTTATAAAGACAGTTCCAGTTAGGCCTACATCAACTCCCTTGTAGCCCATAGGCCTACGTGGTATACGAACCTGATAAAAACAAACAAGCTAAAAGCCAAATCCAAACAAAGACCATTGTTATTAATGGTTTTTCGTCGGGGCAAATTAGGCAGGAGGTCGTGGGTTCGCATCCCACCTGAGCAAGCGCATTGATTGTTTTCCATGTGCACTCAACTAAAAAAGCAATAAATACGCAGTGATTTTATAGTAGGTCTCTCTTCTTCTGTCGTGTCCATATCCTATTCCTAGACAGTGTTGATCCATTGTTGAACACATCTCTGGGCAGATGGATTGTGTAGGGCAAGGTCTGCAAGGGGGCAAAGGCTATGAAAAGCAAGTCTAATTTCCGTAAAACAAATACCAGATTTCTCAGAAAAAAAGCGCCGATTAGCTGCTTTTGGTAGTTTTTAAAGATATTTGTGCCCCGTACCGTGCATATTTCCGAGTATTCGTTATTCATGGTGAAAGTGATCCGATCATCTTCGATGTTGCTCCTGGCTTGTATAGCTTTGTGTACCCGTCACATAGGACTCGGATCTGGCGAGATAGCTGGGTATAGGTAGGTGGATGGGAGAGATTATCTGGTATATCACTTCGCCCATAGACATCCTACCTCATGGCACTAACCACTGTGACGCCACTGTTATCTGAAAAGATGCTCCAATGTTGGCCTTTATGCATTAAACCCATCTAAAGTATGGTAACATTCTCCCTTATTTGTCATAAGAACGGGCAACCTGTTTAAAGGTAATATCCTACTTTGGTTTTTATCAAAGAAATACAGATTCATGGGCAAAAATATCAAGACAGATACAGTAAAAGTCATCTGTGAAAATGTCAGTCCCATACGGCATTACGGTGCCCACTTTTTGAGAAAAAAAGGGAAAAAAACTGCCACAGTATTTCTTAAGTCTTTTCTCTTTTATTTGTGATCTTTTAAAAGATCAAAAAGATTTTCGGTCGTTGATTTACTAATTTCTGGATAAAGACACCATTTGAGGTGGAAAAACTTTTACGGTATGTTTAGTAAGTTATACGTAAATCTGTGAACATTTCTGTTTTGGTTTCTTACCATGATACTACCTTTCAAGACCATGTACACTATTGGTAACAAACCAAAATCAGAAATGTTCACAGATTTATAAGTATAACTTTCAATGTATGAAGATGGTGCTGGTAGAAACATAATCGTTAAAAATATTTCCGCTTTAAATGGTGTATTTTATCCAGAAAGAGTAAAACCAAACACCAACAACATTTTTGATCTTGGTAAGATCAAAAATCCTTCTTTATGTTTTCGCTATTTTCTCGGGACTTGGATGTCCAATTGAGCTCAGGTTTTCACAGGTTTATTATTTCATGTACATGCTGAATCAGACAAAGTGTGAGTGTTGTTCTGTCACCTTTACCAACGTTGTACACACCATTTAAAATGTGTAGTACACAATCATTTCATTGACCATGTTGTTTTGGGGATGATACTTATTTCAATCATTCCTTTCAACGTGCATGTCATAAAATCTAACTTGGCCAAAATGTTCGTCAAAAAGTTGCGTTAACGTTTTGGAAATAAACGAATAACCCTTTGTGTTTTTGTGCGTGGTTGTGCGTACCTTCCTGTTGTGTTAAATATTTCGGGCGTTGATAACCGACATTTGCTTTTGTGATTTTTTTTCTCGTTTGGCGATCGCGGCTTTCTGGAATACAACAGCTTTACAGTAAGCAAAATTTCTAAGAAATCTTGGAAATAGCTTCATAAATGAATAAATCAATCAATCAATAAAAAAGTTTCCAGTTGGGGACATAATTGTGATGTTTTTGTTTGGATGCTTGCCAATCCTGTACTCTCCCCTTTTGATTTTCGAATAAAAATTTAAGATACAAAATAAAGATTGAAGATAATTTATAGCCGAATCGAAAGAGTTCAGAGCATCTTAAATAGGACGGCGGAAACAATAAACCTCCGATGTGGTTTTTAAGAAAGACTTCATTTCTTGCATGCACGAGTTTCCTAATCACAACGTACCGTTTTGACCGCATTATTTATTTTGGTTTGTGATCAATTTTTTCTAAGTAAAATGTATTTTTGGAATGCAAAAGATATAAATGGATGCATAGGCCTATATTATTATGTATAAATAAATAGTTTAAAGAAGATAAAGAAATGGCCTTTCATCTAAGTAGACCCTATATGTGCCATTTGGAACTGCATGCAACATACATTAATATAATAGGACCAAGCATTGTATATACCCCGACCTCAATTTTCAAAATTTAATTGAATGTCTGTAACCTTTTCGCCAAGTTGAAGTTCCGTCGGTTGAAAAGTCACAAACAAATTAATAAATAATATTTCCAGCAAATATTCAATAATGCGCCCCATTCAAGCAGCGATTCATATATCCATCAGAAGCCTCGACCGAACCTCGAATTTATGAGCTTTCAAATCATAAAAAATGTGCTGAACTCGCTGGAAAAGTTGATGGCACAGTGCCACACACGTAACAGAGCTGAACCTTACGCCCCGCATTCATGTGTGTGCTTTTCTGTTAATAAATATACCTATACCGCTTTTGAAGGGTCCGAACCACGGTGGAGTATACGGACTAATGCTCAGTCTCTTGAAATGTTTGTATTAATATTTTCTTTCAGAAAGGAGTTTTCTTCTCATTGCCTTGGCTTAAAGGTAGTATCATACTTTGATTTTTATCAAAGAAATACAGATTCATGGGCAAAAATATCAAGGAAGATACAGTACCAGTCATCTGTGAACATTTCAGTCCCACACGGTGCCCACTTTTTGAGAAAACAGTGAAAAACAGCCCCAATATTTCTTAAGTCTTTTCTCTTTTATTTTTGATCTTTTAAAAGATCAAAAAGATTTTCGGTCATTGTTTTACTATTTTCTGGATAAATACACCATTTCAGGCGGAAATATTTTAACGGTATGTTTCTATCAGCACCATCTTCATATCCTGTAAGTTATACGTAAATCTGTGAACATTTCTGTTTTGGTTTCTTACCAAAGTATGATACTACCTTTAATTATATAGAAGAAGGTATGGTTTTGTGTTAGGCTGTACGGCTTTGTTCTTACACGTAGTTATACGGAGAGATTTTCGTTGAAATTTATCGGTTGCCGATACCCATTGCTGGTACCTATTTACTAGTGTACCCATCTCCTACTGCATGGTACCCATTTTAATGCTGGTACCTATTTACTAGTGTACCCATCTCCCGCTGTATCCATGCATCTACCATTCTCAGCTGGTACCCATTTTACTGGTGTACCCATTTTCCACTCAGTGCATGTATGGTAGCCGGTATTTCCAGCCGATAACCTTTTTCTGACGTTACCCATTGTCACGCTGATACCCATTTGCCTGCGGTGCAGTTCGCTGCTTCATGGCACCCATAGGCCTATGACACGGGTACCAATTTGTTGCGGATACCCACATTTCGCTGGTGGTTCCCATCTGTGACTGGTATACAGATACTGCTGGTTACTGTGGTTTCGTCACACGGCTATGGTCGGACGTGTGCCTGGGGATTCCCATTCCAAAAGGAACTTGCTCCCGGGTTTGAGGACAGCACGACCGGCAAGTGATATCCGACAGTCCGGTTGTCTGTGCAACCAAGGGCCAATTTCATAAAACTGCTTAAGTACAACATTTTTGCTACCAACCAAATTTTCATATGATGTTTACTGCTTTTGACTTGTATTCGGCCATTGTGAAGTTGCTGAGCATAACATTCACTAGGAGTTTTGGCTGGCATACCGATTTTATTAACCAAGGCTTTTGGTGCTTAAGCAAATTTTGGTGCTTAAGCAGCTCTATGAAATTGGCCCCAGTTCACAAACCGCGTAAATCATAATAGTGCAATCATCAACCAAATAGGAAGGGAGCGGTCTCCGACCCATCATATCTCACTAATGCAAAAAGCCATAGCCCACCAGACTCTCCTCAGCACCTCGACCCCTTTATACTAATCACCCCACCACCAAACCCAACCCCACCCCTTCCCCCAAAAACCAAATTAAGAAAGAAAAAGAAACAATTTTTCCTTTGTTCATTTTTCAATCACACTAATTAAGTAGGAAATATATACGTTCCAATATCACACAAAAGTATCAAATTTCTAAGAAAAAACAAAAAGCAGGGACAAAAATGGAAAAAAAAAACACTTCCAGTGACTGCTCATCAACGGATCAAGCAGGTCCCTGAACTTGGTCCATTATTCCCCCAAAGCGGGCAAGCACCTTCCGCTAAGTAAAAGAAACAATGGCCAGCGATGTCGGGCATTTCGTCTCGGCCTTTCACCTTGCGAATGGGTCTATATCGGATAGCACGACTCCAACAACAGCCCCCGGGCACAGCGCGTCGGCAGGCCCCCGTAATACTTGGAGGACGGTTCGGTCGACGCCCCGTACTTTCCACTCAGAATGAGAGAGTCAGTGTTGGATCCAACCTCTTTCTCATGACATTTTGGTGTGTGTGTGTTTTTTTTTTCGTCGGACTCTGTTCCAAGGGGTGTGTGCACGATTGTGTGTAGGCCTACACAGCGTTTAAGCTAATGTTTGTTCTGCAAAATGTTATTACATGTACAAGTACTTACTTACTTATATATCTTCACATATTTAACTTACTGTACAACCATAATATGTACCAAGTTTTATCACAAGTGAATAACCACTTATACATTTTCGAAGTCTAACGCGCTTATATCCTAGATATCCCATAAGAATATTGGTCATTATGTGCCGGTTGTTTAAACGATAAATCGATGATTCGGTAGCAAGCAACAAGCAAACAAAAAAGCATGACGAACAGACGTAAAGAGCGATCACTGTGTGATGCGTAGGGGCGATGGGGGTCCAATTTTTCTGATTCCAACCTGAACCTGATGTGAAATGTCCAACCAAGGCTTTATAGGCCTAAATATTCCTGCCTATGTCCACGCCCATTATGATTATACTAGCGCACGAGAGCGACTCGCACTCAGACCTTTCACTTGGCGTGCCGGTGTCGGGCCAAACAGGGCCACGTCTTGCCCGAAGAACCGGAACGAGAATTTGGGTAATTGGAACGAAAATGAGGAAGAAAAAAGGAGGATACCTTGAGGTGTGGGTCACGCACCGGGGGGTTCTGACCCATGCTGGGAAAGAGCAGACACGCCATCACTAGTGACTTGACACACACTGTTTGTTCAAGGTCAAGAGTTAAGGTTAACACGGCCCTGACTTCTGCAAATAATGCTGGTGGAAAATATTCACCTCTTTCGTGGCAGCATTTTAGGGAAATTTTTGTAATTTTGCCGGGTTTAAACTTGTGGCCTGTTTGTTTCGGCACGCGATCAGTGATCTTGGTGATCGTGTGCCATGCAGGATACGTTAAAATAGGATCCGGATCAGCAAGATCACTGATCGAGTGCGGGAACTGCAAACAGGCCCATTAGTTCTCGAAGTTCGAGTTTGTGAATGTTTTAGCCTATGCTTTAAGCAACTTCCATCACCTTGAATATAATCGCAACCCCACTGTTTGAAATGCCATCATCGTCACCACGATCACCCTTTCTCACCAAGTGATCACCACCAACAAAGAGTACCGTGTATAATCACCACCACATATCACCACCATGCACTACCAACACTTATCACCAATAACCTCTAGAAAGATGTTAGGCTTTGCATGGTGACAATTGGTATGTGGATCGGTTTGCGGAAATACCATGTAAGAATCGTTCGTACTTTCACCGTGACTTCTATTTCGTTCGCACTTCTCGTAAGGTCTCCTGATGAGGACTAGAGCATGCTAGTCGAAACGTTGAGGCCTCCCCAGAAGTGCGAACGATGTAGAAGTGCGAAAGTACGAACGATTCTTACAGCCCTGCTGCGTGTGATTGTATACCACTGCCGCCACTAACGAAAATGACCACTTAAAGTTACTTGTTTCATGTTTTCGTTTCCTCTGGCCCTCAATTACTGTTGGTGTTACCTCGAGTTGTATCCTTGGGGTTTGTAAGTCAACAAAATGTCTGGCGTTGCATCGGGTTATATGTAACTCACAGAAAAGTTTATAATGTTATAGCGCCACCAACCTCAAAAATTACCAAAGTATCGTATGGTGTCCCTTGCAAAATAGTGACTATTTAAAGTAGTTTCATACCTTGTTGGAAAGCAAAAAATAAACGTTCACAGATTTACCAAAAACTTATCAAAATACCGTGGGCGTTTTTTTTTTTTTACTGTTTTCTCAAAAAGTGGGCACCGTATGGGACTGAAAATTTCACAGATGACTGTTACTGTATCTTCCTTGATATTTATGCCAATGAATCTGTATTTCTTTGACAGAAACCAAAGTATGATATTACCTTAAAGGTTTTTTTGTGAGAAATTCAGAAAGTATTGATCAAAGAAAGCGCAAACTAATGGTAATTCAGCAGACAACAACATGCACGATTCTTGATTCGTTAAAATCCAAACATTCGTCATAAACTATAGTTAGCAAGCAGACCGCATCACCACAACCTGCGTGCAAAGTTGGTCACAGCGGGTGACGACCGTTTCCTCAAATTAATTGTCAAAATCGGCACACTGATGTTTATGTAGCGTCATGTCTTAAGATTCAAGTGCTGTGTTTGTGAATACTTATGCTTTATTTAAAACTTTGTTGGTAAAAAAGACAATAATGTAAGTTCTTGTGCAAGTTTCAATTTCGATGTTGTTAAATTGTTTGGTCAGAATACTCTCAGTATACCCGGCTGGCGTGAGTGGTATATAGTTGATGTTATAGGGTATAGGGGAAGAGAGGTAATACCGGGGGAGTGTTACTGTAATATTATCACAAGATACGGACCTGTGAATAAATCTCATGCTTTAACATCGTGTGTTGGTTTAATATTAGAGCCAACACGAACAGATAATTCTATTAAAATCATTTACCGAAACTAACCATGTGCGAACTTAAAAACATGTCCTCTTGCTTTTCCTCCTTCCAAAAAAAAAAAAAAACTTCGCTAAAGCATTGTCATATTACGTTTTATGTGACAGCGTTAAAACTGGTCACGCTCTGATCGGGGGATGTGTTTATGTATCTACGACCCTTTTCATTTTTGCGGTTCTCCCGCTACGTAACGTGACCGGCGCTTTTGCCGTTCGATTCCCCTATTATTATATTATATTTTAATTCAGACGAGCTTTTTACGGCGATGTGGGTATAGCTTGGTTGCGCGCACTGTAACCCAAGACTCTGAGTGAAAATATTTGGCCGAACCCGATCCCCGCACCGCGCGTCGCCGATTTGTTCCCCGGCCATCCCGTGTCGATCGGCCCCATAGGGTGAATGACACGGCGGCCGTTTCGGGTCGATCTACCGGACTGAAATTGTACACTTTTTTCCGTCTATTTTTTTTCTTCTTTTCTTTCTTTTTCTTCTTCTTCTTCACTGCTGATGTTACCCCCTCCTCCCAGATACACAAATATTTACACTAACGAATATCGTTTTGTCTCGTAAGGCTGGGTTTTGTGTGTAGTTAAACTTGCCATTATTGTGTTTCCGACAATATCAGTGGCGAAAAGCTGGACTCGGCCGGAGATCTCGACGAAAAAACAACCCTTAAAAACACAGCGAGTTCTCCCCCAACCTTGCAACCAAAACCTACCGGTATACTCCCATCTCGCAGGGGCTATTTGTGGAGGCGTTTCGTGGTATTGTCCTGAGACAAAAGATGGATGGTGGAAGAGCTATATGCTTGTATTGTATCTTTACACAGAGATTCCATTGTCATGTTTAGACTGGGTATCCGGATCATAATAATATGATATGGTCTTTTGCTACACCCAACTTGCATATTATACAGGGCCATATGTCATATAACGAAGACCATTATTTGTGTACGGGCAACCAACAACACTACATAAAGGAGGTAAACTTTTAGTAACACAAAAGGCATTATTATTTCTGGCCCCAGTGAAATCAATGGTATGTCTTCTCAGTGATTGCCCAGAACTGAGGGGCCAATTTCATAGAGCTGCTTAAAGGTAGTATAATACTTTGGTTTTTGTCAAAGAAGTCCAGATTCATGGATACAAATATCAAGAAAGATACAATAACAGTCATCTGTGAAAATTTCAGTCCCATACGTTGCCCACTTTTTGAGAAAACAGCAGAAAACGGCCACAGTATTTCTTAAGTTTTTTCTCTTTTAATTCTGGTCTTTTAAAAGATCAAAAAGATTTTCGGTCGTTGTTTTACTAATTTCTGGATAAATACACCATTTCAGGCTGAAACATTTTAGCGGTATGTTTCTACTAGCATCATCTTCATACCCTGAACGTAAATCTGTGAACATTTCTGTTTTGGTCTCTTACCAAAGTATGATACTACCTTTAAAGATGATCCATACGATAAAACCAAAAAACCAATACATCTTTTTGGATCATTTGTAATTCTTTTATGAAATGATATTGTCATCGTTGATCTTCGTCATCCTTTCTTCAATCTCCTTGATCTTATTCACTGTAGTAGTGTCCACTAGTTTCTGTTCCGATCACTACGGTACATAAATCACCTTTAAGTTAATTTGAGGAGTTTCTTGTTAGTGGCTTTAAATCGGTTGCCAAATAACCGCGAAGCGTCAACATTTTGATAAATTAAAAATTGATAAATTATTACCATTTCTTTTTTCACCGGACCTACAATAAAAGATCGTTTATTAACATCACTTCCAGGTTCGTTTTTTGTTTAATTTTATAAATGTTTGCGTTTTTTTTTGTTAATTCAAAACGAAGTTTGAATTACTAAGAATGATTTTGAACCCCGGCTGCAAACCATGCAATTACACGTGGTTAAATTACCTTCATTTGGCTATTGTTACTCTCTGATTTATTTCACTATGTAACATGACATCCTTCATTGCTGGTTGAACTTTTTTCGGATTTTTCTAGTCGAGGAAATCAGTCACGTACAAGTCATATTCACTTTAGAGTAATCTAATTAATAATTTACGAAAAATTCGTCTTCAGAGGAAAAATATGTGTGGATTGGAAATACGACTTACTCGTTTGGTGTTGGTGTTGATGCTGCAGAGCCAAGCCCCCATAACTATCGGCGTGCCTTCGTCCAGGGTACTCGTTTTTGTCGTGGTCTTCGACAGATAGAAATGCGTATAGGGATCGGTTGTTGCTTTTGCTCAATTTCCTTATTGGTTGGTTAGGTGGTGATGAGTTTGGGTTTTTTACATTTTGGTTTGACGCTGTGATTAGGATGCTTGCTGGTTGGTTTGTATGTCTGATTGTCGTGTTTGTTTGTATGTTGGTTAGTCGTTGTGTTTGTGTATGTTTGTGAAGGTTATTGTTGCTTTACGTTCTCTTGGTCAGTAGGTCTATAAGTTATTTGGTTGTTTGGTGGGTAGGTCGTTTGGCGTAGGGTCGGTATAACAGTTGGTCGTTAAATCAGTTGTTAGGCTGATGGTTATGTTATACATGTAGTTAATTGAGTGAGCAGCCGACCGGTTGGTCGATCGGTTGAGTATGGTTGATTCGTCGATTGGCTAATGTGTGAGTTAGCATGATTATAACTAGTTGGTCAGCTGTTTGGTTGATTAGTCGGTTGGTTTGTTAGTTAGTTAGTTGATTTATTGATCTGTTAGCTGGTTGTTGGTTGCTTGGTGGGTTGATAAGTCGGTTCGTCAGTTGGCTAATTCAGTGTTAGTTGGTTGGCTGGTTGGTTAGTTAGTTAGTTAGTTGGTTGATTGATCGGTTAGCTGGTTGTTGGTCGCTTGGTGGGTTGATTGCTTCGTTCGTCAGTTGACTAATGTTAGTTGGTTATAGCTGGTTTGTTGGTCGGTTGGTTGGTTGGTTAGTTAGTTAGTTGGTTGATTGATCGGTTAGCTGGTTGTTGGTTGCTAAGTGGGTTGATTGCTCGGTTCGTCAGTTGACTAATTTGTTAGTTGGTTAGCAGGTTGGTTGATCGGTTGGCTGGTTGGTTGGTCGATTGATTGGTTTGGTTGGTTGTAGGTTAATTTGTTCAAGTCGGTTGGTAAGAAGCTGGTTAGTGGTTGGGTTGAGTTAGTGGATACTATGTGGTAGTATGTTTGATCACACAGTGATTGACAAGTTGGCAATTATGGAACCCTTTTAAATTTTGGTTGGGTTGGTTGTTTACAATGGTTAGTTGTTTAGTTTTCTAGTTTGAAACTGGAGGAAGTTGGGTTTTTATTTGTTTTTGGTTTATTTTCTGATTTTGTGTTGGATTTTGTTTTGTTTTGTTTGTTTATGCTTATGTTATGTATTGTTTGGGGGGAAGTAGAAGGCTCAAAGTGAGATTTGAAAAATCATGTAATATAAGTAGGAATTACTAAATTTTTCTGTATAATCACAAATCTTCAAGTGTATTGAATTCTTTGTTGTGTGATTTCCTTTCAAAATGTGATGCAGCCCTACAAAGAATGCATTTCTACAAAGAATATATTTTTAGCATTTTTGTGTAGAATAACGATGAACTCCCTACATCCTTGATTATGACTAAGATTACCAAAATGTATAGACATAAACGGTTATAGGCGTTCTTTGGGGGCAACAACCTAACTTCCTTTTAATGGCAAAGTAATAATAATGGCCGTCCCACAACAAATGCCATATTGCATTGAGCAAACGGGTATCTTTCACAAACGAAAAATATGGAGATCAAGAGGTCGTAAAAACATTTCCAGCGGGAATTCAGAGCGGGTCTGCCCCTGGCCCTCGGCGTGCGTCAACCCCTCCATCGGACAACAGCGTCGGCGGTGAACGGCCGACCGGAGTTGGGAATCGCTTGACCCCGTCAGTTGTTACGGGGACCCCTCTTGTTATAAAGCGGAGGGGAAGCGCTGTCCGCGCCGCGGCAGGCCCCCGGCAGGCCCCCACTGCCGTTTCACGCCTGTGACGACTTTCATTCTCCGTCTATTATGATTGCAAGGCTTCGTATACGAGTCGAAGGCAATGAGTAGGGGGGTCCAGTAACCGATTTTGACAACGCCACAAAGGGGCTGAATGAAAACTCCGTTTGTGCTTTGTTCAACATTATAGCGGCAGGATCGGGCAATTTGGCGAGTTGTATATAAAATACCGTATCCCAGCCATCTCGTCTCTCAGGGTTACTGGTCGAGTTTGGCTGCCAAGGTTGGCTACCTTACCCCTGACGAAAAAATCACTGGAAATACGCTCGTTCGGTCGGTGGGAATTGTCTCCATCCCAAAAAAAATTCCGGTCGAAATACTCAGCATGTCTCTGGATTTTAATATGAAAGGACCCCCAAATGAGGTACGAATTTCTATTTCTTGAACATTATTACGTCACAGAAATATTGTGCTAATAAAAATTAACATTTTGTTTTGTTGATTTAAATAGTTATCGCAACAATTTTGTTTAGTTTTGTGAAATGGTTTTGGGGAGAATAGATTAGAGTTGGAAGTACTGTCATAATATAGAAACACCGGATAAGTCAGCATCTTAGAAAATGTTTGGGAAAAGTGCGTGGTTTTTGAAGAACACGTGGCATATCGTTTGTTGTAATACAAAACACTGGACGCGTACTTTGTTTCAACAGTCCGCCATGTTATCTCCAGTTTGACATGAAGGGCGTGTATACTTATACTTGCGAGCGTGGATCGCACAGAGACTTGAACAAATATATGCCTTGTGCTAGGGATATGTTGTGACTTCAATCTCTTTCGTTTGGATAGTCAACCGCCATATTGATTCGTTCCCTCGTTCGACCAGCTCGTGGCACGGCTGTAAATTTAGTGGAAAGTCTTAAATTTTGGCGCTAAATGGAACTTGGTAATTTCGAAAGAACTGAAGAAAATACAGTTATAGGGAAAGCATTTTTTTCAATTCTCTTCAGCGTAGGAAGGTAGTTTGTTAAGGGAACAGAAGTACAGTTTGGTTGGTTGAAACATGCTTGCACGTCACTAGAGTTCAGAAATAAAGACATTTCATTTGTACAATATAATTACGAGTGTCACAGACGCCTGGTAAAACAATACCAGAGTCGGCTCTTGTTGGTGGTTGATGTTGCATGAGTATCATTTTCAGATCTGTGTCGTGTTCTGTTCTCAACCCAAAATAGTTTTTCTAGTTTAAGTCGATGTTAGTTTTGTAAAAGAGAATGAAGTTTGTCGCTGTGATGGTATAATGCTACGTACATTCATCATTTACAACGATGTCCATGTATTCATTAGCCCGTTGTGAATAATTGTTTCTAGCGTGAGTTTATACCTTTCTTGAATGATTAAGACTTGCGGTGACACCATGTATACAAATCTCTTTTAGGAAGATGTGTGGTCCTGATAAGGACCGATGAGAGTGAATTCTCGACGTTTCGACTAGTGTGCTCTAGTCGTCCTCAGGAGAGAGAGAGTATACCTTTCTTGGTTGACATCAAAACGGCGGACATGTTGCCATCTTTTTGACAAACTTTGAGAGATTGTTTTTGAAGTTGTAAAGATTACTGGGAATACCGAAGGAAAGTGCACAAGCCCCCGAACCTTACATTGCGTCCCCTAGCGCACCATAGGCTTATTGCTACCTCTTCCTGCCAGAATGAAACCGCTGAGCCGCGTTATAGCCTAGCCGGTTTGCATTACCCATTAACATGCAAAACACCGGATCAACACGGATAAACTTCGGCACAGAAACCCCAGACCAACCGAAGACCGCTCTCCGTTTTTTCTCTCGTTCATTTCTCCCTTCCCTTAAAAAAATCATCAGCTCAACTAATTTATTTCCCTAAGCCCAAGTTTAAGAGGAGCTATAGAGCCCTATATACGATTATAATTATCTTGTTCTAGTTTTGGGTAGTTATTTTAGCATTATCGAAGCTGGGCTTTCATCTGAAAGTGATTCCCTCCGTGTTTTGTTTGTGGAGTGTATGCGTGTGGTTTATCTCTTGATGGTAGTGCAAACACCAAGCAGCAGGTTTAGCAGGTACCGGTCCCCGTGCAAAGTTTCCCCCCTCCTATTTACCGGTGAAAAGCCGCTCAACCACCAGGGGATTCTAGCCCAGATTGAGCCCCTCGTGTTTTCGGATTTGCTGGGTATTTGGGCGCCAAACTCCAACATCAACATCCCCGGCCCAAACGGTACACCAACAAAAAAACACTATACGAAAAGGGATCTGTGCTACACCAACGCACGGGGCTCTAACTAATACGTAATTGATTGAATCTAAAGAATCGGTTGCTGGTGTTTTTCGGGGCTTGGCAGTTTCTAGTTTCCGTGATGGAGAAGCCGTATTAAGACCGAATCAAGAGGGAAATGTGCCGTGTGCTTGTGTATTAGTGTGTGTGTGGGTGAACTTAGAGGGGGATGCGGATGAAAGTCTGTCCGTATATCAGGTGACGGATGAGGATTAAGTGTAATTTGGTTTGAAATTCAATTTGAGAAATGGGGTTATATGGCTGGTAGTAATGAATGGCAGGTGCTCAGGCTGCATAACGACAGAAGATTGCATTGTTTTTGATTTTTTTCCCCCACTCTTCTTCTTTTTTTTTCTTTAGCGTTTACTTTTTCTTCTTTGATTCTTTTCTTTTCTTTTTCGTTGTTGTTGGTCCTGATGCTGTTTTTGGTTTTTGTTATGCTATTAGGTTTTTACCGTGGATTGACTATTTTTCTTGTTTCATTTGATTTGGTTTGATGAACACTGTTCTGCTGTGTTCTGTTCAGTCTTTTTCTGTCCTGCTCTGAATTTGAATTAGATCATTGTGCCCAATATGTCAATAATGTGTGTTATACGGGAGGTTCACATTCTTGGTTCGCAAGTTTGCTGAGATGATGAACAGTGTACTGGAGCCAATTTCATAGAGCTGCTTAGCACAAACAAAATCGCTAAGCATGACACTTCTGTCTTAATAAAAACAGGATTAACAACCAAATTCCCATGTGTTGTGTTGTGTAGGCCTATCACTTGCAATTGTTCTTTGGCTGTTGTTCGCTGTCCATGAATATCAAGTCGAATTTTCGATGGTGGTTTGTTTTATTGGGCAAGCCATTTTTGTGCTAAGCAATTTTTTTGTGCTAAGCATCTCTATGAAATTGGCCCCTTTACAGGTTATAAATATGCACTGTGAGGATATAGGGCATCATGAACCACCTGTGTATTATATCGCTACACTAGCAGCCTGACAGGCTTATCCTAGGACATCAACCACTAAATTGATCATCCTACAGTCATTTGCTCTCCATTACAATGATTAGTATAAAATGATTGTTGTTAGCATAAGATGAATATTTGATTAAGAATTCCTGTTTCCGTTGAACCCTCACACGTCTGTATAATAAGGAGTAGTTTTAACCCTCGTCTCAGTCTGGACGCGTGCCGGTGAATCTCTCCTCTCCTCCCCTGGCCGTCACACTTCAGGCAAAGCCCCCATCTATATCCTTGCAGGTAAACGAAAAAGGCACAATCACTAATAAGACTGACGCGATCGGAGCGTGATCCGAGGACCGGGGCTGACCGTGCAGAACGTGCCGCAGCCCCGGTCAGAGAAGCGCGGCTGATATGGCCCGGTTCCCCGCTGGGCCCGTGCCGACTCCGGACCCCAACGACCGCCACTGCGTACACCGTCCGTGCGTCGCGTATCATAGACTTTCTGCAGCCACACAAGGACTGACTCCGGTCACGGAGGGGGAAATATTTTGGGGGTTGTTTTGAATGTTTTGGTTGAATTTCCAATTGGCCTCAATTATTGCGCCCACCGAGACCAATTAACACCAATTACTGGGCTATTGTTTTTCGTGATTGTGCTGGTGTGGGTGTAATTTGGTTGTTCAGTGGACACCTGAGATGTCTGTGCTCGATAAACCCGTATAGCCGAGGCCGTGTCGCCCATGCTCTGTCCTACAGCGGGGTTCAGGATACAGGTCAATGGCCGACTATACAATGTAACGAGTGTGTGACTGGTGCACGCCAAACTAGCTATAAGTGGACATTCACATGATATTCCGGGTAGGCCTACTTGTAGTCCTCAACCTACATCGGCAAGAAAATATTCAGAGGTTACTGCCTCGCCATTGCGATGTAGTTTCTCTTAATACCTATAGCATCCATCAATTATTAAAGTTACCCGAATTCTTAATCTATAATGGGATGTTAAAATTGGAATAAATTGTGGGCTTTCTATTCTACGCATTGCTAATCGTACGAATTGAGCAATGTAGATGTTTCAAATGTTACGTTCATTACCAAATGAGTCAATATTGATTGTTTAACGCCGTACATTATCGATATCGCAATAAAATATCCCTTTTTACACCATTATTTCTCCAAAATGACTAACTTATAAAAAATATAAGTGTGATTTGTTATAGCATTATTCGATTGATTGATTGTGATTGATTGATTGATTGATTGTGATTGGTTGATTGCGATTGATTGATTGTGATTGATTGATTTTGATTGGTTGATTTTGATTGTGACTGGTTGATTGTGACTGGTTGATTGTGATTGGTTGATTGTGATTGGTTGATTGTGATTGGTTGATTGTGATTGATTGGTTGTAATTGATTGATTGCGATTGGTTGATTGTGATTGGTTGATTGTGATTGGTTGATTGTGATTGGTTGATTGTGATTGGTTGATTGTGATTGATTGGTTGTAATTGATTGGGCGGCGATTGATTGATTTACCCATTTATTGAGACATTGAGACTTTTACTAAGCAATTGAATCGATGAACTGATCGAATGATGGATTGATTGATTGACAAATCCGCCAACTGCCTGATCAAACATCCGATCGATTGTTCGATCAATTATCGATAAATTGATTAAATATTTGATAACTTCTCCCTTTGGTATCTCCCATTTATATTTGTTTTCTAATCACGTATATCACACACACATAATTATTTCATGATTGATCAAACCAATTCTTGAAGATTAAGTTATTTGCAGCTCGAACATAACTCATACCGAGCAGTACTGGTGTATACATGTATAATAGTGTCTTTGTGTGGGAGTAAGACCTTGTATAGATTGTACAATGTATTCCACAAGAAATAATGGAATGTTAAAAAAAGGTAGTATCATACTTTGGTAGCATACCGAAACAGAAATCTTCACAGATTTACCTATAACTTACAGCAACGACAACAGCGGCAGCAGCGATGCAGCAACAGCAACTGCAGTGACATCAGCAACAGTAGCGACATCAGCAACAGCAACAGCAGCGACAGCAGCATCAACAGCGACAGCAGCAACGACAGCGGCAGCAGCGACAGCGGTGACAACAGCGGCAGCAGCGACAACAGCAGCGACAGCAGCAACAACAGCAACATCAGTAGCAGCGACATCAGCAACATCAGCGACAGCAGCAACAGCAGCGACAGCAGCAACAACAGCAACAGCAGCAACAGCAGCGTCAGCAGCAACAACAACGGCAGCAGCGACAGCAGCGACAGCAGCAACAACAACAACAGCAGCGACAGCAGCAACAACATCGGCAGCAGCGACAGCAGCGACAACAGCAGCGACAGCAACAGCAACAATAAACAGGCAGCAATGAAAACACAATCAATCATTAATTCACCCGGAACAGCTAGAATTCAGCAACTTTTATACTGGTTCTGTTTCTTCAATAACTGCTTATGGCTATGTCTTACAATTATTATCACTGGGGAAGGGGGGGGGGCACACCTCTTTCATCGGTCACCTATCTCCATAATCAGCATTACTTCTCGTGTTTTTATGCAGACACACACCTCACGATGAGGCATTCTTCTGGTTTTTTTATGACTCTTTGGCCTTTATTTGCATTCCTTGTGCAGAAAAACTGCCAGGGACTAATGACTTGGGGCAACCCGCGATGTTGAGAGGTGATAAAACAGGGGAGAGAGAGCGAGTAGAGAAAGAGTGAGATAGACAAAAGAGAAGAAAGGACCGTGTACTATGCCCGTAACGATGAGTTATTCCACTCGAATCTTTAGTGTGCGCGGTCTCAACTCTAGACATCACAGGAATTGCACGTAATTGCGGATTGCAATTCGGCGGCTCTTTTTTCCCATTCTTCGAGTTGCAACTATTATATCACCTTTGACGTTTAGCATATACCTGACTTTTTCAATTCTTCGTTTTGCCTTTTTCCTCCTCCCTTTCTTTTGCTCAGACAATATGTTTCTGATTGGAGTGTTGGTGTGGCATGTGTGTATGTCTGGGGTATGGTTCGACTGTCGGCAAGTTCTTGTTAATTGCCGACGACCATCAAATTACACTAGACATCGCTACATTGATTTTTCTAATGTTCCTGGCAGTTCATTAATTTGTTATAGTTTCATTCGTTGTCTCTGTTTTGTCCTCCATGTTCGTCTTTTCTATTGAAATGTCTCGAGAATCGCAACCACTGAAACTCTCCAAACTTGATGTACTTTTATTTAAAGGTAGTATCATACTTTGGTAAGAAACCAAAACAGAAATGTTCACAGATTTGCGTATATCTTACAGGGTATGAAGATGGTGGTAGTAGAAACATACCGTTAAGATTTTTCCGCCTGATATGGTGTATTTATCCAGAAATTAGTAAAACAACGACCGAAAATCTTTTTAGTCTTTTAAAAGATCTAAGATAAAAGACAAAAGACTTAGGAAATACTGCGGCTGTTTTTCAATGTTTTCTCAAAAAGTGGGCACCGCGTGGGACCGAAATTTTCACAGATGACTGTTATTGTATCTGTCTTGGTATTTTTGCCCATGAGTCTGTATTTCTTTGATGAAAACCAAAGTATGATATTACCTTTAAAGGAAAAAATCAAAGAAATTCACCTCAATGTAAGTTAGACCCCGTAACTGCCTTACTTCCGGGGTGTTTCCAATGTGTCATGCATGACAATGGGTCCCAAGAACCAAGCCATGATGAACTTTCAGCGCTATGTCGGGCGTACTTTGATCATGGTGCGGCTGAGCACTTACAGTAGCACCCAATAATTCACCACCAGATACATAATTGCAAAACATCAGTTAATGATAGTTTTCAAATATTTGATAGCAACCCAACAATCTTAACCCCCCCCCCCCCCCCCCAGCGGGGCGACCCGCAGCTGACGTAAGAGCGAAGAAATGCACTCTTGTTACGCTTTCTTCGCACATAATATCGCCGTATACAAGATCCGAAAAGTACAGTCATCTATACAGTGGTTGTCTATTGACGCATTTTGTTCTGTATTCATAATTACATCATGGAGTTAAATCACCTTCGTGTGTATACGCAGTATTGTTATATACAGATCACCATCAGGAAGTCTTATATTGTTCATATTTACATCGATATTGAATTTGTGGAATAATTTGTCATATTGATATGGTTTTTCTTAGTTTCATTCTGCTCTCATCATTGTGATTAAAGTCAAATTAAAGTCACGGTGTTTCTGTAAATTAAATCCATACAGGATCTTCGCAATTATATCTATAAATATTTACGATAGTGCTGTTACCTCTTCCTGAAAAACAACACGAAAAATAATAAATAAAATACAAAAAGTTTTGTAAAACGTGGAGAGTTCATAGCTAAATTTAAAGGTAATATGATAATCATACTTTGGTTTTTGTCAAAGAAATGCAGATTCAAAGACAAAAATATCAAGGGAGATACAGTAACAGTCATCTGTGAAAATTTCAGTCCCATATGGTGCCCACTTTTTGAGAAAACAGTGAAACACGGCCATAGTATTTCTTAAGTCTTTTCTCTTATTTTATCTCTAAAAGAACCCCAAAAAAATTTGGTCACTGGTTTTACTCTTTTCTTGATAAATACAGCATTTCAGTCAGAAAATATTTAACGGTATGTTCTACCATCACCATCTTCATACCCTGTAAGTTGTAGGTAAATCTGTGAAGATTTTTGTTTCGGTATGCTACCAAACTATGATAGTACCTTTAAAGAGACCTCTTTGGAACATTTTGCAACAGCAACAGCAACAGCAACAGCAACAGCAACAGCAATAGCAGCAGCAATAGCAATAGCAACAGCAACAGCAGCAACAACAGCAGCAACATCAACAGCAGCAGCAACATCAGCAGCAGCAACATCAACAGCAGCAACATCAAAAGTAGCAACAGCAAAAGCAGCAGCAGCAACAAAAGCAGCAGCAGCAGCAGCGACAGCAACAGCAGCTATATACAGCAGTAGCAACAACAAAAGCCGCAGCAGCAGTAGCTATACCAGCAACAACAACAACAACAACAACAACAACAACAACAACAACAACAAAACAACAACAACAACAACATATTAATATTAATAGCGTTGTCGCTGTCTCCGTGGTTAAGTTGACATTGTTGCTAATTAACTGAAAAACCATAGGAGGTGTTCATTGTTTGAATGAAGCCATTCGGCCATTGACCTCTCACCCCGCTGTCAAACCCTCCCCCATCCCCCATCCCCTCTCCCCCAATCTTCTACCCTACCCCACGGGCCCTGACATCAGGCTAGAGAGATCGTGACCCCATGACTCAATAATAAAAACCCCCTTTCCTATAGTTGTGTCAAATCAAAGAGGTACTCGGGATGGCTGATGTGAATGACTGGGGTTCGTTCTGATTGTATCGGGGTCTTTCTCCTCCCCCCCTTACCCCTCGGGGTAGCGAGGAGGGGGCATCTCACTGACATGGTGGATAATGTCCTACCATCCCCTACCTCCCAACTCGTCTTTCTCTTTCTCATGTTGGGTTGTCTTTCGCCAGTTGGAGCTGGAAAACTGACTGCTGCATTTCTTATAAAGCAGAGAAGCTTATTTCTCGTATATAAATGTACTGGAATAAATATCGGCAAGATGGCCATCTCGACCTCACTGCTATACGCCACTAATGCTTTCTTTATACATGTAATAATTATGTTTGCCTTATTTGGGGGTTTCATAGACAAATAGTTGGAAATGCTTTATTTGCTTTTCAGTAACTCTTCATCAACTTCAAAATAAAGGCTTGGTCCGAAATATAGAATTTCGAAACTGTGAAGAGATTGGATTTTATTATTTATGTATTAGGGCAATTCCACGGTAACGTAAGTTTCCTGTTAAGTGACTTTGACCTATTCCTTGATCAGTCATTCTTGAAAGACTCCAATTTAAACATGTTTATTGCAATCAGCAAGTATACCACCATGGTTTCTTAAAATGCATGCAAATGTGCACACAAGAGGTAACTTATTACCTTACAAAATGTCCCAAAACCGTGGAAATGCCCATTATCATTATTTGGGTTTTTTTTTTTATTTCTAAACGCAATTTAACATAAAACGGTAACCAATTCCGAATACACATGCCGAATTCAACTCGATTATTATTTAAAGAAATAAATTAATCATTCAAAAATAATGCAAAGAAAAGCCAGTATTGGTGTCAAGTCACGAAGCTATGGCGATCCTCCAAACATCTTGAACGAGTGATCGTCTGCCTTTAAACAATTGGATCAGCACATCTGATTACAACACGACATTCGTGTCTCAGTAATCTCATTTCGTTTGAGATTTCTGAGACAAAAAACAACAGCCAAACGGAAAAAGGAGCTCGGTCAATATTATATCATGAAACTTGCCTTTTCAATTGATCAAGCTTTTTTCCGTCGAATAAAACAGAAGTCTAATATTTTGTCCCGACTTCTACCCTATCATGCTATTTCCCAACTACCCACCAAAATCAATAATGATAATAATTATAATAAATACCAGAAGAATTTGAGAAAAAATCATAAAAAATGAGAGAAATGTATGTACAAAAAAGAAAATGCGCTCAAAAATATAATATCCAAATGAATGTCAGAAATATGAAAGATTTCTTGCTTGGCTTAACAGCTCGAAACGTAATCGGATTTCCAGTGGTTTATCTATCTGCATTTGATCATTATTAATATTGTCGTCATTGGCATTAATTTTATTATTATTTTATAGAGAAGGATGGAGAGGGGGGGGTGAAAAGAAGCAAGCCCGAAAAAAAAACAGAGGTGAATCACCGAATCTTACATAATCTTAAAAAAATGATAATAAAATAAACCTCTATAGCTGCAGCGCCGCACACACACACTTGCATATGAATATATAGCACTGTATCTTACGGGGTCAGGTGTATTTGGGGCAGGCGAGCATTGACTGGGATGCGAGTCACGTGACGCCGTTGCCATGGAGACCGTCCTCCTTTAGGCTGGGAAACCGGAGTATCACCGGAACTATCAGCGGATGTGCGGATCGGCCCTCGGGGGGTGGAGGGGGGGGACTGTGATTAAAGGTGGGTTGGCCGGGGATTGCAAGTTGCGCACTTTCTATATTATACACATGAATAATCGGTGAGCTTTCTCGCAACAAAAAATACAGGCACAATTTTCCTAGCAGTAGTAGTAAGATGTAGAAAAAAGAAAAAAGGGAATAAAACTCTGGATTGATACGAGTGTTGGCGGTTGGAATTTCAGATTGCGAAATTTATATGGTCATAAGATTGGTGTTTTGGTTTTTTTTTTTCTTCTGCAGAGTTTTGGACTCAAGATTTCCCCAATGACCCACACGAAATGTTCTCATCTGTATCCGATATGTATACCGATTTCTTGTCAGGATTGTCTTGGTGTAAGCCAAAATTCATCTTTTGTTATACTCTGTCATCTAAATATGAAGTTGCGAATCAGTACGGGCCTGTATTTGTCTTTGTAAGATCGCTACATTACGTGTATCAATTTGTTTGTATAGAATATTCCCGCACTGTAGCATCTTATTGATAGATTTGGTAAATTTTGCTGTATTTTTGGTTTTTCAAATCAGTATGTGGAAAACATTTGAACGTCAAATATTCTTTGACGGAGCTTGAGAAATGTTTACTGTAAAGAAAGAAACCATCCCCAGATGAGCTACAAACTCGTCCTCGTATCACGACCAAGACGTTCCCACCTTCGCCCTGCCAAGTGCCAAAACAGAAACATTGTACAAATGAAACCAACAAGCCAAACAAACAAAATAATATAAAGCAAACAAAAACAATCAAGCAAATAAAAAGCACTGACGCGTTTCGATCCTAGCAGGATCTTTACCGAAGGCCTTCGATAAAGATCCTGCTTGGATCGAAACGCGTCAGGCCCTCCTATAACTCCCAAGCATTTTATACATTTCAGGTCATTATTTTGGCTGAAGCTGCAGCAGTTTATTACTTGTATTGAAATAAGAAGAACCTTAAATTACACCTCCATAGACGTAAAGCAGCTTTTAACTGTGTAAACTTCCCGTACACTTATAGAACGTGGTAACTACGATAATTCCCGCGATATTTCTGCCATGTTTGAATAGTCGATGTTGCGAGTGGCGCGAGTGCCCCTTTAAAGCTGTGACCGCTGAATTAGATTATGGTTGGAGACAATCACATTAAGAGTCAGTTAGATTATAAGCGCTGGTTTCATGGCAATAGTGCAATGGGATGGGTCCCCGTGCACCGACTGAGTATTACGGGTAGAATCGCTCAGTCTATAAGGCCCGTTTCTACATTTCGGAAATTACTTCTTCATTTTGTTTCATTTCTACGGACTGGAATTTTTAAATGATTTTTCGGTTTGAGACATTTTTTGTTGGTACCGCCTCGATAGGTGCTGTGATGATGAACTCAATAGCCTCACGATCATCTCAGATAAACACACCTATTAATCTGAAGAAGTATTGCATTGCATTTGTACAATAATGGAAATTATAATAGAAACTATCAATCGATTGATCGATCAATCACGCGATCAATACGTCAAACAATAGAGTCAGTGTAACTATCTATCGAACAACATATCAATACATCAATCAATTTATCAACCAATAAATCAAACTATCAAGTAACATATCAATCTATCAATTAATCAAATATCAATAACAAAATCAATAAACCAATATATAAATAAATCAAACTATCAATTAACATATCAATCAATCCATCGATCAACATATTAATCCATTAATCAACATATCAATCCCTCGATCAACATATCAATCAACATATCAATCCATCAATCAACATATCAATCCATCGATCAACATATCAATCCATCGATCAACATATCAATCAATATATCAATCCATCAATCACCATATCAATCCATCAATCAGCATATCAATCCATCGATCAACATATCAATCAACATATCAATCTATATTAAACCGTCAATCAACATATCAATCCATCGATCAACATATCAATTAACATATCAATCCATCAATCAACATATCAATCAGTCAAAAGAAAAAGCAAATGTTAAAAAGTAGAAGGTTGAAAGACAACATAAGCATAACCATACACACTGCAAAGGTAAAAACCACATTATGCAAAAGGCAAAACGGCAAACAAAAAAGTCGACAGCGGAACCCAAATAACAAACATAATCAAACAAGCAAAAAAACACCATCAAAACAATACAGAGTGTGTATATACCTGTAATAATGAGTACGCTGAACACGTGGTTTGTTCTCAGTTTCCGTGACATTTATACAGCTATAGGCTGTCATTGCTGTTCTTATATCTAAAAAATCAAAGAATAACATTGCCACGTGAGCCAAAGAACATCAATGTTATTGCGTGTATTATTTGCCGTGGGTTGAATGTCCTCCCACGATTTTGCATCTCACTGTGCGTTATTAGCGTCTAGTGCCCAAATTCAATCTCTTTTCTTCTTCTTCGTCTTCTAGTCTCGTCTTGTGTTTTTTTTTTCTTAACCGAAAGCCATAACGCAATTACTATGCAAAGATCCCAACGTAAGCAATCATGTAGACAAAAATAAAACAAACTGGCAGACAATGTACTATTAACGGCGAGGGCAATGTTAGTATATACCTTCTATATATGATGCACGTCTATGCATTCATGTATACTATGTGTGTGTCTGTGCTGGGGAGGAAGAGGAGGGGGGGGGGGGGGGGGTCTTCGATTTTCTCTAATGAACTCTGAGCTCCTGCAACAAGGAATCCTGACCAAAGTACTACGACCGGCGACATTAACAAACAGTATGTTCGGCCTGGTTAATGGGTTTCCCAGGCAACCGAAATTAAGGGATGCAAGATGCGCCGTTTTGTCAAGCGCAGTCAAGACTGTGTGTGTTGTCGTAGACTCGCCTCGTGCTGCATGTAGCGAATTGTGCGATCAAGACGAGTTGGTGTGACTGCATGGGGGTTTGTTTGTATTGGTTTCGGTTTTGCACGTTGCTGTGACGAGTTTGTCATCCATTCTGTGTCCCTTCGAATGTTAGTGAGTCCGTGTAGCGGCTATTAGATAGTAACATGGAAACATGATCAAATGTAAGCCAAAGAATGGATTGGTATTTACCACAAGTGTGTAACACGTTTTCCATTTACACAATATGACTTCGGCAGCCTTTCAGCTAGTAATTAGTATAGTACATGGTGTGCATTATTTCTGTGTAGGCCTGTGATCATTTCAGTGCGGTATTGTTGATGGTCACTTGATGCTTTGGCTCGAAAACCATGCAGAGTATTTTAAAGAAATTTGCACAAATCGATAATGAGGCATTGTTTTCCACAAATACATGACATCAAAATGAGTTGATGTGCTGCTACCACCCCCGGTAACACTTGAGACATTTCTGGTAATTGTAATAGCACAAGTCAACGGAATGTTGCCTTTGAAAGGCTGGGCATGCTGACGACACCTTTAGGGACATTCCACTAATTTATACGTGTCACCGGGTTAATATAAAATGTTGGCGGTTATTTACTTATCAAAACCTAACCACCTATGGTGGCTACTAGGAGACACCGCGGGCATTATACTGTACACGTCATCGGCGTGAATACAGTTTTAGTGTCTTTTGCCTCAAGACTCCGAGTCACGTCAGTATGACGTGCATATTCGTGCGTTAGTCCGGAGGATTAAAGATAAATTGCAGGATTGGTAAGGATGCAAATCCAGTAGGCTTATTGTTACTGATCCGAGTGCTATTGTGAAAATCTAACAAATCCCACCAGCTTATTTGGATTTGTATTCTCGAAAACGAAAAAAAAAAGCATGGACAACGATTTTCATGACATTTTCATGTTATTAATAGTTTTTATTATTATTTTTTCATAGGATGTGCATTTTCAAAACAAGATGAATGGAATGGATGTTCTCTTCACTACTAAACAAAGGATTTTTTTTCGATTTCAGTATTTGTGGTGTCTGCCCCAAAGTTGCCAAATATCCAAGTCAGAATTGGTGTGAAGTCTCACGACTTGGCCCCAAGTTGCTCCCGTGGCCCTTTCACGTCAATGTCGACGTGAATATGTTCCCCTGATGTCCCCTCGGAGCCATCGTATCTATACATGTCGAGATAGAGCAGGAGGGGATTAATGTTATAAGGCGTTTGGGGCAAAAAATGCTTTAACTGGAAATATTCTCGCGTGTCGCACTTGGGGGTTTCTCGCCAAGCTGCGCCAAGTCCGAAGTATAACTTTTACATCGAACGCTTTAGTGCGATGCCTATGTGAATAGGTAGTGTGTATAGGCCTTCTATCACTCTACCAATTCGGTAACTGAGAAATTGTTATGTTGATCGGTTTGCGGAAACACCATGTAAGAATCGTTCGTACCAGCCTGCTCTAGTCATCATCAGGAGACTAGAGCAGGGTAGTCGAAATGTTGAGACCTTACGAGAAGTGCGAACAAAATAGAAGTGCGGAAGTACGAACGATTCTTACATGGTGTTTCCGCAAACCGATCCACATACCAATATTGTCACCATGCAAAGCCTCAAATTAATCTTTCTTGAGAAAAATGTTGTCTTGTGTTTCATTTCTGTCCCATAGCTAGCAAAGAAACAAAGAATGAAGTTTCTATTTTGCTTCGCCGTGATGCACGCTTTCAGAATTCAGACACTTTCTCGCCTAAGTTAGCTATTCTTGCCCAACTTGTCAAATAGTGGACGTGCAGTATATGCCGTCTTAGTGGCTTCGTTGGCAAGTCAAAGCAGACGCACTCCTGGCTTTCAAGAAAAAAAAATCATGATCGTAATTCCTGTATTCCAGGTAATGGGTTTCGGAATACTGTAAATGTCAGAGTGTGCGTGTGGAGACGGTGGCTTTTTTTTTCTTCCGTGCATGCTTAAAACCCACAGCGATTATGACAGGTATTATAATCACCTTGGTAACCGCATCTTACATCACCCCCATCTTCTGCATCACGGTCACCCCCTTGCACCTCTTCTTCTTCATCATCTTCTTCTTACCTTTCCTCCGAGGTGTGAAGAGTCATCAACCCTAATCAGCAGCACCATCTCCCTAATCATTTCTCCATCAGCTTCTCTCTGTCTCAGAGTCTCTACCCTCTCCCCCCCCCCCACCCTATCCGATAGAGAACCTTCACTCAAACAACTCGAGTATCGGTGTATATTATATTTACGTTTTACCCGTGTTTTGTAATGGGGGGAAATGATGGGAAGACCACGCCAAGAGCACGGGCGGTGGAAGAGGCCTGATGATGTGGCTGGGGCCGGGCAGGACATTGGCCCGGGCACGGACCCCTTTTTGTCTCCGGTGCAAGACGATGTTATAGGACTTGTACTGGAACAGTCTCCTCTTTTGGCCGTGGTTCTGGGTGTTTTTTTTATCAGACGCTGCTATAGAAAAAAAAAACCTTCAGTATAAGACGAAGAGGAAGAGAGGGAGTTATGAGGGCTGTTTGGAACAGCTGCGTCTGCTATCGATCCTAACTTGTTCGATCTGGGATTAATTGAGCCGATTTTAATTGGTTAGAAGACAAAATGTGTACAGTATTAGTAGAACAAACTACATGTCCATGCATACACTTCTAAAGGTAATATGGTTAAAGTCTGAAATGTACGTTTGGTGTGGCCATTTTCCTAGTTTCCGTTTTTTAATTATTTAGTCAATAACATTAATAATCCCATTAGGCCTGGATGAACGATAGCCCAAGACTAAACAAGAAAAGTAAGCTTAACAGTTTTTTTTTTGCAAAAGGAGGGCTTGCACGCTAGTCTTTGTTTTGCTTTTCTCAAGACAACAATAATTGATTATTGCTCGCATGGTTTGAATGATATGAAGAGAATTCTGTATCTATAAGCGCTATAACTAATGTATTGTCTTGTTATGACATTCGGAATGACATTTGAAAGTTAAAGAGTGATCTTTTCTACAATATACCTGCCGATTTTTCAACTAGGCTTCTGATTTGGAGTTCAAGATGCGCTTTACGGCGACTCACATACAAAACCCACAGTGTCTTGCGCATTATGGGGTTGCGAAATTGTATGTAGTTTTTGAGGAACATAGGTATAAAGATGACGGTTGAGCGTATATACCTGTGCAGTTAAGATCTATGAATTTCTGAATGTGTGGTTTTGGGATCTCGAAAAAGGGAAAACATGAAACCCTAAAGCACAAGGATTCGCACGCATTGAGGAAACCACTATTTAGTTACAAGGAGTCGATCTCAAAAAGCATGGGACCGATTTTACGATATACTAAGATTGATCTTAAGTGTGAATTAATCCTTATCGCTAGGCAAAGTGCGATGTCACAATACGAATCTCTATGGGGATGTTGACGACTTATATTAAGATTTATCTTAATGTTTGGTGAAATCCAGGCCTGGTTTATGGCCGATACTATGCTTGGTGTGTGATTTCTATTTCATTGCGTTTCTTGACCATAATATAAGCACAGGATCAGGGAGTGCTAAAATGTTGCTGCTTATTTCCTAAGCTTGTAAAAACCCACTAACGCTTAAGCCGAAATTGTGCTGCTTTACTTAGCACGAAACTTCGCGTAAGCACGAAGAAGTGAACGCCGTGTGAATCTTGACTTGAATGGTAATTTGTGTTTGTCGGCTCGGTGTAACTCTTGTAGTATTTTCGCATCTTCGAAGAGGCAGCTAGTTCAACCTAGGCAACATGCCGCCTTGCCCCCTAGAGTTATACCTCTTCCTATACCGCTATACTACACGCATTGAGCAGATACTCTGTAATTCCAATACTGCCAATACTTAACATTTTCTCCGTCCCAAGTGAAACATCACCCCGCCAGATGAAACTATAATGACAAGACGTTTTTTCGAGTGAAATAAATTTTACCGAGTAGATTGAGTTTCCATTCGAATTTCAACTGTCACTAATTTGCAGATTTTTTTCGCTTGTACAATTTTTACTGGATATAAAACAAGTCGAAAGTTGTGTTCTTTAGAATTTGGAGATCAGGCGAGATTTCCTGGTCCACATTGTTTTTTGTTTGGGAATCTCATGTACGCGTAAAATTATTGTATTGAAGAGTTAACAGTGAAACACATTGTGTAGTGTTTGGCGCGAAAATTGCAGTTAGATATGTTACAGATGCAAACTTGGAGTTTCAGATTTCTGTATGCACCAGCCATAATGCCTCATCCATTTGAAGTTTATGTTCGAAATAATCTGACCCAGATGAAATCATTTACGTATTTCTTAGCGATACACTATTCATTGCATGGACCAATTAGAGAGGTATATCTGTCCTCCTTGATTAATCAGGATATGGGGCGTCTCCGTACACAAACATATTCTTTGTGGTATTTGTTTTATGGAAACTGAACAAAAAATATCCAAATTACTTGATTAGTTTTTTCGATATCAGTTACATCTATTTGAAAGGAAGAGATAATTACCAGCCTAAGTCATTTCGTTGATGCGCTGCTGTGCTCATTTTGCTGAAAAAGAAGAAGAAAGTCCATATACCAAATTCATTTGCAACCCTTGAATTGAGCAACGGTGACAACGTTGGCCATGGACGGGCTGCCGACAGCCACCGGTATTATTTGTCGATGCAATCAGCGGTGTATGTAGGTTACATGCCAACTTGCCGGTTCTCGAACCCTTGTGTGACTCACGTAGAGCCCTGTGTAGTGTTTTCTTTACTTGAAACCGTAGATGCTTATTTTAGTTCATATTGATGCAAGTTTCTCTCCCCCCCCCCCTCCCTTCCATCTTCAATATTCTCTGCCCATCACGATTAGAAGGGGAGCCAAAAGGAGGAAAATTACCGCTAATGCGCTCAGATTAAGCTTTGAAAGACGCGCGAGAAATATGAATCGCACTCGATGTGTTTTTGATCCACCCCCTCTCCGGCCTACCTGCTCTTGCCGTTCTCAAATTCTAATCACCGCTCATCAAGCAAGTTCTATATACCAACCCGGAGACCCCTAGTACTACCGTCCGCTTCCCATGGCGTCCCCGTGAAAATCACGTTTCGCCAGCCCCGGCCCGTGATGGAAAACTTGGCGTGTTTTTCAGAGGAGGGGGTTTTGTGAATCACGGTGGAGAAGACTTGCCCCCTTCGCTTACCCCCTGTCCATCTTCATGAGCAACTCAACGTATACGTGGCACATTGCGACTGAACCTGGTTTCCCCCTTAGGTTCCGCGGGGGCCCGGGCCGCGGATTTGACGGGAAAAGTTTTCTTGGCGGGCGGGGTTAAGCCCCTCTCCTCCGTCTCCGCTTTCCTGCCATCTTGACGAGTTGTCACCAAGTCCCACTTAAGACGAAGCTGGCCTGAACTGAAGAGACCGCGGGTTGATTATTGCTCTATCAGCTCCGAATCGGATGGTCCATTTGTGAGGGTTGTAGACGGAAGAGTTTGGGCTTCGGTTCGGTACAGTAGACTAGGAAAGTTCAGTAACTTGTGGCAAGGAGGAGACCTGTACTTTGTCTTGCAAGGGGCGAGCTTCTCCGATGAGCTTGTTGACAAGCTTGCGCATGTTAAATCTCTGAGCTCATCAAGAATTAGAAAAAGCGAACAGCAGGGGAAATAGGCTTTGGGAAAAGGTCCGAGTTTGTGGAACCTGCATGAAATTTGCACTAATAGTTCCAGGCCATTATTTGTAATGCATAGAAAGGAGTGTCGAGTGTCATCTAACACTACCACGACTAACTACTTAAAAAGATTGAAATGAAATGAAATAATTTCAGAATGTTTTTCTCTAGGTTGCTATCTTTTCTCTACTCAGATATTTGTATGTATAACTTTGTTTTCTTTTCCTTTCTTTAGTTTTCTTTAGTTTTCTTTAGTTTTGTTTTTGTTTAGTTTTTGTTTTCTTTGTTGTCTTTTGTTTTGTTTTCGCTTGTGTTCTTTTGTTTTCCTTCCTTTTCTTTTGTTTTCTGTTTTCCTTCTGTTTTGATGATTTCATTTACAACAAAAGTGGCCAGACGTAAAAAAAAAAAATATATAAATATATAAAACTTCTACAGACAGATTTAGTAATACATGTACTATAACCCCCCCCCCCCATGTTTTTAACAACAAACAAAATCAGTTTGAAGTTGGAGTAAACAAGAACAATTAAGATGACAAGCTTGAAGGAAGACCCAGTATATAGGCCCCCTACACACTGTCTCGTTTGTATGATTAATATATATAACAACTCCCAGGGTGTAGCGTGTGTATGGGCGCCGGGGGTGTGTGGCCTCGCTCGACAGCGCCGTCAGGTAGCGCTGATGTGCCCGTCAGCCTCTTTTGAAATTCCCGCTGTTTTCTACGTGGCATAAGACGTCAATCCCGCACCTTCTTCACTTTGTCGGCAAGTTGGAAAGCTGTGCTGCTAATTTGTTATTATTAATTTTCCTCCGAAGGACCTTTTTCTTTATTATATGCCGATGAGATATCAATCTTGTGCGTGTGGCTGTAAACAATTGGACGGCAAATGTCTTGTTTATCAGGGGAAAATATTCTAACTTAATCATGTTGTCTTAAATATTGAATTGTCATATCTTGTGCTATTGTGAAGATGAATTCTGTAGAGTGTAGTTGGTGATTCTCAAAGCGACAACCAACAAACAATGAATTGAATTGCCGAAATGGATTAGTAAGAAAGATATGCGGTGCTTATGAAAAACAAACTAGCCTGGATAGGGTTGTACGGGCACGGGCCGTTGGGCTAGGTGTTAGTCAGCTTCCGTGTCCTACGACGAAATGGTGGGGCGACTGGTTTCACACCACGGCTAGATCATCGGCACCATGGGACCAGCCGAACGTTTGCGACTCGCAAATTCAATATCAGAATGTTATCGCACTGCGCATTGATACACTTACTTTCAATGTCCCATTGTTGTAGGCGAAAATCTCATTTTTTTGGAGGATCGTAACAGTTTTATCACACCAAGGTATCTTTCAAGCGCTTCTTGTCTTTCTTTAATTAACATGTGAAATGTGCACGGATTTCAAGGTATGGAATATTACACACGATCCGCTCATGTTTTTTTTTGTATAGGCACAAGAGCAAGTGTGCGAAATGTTTCATGCCACAAAGAGCGCCACCAACGATTAACCGTTGCTTTTGATTTGACAGTTCTTCTTACCACTGGGCTGGTACATTTCTGTTTGTTTTCCCCATTAGTGTCATGTCTCTCTTGGTATTCCCGCGGATTCGAGGTAAATTACTGTAGTCAAATCAGGAACCGTTATCCCTACATTTTGACTTCTTTAAATGTATCATTCATGATTGGTAAAGGTCACAGAACAGCACTCACACTTTGTCCGATCCAGTTATGTACATGGAATGGTAAGCCTGTGAAAATTTGAGCTCAATCGGACATCTGAGTCCCGACAAAAAGGCGAAAACTCGACTCCACTTTTCATATAGGCCTACAACATGAAGAATGGTTTTGATCTTACCCCGAGATCAAAACTGTCTTCGGTCGTTGGTTTACTTATTTCTGGATACATCATTTCAGGCGGAAAAATGTTAACGATACGTTTCTACCAGCACCATAATACCCTAAATGTTATAGGTAAATCTGTGAACATTTCTGTTTGGGTATGTTACCAATCCTGTACTGTACCTTTAAGCATTACAGTATAAGTCAAACCAAATGCCATTTACATACTACGGTCACTTACCCTGTCATAATGATACTTCCCTTTTCACATAAAGGATAATGTATAATGTGTTAACCCAAGATTTCTCTATAATTACCATGGAAACCGCTTAGGAGCAAAGACATCGTCACAATGACACGAAGATTGGCTGTTTTAACCTGGAGTGAGCACAGCCACATTGTGTGACGTGCCCCCATGATCCACGGTAGTTTGCGAGCGTTGAACCCGTGTCATAAAGCCATATATTTACCGTTGTTATAGGAAATGAGTGTATTTCGCCTGGTTTTAGTGCAAATCGGCACAGGGCATGCATAAACGTGCTATTGGAACCGTAATGTGAACAAGAGTGTATAATGACTTAACGGATATCATGTGTTTGTTCTCTAACATAACATTTTGTAAACCGTTACTTGTATAGGCAACACTGCAGTGGTGTCGGACAATGTGGTGTCACCAAAATGAGGCACTCATTAGTGGAGTTAAGATTGTTTGCTAGCTGTTCTAAGCTGGATATTGATCAATTTGTCGTATTTCTATATCAATAATTTGTATTGATTTGAGAATGATAGATTTATTTTTTGAAGGCCTACTTTTTTGCATTTTTTTATAATTGATTTTTATGAAATCGTACTGAATTGTTTTTATTGATTTAGGAAAAAAATAATTGATTAATGTATTTATTTGTACATTGATTGATTGACTGATTGATTTATATTTTTATTTGTGTATACATTTGATCTATTTTTTTTTACATCGATTAGATGATTGATTGATTGATTGTATTGATTTATTTATTTAGATAATTTAATAGTAATTTAGTTAATTTATTTATTCATTCGTTTATTTATTTTTTCCAGTATTCATTTATTCATTAAATTAAGACTTTATTATTGTTTGCTTTTCTCTAATGTATATTTAAGTCCAGATCATTCCAATCATTCTTTCCACCTGCCTCGAAATATTTTATTTTTTCTCGTTTCAAAATATCACAAACGTTCATTCGTTTCCTCTTGTAGGTATAGTTTGTGTGTGTGTGTGTGTGTGTTCATGTGTCGATTTGATGTTTCATTTCATGTGAAAATGTCTGTCTGCCTCTATATTAGTATGTCTACATAAATGGTATCATTCGTTGTATATCGATGTATATCACCATGTATTATTAGCGTCTTCATATACCTTGTGCATACTTCTGGCTTGTGTGCACATTTTTTCCTGTGTTTTTGAATTATTGTCGTTGCTATGGTTTGTTGAGCTAGGTGTCTGGCTTTTTGTTTATGTTACATGGAAACAAGGCACGTCGTATAGGTCATGCATAGTCAATGCTCATTAATGCCAGCATTTGGTTGTGTTTTTTTTTCAAAAATGTGTCCATGTTTTTTATGCCCGTCTCGTCGGTCTGTCAACTTACCTGCCGTGTTAATGTGGCCAGGGTATGCTATTCCAGGGTACCTCGCTTCATTTCAAAGTCTGAGACATTTTACCGGTGACCGACATCTTTGCCGATTTTTTTTTTTTTTTTTTTTGCATGTTCTTCAGAAACTAAGGGTCGGATTAGGGAATGTTTCAGATGCTTAACCAACAAAAACATGAAACAAATTGTCACGCGATGTAAAACTTCACAATATTTTAAAAATCTGGGCACGCGTTAGCTACGTCAGCAAAGAGATGAAAATTCATGGACGTTGCCACTAAATATGACAGTCGGTATTTACTCCGACTGTACTGAGTCACATTCCATGGTGGAATTTTTTTTTTTTCGCGAAGCCCCGCTCAAAAAAAGGTTGAGAAAAAACCGAAGGAGATGGATTGGTCTTCGATGTGACAAATTTCGGCCCCGAACGCTACGGCCGCGGTACGTACGTGTTGGCACGTGCTACCTGGGCACGGGACCCTGGCCGGCCCGCGTGACTTTCTCCCCCATCACACCCCCATTCACTCCGCATCACCCACCCCTACCGTGTCACACCCGGCCACCACAACTACCGACCAACCGCTGAACAGTAGGGGACAAATTACCCATCAACGACCGGACAAAATAAATAGAAATGACAGCGCGTGGCCGTTGCACCGACCGGCCCCCCTATTTTGGAAGAAACAAATAAAAAAAGACTGTTTGAAATTATATTTTAATTAACATAAATAATTAATAGCGGTGTCGAGTTCTTGCGGGTTGACTTGGAAGACCCCGCCCATGACAGGTTGTGATAGGCGAAATTCGCCAGGGGGCTGGTTCAGATGAGAGGCCTATGGTTTAGAGCCCCGGTAAGATACACAATTGCCATGCCCTCGTTAACCACACGTATGGGACACCAAGCCTTGAGTGCATGTGTATACGATATATAAAACACAAGGCAATCCCACACGACACGCAACACACACATACAAACCATGCGCTGTGATTCTGCCGTGCATTTATTAATGTGCTAGGGGTCAGGGTTCAAAAGTGCGCAGACATTCCTTGCACCGGAGTCAAAAACCGGCACACGGCTCGCCATAGCCCGAGTTGAACGCATTGTACTGCATGGGTTTGGGAGCAAAATAGGAGTCTTGCCAAAGTTCGGCACGACGACACTTGCAGAGGACGAAGCACTGGGCTCGCATCTTCATCGGCTTCCGAATTAACCGCAGTGCCGTCGACGCAGCTGGAGACTCGAGGAGAAAGAAGCCAAAAAAAGAAGAAGATCGCAGTCTCGGGGATTTAGAGCAGCGGACGGAAGTCGCGATTGAGCAGAGAGAGAGCACCGTGTCAGCCAGAGCTCCCTTAACAGTGCCAGAGCGCCTCTTGCCCCGCCGACATTTGACTGACGCTCTGCTGAGAGAGAGACGCACACCACATTACACCACACCACACACACCGAGCATCGGAGCGGGGGACCCCAACGACCGCCACCACCGACCTTCCTCCCACCCCCGATCCAAACCTAAGGGGGTACCTGCTCCCTGACATCTACTATACAAAGGTGAGGCAAAGGCTACATAGCATCAACTATTGTTGTCTGTTTCAGTTTTTTTTTTCTTTTTTCGAAGGGGCTGCATTCAGTTCTCATCCTTTAGTGCAAGCAGTAAATGAAGTTATCGGTAGGCCGATGTTGTGCGCGTTTTTATGTTTGTTTGCCAATAATGTCTGTGTGTATTTTTTTGTCAAGTGTCGGGTTGGAAGTTCATCGTCACGGCCCATGTGTATCGGTTTTGAATGCAAGGCTATCATTATACCCCTTCTATTATTTAATCATGCAATGTGGGCCTACTCAACCTCCCATTGTCTAGTATTTTAGGCCTACGTGGGAGAGATAATGTGGCGTGTATATAGTATAGGCCTATACATCCCATGCCTCGGTATTATTAGTATCCAAACAAACCCACGTGCGCAATTACAGACTAATTGAAGCATACATTAACACACTTGACAGTGTTTATCGCTATACACAGCCTTGCATGAAACATCAGCCCCATTAAGACACTGATATAAATACGTTCCCTACATTAAAAACAAAAAACCCGGCCGAGAAGTGGACGAGGTACTTATGATCACGACCCACATGCTTTAGTTCGAGCAATTTGCCAAAGTTTATGATTCTCTGTTAGTCGTGTACAAAACACCTGATGTTTATTTTTTATACCTGTTGCAAAGAAATCATTGTGATTTAAAACCCTGTGGGCATTTCTTTTCATGCTGTGTTTTGTGTTTCGAAAGATTCAATCGCAGAATCGTTCTGGCTTTTTTGTAAATTTTATTGAATCGTCCATATTTTCCCACTCATTCTGATACCGATCCACTGGGAGATTTATATAAGAAAAAATGGCTATAATTTTCTTTTCTATGCCCTGTAAAACTGCAAAGTCCTATTTTGTCATGTTGAAATTTACGCCGCGTTTAGAATGGTAGGTTGTGTGTTCTGTGCTGTGAGGATTGATGTTATATCCGGGTCTGCACTGATAAGGTTTTTGTTATGGAATGTCTTTCGCCTCCGAGCGAATATTTCGACAGGGCATCCATGAAAGTTTTAACCCATCCTGTTGTTTTTGGTTGAAGAAATGAGAGAACCATTGCTGAACAAATTCATCTCCTTTACAACAATCCATAACTATTAAAGGTAATATCATACTTTTTTTGTCAAGGAAATACAGATTCATGGGCAAATATATCAAGGAAGATACAGTAACAGTCATCTGTGAAATTCCCAGTCCCATACGGTGCCCACCTTTTGAGAAAACAGTGAAAAACAGCCACAGTATTTCTAAAGCCTTTTTTCTTTGATCTTTGATTTTTGAAAGATCCAAAAATAATTTTGGTCTCTGGTTTTACTCTTTTTCTGGATAAATACAGCATTTCATGCAAAAACATTGTAACGGTATGTTTCTACCACCACCATCTTCATACCCTTTAAGTTATAGGTAAATCTGTGAAGATTTCTGTTTCGGTATGCTACCAAAGTATGATACTACCTTTAACCGGTCTAACTACCTTATCAGTTGGTAGCATTGCAGCCAATGTTGTTGAATTCGGGGAAACCCTTTTTGTATACGAGATGAAAGTCGTTTATGATGTGAATCCCCCCCAGGTTACGTTCATTGTTTTGTCTTCGGGTTTTGATTTCTGCTGCATTAGTATAAATGTTGTCACTGATGGTGTGTAGTTTTTAAAAAAAAGATGAGGAATTGTAACCGTTCACACTTTTCAGATCAGTTGAATGTAATCTGAAGATAACGCAGAAGTGGTCTGGCAGACATAACGCCATTTGTGTGTGAAATTTCCCAACCTATTTTGCAAACACTTTGAGCTGTGCGTGATCCTTTTTTTGCTTCGCTGTGGATATTGTCAGTTGTAGAAAAAAACCGCGAAATACAGAGAATTTGGGGCCAGTTTTTCCTTCAATATTTTCGTGCAGTATAATTTGGTTTCACGCGCGGGAAGAATTCTCACAAACGAATCATATAGTGAGGGGGAACTCAGACAGACAGATAAAGAAATGGAAACGAAATAAGCGTGTTATAGTTGTTTCTTTCAATTTGATCTATCTTCTCCAAATTCTAAAGAAGTATTATCCACAAGCACAATGCACTAAGTTCCAATCCCATTTGCAGACCGACATATACAGCATACCATAACAAAAACCCAACAAACGGAACAGGCAATTTATAGTGTAGGAATGTGCAAATTTCTGCCACTGCCATTTTTTAACTGTGTTGGATTTTTGATTCGTTTAACGCTCATGCACCATCAGGTCCATTCGAGTCGGTTTTTATAGAAAGCGACCGACAACAGCCAAAGTTTTCCCCGACTTGAATTTGATGATAATTTTTCTTCTTCCCCACATTGAATTTATTTTCTTTCTCAAAAAACTTGGGCTGGCATGTCGGTTTTCCCACGAAGCAGAGTGTATTAAGTGGTGTTCAACTTTCTTGCCTAACACCAGGTTTTTCTGTTCTGGGGTTTTACAAAATCGTCTTGCCGCTTGAAACTGATGGAGTATTGCATTGTATTAGTATACAGTATTTTCTTGTTCACTGCCCCAACTCGCTTTATATACACTTACATGCTCAGAGAGAATTTCATTTCATGAACACAAACGAAACGTCAATGAAATCGAAACACCTTTTTCTCTCAATCTCTCCATGATAATAATTATAGTCATCTATATCTGCTTTGTGATCAAAAGGATAAAGGTTTACGTAAGGGAAGCCGTAAAATGGAGACAGGATTTTTGGGAATTCCCCCGCCATATGAAAAAAGTACAAGAGCTATAATAGAATGCATAGATTAGATTATTTGGCAAAATGCCCATTGCAGAAAGGATGTGCAAGCGATTTGGGACAGAACAAAAATTATTTGCAGTTTATTTCCTTGATGTTGATCTATGACTTGTGTATGTATGCACTGGCTTAATTATTCCTTGACTGCCCAAAGAACTCCCTCCAAATGAATGCTAACTTTCATCCATGGTCGAAGTTGTATAAGCATCGGTTACTGTTGGACTATTAACAAGCATGGCAACATGATGGTAGAACTGTATAGTTACTGGCCAACAGATTCGATCTATAAGTTGGACCCATTTTGGTGTTTCATAAACTTGGTACTGCGTGGAATCGAAACAAGAGACCGCCCTGCACCGTGCACTACAGGTGTACGTTTATATGTGGTGTTGTTTTTTTAGGTTGCTATAAAACATTTTGCTGCAGTTTGTCTTTTTATCTCGTTTTTGTGTTCGCAGTTTCGACAGTACTCTAGTAGTTAGGAAATGAGGTTATGTCAGTAATGACTATAGCGAACATAGTGGAAGTACTGTTGTATTGCAATGCAACGCTTTCACGTACTTACAGTCGTGTAGACGTGTACCCTAGGTCAAGTAGCCTCTAGTGTCTAACAACTTCTGATTCTCTACTTTCTAGGAATATACTTGAAAAACCAGTAACGGCGCCGGTGAATTGGGTTGTGGTCTGGCTTTCCTAACAATTAAAAGAACAATAGCAAAGTCGACAGGTGTTTTGGCCTCTGTTCAAAAGACAATCATTATTCTGCCGGCTATAGCTGGAAAAAGAGAGTTATATTCTATTCCAAATCTTCTGATGAATCTCTGGGTTTGTAACAAAGGAATATGGCGCGTCATTCTGTCGACACTGTTGCAAAACACCTGTCGATCTAAATTGAGTAGCTATAGGAATTGTTCTTCATTTGTGTCGACTTTCTTACCAATTCTAAGCCACGCACCGGGTTGCATCCGGTACTAGTCTGTTTCTAAGAAACGAAATGCACAAATGACATGACAATCTATTGTGTGACTTTCTCACCTCTATTTTTTTCCCGCGCAAACTGGAAAGAAAGAAGCGAACAGACAACAGATGATCCGGCGGTTATACGCCGACATTTTAACCTGGAAGTCAGCAAAGGGAAATGAAGGCTTCGAGATGTCACGTCAATACAATAAACCTTCCTTCCTTATTGACCTAAAAACAATAACCGATAAGAAATTTCCCCTGCGGATCTTTTTCCCCTTAATGTTGATTTCATTTGTTGTTCTTGGTTTTTTTTTTAGACTTCCGTTTTTTTTTTGTATTTTTGAAGGCCCCGCCCACCCTCCACTGTAAAATGATATTCCAGAACGTTAATCCGTGCTGAGCTCTGTATTCCTCCCCGAAACTGCTGAGGTTAAGCCAAAATATACAAAATTTCCTTCCGTATGTCAACATTCCATGGGCATTTCTAAGTAAGTCGTCTGCTTTCAAGAATGAATATTTCGATTGCTGCACTAACTATACACAGCTCCGTATCATTGCATGTTTTGTAAGCCTTGATGTAGGGCCTATTCTTACTTTTCACCTCCAGAGAAATCTTGTTCATTCTCATTCATTGTCATTTATTTCATTGACTAAAACAGTTGCTGCACATTATTAGTTTTCCTGCAATATAGTATGATATATTTTGGAGCATTATTTCCAAATACCAAGCGTCTGAATCGAAGAAGATACATGAAAAGACAATTCAGTTTAGATAAACATTTTATTTCATACTTCTCAATGATAGATGACATGGTATAGCAATTCACAAGTTATTGAAAAATCATTAAAATATTGGAAAATATGACAATCGGAAATATGACAATTAGTTCTAGGCCTCATGATCGTTTGCAACACGGAGTATATGTGAAGGTCCAGTTTGTCAGTAAGTGTCATTTCCCGTGCTGGAGAATCAAATCTAATTCCTTAAGGATGCAGTTAATGTCAATTTAGTTTTTATCGTTTGGAAATTCCACATTGTTAACGTACAATGTTACAAACCCGTTTCTTGCGTGCCCCACTTCCAATTTTTCACACAAGGAATTTCACCGCCTCGGTATTGGGGCTATACCGATTTCATTCAGTTGCCTGAAAATTCAGTGCGATCCACAAAAATCTGTAGTAATCGTCACGTATAGTTTGATATTGTGTAAACAATGTGTCCAACTTCGACACATCGTTTTCGTCGTGGTATTCTTTGCTGTTCCACTATCCAAAAATATTCAAAGACATGCAAAGAAATACTGTTAATAAGAAATTGTTGAACGGACTGCAAACGGGCTATAATCAGCCAAAAGACTCAAAGAAATGACAAGAAGTAGCGAGCATAAAAGAACTGAAATGTAGTTTAACTTTCGAAACGATCTTAAACTGCAGTACACTAGACATTCAGCAACCCAGTAGCACGTAAAAGACAAAAACTCTTTGACTGTGTCAAGTTTAATGACAGTAGGTAATTAAACCGCCTTTGTCTTCACTTTAGCGCCATATTTTCCCATCCTTAACGAAACAATTGTGTTTCAGTTGTAAGATTTAGATTGGATAAAGAAACCACCTTTTTGTAAGACAAAATGGGGCCCTGGGTTATACCGCGCAGTATCTGTCTGTGGATCGGTCCTGATACTGTTATGAAACAAACTAGTTCATTTATCAGACAACCTAGAATTGCAGTAAAGGATTGACATTGGTGGCTGTGTCACTATCAATTCAAGACGAAAGAGAGAGAGATGGAGGAGGGGAAAAAAATCACCACCCACCGACTTCCCCACTCCAGAACTGGGTAGCCCGCCGCCCTACATAGACGAGGGGAACTCGGTTAATTGGTCACGGTCTGCAACGGCGAGCTCTGCCGGGGACCCACTGCCGGCGCCGCCGTCGCTCAGCCGCTGCCGAGTGCTGGCTGCATAACCGGGGCCGTGCCGCGGCTGCCTCTCGATCTCACTGGCTGGCCAGGGACGGTTTGGCCTTGGCCGTGGGAAAACCGAAGGGACCCGGTCGGATCGACGGAGCGGGCTGGCGCTGGCACACCCGCTCGGTGTCGTCGAATCGCAACCTTCTCTCGCACGCTGGGCTCTCCCCTGCCCCACACTGTGTTATAGCATGCGAGGAGACATGTCTGCGTGCATGCAACGGACTTGCACGTGAACTAAACCTTGAAGACGACACCGCGTGATGGCTCGCCGTCGACTTGCCTGCATCGCACGCTAGATATGTTGCGTGGCGATGTCTTGAACATCCTAATTGAAACAACATTCACCTTGCTCAGTCTATCCTCTCATCATTAAGTAAACATTGCACAGTTGATAGAATTCGAAACATTTCTTCCCACCCAGTCCCTTCGTGTTTTCCTTTGAGGAGTTTGTCGTTAAATCGTCGCGAACCTGTCTATGTTTGTCAACTCCAGTGCCGTCTATTTTGCTAATTGTCTCCGAGAAGTTGTCTACATATACTGTCAAGATTTCTTTGATCACAAAAAATGGTATTGTTCGTCAATTATTTTTGTTATGCGGCGCGTGTTGAGGCTGCGTTTATTGTCTGGTAATTGTCTAATGTTCCAGGGCTCCTTCGCGTGCGTGGTTAGACTGAGGCTTGTCAGTGTGTATCTTCAGCTTTTCAGTCGAAGATTTTATTTTTTGGCGGGCTCGTTGCAGTTTTTTAAGTGTATCTCGTTTGGTGCTGTTAAGGTTAAGGTTTGTGTTGAGGTTTAAGACAGAAAATGTCTGATTCATCATTCATCTCTGGGGCCATTTTGTGCCTTTGTTCCTTTTTTACTGACTGGTTGCCCTCCAAAATGTACTCCGAACGGGTGCGAGAGCTAGCCGTGAGATAGTGCTCTTTGGTTTAAAATAATACACTGCATTTGAGTTGTGGAATGTAATTTCAAAACGAACTGTGTACGTGCAGTATTACCGTGGTCTTCTTCATTCCAATACTGCCTTACTATCCGTTCCTGATGCTCAACTATTAGGATAATACCAGGGGCCAATTTCATGGAGCTGCTATAAGCACAGAAATTTGGTTAGCACAAAAATGTCTTGGCCAATAAAACAAACCACCGTAACAAATTTCATTTGATGTTCATGGCCAGTGAACAACAGCCAAAGAACAATCACAAGCGATAGACAATACATGGACATTTGGTTGTTAACCCCATTTTTATTAAGACAGAAATGTCATGCTTAGCAAATGTTTGTGCTAAGAAGCGCCGTGAAATTGGCCTCAGAAATAAGACTCCCCCACCCACAACATCAACGTCTTCATAATATTTGATACGCAGTTTGTTAGTGTATAGTGAGATGGCTGTGTGCTGACGTTGCAAAAACAACACGCTGAGTCCTTGACAGAATTTGAAGATTAGTTTTTTGGCTCACAATCTCAGGCGGTTACCTCAGACATAATGAGAGTTTCATCACACTGCGAGCCTTGTGAACGGTATATTATATAAATTATAGGCCTTATAGAAAATACAGTCCAGCGATGATAATCAAGGTGTGAAAATTGCCAGGGTAACTTCACCGCAAGTGGCACGGGACGCCATTAAACCGTTTGACCCAGCGATTGTCATGCGCACAATAATTGTAAACCCGCCTTGAAATTGGCGGGGAATTCGGTACGGAATCAAATTAAACAATTTGGCCTCAAGACACGCTAATCGCCGTGCGTCGACCTCTGCGCCTCGGTAACCCTTCTCACTCCCGATTACCTACACTATACGGTGTTTTGTCCGTGACCGTACAGATTTTCCGTCTTCTGCTTCTTCACAATTTCCCTTAATTGTGTTATTGTTCAAATGATGTATATACTTCGTGCGTACTGACTGGTGAGTGGTTTTCACCGTACGAATTGTATCTTATGATTTTTTGTGTCTTTCTCCGTGAAATCTGTCATTATTTTCGTGCGGGATGTAAGACATTCTACGTTTTTATCAAGTCGTTGTGAATGAAGACATGCATGTTGGGGTCTTTATGTGGGGAAAGTAGGCCTACACACGAAACGGAGGCTCAGGCTCAGGCTCAGGCTCAGGCTCAGGCTCTAGCTCTGACATCCATTATGCTGAAAATATAGGTTGTGTTTTTTCATTGAAGCTGAAACTCTGTTTCCCTTTAAACTAGAAAATCTACTTCCGAACCACAGCCAAAAGCCTCTATTTTGATACCCGTTATTTTAGAATGGATTCGTGAAATGGAGTCGGAGCCTGATCCTCCGTTTCGTAAACGCCCATAGTAACACTGCACATTTTCCACGTTTTTTTCGACCGTCCGTTGAATTTGTTTCCTTACGTACGGAGGAGAATTGGAGATGCAAAGCTCGCTCAGTTTCAAGACGTTAGTTATTGATGGCCGATAGGTGGCGGTATATAATTAGAATGTGTGGTCGTACCGTGACTCAAATTACTCAATGATCGCAATATTCACGCGTACAGCGCTACAGGACTATGCAATGCTACACGTAGAGGAAAAAACAAGAAAATATTAAATGAAATGCTTTTTTATGTTGTCGGTAACTTTTAGAGGTAACTTTGAGAGCCAAGGATCTCTCATTTGCGAATTATGTGGATAAAGTTACTATCTCCCTGTCCGTATACGAACTACCTACAACAGGGATGTCAAACATCAGATTATAATCTGAACTCCGATTTTGGGGTTTAGATTTTAACCCAGAATTTGAGGGTTTTTTGTACACCTGCTCTGTACAAAAGTATATAGGAGCTTTAAAATTTCAGCTTTTTCCTTGGTGTTTTCAGAATTCTTTTGTGTGTGGCCACTCACATCCCTGCTATAAGATAACGTTTAAACAACTTATGCAGCACACCCATATCAGACAGTTAATGTAATTTTCACCCGAGATCATTTTTTTTAGAATATTTGGAGTAATTATCAAATTACTATGTGTTTACTCGTCTCATTTGATTGCACAGTCGCATCATATAACATAATGAGCTAAATCAATATTGCCCATTAGATTTGCAAAGAGGAAAAACAAAAAAAATAAGCAAAATGTCAACGATTATAGAGATTAACGGCCAACATTGTATGTTAGTAATCCTGGCCATATGTTCCACGCGTATAACATCAGATGCACATTGTTGGCCAGGAATTTCCAGTCCGTATTGAAATACACGGCAACATGTTTGCCTATTGCTGTTGTGTTCATTATAATTGCCGAAGCGAAATCTATAATGTCAATGGTTTTTTCACGGCCTAGTTAACATGCTGGAGGTTTATGGCCAAAGTTCTACTATGATTCAATTGTGCGGTTTTGGTATTTGGTTCCCCTTGCTTGCAGGAGCCCCGCGCTATATACATTAACTCGCATGTTGAAATGAATAGTGAAGCTCAGAATCAGGTGTTCCATTCAACAGGGTGACATAGGCCATCACGTACAAATTAATATGTACGTATACAGTACATAGTTCTGAATTTAAAGGTAGTATCATACTTCGGTTTGTATCAAAGAAATACAGATCCATGGGCAAAAATGCCAAGACAGATAAAGTAAGAGTCATCTGTGAAAATTTCAGTCCCATACGGTGCCCATTTTTTGAGAAAACAGTAAAAAAAAAAAAAAAAAAGGCCACAGCCTTTTCTGAAGTCTTTTCTCTATTATTTTTTATCTTTTAATAGATCAAAAAGATTTTCGGTCGTTGTTTTACTAATTTCTGGATAAATACACCATTTCAAGCGGAACAAATGTAACAGTATGTTATTACCACCAGCATCTTTATACCCTGTAAGTTATACGTAAATCTGTGAACGTTTCTGTTTTGGTGCCTTACCAAAGAATGATGCTACGTTTAACATGGTGACATAGACCGTCACATACAAATTAACATGTACGTATACAGTACATAGTTTTGTATTTAACATGGTTATTACATGCAATAATGATATACGAATTAGGTCTGTTTTCGTCACAGATGGCAGACCTACAAATTGGTAATTCTGCCGTTTATCAGATTATTTGCCGTTTCATGTTGGTTTTGGTGTGGTTTATTTCAATGTAGAGGTTGATTATTCGTTGGCAAATGATAAAAAATAGCGTTCATTGTATCGAAGGCTAGCGAAGGATACATTCCTTCATTGAAAACACGCGCTGTTGACGAGTAGCGAGTTCACTTGGTGCTGATTATAGATCTGTACCTTGAGATAACCAACAAAATAGCCAAGTCTCTTAAAGGTAGTACCATGCTTTGGTAAGAAACCAAAACAGAAATGTTCCCAGATTTACGTATAACTTACAGGCTATGAAGATGGTGGTGGTAGAAACATACCGTTAAAATGTTTCCGCCCGAAATGGTGTATTTATCCATAAATGAGTAAAACAACGACCGAAAATCTTTTTGATCTTTTAAAAGATCAGAAATAAAAGAGAAAAGACTTAGGAAATACTGTGGCTGTTTTCACTGTTTTCTCAAAAAGTGGCCACCACTTTTTGGCCATGAATCTGCATTTCTTTGACAAAAATTAAAGTATGATGTTACCTTTAAGAAGAATATCGTGCACAAATGCCTCGGTTTACTGGGCGAGCAAATTCAACATGTAATCACGGGGACCCAGTGTCATCGGCACTGGTCATGATGCAAGCCACTTGGCAAACTGGCGTGTATTCGGCCGACTTAATAACAGTTGCTTTGTTTTAAAACTAATTGTAAAGACTAATAATGCATTGTTCCAACCCCATACTTTCTGCCTACATTAATCAAGACAACGTACTGTGGTAATTGGCAAACTGGTATTATTGATAACATATGTTGTTGTTGTTTGTTTGTTTGTTTGTTTTTTTAATTATTTTTGCAACTTAATTAATGCAACAATATGAGATTGAGGTTTCTTATATAATTTGCCGTTTGTTCCGAGAAATTCGTAAATTCACGACGTACGTTTACCCACTACGGTGCCTATAAACTAACGTTGATAATACGAAAGTAATTCTAATATGAACGAAAGAGGGATCTTCTTTTCTTTTCTTTACTTAACTTAACTATTTGTGTTTTTTCCTTAATAAGTTGTCTTTTGTTTTGTTGTCTTTTTGTATTGTTGTCTTTTTGTTTTGTTGTCTTTTCATTTCCTTTCTTGTCTTTCTTTTCTTTCTTTTTCTTTTTTCCCCTCTCTTTAGTAGCCCTTTATCCCATGTCTCCATTTCAGTCTCATACAAAAACTTACAAAATCATGTCCATTTTGACCTAAACGTCCATTTCGATATAAGACATTCCCCCGTTTACGCGGATCAGTTGTTTTGAAGGAGGAAAAAAACTCCCACTGATAACCTTTTTTTCTCAGTGGCCTTAAAGATAAATATATATATATCTATTCCTATATCCAACAATATACAGGGCAGACTTCCATTAGAGTCCGTTTGCCCTAAGCCCCACAAATTGTTTTTATGTAAATATGTATATCACCGCAATCCAGACCCGGACAAGATGTCATTTTGCAAGAGGTTAAGTAACACGAGATACACGAAAAAAAAAAACCTATATAGGCCTACTCTATAAAAGGCCTATATAGGGGTTTGGGGGAGGGGGCACAGAGTTTTTATATGTCACCATTTAATGCCAAAAGAAAATGACAAGTTCATCGTGTGTTGTTTTTTATAGCAGTTGTTATATAACAGTCAATAGGTTACAAAGTTCGAGTTTTTGAGACGGACTATCCATGTTGTCAATGCTATACGAAAGCACGCTATGTTTTACCATTACTGTCACCCCAAACAAGATCTAGATTTTCCCGCCTTAATGCCACTATCCTACAAAAAGACACTGAAATCGGTTTGTCGAAGCACTAAGATTAATCACAGTGATCGTGAAATCAGCCGTTGTAATTACCGTGCAAAGTGTGACGTCACAATACAAATCACCATGGTGATACTGACAACTCGAAGTTAAGATTAATCTTGTAGTGGTTCATGAAATTAACCCTTGCCATATATATTTAAGCTGGTCTATAATGTGCCCAAAATGTCATTCTTCACACTGTACGTGCACACTTTATGGGCAGAATTGTTATAGATTGAAGGATTAAGTTTGATAGCCTAAATATTTGAACTCTGTCTGCTATATTGCTGTAAGATAGAGAGAAATGTCGTGCAAATGAGGGCGGTATTATATTAACGTTCTCATGACTTGGGATAAAGTACTCGAGGCAAACAAATATGAAGCATGGTTGAAACTTTCTTAGTGGTAAATTGGTTATGTCCGAAAGATGTTAAGTTTATAAATGTTAGCTGAAAATTGCAGTATTGCATACACACAATGGAAACTTTTGAATCGACATGGCGTACAGAACTAGGATGTACCCAAAGGAACAAAATACCATGGTTGTAATAGCAAGCGATGAAATTTGGCAGTGGGCAATGTCCTCCTAAGAAAATTGGGAGGGAGGGAGGGGGGGGGGTGGGTTCGTCTGATTTGGTGTTGGTGTCGGTGAATCGTTAAATAGTTTGGATCGAAGAGCACCAATGTTTCTTTAAATGTTGTCGTGATTTTAGGGCCAGACGTGCTCTGATGCGAACGGCTGTTAGTTGTTACCATTCTCTCCGTCGAGGCTCACAGGTGATGAGAAGTTTTCACGCCGTGTCGGCATGGACGTATAGAATCGCTATAGTCTGATTGATAGACTCAATGAAAAACCCCTGATGGTTCTTGGCCAATCAATTTTATTGGGATTTCGTGTCAAGAAATACTCTTAAAAATAGGGATCTATATACTGTATGTCTGCATGCTGTGACTGTGAGTACGTTTTTATTTCGTATCTGCAGACAAATTGGATTGAGTCAAATTAATGTTCTAAGGGCCATTTTATACGAAATGAGACTTGAGGATAGAGGCTTGGGATTTATTTTGCTATACTGCCATTTTGTGTTGTAAATGAAATCATGAAGGGCTTGAGATACATGGCGAAGCTGGAGCTCTTTTTTCGGCTTCGTCATGTAGCCCAATCTCTTCATTCGTTTTGGGGTCCAAATCAGCGGTAGCGAAATAGGTCCCAAACTTTTAGACTCAAGTCTGGTTTTGTGAAGACCACATGAATGACCTAGTAACAGTAAGGGGTCATTTGCACGTCCCCGCTTAGCTTAAACATTTGCTAACCACGAAATTTCTGTCTTCATAAAAACAGGATTAACAACCAAATTTGCGTGTGTTGCGTCTACACTTGCAATTGTTCTTTGGTTGTTGTTCGCAGACCATGAATACCAAATGGAAATTTTAATGGTGGTTTGATTTATTGGGAATACCATTTTTGTGCTTAGCAGCTCCATGAAATTTGCCCCTGTTCTTCACTTGGGTCTGGTGAGGATACCTTGGCCCACTGGCTGACTGTGTCCGTGCCGAGAGCCCCATTCCATTAAAGTCCCGTACCAAAATGACTACCCGCCCAAACATTTGATAAATGTCCTCTTATTTCTCATGACTTATAGAAGTACGCGGTTGGTTTTATCTCGTGTATACTGTGGTACAAAAAAGTATGTTAAGGGTACCAATGCTATCATACACACAACGACCTACCTGCACAGTTGACGAATGTTTCGTTATAGGTTAAGCTTTAGTTAAAACTTAACTTTAGGTACGGTACGCAGTCACAAAGGGTATGGAAGGACGCTGGTACATTAATGAAAGGTCCTTATGATTAAGATCAGTGAATGACTTCTCAACCTCATCTCAATCTCAACCATCTCAAACAGAATGACCAGGGGCCAATTTCATAAAACTGTTAAGCACAAAAATTTGCTTAGCACAAAAAATGTCTCGCCCAATAAAACAAACCATCATTGAAAATTCCATTTGATATTCATGGCCAGCGAACAACAGCCAAAGAACAATCACAAGTGATACACAACACGCGAAAATGTGGTTGTTAACCCTGATTTTATTAAGACAGAAATGTCATGCTTAGCACATTTTTGTGCTTAACAGTTTTATGAAATTGGCCCGAGTGCTGATGAGTGCCTCAAATCGGCTCCAACCGACCGCCTACGAAGCGTCCCCGGTCTGTGGCCGTGCAAGGCAAGGGGTTTTGGTGAAGATCTTCCCGCAACCCTTCGGTCCAGAGTTATCAAACATTATTTTCATGCAGACATTGTATGTGACACCAGCGATAACCCCAAGTGCAGAGCGCCCGCCAACTGCACATACATCCCTACCTCGCACAGTGTCTGACCCGCAACTGTTGCACGTGCTTTGTTTCTGGGTCAATAAATGTTATACAGAATAGTTTATCGATAATAATTATCATAGTGTATTTCACACAAAGGAATGTCCTTTAAATAATAATTAGCACCATCCAATCATGGCCCGCCGTGGTGAGAGGTGGAAAAGCTCGGATCAGTTTGATAAAAAACGGGTAGTACACATAAATGAAAGGTATATGGGACTTGTATACATTACTGTAGACTACGCAGTGTTCTGAAATAGGTAGATGTATACATCAACTGATGAAAGCCATATCTAGCATGAAGTCGGAACTTCTCTGGTGTGAGCCTGTTTCTGTAGGTATGTGAAATTGTGTATACATTTTCCTTTGTGAAGAACAAAAGTATATAGGGCAATATTTTATATCCTTCCGAAGTTCAGGGTACGATTTTCTGAAGCCAAGAACTTAGAATTGTAGCAGGAAACCAATGTGTGGTGCCAGTTGTAACAAGGTGTCTGTGGCGTTTTTGTGGTGCATGTGTTGCTGTTGTTGGTTTGCATACCTCGCAATCGTACATCAGGTTTGGGGTCTTGAAGCTGGGGTTTTTATAAAGATAACCGTCTCTTTAAAGATACAGTACAGGAATGGTAACATACCCAAGCAGAAATGCTCACAGATTGATGTATAGCTTTCAGGTTATAAAGAGAGTGCTGGTAGAAACACACCGTGACAATATTACCGCCTGAAATGTGTATTTATTCAGTTAATTAGTAAAAACAAAGACCGAAAACAGTTTTGATCTCTGAGTATTAAAGATCAAAACCATTCTTTATGTTTTATAAGGAAAATTGAGTTGGATTTTCAGTATTTTCTCGTGACTCAGATGTCCGGTTGAGCTCAAATGTTTACACGTTTATTATTGTATGCACGTGTTGGATCAGACAAAGTGTGAGTGCTGTTCTTTACCAATCATGTATTATACCTTTAATAATGTATGGTGTTCATCAGTAAGGCGGAGTGATGACTGTCTTAAGGCCTTTTCACACTATGAACGTCCGACCCGTGTTGAAATCTACACGGGTCGGATCCGTGTTGAAATCTTAACATTTCAACACGGGTCACTTTCGTTCCGTTTTCACACTACTCGGCGCAACACCGATATCTGCTCGACACGTGTAAAGGTTCGACCCGTGTATTGCGCGATCGTTTCACACTACACACAGGATCACACTTTCAACACGGATACAAAAAGAACATTCCCCATATAATACTGTATTGCGGCGCATCGGGCCTTCATTCGCCAATATGGCGGCGCCCGGTAATTTTCAGACGATGTTCGTGTTGTTCATGTATTCCGAGTCTAGCAAGCCTGAGATATAATATTGAAATGAACAAAAAAAAAATCCTGCGGAATTTTTTGACAAGGATTGCTTGCAGCAGGCGTGTCGAAAGTTACTTATTATATGTTCGTTGCATGCAAACCATTAATACCAAAGATGAGCTCCGCGACGCTCTATCTTTGATGCTACTACAGTACTGCCACATAAAATAATGTGCTATCGGCTGCTACGCCATGGTTACACGGATCGAACTCAACCCACAGACGTTCACACTACAGGTTTCGACACGTGTCGGACTTCTCAACACGGGTCGAGAGTTCTCAACCCACCTCCCGAGCAGGGTTGGTTTCAACACGTGTCGAGCGCTCTACACGGGTCGACGCCGTGTTGAAATCTTGCAGTGTGAAAAGGTCAGTCATTTCTACACGTGTCGGACCCGTGTACAACCCGGAGATTTTTCGTAGTGTGAAAAGGCCTTTACTATTGTGACGTCCCCCACTCCCCTCCCCTCCCCTCCGCCCCGCCCCCCTCCCCTGTGTCGCGAAGTGGTTACAACATGGATACTGGCAGCAACGCCATAATAACATAATGCGCTGGTCGTATTCTCTATACTAGTGGGAAATAAAACACCATAGATCATACCTAATAAAACATTAGCGAGCGGAGGGGTCGGTTCCCTGGGGGCGAGGAATCGTATACAGGACTGGGATCGAGTCAGCATCGAGCATTCAGCTTGTGTCTAGTCTCTGCTGTGTTGCATGCTATCAAGGATCACTGTCACTGTGCCACCCCCTGGATGATAATGGACACGTGACACGACACCGCATCATGGCATAGCGGTATTATATCGTTTTTGTATGATTATCCATTTTCCCCTTCTCAAATAGAGAGGGATAATAATGTATCCTCCATTTGAGTAGACCTCAACGGGTGTCCACATGACACCTTGCCATTATGAATGAAACAGTATTCCACAATTATCCATAATTGCTATAGTGTGCTATCTCTTTGACACCGAGAGCTATAAGAGCCCACTATTCCACTGGGTGCATAGGCGGGCTGCCCAAGCTGTTCGTTCCAATAAATGTGCATTGTATTAATGATATTCTGGAGCCCTTATACCTAAATGGTGTCTGATGGGCCAATGTGTCGTTATAACAATCAAACCACACACGTAGTATGTATGTATGTAGTATGTACACATTTTCTAAATTGCATATTAGGGAGACACTTTAGCGTCTAAAAGTGAACATTTTGGGAGACATCTGCAAATAGGGAGACTTTTCGGTGTCTCCCTATTATACCAGCTACCTTTTAAAGACATATTTTTGCTGTCCATATTTTAATAGAAGACAGAGAATTCGCTCAATATGAACATATGTCAATTTCAAGTTCATTGGTTTGGAGGATTTTTAGAAATATAGGTAAGTTAAGTTTGTGCGCGACCCAATGATAAAGTCTCCCTAATGACCCATTCCCGGTAATTTAAATATCGTTGGTATATACCTACTGCAGACCTGTAACTTTGTATAAAATGGTATGCGTGCATTGTGTATGGAGGACCACATTGAAACAGTATACCCTTTCACGTGGGTTATATTTTGCTGGCGAAATGACATTGTCACTCTGTGTGACAGATGACAGCTTCGAGGCAAATGTCGGCCATGTTGTTCGACGGCAGTTTACGGGCTTTTACGAAACAGAGGTCCAGGCTCTGTCTCAGGCTCCGGCTCTGGCTCCTTTTCGTGAATCCATTCTGAAATAACGGGTATCAAAATAGAGGCTTTTGGCTGCGTTTCTGAAGTAGATTATCTGGTTTGAAAACAGAGCTTCAGCTTCGATGAAAAACCACAACCTATATTTCCAACATGTCAGAGCCAGAGCCTGAGCCTGAGCCTGAGCCTGAGTCTGAGCCTGAGTCTGAGTCTGAGTCTGAGTCTGAGCCTGAGCCTCTGTTTCGTAAACGCCCATAATAGTTATTATTAGGCTACGCACTTACACCACAATCTTTTCGTTTTATACATTCTTCATCGTGTCATAGATACGTTAACCTGATTTTTGGCCCAACAGAGAGATATGGCCGCCACCGCCTATAGTCGAATCATAATACCTATATCCAGTATTATCATAATTATACCGCCCATGTATCTAATTGTTCCCTGGAATGCGTGAAACCAATCCCCCTAGGGGGCGGGGTATAGGGGGAGGCACAGGCCCAAACCAGTCTAAAAACTTCAACACATCTGTAACCACAATACTAAGCTAACATGACAACGCCCAAGAAATTATTGATTCGGATGATAAATCCTGGTAACTCAAGTAGGGACACGGAAGAGAGGGAAAAAATGACAAAAAGGGTGCTCGATTTCGCGCCCGAACTGTCAGTCAATTGTGATTTGCCCTGTGAAGCAGGTTGTACGATGCCCTGTACATTAAAGGTAATATCATACTTTGGTTATTGTCAAAGAAAATGCAGATTCATGGGCAAAAATATCAAGGAAGATACAGTTACTAATAGTCATCATTCCTTGAAAGTTTCAGTCCCATACGAAGCACACTTTTTGAGTTTTTTTAAGAAAATTGTGAAAAGCACCCTCAGTATTTTTAAATCTTTTCACCGTTTTTTTTTTTTTTATCTTTTAACGATCAAAATTGTTTTGGGGATTGTTTGTAAATGGTATTTGCTCTTTTCTGGATAAAAAAGCATTTCAGGCTGGAAACTTGACCATTATACAATGTAGGCCAAAGTTATAGGTAAATCTGTGACGATTTCTGTTTCGGTATGCTACCCAATAACGCTCGGTATCTCTAGCTCAGCTTGAACCATAATACGTGCACATCAGCTTCTCGGTGTTGCCGTACAAAGTACGCTTGGTAAACCAAATACCAATAACATGATTATTAACATTTTGTAGTCTGTTTTTTTTTGTCAATCAGCATATTTTTTCTTTTATGATCCTCTCCCTCGTTGCGGCTTTGCTGAATTTGCAAATTTTGTCATTTGTTTTTCTCAAGACCAGCCTGACATCTTTGTAGCAGACTTTACAAATAACTTTTGTTATGTTAAATAACTGGACATGTTCTGAATATTCATATTAATTATAATTGATTACTTTTTTAATTTGCATATTTGGGAGACAGGTTAGCGTCTGAAAGTGAACATTTTTGAGACATCAAGTCAACAAAGAGACATTTCGACGTCTCCCTCGAATTATTTCTCGAAAAGAAAAATGGTACCACCACAATTATTTTGTTTTAATCGTCGTAGTCTGAAACGTTTGTCTATAAAGTTTGGTCCAAGTAGGTTTTATAGTATAATAAATTAAAAAAGAAGGGTTTATTTTTTCGATACTTCTGGGTAATGGGCATTCGTTAGTCATCTAGATTTGAAAATGCATATCGTAACGGCGACCCTGTGAAAATGTAGTCACGTTTGGTGCAATGCGTATCCTAGAAACCAACCAATAGGCCTTACTTATTTTATTTCTTCTACTGTTGTTGTTTGTTTGTTTGTTTATTTGTTTATATATTTAGTTTTTAGTGGATTTGCTCATTTTCGATACTTGTGTTCTATTTCGATTGCTAAAACTGATAATCAAATCAGCCGATATGTGCTTTTGGGGGAATTCAGATGCATGTTATCGATCACGGTAGCATTTCAGAAACTGAGCAATTTTGTGTTCATGACCAGTTTTAAAGGCAGCGTACAGGATTTGCAAGGCTTCCCCAAAAAATTATTGAGGTTGAGACAGAAAATGGACTCAACAGTTCGTGAACAGTGCAAACAGTCACCATGGGAAATCTTGGTTCATTAGATGCTGGGTTTTTCAAGGAAATCAAGATTTAGTGTCTTTTAAAAAATACCCTTCGTCCGAACGATTTAGTAGCATTTTGAAAGCATGGTGTAACAGTGAGGGATTCGGAGGGGGGGGGGGGCAAGATTATTTCGGCCGTATTTATGCTATCCAGATGAACAAAGCGTAAAACAGGTACACGAAACAACGTCTGTAAGGAAGTTTAAGACCTTCACTTCTGTTTAAGTACCAAATTCAGCCCAAACGCACATCTTTGTAAATCTGTATGCTCCCTTTAATGACCCATTGACGTAATTCAAACACCCATTACCAGCCATTTTTGTGTTTGCATCAAAATGAATTTCCTTTTATGGCTCTTGATACATTACAAGGTTCATGAAGACAAACGGTTACACAACGGCTTATACCTCGTTATTATAATAATGCACTCACATTACTATACTACTAATAGCTGATATTTTTCCTGGATTATGAGGGTCGAATCTATGCCCCCAATCCATTAATGTACGCGAGGCATTTTACCATGATACATGAGCCTTCTATACGGCCAGTCAGTGTTGATTAATCATTTATATTTTTTTGTAGAGGATAATATGATCATCATGTTCATGAACTCTATATGCTCGCCGACTTCATTATACAGGGTGTTCCCCCAAAAACACGCAACACTGTTTTGGAACCCATTATGTTAAAATTAAACTGTTTATCACTTCAATATTCAGATATGTGATACAACCATGTCTTGGCTATCACCATGTAGAATTTAAGCATATTGGGGCTGAAATTGGCGAAAATATGACCAATTTAAAGAGGACTCCTGAAAAACAAATTTGCAAGGATAGCACGCATAGTGGGCAATACACACATAATGTGTATGAAAGAAAGATGAAATCGGGTTTTGAGATTGAGTAATTCACTCTTAGGTTTTTCATTAAATTTTGGTTTGAGCCTTCTTTTTTTTTATCAATTTATTTATTTATTTCTCATATTTATCCAGGGTAGGCCTATAACCTATTCACCAAGTGGTGGTCTTCCATAAGGCACCGACTTTAATTTAATACAACAAATTTAATTGCTGCAAACTGTTCATCAACCAAAACATTGACCTGTAATGTAGAAAATGCTATAGAGTTTGGAGGGCCTGACGTTGCGATCCTATAGCAGGATCTTTCTGAACCTAGGGCTTGTTTGTTTCAGGTAGGCAAGCGATCAGTGATCCTGAGCGCACAAAATCTGTTCTGGATCGCATTTTAGCGTATCTTGCCTGGGACGTGGATTTGCAAGATCAAATATGGCGACCAAGATCCTCAACGAAACAAACAGGTCCATATATATGGTAGTTTGACGTTCACGTCATAAATCCTGACACGCTGGCGTTCACACGCTCGTAAAACGCCCACCAGATAATAGCCTAATCCTCTTTGTGAGAGCAGACGTCGTTCATGTGTGAACGCATCATGAGCGGACAACGAGCAGATTGTACGGACTATAGGTGCGTTGATGCGTTCAAATATTGTACCATTCCCTTGCGCGTCCCAGTTTACATAAACAAGTCTGTTTTATGAACTGAAATACTATTGCCATTTTCTAACTCACCGTATAATCAAAGATTATTCCTGACATTAAGGAGGGTATTTACTGGCTTAATTAAGGCATGTAAATCCATGGGATTTCCTTCCAGTCTATATTGTCAATGTTTAGAAACAGATATAAAAGTGACCTTTACAAAACCATCTGACTTGACTGTGTCACAGTTGGTCTTACAAAGTCGTCGCAAATTTATTTAAAAAAGAAAAAAACAACAACAACAAGAATCACACAAACAAACTCAAAATACCAAAACCGCCAGTATTTTTTTATTGTTTGGCGCCTGGTTGGAAATGAACAATGTTTTTCTGGTGCACATAATGCCCGAGTTCAAAATCGTTCGGCATTGTTGTCCCGGATTTTAACATGCTTAGGCATCGTTTCAGGTGACTGCAGACTCATTCTTGTCGAAAAATGATCGTTCATGCTGGCTCGCTGCTCGGGTTGGTTGTTTTTTTTTTAGTTACCGGGGCCACAAACATTCTTCTGACCGATATCTGGCTCAACTTTGCCGGCGTGGCGGCCTCGCTGGTATACCCACATCGCCGATTATCCCTCGTAAAGTTGTAAAAATCCGTTTTCCTTTTTTTATTGGGTGCATTCGTTTAGCTCCCCCGGATCAGCCCTTTCTGGGAATGGTCGTGTTTTACTGCACAAAACAAGCGAGAGAATGGGGACGAGGTTGACTGGTGTCGACCCGGGGGAGCTAAACGAATGCACCCATTACTCACCACGAATGTATGGTGGGCATAATTACGCATTACGAGATCAATAATTCGTCTGACTTCTTGCAGCACATTGTTGTTCAACTGCCTTTTATAAGCGTGGAAAGGGATTATTTTAGGTTTAATATGTGATTTGTTTCCCCTACTTGCAGTAGTGCTAGTGGAGCAATAGCGAGTATGATATCGCGCAGGGTCTCCGGAATGACTGCATAGGCCTATTATACAATCGATTCACACATGTTGTTCCAGGAAGAGTTAGGCGTCACTATTGTTGTTGTTTTTTCAGTAGAGAAAAGAACAAATTGATAAAACATATTGCTATATGAGATTATTGCGGTTTCTAACAATTCTGCCAGCAGTTTTGGTGTTGTTGTTGCTGCTGCAAAATGTCATATTATTGGGATCAGAGCTTTCGGTAAAGGTTAATGGTGCACACACTCCAGTACACAATGGTTTGTCAATGTACTGAAAAAGACACATCAACCAAAGTGACGGTGTCATGATAACGCGTTGAGCTGATACTGTGCTGTAAAAAGTTCGTAGAAACGGCAGGGGAGCCAGCCAGCCAGCCGGCCAGCCAGCCGGCCAGATAGCCCCTTTCCCTTCGTTTTGTAAATTAATGGACCACATCCAATGCACCAACTTGCATCACCAGAACGAATAGCATGACATTTTTACCGTGACATTTTAAACATTATAAGCCAATGCATACAACGTTTTTATGATGTTTAAAGGTAATATCATACTTTGGTTTTTATCAAAGAAGTACAGATTCATGGGCAAAAATATCAAGGAAGATACAGTCACAGTCATCTGTGAAAATTTCAGTCCCGTACGTTGCCCACGTTTTGAGAAAACAGTAAAAAAAAAAAAGAACAGCCACAGTATTTCTTAAGTATTTTCTCTTTTATTTTTGATCTTTTTAAAAAAGATCAAAAAGTTTTTTTCGGTCGTTGTTTTACTAATTTCTGGATAAATACACCATTTCAGGCGGAAACATTGTAACGGAATGTTTCTACCACCACCATCTTCATACCCTGTAAGTTATACATAAATCTGTGAACATTTCTGTTTTGGTTTCTTACCAAAGAATGATAGTACCTTCAATAATTGCGGACAACCGTTTGCAACTCTGTTAAAGGAAAACGCTTGATGTAATTTTTGTGATATTTCAGCAAAAGTTTCAGAATTTAACAATTGAATCAATTTTCGAAGTTGAAGTATAAAACGCCAATCGGAAACGGCGCGAATTAGAGTGGCCCCGTTATAAAGAAGTAGATTATATCATTCAGCATAAGTAATTGGTGGACGAATTGCTCCTTGGCAGTGCCCGTAGTTATATCAGATGTTAGCAATATGTCATCGGGTTTGGGCGTTATTGGTATTATAGCGAGTAGGTCGTTAGCCCTGACTCAACGCGCCGAGTCTAGTCCGGGGAACTGTCTTGTTAGGTCGATTATCTCTATTAATGACGAGTGATGCTTTGAGCATGGTGCCAACCTTTCGAGTCGACCTTCGTCCTAACGTCGCCGCCATCTTGATCGTCGCGTTGTAGTTATGTGCTTGAGTTTTTGTCAAAGATATGCAGATTCATGGGCAGAAATATCAAGGCAGATACTGCAACAGTCATTTTGTGAAATTGCCAGTCCCATACGGTGCCCACTTTTTGAGAAAACAGTGAAAACACCCGCAGTATTTTAAAAAATCTTTTCACCGTTATTTTTGATCTTGAAAAGATCAAAATTGTTTGAGGTCATTGGTTTTACCCTTTTCTTGACGAGTACAGCATTTCAGGCAGAAAAACGTTAACGGTATATTTCTACTATCATCATCTTCGTACCCTGTATGTTATAGGTAAATCTGTGAAGATTTCTGTTTCGGTATGATACCAAAGTATGATACTACCTTTAAGTGTCGTCGCTCAGATTCTGCTTTTCATTGCTTGTCCTTATTGCTCGGGTTCTCGCGTGTCGCGTTCCCCTTTAATGTCACCGTGTCATCGTCGTTATTTGCTGTCGTGATTGCGATGACACTCAGGCAACTATGGACAGTAACGACAGCTGATATATAGGCTTTGACATTATCACCGCTAAGCACCGTACTCGTACTAACATCATTTGACAGTCAGAACTATTCTACATCTTATTACAGTTCCATACATATTCGATTGGAATCAACATTCGCCCGGGGCAATAACAGAATCACACATATAAATAAATATTAAAAAAGAAGGAATTGAACAGCTTCGCATTTCGGCGACTAAAATAAAATGCCACCGCTTTATTTAACGGTTCGACTTAACCTCATCCGTGAACGGAAATCAGGCATGGTACGAACTGTATATTTGTGCTAAAAGATCAACACGGGAACGAAGTGACCTTTATAAAATTATCACAAGACGGAATCTTGCAAATATATGAGGCAGAATTCGTCTGCAAAAGTAGCCCTTTTGTGTGTGTGCATGAATCGCTAAGAATAATTCAAAGGGAGATAGATAGAGATATAGGGGGAGAGAAGGGAAATTGACTTTCAGATGAGACCGTGCGCGTGTGTGTATGGCAAGCTATAGGGTATAGCTGTAGTCTTCCGGGGCCGTCCATCCGCTAGCTTGCCTGGGATTCCCCCGGTAGTTCAGCTCAAGCTCCGCTCGAGCTGTTTGCTATATAGCCTACCTTTTTGCCCGGGCCTTATAGCTCAGCTTTACTGCTGCCCGGTCAGGATTTAGCTGAGATGATGTCCTAGATTCGGGCACGTATTTTATACTGATCGTCCTTGAACGACTTTATCCTGGTTCACGAGGGTTTATCTGACTTTCTGCCCATCAGGGTATTGCACTGAAACCAAGGAATTGTATAATACAGAACTTGGCTTCATATGCGGTGATAATGTACATTATACCTATATCATTAGTTTTTCAGTACATGCACTATAAAACCCAGTACATCCATTTAAATATAAGTATGCCGAAGGACGAGGGAATAGATTCTGGATAGATTTTTTAAAGTACAATGTTAAAGGGTTTACATGTATAGAACTTAAAGGTATAATTAATACATGATTGGTAAAGGTCACAGGACAGCTCTCTGTCTGATCCAATGTGTACATGAAATGATAAACCTGTGAAAGTTTCAGCTCAATCGGACATCTGAGTCACGAGAAAACAGCGAAAACCTGACTCAGTTTTTCTCATGAAACGTAAAGGATGGTTTTGATCTTAACCCGAGATCAAAACTGTTTTCGGTCTTAGTTTGACAAATTTCTGGATAAATACAGCATTTCTGGCAGAAATATTTTAACGTTATGTTTCTACCATCACCATTTTCATTACCAGAAAGTTATATGTTAATCTGTGAACATTTGTTTGGGAATGTTACCAATCCTGTACTGTACCTTTAAGAAGGGAAAAAATAACTCAGACTCAGAGTGACACCAAGATTTTCAATTTGGAATTGAATCTTTTTTGGTGCCGTGACCAACAAACGATCTTTTTGCGTGTAGTGACTATACATTATACAGGCACAACACCTGTTGGTCATGCATGTAGAAGTTCACTTAAAGGTAATATCATACTTTGGTTTTTATCAAAGAAATACAGATTCATGGGCATAAATATCAAGACAGATACAGTAACAGTCATCTGTGAAAATTTCAGTCCCATACGGTGCCCACTTTTTGAGAAAATCGTGAAAAACGGCCACAGTATTTCTTAAGTCTTTTCTCTTTTATTTTTGATCTTTTAAAAGATCAAAACGATTTTCGGTCGTTGTTTTACTAATTTCTGGAAAAATGCACCATTTCATTACAATTTTAATGGTATGTTTTTACCAGCACCATCTTCATACCCTGTAAGTTATACGTAAATCTGTGATCATGTCTTTTTTGGTTTCTTACCAAAGTATGATACTACCTTTAAGTTTCTTTACAATGGAAGAATAATAAGATGAAGTTTAATTACCATTTAGCAAAGGGCATTTCAGAGAAACAGAAAAAAATGTAGACCTATACTGTATACGTGTCTGTACACAAGACCTAAATATTAAAAGTCAAAGAAGACATTTTCCCGATACACAAAATTGTCCACCTTCTTTGATAGAGAGATAAGATTCCATTGCACACAAAAAAAGAAAAAACAAGGACAAAAGAACCCAAGTTGGCGCCAAAAGATCCCGAGTTCCTTGCACTCCAGCCAAAAGTGCGTCGGCGGCCCGGCAGAGCGAATTCCCGCCAAGTCAGCGACCTGGGATTGAATACGGGAGAAATAATAGGCGCGGAGGATACTATATCAGCTTGTAGAACGGGACAAATTTAATACGATGGTGTTTGGCGGGGGCTTAAAAATCAGTGGCTGTTTGGATAGGGTGTGCGTGGCATGCGATGACACGGCCGCGGTGTATGTGTCGCGCTGACGGACACGAGTATTCCTTTACAGGTGAACTGGTGAGCGAGGGAATTACCGCGCACATCTCCCTGGTTTGGCGCGCAAATCAGATTTACCTTTTAACTGAATTCGGCTCAGGCATCATCACCTTGAAATGGCAGGTTTGGGTGGTTTTTTTTATCATCCTCTTCTTGTTCTTCTTCAGCAGAGAGTCCCGCCCGCTCACACGGTGCGTGACACATGGCCCAAATCCATCGGCCAAAGGCCCCAGCGGTGCCGCGCAAACACCCCCCGTGTTTTTCCAATGTTACCAAAATGCGATCACTTAGCGTCGTACATAATGCACTCATGTGTCTAGTTGTGGCACTCGGATTGGGTTTAGCGATACGAGGCAGGTCGGTTAATCCACGGGACTTTTTTCTCTTCCCTCCTCTTATTCTCAGTCTTTCTCCAAAGGTATAATTTCTTTCCTCTCATGCTAAACGCAAAATCTGTCGGACGGGAAATTTGTAACCCCATACTGTCTGTATTAAACCAATAGAGGTCCGTGTGATGGACACGATGTGGGTTCAGAAGGTGACCACGTCCCTGACATCTGACTAATCGACACAGTCCTTATAAAGGTTTACACCCGTTTAGAATCTCAACTACACTGATTAAAACAGCGGTTTTAAAACTGGTTTTTAATGGTTAAAGGTAGTATCACACTTTGGTTTTTATCAAAGAAATACAGATTTTTGGGCAAAAATATAAAGACAGATAAGTAACAGACATCTGTGAAAATATCAGTCCCATACGGTGCCCACTTTTTGAGAAAACAGTGAAAAACGGCCACAGTATTTCTTAAGTCTTTTCTCTTTTATTTTTGATCAACAAGATTTTCGGTCGTTGTTTTACTAATTTCTGGATAAATACACCATTTCAGACGGAAAAATTTTAACGGTAGGTTTCTACCAGCACCATTTTCATACCCTGAAAGTTATACGTAAAAGCTGTGAACATTTCTGTTTGGTTTCTTACCAAAGTATGATACTACCTTTAAATGACCTCAATGTTGTGTTAATTAGGCCACTTACGATCTCAACGCACAATAATGTCCTCCCTGCCATTTTGTTATGCAAGGAAATGTTGTAACGATTAATTAAAGGTAAAGTACAAGATTGGTAACATACCCAAACAGAAATGTTCACAGATTTCCGTATAACTTTCAGAGTAAGAAGATGGTGCTGGTAGAAACATACCTTTAAAATATTTCCGTCTGAGATGATGTATTTATCCAGATATTAGTCAAACAAAGACCGAAAACAGTTTTGATCTCGGGGGTAAGATCAAAACCATTCTTTATGTTTTATAAGAAACATTTAGTCGGGTTTTCGCTATTTTCTCGAGACTCAGATGTCCGATTGAGCTCAAATTTTCACAGGTTTATCATTTCATTTCATTCTGGATCAGACAAAGTTTGAGTGCTGTTCTGTGTCCTTTACTAATCATGTATTATTACCTTGAAAATGTGCATCAGCTTGAAGTGTCGCTGAATAATTTTGTTTACCGTGAATCAAACGTGAGAAACCACGGTTTCCCGTTTCGAATTTTAAATTTGGAGGGGAAACGATTACCAGACCATGTGTATAGACTATACCCGGTCTGGTATCTGCCTCTCATCATCGTCTGCCTTGCAAACCAGACTAAAAGAAAATGTCTTATTCATTTGCTGTTAAGTATTGACCTTTTGAATAATCTTTGCTCCTTTGTCGCGCTGCATGAATACAGTGTAAAGCGGAAATAACATAACTTCCATAACTATATTCGCTCCTCTTCGGAATAGAATGAGTTGTTGTTTAGATAAAATGTGTATTCGTGGCCGTAAAATCAACAGCATATTCCAACCTTCTCTTATGGTACTCCTGTGGGGGATTTTGTCCATTTCTCTTTTTAGGAAAGGATGAACAATTAGGGAAAAGGTGAAGAAAGCTTGTGAAAACAAACCGCGATGGAATAAGATTTTGTAGGCACGAGGCCAATTGTCAAATTAATTTCCTCTGCGGGTGAAGTTTTCATTTCCAAACAATCACAGTGATAATAGCCAATACAATGCGCAGATACACATAATGTGTGCATAGAAGGATGTTGAAGGTGTCATGGTGAACTCAACTGCTATCCGGCATTGACGATGATTTGAGCCGATAAGGCGTGCATTATGTGTGTGTGGTATTTGAGGGTAAGAAAGACACTAACAAAGCACGACAGCTATATGGCCGTAGTGTTCAGCAAGAAAAGAAGGAAAAACACAATACTGTGCGGTTCACTTATATACTACTTGGCAGAATGTTACTCACCGACACCCCGTGAAACATGCCCAGGGCCCGGGGTCCAAACGACCCCTCATTTTGCGTCAGAGTCAGACCTAGGCCTGTATAACTACCCCAGCCTCCTTTGCCCAAGTAGCTACACTGTATAATACCCACGAGTTAATAAAACCTGTAATTTATGTAACGCGCTCTAGGGTCCGCCGATACCATTAGTTTATGTCAAAATGATATTGAACGGGACAGGAAAAGCGGGTACAATAATCCACGGTCATAATATCTTCCCTGTCTCCCCTTTTTTGAACCACACTTTTTCAGTCCCCGGAGACGGAGGGGAAGTAGCGTTGATTAGTGGCGCAAGAACGGCGACGGGGGGAGAGACTCCGACCGACCGAGCGACTTACCGTACTCCTCCAGCCCTAGCTCCGGTCGACCGTCAGCCGGGGATGGCAAGAGACTAGAGAGTCATCATCCCCAACGCGCGCGATCGGCTACTTATTAATGAATCCAAGGGCTCTACTGAGTTTTTTTTCCCTCTCCCTCTCTTTGACTCGGGTTATCCAAGGGCTAGACAGGTTACACTTGGGGGTCAGGACACATGACTAGGTCAGTGAACCTCCTTCTTCCATCCACGGGCGAAAGAATGTCTCACGGGAGTTTTTTTTTTATCAGTGGCGCGAATAATAAATTAATCATTTTTTCCCCGTCTCTCGCTCTCTCTCCTTTCCGCTCGCTCGTCTTCAAGCATGATGGCCTATAGTCTGGTTTACACATAATCATTGTCGTATAAAGCGGTGGAGGGAGCAACATTATATCATTTCATTTTTATTACCGTCAAATGCTTCCCATCAATTTGATACGATGATCATAATATTATCATAGTTTATTATGCAAGGTCCAGGTATAATGTAGTATGATGTCGGTCATGTATTAGATTTTAAAGGTACAGTACAGGATTGGTAACATACCCAAACAGAAATGTTCACAGATTTACGTATAACTTTCAGGGTGTGAAGATGGTGCTGGAAGAAACATGCCGTTAAAATATTTCCGCCTGAGATGATGTATTTATCCAAAATTGTGCAAAACAAAAACCGAAAACAGTTTTGATCTCGGGGTAAGATCAAAACCGTTCTTTATCTTTTATAAGAAAAATTGAGTCGGTTTTTCGATATTTTCCCGTCCGATTGAGCTCAAATTTTCACAGGTTTATTATTTCATGTACATATTGGATCAGACAAGAGTGTGAGTGCTGTTCTGTCAACTTTACCAATCATGTAATATACCTTTAAGGTTATGTTTGTTTGTTTGTTTGTCTTCATAAAGTTCATATATAACGCATATAACAACGGTTAGGTTAAACATGCAGCCTTTTTTTTCAAACTAGATGCTTCGTGATGTTGACTGTGCATTCGGGGGCCATTCCGTTTCCATAGCTGCACTTATAACACAGTCGCAATGATTACATTAACGAACCACACACGTTTCCCGAAATGAAAACGAAAAAAATAAAATCCACCAGCACCAGCTCGGTCACGCACACAAAGCATGCGCAGAATTCAAAATTCCCCTACCATATATCTGACACTTAACCGGGTTATGTTAATTACCATAAAGCATGGCTTCTGCCAACTTCCCCCACCCCTTTCAGCTGTTGGAAATAACCGATTCGTGGGTTTTGGTAAGCGGAGACGTACAATTGGGATTTGGTATTGATCACCACGTACACTGCAATCGGTATGGGGTGGAGAAGAAATATTAAAAAGAAAAATATATATACCGTGCAGTATTTTAACATGTCATATGAGTATAGGCCTATAGCTCACGGACCAACCTAAAAATGCCCAAGGTACACCGCTGAATATCAAATGTTGATAATATCACGGGAGAAGGTGCTCGGAATTGCTATCCTAAAATCAACAGGTTTTCACAATGATTTTAGCCGATGAGAGGCATGGGCCAAGGAAGGACTAGGGGAAAAAGGTAGAGAGTGAGGGGTATAGTAGATATGGGATTCATGAATTAGTTATTAGGGCTTATGGTTTGGCCATTGCATGAACGTGAAGTACTCCAGCCCTTCAGTATTTTTGCAAACATGGCGTCTACGGACTAATTTACCTCCTCAATTGCTCGTGTTGGGTATGTGTGTGAGAGCTTGCCATCATTGCGTACCGGTGTTGTTGCCCTCATCATCCGTGCCGTCAATTAACGCTGGGACGATCTAGGCGTGTATAACGAAGTTAGATAGGACCAAGTACCACTGACTGACAATCTTGACAGTGTGTGCGAGTCGACGATAGCATCGATCAGCATTATGTTCGGACGCTGTGGCATAAGACTCATTATTGCTCTGGATCGAAATAAACCTTTCCAAAATGGATATTGAGAGAACTGGTAAGAAGACCGAAATAAAATCAAGATCAATCAAATCGGTTGCTATATCAGAAGCCCGCGCAATTATTCAATGTATGTGCCGGTATACATGAATTGGATAGAAATTGAGTCTGTTTGGGCGCCAAAACAGGAACAGACCGTACAAACATTTTTCAATCTATCTGCGCATGCTCTGTGACCTCCTCACATGAGGTCAATGAAGACTCCATATTTTTTTTATATACTGTAAAGTTGTAAACGTTTATAGTTTTATTACTAAATTTGAAGGGTATATAGGTCTACTTTAACAAAAAAAATCCGTATTTTGACATTCATTCCCTTGATTCAAAACAGCCAAAACATTAAAAACCCATTCTTGGCCGAAAAAGAACAGACCAATTTTGAACATACAATTATAGAGATTTCCATCTGAAAAAAAAAAATTCAAATGGAGGGGAGACGCGTTGAAGTGCCGTTCCGATCCGACCGGCGACGCACGGAAAGGAGTTTCGACCGTGTGGGACTCGGGGCGACCGTGGGTGCACTCCGGCACAGGTGCCCGACAACAATAACCAATTGAGCACGTTGTTCCAACATCACGGCTCTAACATTCAAACTATCATTGAAATCTAAAAAAAAAAAGAGAGAAGATAACTGTCTTCTTCTTCATCAGTTCATCCACTGTGAGGTTCAATTATGACACTAGGGTTTGTATCGCATGAAGGGGGTGGAAGATCGGCCACGAGGGCTACGACCGGAGAAACCATCGCACCGTGTTTTGGAGTCCCACTAAGGGGGCTGAAGCGTCTACAGCATGGCGGGAGAATCGATGCCGGCCGCTCCTCCTCGGCCATAACAAAAATCAGCTCTGAACTATGCCATGTGTTTCTGGTTTCCCGGTGCAGGCCTCGCGGTAACCGGTTGAGACATTGGGAACATCCCACTTGGTCTTCGAAACAGATGTTCTAACTGCGTAAAAGTCTTCATTCCGTCCGCTATGCAATGCTTCAAAGCTTATCTCGGCAGAGTGTAGGGTCTTTAAAGTGGAAGTGATTATTTTATTCATTTACAGGTTAACTTCACCTGTAGCCTGGATATACAAAGTATTCACCTTGTTAAGTGTAACTGCCAGTCACTTTTGATGAGCCTTAGCCTGTTTAACATTGACTACCAAGCGGTAAGACAACTGCAACCTATTCTTGACCCTACTGGTCTGCACAACTCAGAAAACCTGTCTTTTTCTTCAGTTTTCTTTTTTTCTTCCACTGAAAAAATTCCCACAGTTTGCCCCTTTAAAGACCTGTCACTAGGCTATAAAGTTAGCACACTGAATCCAATTAGGATGTTGGGCGTATACCATAGTTTCCGATTGACGCTTACTCTCATTATGTAACTTCCCATTACGAGGTCGACCCGCAACGAGGACCAGACGCCACGGCAAAAAATAGACACGCTGACCTGAAAACGTAACAGTCCCCAACTGTAGAGGGCGCTAGTCCAGCCGATCTGATTTTCGTCTGTAATGCAGGTGTAGCCGTGCCGTATGATCGTGTGCTTTGTATTCATCTATTCCAATCACTGTAGAGACTGGGGAATAAATGGCCTTGTCAGGTTGAAATGTTGGAGCTTTTCTAGGTCGTATATCGCTATTGTATATTCATAACTTGTATTTTTTTTTATGCATTATACTTTATAGTTTTGGGTTTATTATTCTGAGTTTTCATTACATTTTAAATGCGGTGTTGAATAACACTTATGCTTTTTATAGTAACACTGTTGAATTTCCTCATCCCAAACTTGCTTTTTAGGTAAAAGGTATAGGTTTACGGTGACAACATGGAATCTCTTCTGCGAGAATGTGTGGTTCTGAGAAGAGTTAATACCACCGGTTCTTTTCAGAACCACACATTCTCGCAGAAGTCAACACGGTGTCACCGAAAACCTACCTTGCTTTAGTACTTCCACCATGCATAGCTTCAAGTCGTACCTAGCTTTTTAGCTGGTCATCTAATCAAATTTCTCAAAGGATATCTGACAATACGCACTGAAATGCTAGCTCCCCCTGGCGACCGTCCGATTAGCAGAAGTAGACATAACATGACCTCATCACTGGAGGTCACACAGCGTGTGTGTGACACATGCCAACATTACGTAACCATTGCACGCGTGGCTTGACCGTTTAACGGTCAACTGTTATTATGGTTTCATTGTGTGGGCGCGTGCCATGCCAGTGCTAGTGCGGTCGGCATGCAGACGTCAACAATGATCTCAGCGACCGTGCCGCTGCCACACGATCATGTTTGACGGTAATTAGTGTCATTTAAAAATCTATTTTCGTTTCCAACAGCGTGACTTAAATTAAAGCACGGGGCAGCTTTCTCGATCGTCTACACTGTAAAGGAAATTCTCGTGTCAAGTATTTTCGGCTTACCATACGTCAATGCTTCAGTATAGCCTGACATCGCAAAACTTGATCGTCTGTAGCAAAAACGCGGTATTTACCGATTTCTTTTTCGAGTGAAGCATTAATTATACGTTGAAATGAATTCAAATGCATTGAATAAATTTACGTAGGGGCACTTCTGTGCCCCTACAACACTTAAAATGGCAGGGGTTAAAAATAAGCCCAATGACCCCCGCTGCTTTTCATTCACGCGGAAAAACCGTTTTGCTAATCACAGTTGGAAAAAAAAAAACGTGCGGGAAACACGTGCAAAATCGCGATCAAACGCGTGATCACGAGGAGGAATAAGTACTCAGCGGTCAACAGGGTTACAGGTCCCCCGAATCGTACCGGGATAATTCCGAGGAAATCCTGCTACTGTTCTTTTAGTTCCCCTGCAAGTAATATTAATTAGCGAGAGATAACTGAACTTCTACAAACAAAGGACCCCCTTTCCATCTTTCATGTGTAGGAGGCAGGAGTGGGAGGGGAGAGGGGCCGGGGGGGGGGGGGGGGGGGGGACAGACCGGCACTCTATCTAGCCTACAGACGCTGTTAAATACAGTCACAGGGAGCTGAGTAGCGGCTCGGTACTGATCCCCCTAAGGGAGTTGAGAAGGTTTCAGGAATTATTCTAATGATATTTTAGTGTGAAGCTTTGATAGTCCTTTAGAAAAAAAAAGAAAAAGAAACAGAAGTGTCGTTGACTTTTACGCGGGATCATTGCCATCCCGCACTAAATGAGAACCATGACATTAACTGTGAAAAAGGGAAAAATAAAAAAAACGATGGTTATACTTGGTGACATTATAGGCCTATTCTGGTTTGGGAATTGCAATTACAAATTGTGGTGCTGCAGTATCGAAACCAAAAGGATGAACTGAATTGAATAATTATTGTCATTCTGTGGAATTGTTTTGGCGATTTGGTGGGGTTTTTTTAGGGAGAGGATTAATGTTTTCTTAAAGGTAATATCATACTTTGGTTTTTATCAAGAAAATACAGATTCATGGGCAAAGATATCAAGACAGATACAGTAATAGTCATCTGTGAAAATTTCAGTCTCATATGGTGCCCGCTTTTTGAGAAAACAGTGAAAAACTGCCACAGTATTTCTTAAGTCTTTTCTCTTTTATTTTTGATCTTTTAAAAGATAAAAAAGAAATTCGGTCCGGTTGTTTTACTAATTTCTGGATAAAATACACCATTTCAGGCGGAAATATTTCAACGGTATGTTTCTACCATCACCATCTTCATACCCTGTTGGTTATACGTAAATCTGTGAACATTTCTGTTTTGGTTGCTTACCAAAGTATGATACTACCTTTAAGAATGATGATCGAGCATTACCAATTCACACTTATTGTATGCACAACCTGCAGAATATACGATAAGTATGACCTATAGTAGAATCACTCTGTGTACAATTACTATGACACTCGTACCTCATAAAGATTTCCAAAAAAATTTTGTCTGCGCGGCAGAAACCTGAACATACTAGTTTGGATAAATCTTAACTCGAAGTTGAAAATACATATAATTATATATCTGTTGACACGATGGTGTAGGTATCGGCATTATAGACCAATTATTGTATAGGCCTAACGAAACAAACAGGCCAGTTGTAAATATTAACATGATTTGATTACCAGTTGATCTGTTTGTCCTATCAATCACAAGTTTAGATATTTTGACATTACAACTGCTGTTCAAGTAAAATCACACAAAAAACGGCTGTTGTGTGTATGTATGAATTAGTTGTACACGACACAGATTTATACGGTCACACGTTAGGCCTAAGTCAACACCTGACTTGCGATTGTAAACTGGAAAGGCAACAGCCAGTGAAAATAATACAGTATCATTTTTGACTTTGATCTTGAACTTTAAACCCAGCGTGCTAGCCAGATTGACAAAGGGCTCGACACTATAGTGCAAAAGTTTGTGTGGTTTTTTTTCACAAAGAGGACTGCCAGATCGTTATTAACAGGTAGGTATAGGTATATTACATTGATATGATGCGTAAAGGTCAAACGGTCGTGAATGATCTCGCTCTGTGTAATTAGCCCGGGCCATTATAACAGCGTCGTCGGTCGTTAGGTGTTTTTTTTTTATCCAGTATACTAGAATCGTGCTGGCCAGTATCCCACTTGTTTCCGTTCAAAGGTAAGTGTCTAAACTTGGAACACCCGGCCTTGAGTTTGGTTTTTTATCCCACCGATCTTTGCTCCGATGTGTTTTATGCTAAAAGTATGGAGTTTTTTTTAATAGCGTGATAAAAATTACACCCTTTTTGCCCTCTTTTTGATCTAACGCGTGGGCACCGCACGCAACCTCTAATTCACGATTTAACCAGATCGATGCCTGTGCAGCTTTTTAACCAAGTCAGGTTTGGAGTTCGGTCATGGGCATGAAATGCGCAGCAGTCAATGACAGAGGATATTCAGAAGAAAAAATTATAACTGGCGTTCCTTTTACTTCGGGCTGCTATACGCAGTCAGTATGTTATATACCTGTCGTAATTTGGCATTCAAAATGTGCAGGTGCGTATATGTACCGAAATAACGATTGATTTGAGATGGTTCTGTTTTATTACCATATTATTAATACGGTATATACATAGATAGCACAGATGGCAAGCTGGTTGGTTAACATTATGCAGTGTATATCGCGTTGTATCCTATAGTATAGGTTCCGATGGCAGTATAAAGAAAACATTTAACGGGTCGTTTGTCTCATTTTAAAGGTACTATCATAGTTTGGTAGCATACCGAAACAGGAATCTAAACAGATTTTACCTATAACTTACAGGGTATAAAGATGGCGATGGTAGAAACATCGTTCAAGTTTTTCTGCCTGAAATATTGTATTTATGCAGAACGGATTAAACCCAATTGACTGACAGCAATTTTGATCTTCGAAGATCAAAAGTGCTGCGAAAATAATTATGTTTAAAATACCGTGCGCGTTTTTCACTGTTTTTGGCTCGAAACGTTGGCACCATATGGGACTGAAATGTTCACAGATGACAGTTACTGTAGGGGGCTCTCTTTTTAGTATTGATATTTTGCCCATGTAACTGCATTTCTGTGACAAAAACAAAAGTATGAAATGACCTTTAAGCAATTTCCTTTTCCCCTCATATTAAAAATCATTCCCATGAATTTGGGCTTGGAATTAAACATCATTAATTTAATGGAGGTTGCCCTGTTTTTGTTTAGATAAAATATTCATCAAAATGTCAAAATCATAATTAGTCTAATGAGCTCTTTTTTATGCAAGGAGTGATTGCCTCGGATTGACATGTAAATCTTCTTCCTATTGTATCATGCTTCAGTGCGCATCTAGCCATGCATGAGATACACCGATATCCTTGTAAGCATCACCTACCACTTTGGTGCTTGCGAATTTTTTTTCTCCCTTTTTGGTGGGAAATATTGTTCAATGTAATTGATCACACGTGTTCGGTCAGTCCGCCGTGCGCTGAGTGCTCCTGTATAATACAAAAAACGAAACCCCACATGAACATGAACATGTGTGTGTGTATCCGTTTGTGTTTGCATATCAGACAACGTATGATGCGTCAAACAATACCCGCGGAATATAAGGCCTCTTTTTTATTGAATTCATATATATATATATAGGCATGTCTGGCTTGGCTCTTTTTTTTTTAGTGTGTTGAGGTCAAACCCCGAACAAAGCAAATCATACAATACAGTCTGACTCTGACATCGTTTGACTGTGAACTTGGCTGCGATGACCCGTGTTATATACATCAGACACCGCGCACGTTTATGAAGAAAAAAAGCCTTCATGCATTCTCCGGCTTGCATGTCTGCATACATGTATGTACATGTATCATTGCAAAGTCAGTTTTTGCCCTTCTACATGTCGAATGCATTATTATTATATAGACGTTGGCAATAAAAGGCCTGAGTTTATCTATAGCCGGTGTGGATATTATAGGGGGAGGGAGACCGGCGCGTTTTTTGGAGGTCAACGGGGCTAAACTGTGAAGTGGTGTGGGTCGTGCCAATCTTGTGTCACTTGCAAATTCGAACTGCGCTGGGTTCAAAATGCCTTTTCCATATACTGGATTAAAGGTAGTATCATACTTTGGTTTTTATCAAAGAAATACATATTCATGCATGGGCAAAAATATTCAGACAGATAATTCTGAATTTATGATAGAAATTCCAGTCCCATACGGTGCCCACTTTTTGAAAAAACAGTGAAAAACAGCCACAGTATTTCTTAAGTCTTTCTCTTTTATTATTATTTTTTTTTAAAGATCAAAAAGATTTTCGGTCGTTGTTTTACTTCTTTCTGGATAAATACCGGTAGACCATTTCAGGCGGAAAATGTTAACGGTATGTTTCTACCACCACCATCTGTATACCCTGTAAGTTATAGGTAAATATGTGAACATGTCTGTTTTGGTTTCTTACCAAAGTATGATACTACCTTTAAAAGACTTTTTTTATCCATGAGGAACTTCAAGGGAATTATTGATTATTTCTCCAAGAAATTCGGTGCCTTTTTAAAGATGCGGGCGGGAATATGAGGTTCTTTTCGTAATCATTTTCATGGCAGTTACATCTCCGGATAAAATTGAAATTGAGACAGTTGGAACTAAATTTGACGTGGCAAATTCTGAAATTTTGTTCTGAATATCGGTTGGGCGGGCTGACACGTCGATAAATTGTTAGATTAAAACAAGTATAGTGTAGATTGTGTGTATGAAACGAGACAAAAACAAGCGTTATTGAACCCAATGTTATACCCGCATCCGTATGAAGTATAACTCCCACCTTTATAGTTCAAATAACAACATTAACATTTAATGTAGACGACTGATACTGTCATTTCCTATTCCCAATTGTAGCTGGTTTTTAGGCCGATTGATTTCTCTGTGAGAGTTCTGAAATTATTTGAGGTTGCTCTGGTAGATCTAGAAGGCCTATATTGACTTTTCTTGCTCGGTAGAATCTTTGCAGTATCCTGGTGGATGCTTTTGAGTTCATCTTGTGGTAGATTATCTTTGATTATTCCAATGTATTCTCTTGTTTAAGGTACTATCATACTTTGGTAGCATACCGAAACAGAAATCTTCACATTATTTACCTATAACTTTATACAGATTTTAAAGATGGTGATGGTAGAAACATACCGTTACAATGTTTCTGTCTGAAATGATGTATTTATCCAAAAAAAGAGTAAAACCAACTGACCAAAAACAATGTTTATCTTCGGAAGATAAAAAGGCCTGTGAAAAGATTTTAAGAAATACCGCGAGAGTTTTTCACTGCATGTTTTTTCAAAAAGTGGGCACCGTATGGGACTTGAAATTTCACAGATGGCTGTTACTGTGTCTTTCTTGATATTGAATCTGAATTTCTTTGGCAAAAAACCAAAGCCTACCTTTAAACCCCCGGGCAGATTTTCATTGTTCTTCCGAAGGATTCTGTAGAGTTGCCCATTGATCTGTTTTTATAGGGATCAATAATTGCTAGATTTTCTTGGGTTCTTTTGAGGGATTTATTGGGTGTCATTTTGAGGGATTTATTTCCTCGGATAGATTCCTCTTGATTCCTCTGGCTGGCTTTCTTGAGTTTCTAGAATAGAATCACTTGAAGTCATCATAGGCCTAATTTTTGTTGTAAACCAACGCACCATCTTTAACCTATGTTTTCTGCCTGTACACTGTAGCTGCATCACAACATATTAAATGTTTATGTCAACCGTTAAAACGAAAGAAGCAAAATTACCAAGGTTCAATACAATTGTAAAACACCATACATGACTGTTCCAAGTCATGTGGAAATAATGTCAATATTTAATATCACTGATTATATGAATTATTCAGCACAATGCTGCCTATTGTCACAATGTCGGTGGAGGTTAAGCGATCACAATGCACAAGCCAGATACTTAGTGGTGATAATTTGGACGTGCATGCAAACCAACAATGGTTCACACTGTGTCAAACGCGGACTCGACCTATACACGCCTATACTAAAAGCTAATTGGATAAAGTTGTGTGCATGCATTTTTTCGTCCTTTGTAAATTAATGATCATGAAGTGCATAATGAGCATTGGTTATTTCGCCACTCAGTGTTAAAGCAAGATATGGAAATAAGAGGGCTTGCAAGGGGGCTGGGGATGCAGTTCTGTAAAAACCGATATACTTTGTATGCACCCTAATAGAAATCAGACACCGCCAATATGCAGGCATAACATTCGCCCGAATATTGTTTCGGAAACGAGTTATTGTTTTTGCATGGCATTTCAGCGATATACAGTTTCCCGTTGAATATTCCACTTTCATCTGACTGAATAAGTTGGAAACTTGTTAACTTCTTCACCTTAGTCCGTGGTTTGTTCTGCGTATACAGTGCAAGGTATAGAGGGGTACTCGTGAAAAATGATCATGCCAAAAAAAAAAAAACCCTAACTTGTTTTATCTGGGTCGGCGTGCCGGAGGGGTGAGCGGCAGTTTATGGCATAGCGATCTGTGGATCAAATGGCTATTCCGGGTTACGGAGGCAACCGTGAATGGGGCTATGTTGTAATGTGGTCCCTGCTTGCATTTTTTTCAATATCATTCAATAAGTAACTAACTTCTAAGGCTAGGCAGCAACTTGTAGCCAACGCTAACTCAACGTTTTTTGTCGCCGATTTTTTGCAGTGTGATATCACGTATTATTGTGAAAGCTTTCATTCAATTAAAACAATGTGTGGATGTTTCAAAATTCTGTGTAAAGTTCTACCGTGTACTTAAAAAAAAATCATGAACTGAACTTCAAACTATAGTTGCCCTGTAAACATTTTAAATCTGTAATTATTGATTACATACTTCAAGCTCAAAGTACAAATGTGGCTCAATGATAAATGGGTGTAGCAAATCCTTGCCAGGGTTATTTCATGAGAGAGTGTATATGATTATAACAAGGCAACAGCATGCAGAGAGTGCGTGTAACCATTTCAACTCCAAACGATCGCTCGAAGACTTTCGACAGTTTCGGCGTGAATTTCAGCCCGGCAATGCGGGGTACGGTGTCAAAATTGCCGCAGACGGAAAAAAGCCCGATCAATATCTTTGGCAGCGCGGGACTGGAGTTGAAATACGTGGGCTTAACACCACTTGCCATTGCTCTCGATATGAGTGAGATCTGTGCTGTATGTGTGTGGTGTGTGTGAGTGCTAGCCAGCTTGCGCGCCAAACGATGCATTTGAGTTCAGTGTGTTGGATCCGGGAGGACTGTAAAGCGCGCGGTATAGACTCGATTACTTTACCAGTTGACGGCGTTGCGTTGTGGCAAACGGCGTAGGGATACTGGAACCAGACCGCCAATGCTCTCATACATATTCACGAGGGGGGTAATTTATTAAATCATGACGGCAGCCAATGAGCGTCGTGCTGCGTGTTATGATGGATTGGCATAAAGGCCGTGACCGTGGCTTCAGTGATTACCATCCGCCAATCAACCCGGTGAACTCTGCTGACATCCCCCCGCCATAAAAGGCAAGGGGCCGTCATGGAAACACCACAGTTTCAAACAGATAGTGTCATAGTTCAAGCCATTGTACGAGACGGCATGAGCGCACGCCCCCACAGCCACACGGCGGAGAGAATTACTCCGCTCCGGCGGGTAGCCCAACCGACGATGTCACTCTAGGCAAGTTGCCCTGTCTGCGGTTCTAAGGTTACGCGCTAGGTAGTTAGAGGTCGGTAGTAGTGTATGTGTGCGTTGATCTTTACATAGCTCACCAGGTGAGTACGGCACTTTGGTCTGTGCACGTTTTTTTAATATACGGCGTTGTATCGCGGGATTCAATACACAGGGAGCATGTATTCGGGCTATTGAAATAATGTCAGCGCATCAAGGCCTGGAGTTTTCTTCCCAGATTTATCAGGGTTGTTAAACTCGACCTTTCAAGGCTACTAGGGGTTGTAAGTTCTTATTTCCCAGGGTTTTTCTTTCCCCCTTCTTGGTTGTCATTGTATTCCGTGTATTGGTAACCCATGCGCTTTTGGTGTTTTAACCTTAAACTCTAACCTTGGTTCATTTTTTCCCTCTTCTCATTCTTGGCCTCTCTCCACCTCTGGACTGCCCTGTCGTGGCCCCGTCTGACATCGGTCCACCTTTTCAACAAACAGCCCGTCGCAGACTCACCGTACTCCGCCGAAACATGGCGATGGCAGTTAGTACCTGGAGTAGCGACGACCTGGCCGCGGAGAAGACGAGACAGCAGCAGCAACAGCACACCAACTCGCAGCCGATACAGCCCCCGCCGGTACGGCTGGGCACGTGGAGTCGGGATGAGCTGGGTACGGACAAGTCCGTGTCCCAACCCCCACCGCCGTCACACTGGAGCACGGTCAACGTCAACGACGAACTCACCTCGGATAAAAACCAGCACGCCCCGCAAGCCACCCCTCAGCCGCCGCAAACACCGGGAACTCAGGGGATCGGCGTACAGCAGCAACACCAAACTCCACAGCCCACGACACCGACGCAACCCAGCCAAACTACACCCACACCAGGCCAGACTGCACAGAGTCAAGTCCCCCAAACGCAGCAACAGCAACAGCAGCAGCAACAGCAGCAACAACACCAGCAGCAGAATCAGCAAAGTCCACCCCAAATCGAATGCGTTGTGTGTGGGGACAAGTCGAGCGGGAAGCACTACGGTCAGTTCACCTGCGAAGGATGTAAAAGTTTTTTCAAGCGGAGCGTTAGGCGAAACTTGACGTATTCCTGCCGGGCGAATCGTAACTGTCCCATCGATCAGCACCACCGGAATCAGTGCCAGTACTGTAGGCTCAAGAAATGTCTGAAAATGGGCATGAGAAGAGAAGGTGAGTACACTCATGATTTCATATATTCACTTCCCCTAAAAAAAAAGTTTTCAAAAGTTCACCACTTCTCATGTCGAATTGCATTGCTATACCACTCATTACGCCACAACTTTCCTGTGTGCTTTGGTGCAAAACCAACACACCCAAACGTCTGCCATGACACACATTACGTATAGCCCCATGCCAATCTGCCACTTTTAATAATCACATTCAATTAGTGACATTTTGCAGCTTTCATATTCTAGATCATTTTTCAACTTCATTTTCAAGAGAAAAGAAGATCAAAACCATAAAGTGAAGACATTCTCAAGAAATGTTTGGTGAGCAATTCAGATTTTACTCCCAGGTTGTTCACAAACACAAACTAGTATCCAAAATATATCGAGAACATTGAAAAAAAAAACGGCCCATGAAACAGGAAAAAAATATCACAAATATTTGATCTGCCTGTGTTATACGTTTTGTGATTAGGTGTTCCCGCCTCCTGATTCTTAAAATGCGTAGGTGGTCTGCTTTTTGAAACTGTTGTTTACTCTTTGGCTATTTTGTGTGTGGGGGCAATCATTGTTGTTTTGTTTTTGTTTTGGGGCATTGGTTTGCGACCCGTTTTTTTTAAGGCACAGTACAGGATCGGCAACATACCAAATCAGAAATGTTCACAGATTAACGTATAACTTTCTGGGTGGCGGAAGATGGTGATGGTAGAAACATACCATTAAAATATTCTAACCTGAAATGGTGTATTTATCCAGAATTAGTAAACCAAAGACCGAAAACAGTTTTGATCTCGGGGTAAGGTCAAAACCATTTTTTATGTTTTAAAAGAAAAAATTGAGTCTGGTTTCCGCCATTTTCTCGTGACTCGGATGTCTGATTGAGCTCAAATGTTCACAGGTTTATCATTTCATGTACATGCTGGATCAGACAAAGTGTGAGTGCTGTTCTGTGACATTTTATACCAATCATGTATTTATACCTTTAAACACCATAGAAGTGTGTCTAAGACCCCCCCCCCCCCCCCCCTTGTCACGTGATCAAGCAATAAAATAACATAATGCATGACTACAATTAAAGGTCTGATTTTATGACCCGTTTACTGATTCAAGGCTCAATCATCCAAAAAAGTTGTCTTTTCCTATTTTCCAGTCAGCCCCGGACAAGCCACCATGAACACAAAACTTTTTAAATAGAAACCCTTTCGACTAAAGTTTGCCGACTGATGGTGGTCGGTGAAGTTTTTCGCTTTCTATACGCGTTTGCCTATTAAGTTTCGCCAAGGGGTTTATTGCAAAGGGTTTAACTTGCAAAGTTTGGTCAATCTCGATGTCGTGTTGAAGTTAGTCTTTGGTACACAGCTTAGGGACCGTGCAGAAAAAGTAAAAAAAAAAAATATTAAGCAATGCCGGGTTATTTTCACATGTACCGAGGCTGATTCAAACATGAAGGAATTTTGGATAGGGGAAGGCATTGGAACACCATTACATCTTGTGGTATTTATTGTGTGTGTCTAACTTTAGTTTTGAAACTTTATAGCTGGGAGTAGTTTTCGTCTTCCTTAATCCTCATACTATCGGCTTTTGGTAGCCTGGCGGCGGAGTAAAAACATTGAAGAGTTTTCAGGTTTTTAGTCTCAGTCTTGAAACTTTCACAAAGTTTTGAAAGAACAAAAATCAGATGTTTGTCGGGTTTTTTTTCGGTAGGGAGACCTGGTTGAATTTGTTGACATTGAAGAAGAGAAGTTTTTTCCTATTATGTGTGTGGGATATTTAGCCTTGTGAGCAAAATAATGTGATAACATAACGCAATCCATGGTCTCTTGCAGCAGTACAGCGCGGACGAGTTCCGCCATCACAGCCTGGGCCGGGTCAGTACCTGGACGGCCGCTTCGAGGGCCACTCGTTCCTGTCCGGCTACATCTCCCTGCTGCTCCGAGCAGAGCCGTACCCCACCTCCCGCTATGCGCAGTGCATGCAGACCAACAGCGTCATGGGCATCGACAACATCTGCGAGCTGGCCGCCAGACTGCTGTTCAGTGCCGTGGAGTGGGCCCGGAACATCCCGTTCTTCCCGGACTTGCAGGTGACCGACCAGGTCGCCCTCCTCCGGATGTGCTGGAGTGAACTTTTCGTCCTGAACGCCTCCCAGTGCTCCATGCCCCTGCACGTTGCCCCGCTCCTGGCCGCGTCCGGGCTCCACGCCAGCCCCATGTCGGCCGATCGGGTAGTCGCTTTTATGGATCATATTCGGATATTTCAAGAACAGGTGGAGAAGTTGAAGGCGTTACACGTGGACTCGGCGGAGTACAGCTGTATGAAAGCCATCGTTCTCTTCACATCTGGTGAGTCTACCATCCTGAAATTGATTGTCCAATTTATTTGAAGATCAAAAAACCTTCTCTAGCGGGGGCAGTTTAAATCCTTAATTTCCTAGTTCCGGTAACAGCCAAACCAGATCTGAATCGACTTTCTATATCCTTAATCAAATTTTGTCATAAGGTGAGCAATATACGAACATAGCACCTTTTAAAATCTGGGAGACCATTTTGCAAGTGCAAGTGAACAAGTGATTGTTCATTGATTTTGTTGCTGTTCCATTCAACCTTGTGGCTGCGACAAGGACAAATCTGTAAATACTGTAGCCTTTCGGACCTTTTCGTCTTCTGTAGCAAAAATCAGTACCTTAGAAAGTTTTAGAAAGGGGGGGTCAATTTCCGGACAAGCAAAACTTAATTAATGAAAAGCTGTCAGACTTTTGCAGCTTAAGGCCTTTTCACACGACGCAAAAAAACACCTCTCAACCATTGAGAAATTCTCTCATGGTTGCGAAATCTGACAAAAGTGCCATCGTGTGAAAGGACACCAATGCTCATGAGAGTGACCCACGTCCCTGGTGAATCCTTGAGAGATTTTGAACAGAGGTCCCGACCCATGAGAGAACTTCTCAATGGTCGATAGTTTTTAAGCGTCGTGTGAAAAGGCCTTTACTCCTCCTGAAATGTTGCCATGGTTTATATTAAGAGTTTTGAGAGTCGTTAGTCCGCCAACAAACCTCGTCTTGTCACACATGACTTTCATTTGGAATCGCGAATCCCGATAATCACGCTTGTTGTTTTTTATTGATGTCCAATATTCCCCTATTAGTGATGTTGTTCGGAAGGTGAATGTGCACAATCCTGCGTTTCTGTTCGCTCCATGTAGACGCGGTGGATATCCGTTATGAGACATTACGTCCATAGCAACACAGCGCGCTATGATAGCGCGCTCGGATCATTTAGAGAAAAAAAACCCGGACGAATATCTTGGTTCAGGAGTTGATTAAGCAAGGGCGACTGCGACCGTGAACAAACATGAGGGCAGGGTCGAGACACAAACCGGCTACATGACAGTATGACACGGTGTGTGGCATGGCCACACGGTCGAGTTTAATAAAGCAACGTGGTAGACGCATCCCTGTTGTCATTACAGTAACCAAAAAGGACTTCAGTTAATGATGGTTTCGTCTTCTCGCTTTATAGGGAAGGTCATGTAACAGGCAATGTATAGCCACTCCATAGAGCTGTATATAGCTGAAAGACAATGTGCTTCGTGTGACAGACACCTCGCTTAGCCTGGCCAAACTCAATGCCGCGTTAATGTACACATCAAGTAATCCGAATGCCAAGTGCACACGCTACTCAATATCACTTGTATTACGAAATACTTCTATTAACCCATACACAGATACTATTTTTTTTTCCGTGTACTGTTATGTGTAATGGTATAGTTGTTGATGGCTTCAACAATGCGGAACTTGTGACGCGAGACGACCGACCAGACGATTTCTGTCTCTGTTCCCGCTCAATCAGCACTCAATTCTCGCACACACAACCTACTCCCTGTATACATTTTTATTCCATAATGCATGCTTCACGATATTTTATTGGTAAAGCATAACAAAATATACACGTCTGTGTCTGTGTGTGTGCAATATCGGCATGCATGCGTTCTGGGCTGAAATGATAAAGAGAAAAAGATGGCGGTTCGGAGTTTTTATTCTGTGGGTGTTTTTACGTGAAACGGAGGCTCAGGCTCCGTCTCAGGCTCCGGCTCCATTTCGTGAATCCATTCTGAAATAACGGGTATCAGAATAGAGGCTTTAGGCTGCGGTTCTGAAGTAGATTCGGCGGTTTGAAAGGGAAAACAGAGCTTCGGCTTCAATGAAACACCACAACCTATAGTTTCAACATATCGATGTCAAAGCATCATGAAGCCTGAGCCTGAGCCTGAGCCTGAGCCTGAGCCTAAGCCTCCTTTTCAGTATTTCTAAACTTACGCCTTTCAGTCCTGTCCCGTTTATAGTGCAGGTATTTTTCCCCCTTCTGAGTTCAAACTGCCATCTCTCAAGCATGGATAATATACTGTCCTATGCTACATAATGTATAAACCACAAGTTGGCACATGATTATGAACATGCAGGCATCATTATGGTACATTACCGTATATCATACACCAGATATTATGAATTAGATAGCACTGATAGATACGGTAATTCACAAACCACGCTCGATGGACATTTTGAATATCGTCATAAATAGAACATAAGGATTTGTGGGAGGGGACGGGGGTGGGGCTTGGTCATGGAAGAATCTGGGGATATCGCCAAGATTATATTAGGTATAATTATATCGAATCGTATATACACGGGTAAAGTCGGGGTCTGATTTATACCGTCATTAAAATTTTCCTGAATTCTGGTCGCACGTGTTCATCAGTATTTCCTATATCCCAGCCCGAAATTCGTCAATAAAGTGTGGGTTTATAGGAGTTCATTTAATGATAATGCGAGGTGTTTCGACCGTAGAGCAAAACAAGCTGTCATAGGGCATAGAGCAAACAACCTCTTGGTAAATTACTAAATAAAAAAACCTAAAAAGTGCCGTATCGAGCCGCGTGTGAATCTAAACATGAAAACAAAAATGGCCTTCCAGTTTTCCAAGTTTATTAACTGAGTGGTGGTGACGCACCGGGTTGCAAACCATTGGCATAATTCGCGTGCGACAAAGAATTTAACTTCGTATGCCTTCTCAGAAATCTTCGGTATAGGTTTGGATTTTTTTTGTCTTTTAAATTCGGTATGAGTAATGCACTTGAAATACATATTTCAATCATCAAGAACGAGTTGTCTTAATCAAGTTCTCAGTGATTTGAGATTTCTGTCAGTAGTATACTGGTATTAAAGGTAGTATCATACTTTGGTAAGAAACCAAAACAGAAATGTTCACTTATTTACGTATAACTTAAATGAAGGTGTTGGTGGTAGAAACATACCGTTAAAATGTTTCTGCCTGAAATGGTGTATTTACCCAGAAGTTAGTCAAACAACGACCGAAAATCTTTTTGATCTTTTAAAAGATCAAAAATAAAAGAGAAAAGACTTAAGAAATACTGTAGCCGTTTTTCACTGTTTTTCTCAAAAACGGTGGGCACCGTATTGGACTGAAATCTTCACAGATTACCTTTACTGTATCCTCCTTGATATTTTTGCCCACGAATCTGTATTTCTTTGACAAAAACCAAAGTATGATATTAGCTTTAAGAGAACTGCTAACACGTTTCGAAAGCGTACAATGTTTACCGAATGGCGGTGAAAATCCACACTGACCGTAACACTTCATTACCTTCAATTGATTTTACAACGAGGTTCATTTTATAGGCCTAGCCTTTCCAATCTTGCCTTAATAGCCGGTCGATCGAAAGTAGCTACATTGAGCTCGATACCTCTGCGATGGAAATCCAGTGGAAAATCTAGTATAGGCTTATATGTTTTCAAAGGCCAAGCCAGTTGCACTTGGTTCAGAGCGTTACTCGTTATGAAAACAAATATCTTTCAACAAGCGTTTGCTGGACAGAAATACTAAGAGCAGGATTCCTGCACTTTCTTCGTCTTCGAGCGGAGTTGCGTGCATAAAATTTAGCACTACACTTGAAGGTCTTTGCCCGTGAACGGAGTGCAGTTTTACTATAATTATTTAGAATTAAAGGTAGTATCATACTTTGGTAACATACCGAAACAGAAATCTTCACAAATTTATCAATAACTTACATGGTATAAAGATGGTGATGGTACAAACATTCTGTTAAAATATTTCTGCCTGAAATTCTCTATTTATCCAGAAAAAGAGTAAAACCAGTAACCAAAATTATTTTTTGATCTTTTAAAGATCAAAAATAAAAGAGAAAAAGACTTAAGAAATACAGTTGCCGTTTTTCACT